>OX940725.1:19423000-20676500 GCA_954870855.1 Scutellaria minor
GGATCAAATGATATATTGGTAAATGTATACGTGATCATATGTTCAGATGATTGTTGTGTTGCATTACAATTGCACGAAATTAAATGGCCTGTGACTGTCTTGCTATGGATCTATATACACAATGGAGACCTACGAGTCTAAATCATATTGGAGACCTACGGGTCTATATACACAATGGAGACCTACGGGTCTAAATCATATTAGAGACCTACGGGTCAAATTCATATTGGAGACCTACGGGTCTATATACACAATGGCATATTGGAAATCCCGGGACAGATCCAAGCTTGAGCAATTCACAGAATAATAAACCGGACATAGTGGCATTTGCATATGTTTATGATTAATGTTAATGATTGTTATTGGCTTATTGTGTAATTAAATTAACAGTTTATATTCACTAAGTTGCGATTCATAAAAATCGCATATATACATTGTTTTATGTTCAATAGCTCTTTGGAGGTGGTTTGTATATATAGACGTCACGCTATACCAGGTCAGCCGGCTGATGCCTCGTGCAACCTTCTCCTCCTCCTCATTTTGCATTTTGAAACACGTGTATCATGAGTTGTATTTAATATGACTTATGCTGAGATATTGGTTGTGTGTTTTAATTTTATATGATACAAGTTATTAAATAATATTCTTATACTTATATGGATAAATGAAATGTCAGTATGACCTGTCTACATGATGAATATTTTATTGTTAAATATACGTCAGAGGGGTATAGGGTGTCACAGATATAATAGGAAATATTTTTGAAATATACAGTATTTGGGTAATTTGCAACCACTCATAGACACTGCACAAATATAACACTAGTTAGGGACTATAATTTGGGCTTACTTTGAATTAAATTTTATAAATTGTGATGAGTTGGTATCAGCACTGTCTGGACAAAGATGACATTCCATCTACTATATTTGAACCTCATAGGTCATCTTTTTGGTTCTAGTGTATTGTATCATGTAATTTTAGTAATTTTGTATTGTATTATGTAATATATTGTCAGTTTTTTACTATTCAGTACAATATTTATAAAGTTTATTATCTATATGTTAGTTTTAAATATATTATTTTATTGTGATTTTGGGTGGAATATATGTGTAATGATGTGTTAAAATAATCCCTAAAATTTCATATTAAATTTCCAAAAATTTAATAAGATATCCGTCACTTTTTCAAAAATTTTGCGATATCGATATGCGATATCGATATATCCATCGATATATCCGTAAAATTAAGGTTGCGATATCACTTGCGATATCGATATTTTCATCCTTGATTGATTGTAATCGACTTTATTGGTTTTTATTAATGTTGACTTTGTCAACTTAGTATTTTTCCTTTTTCTTGATTAATAAAATCAATTACTAATTAACTTAGGATTTGATTATTTAATCTTGTTTCTCACGTGTTTGCAGATTTACAAGGAGTGAGAAGATTTATTTAACTAATTCCTATTCTTTAGGATTAAGTTATAAATCATATCTTTTATTTCACATGATTTATTTGAAAATTGACTTATTCAAACCATATTTTAACCATATCCTATTTTGTGGGATTGAATATTAATAAGTCTATATCTTATATATTCTTTTGAGAAACGTGTTTTTTTATTTTACACAACTCAGAAGGTGAGCTGCAAACAAGAGAACAGGATCATGGAGATGGTGTACGTGGTGAGCAAGAAAGAAATAAGATCATGGAGAAGAAACGTGACTTGCAAGATTGAAACTAGATCATGGAAGGAACATAACTTGCAAGGAAGAGAACAAGATCATAGATGAAATGGAGATAGTGGATGAAGAAGTGCTCGATCATGGACTCAAGGACGTCTATAAATATGAGACGATTTGCAGATAATAAAAGCACACTTCTACGTTTGAATTCAAGAGAGCACAAGCAAGTTTTTCAATACTATTTTCCTCTCTTGTTTCTATTTTAGTTGATCACTTTTTACCAACATCTTACTTATTTTCCTTAGATCTATTCTCCAATAGGTCTCTAGTAAAGTAGGTTTTGTTGATTGATTGACAAGTTTTTGTTTAAACGTCCATTGAAGTCATACATTAGATTGGACGTGTAGAGTGTCATTTTAGAGGATTTCACAAAGTCCTCGTATTGTGTTGTACTACAAAGATATACTGAATAAGACACTTTTTGTCCTGTTGGCATTCCACGAGTATCATTATATACTCGTGGATAAATTTCTTGTCTTGATTATTTTATATCTTTGTTCGTTCCGCTGCGTGTTAACTCTGGTGTTAACAACATTCTACACAACATTTGGTTTCTGTTGTTTTGTTTATCTTGCATAGGAGCATTCGAACACTTTCAATTTTGAATTGCGTTGAACTAAAATTTATCATGTTTTATTTCTTTTTAGATCATAATTTTATTCAGTCCAATGTAAATATATCCAATTTGTTAAAACTTCAGCATAACATAAGTTTTACAAAATATTTATTTGAAGAAAAGGCCTAAATCAAGTGACTTAATATTCCTGTACATATTATAATGATTAAAAATAAGGTTATTTATTTGTTTAAATGGTATAATTAATTTATGAGCTTGACTTAAAGATGTGCATGAAAACAACAAAGTGTATTATTTTAACTTAAAATAGAAAATACCAAAAGAATGTCAAGCCAAAAATATACTATATTTCAATATGAGTTGACATTAATTGAAACATTATACATTTATTTTTGTATATCATATCAAAATTTTGTATTACTGTTTTTTGTTAGTCTTTTTAGATACATTGTACGAAAAGAATGTTTTGTTAATTTGTGTAGATGCACTAACAAATACAATGTTCTTAATATGTTGTTCAAATGCATATTAAAATGGATGGGGAAATTAGAGACAAAAAAAAAAAAAGGGCTACTAATTTAAAATTAAACAGTGAAGCTTTGATTACAATACAAGTTTAGAAGAGTCAAAACTACCTTAAAAAACTTAGTGAGTTGGGTGGTTGATACAGAAAGCCCACCTTACATACATTACATCAAATTACTCCTGTGTTTTTCTTATTATCTCTTTTTTAGTTTCACGATTGAAAATACGAATAACACATTTAAAGTCTCCACAACAATTGGTGTGAATTACATTTGATACATCAATCTACAAAAAAAAATTATTTTAAAAATACATTCTTACACCGATTTAACATAAAAATTAAAGTATTTTTTCTCTCCACTCTCTTCTCTCCCTTCTCACACACACTTGATGTGTTTTTGTTGTTTTTAATGTAAAATACACACATAAACACCTCAAAACACACATATATAAAAACACATACACAATAATTAACTAAATTATGTTTTAGTGAATAACACCCACAATAACATTGTTGGGATGTCCTTTAGTGATTGAAATCAATGAAATGTCTGGTGGATGTCTTAGTATCGATCTATTAGGCTATGTTTGGAATAAAATTTATATTGCAAGATTTTTGACTTCAAAATCCTATTTGTTTTTGTATTTAAATTCGCAGACAATCATTATTATCTATGTTACAATCATCTAATCATTACCAAGTATATTTTTCATAATAAATATCATAAAATCCACATTTTCACAATAAAATATTACATCAACCTACTTTTACACAATAAATATCAAATCAACCCACATTTTTCATTATTGATTTGACATCCACATGTAATTATATTCTACTAATCCTCAAACAAACATACATTTTTATTATTCACTTTTATAATAAAATCCAATATTTCAATGGCAGAATTTCTCAAATCCCACATAGTCCCCTCCCAAATATACCTTTAAGTATTTGAAGCTTCAATTGGATAAATTGATTGGAAATATAGGATTTGAAAATAATGAATTTCAAATCCATTCAAATCGAAATGAATTCAAGATCCACTTATATTATCAAAAATTTGTTCAAACAAAACATGATGCAACCTACTTATCAGTAACTCTCCTAACATCAATTGCAACCTACAACCTACGATTCTTCTTCATCATCATCTTCTCATTATTCTTCTTATCCACCATCTTATTTTTCATATGGAACTCCACATATTATTTTATCTTCCAATTGATATTCTTCTTCCCATAACTACTTTTTCTACAAAAAAAAAAGGAAGAATATTATAAGTTGCATAAAAAATATGGATAGAAATACTGAAAAAATGTTTAAAATGTTATATTATTTAATTAAAATATATTAGTTGTATCACGTATACATCAATGCAATAGTTGCATCACATAAATGTATTACTTAATACAGAAAAATTTATGCAACTAAATATGTGCAACTCGGCCTGGCCCATTTTTACGCACATTGTAGCGTCTAGGACAAAAACGACACATAATTGATTAATTAAATAATTAAACTCATAATTGTTTGATTTAATTATGTGCGTTTCAGAAAAACGATTACACATATATAACATACTTAAACTTTTCTAATTACTTTATAATTAAACTTTTCTTGCACCCGAAACTAAATAAGAAAATATATAGCATACTTCGTAGCATTTATCATAAAGTCAAGCCACACTCACTCCTATATTTTATATACTTATTCTCAAAAGAAAGTGAAGATAAAATCCATGTTCTTCATCAAAATATTGTTTAAAGCAAAATAAGTTCATAGCGTAGCCCAACAGGTCGTCATCCATGTACACAATCTCCGAACCTGTAGAAACTCAACAGCACAGTCAATAAATCCATGAGCTTATACATCAGCAAGTTCACCTACAATACATGAACTATATGAGCTAATAAGCTCAGTAAGCAGAAATTATGCACATAACATTAATAATATGAAATGATGTCAATGATGCATGCTAATGCATGAAAACATTTCTTTATAAAATCATTTTCCTTCATTGGGCCCCTTGACCACCTCGCTACTAAGCACCAAATAGATCTCAATATAACATCATTCATCATTAATATAGTCATATCCATGTCTCACAGGCCCCCGGCTGAACGAATCAAGTCATAACCATGTCTCACATGCCACCGGCTAAGCATATAGTAATGGTAGCCATATCCATGTCTCACAGGCCCTCGGCTGAGCGAATCAAGCCATAACCATGTCTCACATGTCCCCAACTACCCATATAATATATCATAAGCATGATTACATGTCTCGGTGGTAGTAGTGGTCAATAAAATACTTTTCATCTTGAAATCATGTCTTGTATGCAGAATGCAATAACTTTCATCATTTACGTATGCACATGTTGATGCTCGTGATTGATATTCGTAATGCATCACATACATCTTCATATAACATCACTCAAACACGTCATTCTCAAGAGACATAAAATCACATAATATCACTTAATCAATATACATATATATCATGAAATACTATGTTCATACATTGTAGTTGCAAATGAATTTCTACTTACCTTCTCTTCTAGAATGATTATTCTGAAACTTCTTGTTTGTTTTGTGCCTCTACAACCAATCCAAAAATAATGTATGAAGTGATTTTTCTAAATTAGCCATAAAATTCTAGCTAGAATAACTTTAGGAAAGATGGAATAAATTTTCATTTACAAAATTAAACTATAACTTAAATAATAATAATTACTAATTAGTTCTTATAGATACTAGTATCATTGACAAGCGTGTATATATATACATGAGTCTGCAAAATAATTTAACTTCAACAGGTATTCTTCATTGATTAATCTTAAATAATTTCTCAAACAAACGAAGTTAATTAACTTTTTTTACCCTTAATATTAATATAAAACAATTGAAATCAAGTTTGTAATCATTCAGTGAATACATGTAATTCAGTTTTGTCCACAAAATAATTTCCAATTAAATAGATTAAGATGCTTTGGTTACTTCCACTAATATGTGTGTGTATATATAATTAACTTAGGGGTTATAATTAATGAAACCATGGACAATACTTGAAGTTCAATTTGAAGAGGTAATTAGAGTACGTACCTCTCTCTCAACTACTACATGCTTTTCCCCCACTTCTCTTCCTTTGGTCTATTTTCTTTAATTTGTTTTCTTATATTTTCTTTATATTATTCTACTAATGTAATTTAAGCATGAGTCATCTTAAAAGCATAACACGTGGCATCTACTCTATTAATTCCCATAAGTTTTTGGAGTCATCATATTACCTCTTACTTTATTAAGTTTTGTTATTTTCTTCCCTAGTATCATAGGTGTTTTCCTTATTTGATCAATTATCTAAATACGTATGTGTATATATAAATATATATATATACATCCACATGTCGTATATAGCATTTATCCCAACATTCTATTTATTTATCTTTTTTTTTACAACTAATATTAAATATAAAATATTGTGATCTAATTTTTCATTCCTAATATACTCTTTAACACATAAATTAGGGGCTTAAAATTACTAATAATAAGAAACAAGTATCATGTAACCAATATGCAATAATTCATAAAATGCATGGATGCGTGCACTATATTGGTCAATAAGTAACGAGGGGCTCGGGTCTCACAAATATCATCTGATACCATTCCTGTAAATTTGAAACGGAGAATCACCGTCCCCACTCCATTTTTCGTTTCGATCAGGATCCTCATCCCATTATCTTCGGTCTCCAACGGGGATAGTTGAAAATTGTCATAAATCGAAAGTTAATGAAATGATTATATAACAGTATTATCTTCGTCCCCAAAGGGATAGTTGAAAATTGTCATAAATCAATAGTTAATGAAATGATAATATGAAAGCAAGGATGAAAATATCCATATCGTGTGTCATATCGCAACCTTGATTTTACGGATATATATATATCGCATATCGAGATCGCAAAAAAATTAAAAAAATTATGGAAACTCTATTAAAAATTTGGAAATTTTACGTAAGATTTACAGACTATTATAACATCCAAAAATGCATATATTTAATTTGAAATCTCAACAAAATGACATGTTTACAACATACATATAAATAATAAACATACAAAAACGTTACGAAAATTGAGATTTATTCAAAATTGATTGATACAACCAAATCACTAGATGATCTATGAGGTTCAAAAATAACAGGTGCAATGTTATTTTTATCCAAACAATATTGGTACCAACTCATCACATTTGAGTAATTATGAATATAATTATGCACATGTTGTTGGTACGTTACTCTATCTCTTTCAATGGTTTCACCATAAATTGGATAGTGTAGATTGAGTCAATCATCATTTTATTAGTACATGCTTCCATAGGACATTTGAGGGAGTGGATAATTAAATACGTTTTGAGTACTCCAATCAAATTGTGAACTCTCGTATGTGTGATGAGTGTGTGATTCTTGAGACATGTCATTTTGGTTGGTGCTCATACCAATTGAGTCAAAGCTCATTGAAAGTGATTGATCTATATCAGCATTTGAGCTTTCATCTTCATGCCAAACATGTCTCCTTATATAATCCTTTCCGATTGCACCTATACCCGAACCTCCTTCTTTTGATCCATAATCTGTGTCTTGTGTTGCATGAGTGAACTCATCCTCACCTGTGAATGGACTCAATGGTCTTTGATTTAAAAATAATCTTCTTGATTTAGTCCGCCATTACCACCATCATTGTTTCCATCATTTCCCCCATCATTAGTTGAGTTATTCGTTTTGTGTTCGATGAAATTGAGAAGAAGGTTCTGTACATCGACTTAAACTACCACTTTTATTAGTAACACAACTTTGTGTTTGTTGTCTTTCCCACTCACTTACCTTAGAAGCTCTAAAGGCAGTACGATATGCTCGTCGTTCATCAGGATTATTAAGATCAACAGGATACATGAACATATCATCCTCGTTGTCGTCGTCATCATACTCATCAGTCAAGCCTCATCGTAGTTCTGCCCTAATGTCCTCCATTTTTTCAGCTTTTTTTTGTTTTGCAGTGTCCTTCATTTTTAGTAAGTTACGAATTTCTTACTTTACTTCTGGAGGTGCGTTTGGACATTTCGTGAATTTTTGCGAGGATCTGTATGGCTCAAATGATACTTAAAACGGGTAATACCCCCACTTTGAAGTACATGACCACAAAAATTACAAATTGTTCCATGTCTATTGTTAGGAATGACTTTGCAGTATTTCCATGCAGGATCAAGTCCTGCTCCGCCACCACTAGCACTACCACTTCCACTAGCCATTTTCTTTTTAGGCACCTCTTGAAATGTTTATCATATTCATATTTTTGAAATAAAAGAGTTAAAATTTATGATAATAAATCAAAACAACAATTAGGGTAAAAACAAATTTTAAATAAAAAATAATTTAATTTCCAATTATGATTTGTAAAAAAAAAAAAAACCTAACCCCTTGAGTGAAAAATTATTTTTTTAAGTCTGAATTTTAAAAATTAAATAAAATATTAGTATGAAGTATTTTATCTACTACTATGAAAAAATAAAAGTGAGATAATAAAGTCATTCCAAAAGAACATACATAAGATATGATTTTCATAATTAAGGATACCTAAAATAAACATACATCTTTAAAAGATAATTGTATTCTATTTCGTGTTATAAGAGTAAATGGCTAAAAATAACTAAATATAATAAGAAAATGTCTTTATGAACCAAACTTTAGAAATGGAAAAAATATTTTTTTGTTCACGTACTAAAATTTTTTACATTTTTCCTCCTTTAAGACTTATTATAAAAAAAAAATATATTACTTTTCCGCTTACATATTTTTTTCTTGTACACTTTTATTTTTGTTAACTTTTGTGTCTTCCATTAAAAACAAATGAGACTTTATTTTCAACTTTTTTATTCACACACTTTTATTTTTGTTTTACCCCTTCATTAACAAAAAAAGATTGAAAGTGTATTTGATAAAAAAAATATATAAATTGAAGTGTAAGAGTAAAAGAGAACAAAGAAAAAGGAAATGTAAGGGGGAAATGTATTTTCCTTAAAAACAATAATTTTCTATCAAAGATGAACAAACCAAGGCTTGTTAGGACAATTTAAAATCTTCCATAATTTAAAGTTAGATCAATTTAAAAATTTTGCGATGTTTTGAATATATCCCGATATTTTACGATATATCCGCGATATTTCCCGATATTTTTCCAATTTTACAATGAGATGTACGGATATGGATATCTGTGATATATCTGGGATATTCCGAAATTTTTTTTTTACCCCATATCCATATCGCAACCTTCAAAATACGGATATATCACGGATATATCGCACATGTATCGGGATATTTTCATCCTTGTATGAAAGTGATGGGAAGAGGAAAGATGCAGCTTGTATACGCAACTATAATAATATTATTTAATATTGACCAGTAATCTGTTTAAGAAAAAAGAAAAAAGAAAATAAAGGACCGACATGGATACTATATAAACAAGTCTCGGTACACCGATGGTAAACCAATTCAATGATTGAGCAATGGAAATAGCAGCATATCAGATAATCGGTGCAGCTTTAGCGTGTGTGGTGCTAACATACGCATGGAGAACTCTGAATTGGGCGTATATCACTCCAAGGAGGCTGGAGAAGGCCTTGAGGAAGCAGGGTTTCAAGGGAAATTCTTACAAGTTGGTTTATGGGGATTTGAAGGATTTGATGAAGACGACTCAAGAAGCTAAAACGAAGCCCATAAATCTTGATGATGATATCAAGCCAAGAGTTCTTCCTTATTACATGAAAACCATTCAGAAATATGGTATGTTATAGATCTTGCTGTCCTTGGAAATTGATTTTGTGTTGCTTAATTTCATATCTTTATCTAATCTTACTCTATGTAGAAATAGTGAAGTCTTGTAGCTTGACTTCATTAATTTCTCAATTTATTATATACTATTTGTCAGATAACTTGAGCTATAGAATTTTCATGAACTGTTAAATGATTCAGTGGGTTCTATGAAGTCTGGTCTTTATGGATTTTCTGGGTTTGTGTGGTGTGTTGGGAGATGGGGGAGTGTTCTAAAGGTTATACTTAGAAATTTGAAGTCAATTTTATTTGTTTGGTGATCACAAATTACAGGGGAAGAGTCGTTTTTCTGGTTAGGGCCAAGACCTGCTGTGATGATCACAGATCCTGAATTAGTAAAGGAGGTGATGAACAAGTATACTCTATACCAAAAGCCTCGGAATTCGAATCCACAAACGAGGCTGATTGCAAAGGGACTTGTGAGCTATGAGAAAGAGAAATGGTCCAAACAGAGGAAAATCATCAACCCTGCTTTCCATCTTGAAAAATTGAAGGTTTGCTGTTGCTAAGTCATGTCTTATGTGTAGGAATCATGTCAAATAATGAGCATGTATAAAACGCACATAATCATGTATCAGCACATAATCCCCAAATCTAAGATCTACGATGATAAACTGAAATAGAGATGAGACAATAATCATAAAGCAGAAGCGTACCTGAATCCATCATCATTTCTTGAATTCTTGATTCGTACTTTAGTTTATTCGAATCGGGCGAGAGTCTTCCAAAGGTTATGATGTTCTTATTTGGTTTCTTTCTGATGATGGTCTCAGAGAAAAAAAAAATGTATCGTACCTTTGGGGACTACAACCCTTATATAGTTGATATAAATCAACTAAACTCTATATTTATTATTGGGTCCCATCAACCAATAATAAATCACATAATTGTCTCTACACATATATAAACTCATAACTTATATAACCCAATACCCATCAGTTCAATCTAAATTAGATCACTTTAATTGGACTTTAATTTTAGATAGCTAAACACATTTAATTAATAATAGTGACCCACTTTATGAATATTATCCAACAATCTCTCACTTGGGTCACATATTATTCCTGACAAATGTGTATACCTTATGAACGCTCAAACTTTGCTATCATACTAAGGGTATTCCTCACAATCTCGTCCATTGACCATACTGACATAGAACTAAAGGAGTTTTCGCCATATTAAGCACGACTAAACCCATCAGTAATAACATATACCAATACAATCAAATGACATAGATCAAGTTATGGATGCATAGCATGGAAATTGCATGTAATGTGATCTAAACATGTCTATTTCCAACTGGTCCTTGTTACTGAGATCAAACTTTAACATAATTGTACAGAGTGCAATAAACTGAAACTTTATTTCTGCAGAAAATATCCAAATACACAAAATTGTGTCCAGAAGAAAACATAGAGCTAAACATGTATATAAAATCCCACTAAAATATGATATCCTCAAGTGACAAGACACCCATACTAGTTGTATGCTCATGGAAGAACTTTGGTGTGACTCCCTTAGTAAGAGGATCTGCAATCATGGAGTTTGTCCTATATGCTCTATCGAAATCTGACCACTCTATACCCTTTCTTTCACAACTAGGAACTTTATGTCAGTATGTTTTGATTTAGACGAGCTCCTATTATTGTTAAAATATAAGACTGCTGAATATCTTTAGTGGCCTTTCAATTCCACTCAAAACACGCAGCCCAGTAATAAAATTTTGCAGCCATAATCAATGGTTAGATGCCTCATGACAAGCCACAAATTCCGCCGCCATGGTGGATGAAGCTATTAGTGCCTGCTTAGCACTTTTCCATGAAATAGCTCCTCCAGCCAACAAAAATATGTAGCCCGAAGTGGATATTCTACTATCTTGCCATCCCGCAAAATCAGAATTAGAATACCCAATGATCTCCAACTGATCTGATTTCTTGTATGTGAGCATGTAATTTTTAGTTCTCTGTAAATATCTAAGAACCCTTTTGGCTGCTCTCCAGTGATTCACTCCAGGATTACTTAGATATTTCCCTAGCATCCCAACAATGAATGTTATATCCGGACGTGTGCAAACCTGAGCATACATAAGACTCCCTACAACTGACGCATAGGGAAACTTCTGCATCTCCTTAACTTCAAGGTCATTCTTAGGGCATTGACTTAAGCTGAATTTATCTCCTTTAGCGACTGGGGTGTTTGCTGGTTTGCTTCCTTGCATGCCATATTTTAAGAGCACTTTTTCTATATAGTTCTTCTGTGATAATCCAAGAATATCACGAGAGCGATCTCGAAGTATCCAAATTCCTAATACAAAAGAAGTTTCCCCAAGATCTTTCATTTGAAAATTCATTGAAAAGAAATTTCTTGGTTTCGTGCAAAATTTCTTTATTGTTAGTAGCAAGAAGTATGTCATCGACATACAAAACCAGAAATACATATTTACTCCCACTGAATTTGTGAGACACACAATCTTCAACAGTATTTGACTCAAAATCAAATAAGGTAACTACTTGATGAAATTTATGGTACCACTGACGAGAAGCTTGCTTAAGACCATAGATGGATTTATTTAATTTGCAGACCAGGTGTTTTGGATCTCCAAACACAAAATTTTCCAATTGCACCATATATATCATTTCATCAATGTCACCATTTAGAAATGCTGTCTTAACATCCATCTAATGTAACTCAAGGTCCAAATGTGCAACAAGAGCCATTATTACCCTTAGAGAATCTTTCGATGAAACCGAAGAGAAAGTCTCTGTAAAATCAATGTCTTCCTTTTGGGTAAAGCCTTTAGCTACAAGACGAGTTTTATACCTTTCCACATTACCTTCTGAATCCCGTTTGGTCTTAAATATCCATTTGCAACCAATCGGTTTCTTTCCTTTGGGTAATGGGACAAGATCCCAAACTTGATTGTCTTGTATAGACGTATACTCCTCATTCATGGCATCGATCCACTTTTGAGATTTAGAATCTTGCATGGCTTGTTGGGAGCTAATTGGATCATCTCCCAAAAATCCTACAGTGTCCTCATGTTCTTGGAGATATACTATATAATCATTTGGAATAGCGTTTCTCCTATCTCTTGTGGATCTTCTTGCTGGCACTTGTTCTTGAGGTTGTTGAGTTTGTTCTTCAGGAACTATTTCCTCAACTTGATTGGGAAGTTGTTCGACATTGTCTTATCGAGGTTCTAAATCCATTTCTCGAACGACGAAAGGTATAGGAACTTGTACGCTGTCAGAAATAGTAGTAGGAATTGTAACTGATTCCTCCTCAAAGACAATATCTCTAACCTTATTTCTCCCCCCAAACTCAACATCCTCAAAAAATACTGCATTTCTCGTCTCAAAATTAGACCTCATAGCGGGATCATAAAACTTGTAACCCCTAGAGCACTCAGAGTAACCAATAAAATAGCTACTTACTATTCTGGAGTCCAATTACTTTTCATTAGGTTTATAAGGCCGAGCCTCAGATGGACATCCCCAGACATGAAGGTGCTTCAGACTAGGCTTTCGGTCCGTCCAAAGCTCGTAAGGTGTTTTGGCAGCTACTTTAGTTGGTACTCTATTTAGGATATATGTTGCTATCTTTATTGCTTCTCCCTAGAGGGATTCTGGCAAGGTAGAATGACTAATCATACTTCTTACCATATCCTTAAGTGTTCTATTTCTTCTTTCAGCAACACCATTCATGCTAGGAGAACCCGGCATAGTGTATTGAGGGACAATTCCACATTCCTCCAGAAAGATAGCAAATGGGCCTGGACGACGTTCACCTGAACCGTCATATTTGCCGTAGTATTCACCTCCACGGTCAGATTTGACGCACTTGATTTTTTTGCTAAGTTGATTTTCAACTTCAGCTTTGAAAATTTTGAACATGTCTAGTGCCTCTGATTTTTCATGAATAAGATATAGATACCCAAAACGTGAATAATAGTCTATGAATGATATAAAATACCGTTGACCATTCCAAGAAGCCATAAGGAATGACCCATATATATCAGTATGTATTAAATCCAAAACACTCATAGACCTGTAGGCATCTAATTTCTTATGTTTGGTCTGTTTTCCCTTGATACACTCAACACACGTATTTAAGTCTAAAAAGTCAAGTGAATCAATAACACCTTGTGATACAAGTCGTTCAATTCTTGATTTGGATATATGACCCAAACGTTTATGCCACAAATTAGCCGAATTTTCTTTATTAAATTTGCGCTTAGTACCATATGATTGAACATGCAGAGTTTCATTATATGAAACAACAGTATCAAGAAGATAAAGATTGTCATAAATACTTAATGAACCAGTACCAACAATATTCGAATTTAAAGAAAGATTGAACTGATTATTTCCAAATGAACATAAGTAACCAAATTTGTCCAACAAGGAAATAGAAACCAAATTCCGCCTAAAAGACGGAACAACAAAAGTGTCTTTCAAATCCAAATAACAACCAGTTCCTAACAACAATCTAAAATTCCCAATTGCTTCAACTTCTACCAACTTTCCATCACCTACGAAGATGTATCTTTCACCATCACTTGGCTTTCGGTAGTTCAGGCAACCCTGCATAGAAACACTTATGCGAGTAGTAGCACCAGAATCTAACCACCAAGTGTTTCTAGGTACTGAAGCCAAATTAACTTTAGAATAGACTAAAGTAAGGACCGTACCTTTCTTAGCACGTCATGCTTTATATTTTTTACAGTCCTTTTTGTGTTCTAGCTTATGACAAAAGAAGCAACCTTTCTTTTCCTCAGGCTTCTCTTGTTTATTTTGCTCAGAACCTTTAACAGCATTATCCAATTTTCTTTTCTTGCCCGTATCTTTTGAGGTACTTGCAAAATGAGCACTTTCTAATTTTTCATGCTTCAACCTTTCCTCTTCTTGCACACAGTATGAAATCAGTTCATTAAGATTTCATTTTTCCTTTTTGGCAGTTATAACTGACCTTGAATTGACTGAAGTGTGCTGGAAGGGAAATCAAAACCAAATGCATGAGTAAGTCATCAGACAAATCAAGCTTAAGTGTCTTAAGTTTTGAAGCAATGTTTGACATCTCCATAATGTACTCCCTTATATTTCCTTTGCCTTTATACCTCATGGAGATCAAGTTAGCTAAAAGCGTACTTGTCTCCGCCTTATCGTTTTTAGAAAAATGTTTCTCAATTTCGGCAAGGAAATCCTTAGCTGAAGTCACCTCATTAGATATAGTGCCCCGAAAGGCTTCTAGAACACCGTGCTTTATGATCATCAGACTCATGCGATTAGAGCGTTCCCACTTCTCAAAATTCCTCTGATGATCAGAGGAACTTTCAGCCGTAAGAGAAGCAGGTTTCTCTACCTTTAAAGCAAGGTCCAGATCCATGCAGCCAAGAATAATAAGCATATTCTCTTTCCAATCCTTGAGGTTTGTCTCATTCAGAATGGGAATGTTGCTAGTGTTTGCTGATATAGTAGCAGCAGATAATATAGCTGAACAGAGAACATAACTCCATATACCAACTTTTAAATTCTCAAATAAATATGGAATACATCTCAAGATGTCTAGCACACCATTAATATCAAGTCTTTGGACAGTAATATCAATTGTAAATGACACTCTTGTTGTAGTAGTCAAATGTTGACAATAAATCTTGTCAAATAATGGACTCATCTTTGGATGGCGTTCACTATTTACATGGAAATCATAAAATTATCACACACTCATTACCACAAGTATATATGTGGTTCGGCCAAATATCAACCTTCCTTTAGGCCGGTAAATATTCGCATGAACCCACATACACACAAACATCTTGACATTCTCAATAAGCCAATTTACGCAGAGAGGTCACTTTGGCAACATCATATTTCAATTGGTTCTATAAAATGTTAGACAATTTAAATTAAATCATAGACATACCCAATTATTATTGAAGAAATTAAAATATAAAGCTTAATCTGAATCCAGACCATTAACTAATCAATAAATCAAATAGAGAACATGTATTTGAAACATTCTTATCAATTTTATATTAAAAGTAAATAGACCCAGCAAGATTATCTTGAAAAAGTCAACTGTAATGCCTTAACTCAAAATCATATACTGAATAATATAAATCAAGGCCTTAATCCTTTAACATAAATAAAGAGAGCAACTCAGCCACATGCCAACCAATATTAACATAGGCATACGAATCGTAACCGGAACACGATTTCCTCAGAATAATCATAGCCAATACACTGAACAATAATACATGAATCAAGAGGAAACCGTCGGCAGAATAAACTAATTCACAATAATGAAACCCTAATTTCTGAATCATAATTACAAATCCTTCCAAAATTTCAGAAAATCATTCGTAGAGTGGCTCTGATACCACTTGTAGGAATCATGTCAAATAATGAGCATGTATAAAGCGCACATAATCATGCATCAGCACATAATCCCCAAACCTAAGATCTACGATGATAAATTGAAATAGAGATGAGACAATAACCATAAAGCGGAAGCGTACCTGAATCCATCATCCTTTCTTGAATTCTTGATTCGTACTTTAGAAGGTTACGATGTTCTTATTTGGTTTCTTTCTGAAGATGGTCTCAGAGAAAAAAAAAAGTGTATCATACCTTTGGGGACCACGACCCTTATATAGTTGAGATAAATCAACTAAACCCTATATTTATTATTGGGTCCCATCAACCAATAATAAATCACATAATTGTCTCTACAGATATATAAGCTCATAACTTATATAACCCAATACCCATCAGTCCAATCTAAATTAGATCACTTTAATTGGACTTTAATTTTAGATAGCTAAACACATTTAATTAATAATAGTGACCCACTTTATGAATATTATCCAACATTATGTGCTTGTATTATTACTTAATTTTTAATCTATAGATAAGAAGAAGTGTACTGAGATGAGGTTGCTTTTTTTGGCTATTTCTTGGCACAGCTCATGATTCCAGCATTCTATTTGAGTTGTGATGAGGTTTTAATGAAATGGGAAACAAGTCTCTCAACACAAGGATCTATTGAGATGGATGTGTGGCCTCATCTGCAACAACTCAGTAGCGATGCCATATCAAGAACCGCCTTTGGTAGCAGCTACGAAGAAGGGAGAAGAGTCTTCGAACTTCAAAAAGAGCAGACTTTGAATGTGATGCAGATTTCGCGTTCTATATATATTCCTGGATGGAGGTGAGAAATCTCTACAGCACAAGTTAGATTATAGTAAGATTGTTGAAATATATATCTATGGAAGAGGAGCATTTTATCACAATAGATTTATCTTTCTAAGCTTATGGTTTTTTTTTTTTTTGGTTTTCTTTAATGATGTGTTGGCAATGCGTAGATTTGTGCCAACCAAACGGAACAAGAGAATGATGGAAATTGAAAAAGAAATTCAGTCCACAATTCGACGTATCATTGATAGAAGGCTCAAGGAAATGAAACCAGGGGAAGGTAGTAAGGACGATTTATTGAGCATATTGTTGGCATCAAATCTCCAAGAAATCGAACAACATGGGAACAAGAGTTTTGGAATGAGCATTGATGAAATAGTGGAAGAGTGCAAACTGTTCTATTTTGCAGGGCAGGAGACCACATCAGTATTACTCGCGTGGACGATGGTTTTATTGAGTAGATATCCTGAGTGGCAGATGAAAGCCCGGGATGAGGTTCTGCAAGTGTTTGGGAATCAAAAACCAGATCATGATGGTTTAAATCATCTCAAGATTGTAAGTGATATCCTATTTGAATATATCTAAACATGAGACTGGACTATTTAATATAGAAATGCTACATTAAAAATGTTTGATATTTTCTTTTTTCACTTACACTCATGAGGTCTTCATCACAGGTTACCATGATATTCAATGAGGTGTTGAGGTTGTATTCACCGGGAACTATTCTTGGTCGAAGAGTAACTGAGGAAACCGAATTGGGGAAATTCACATTACCAGCTGGAGTTAATATTATGATACCAATTCTTTTATTACATCACGATCGGAAGGCTTGGGGAGAGGATGTAATGGAATTCAATCCACAGAGATTCAGCGAAGGAGTTTTAAAGGCACAAAAGAGCCCAGGTCTGTTTGTCCCGTTTGGGTGGGGACCTAGAATATGTGTTGGACAAGCATTTGCTATGATGGAGGCAAAAGTGGCACTCGCTATGATTCTACAACGCTTCTCCTTTGAGCTTTCGCCTTCCTACACTCATGCTCCTGTCAATGTGTTAACAACTCAGCCTCAACATGGTGTTCACTTGATTCTACACAAGCTCTAGGTTTTGACTGTTTTTGAAATTGAATGAAATAAGATCATCTACACTAGTGTAGTAGTAATTGAGTATCATATTACCGTATGCAGTTTACTCTGAGTCTTGTTGAGATTCCAAGTTCATTATTGAAGTCACTTATATAATCCATTAAAGCTAGAAAAACTTGCCAAATTAGTTGTTGGTTCAAAGCTGTTTTTGTGACTGGAGTGGACAATATTTCCTTCTTGTTGGTATCCAATCTTGATTCATATTGGGATCGGAGTACTACTGTAGTTCAAATCAGCTCTAAAAAAAAAAAGCACGCACATTGGTGCTACCAATATAATTTACAAATTTTAAATATATATATATTTTTTTTGTCATACATTGTCTGACTACTTTACTAATAGTATTTGTCACAATAATATTTCTCATATGGTTCTTGTGTGATGTGTGGTAAATACATTTCAAGTATTAGTAATTTTTTGAAATAAAAACATTAATTTATCATGAAAAACAGTATAGTTCTTCAAAAAGTTATTTTAATTTAATATACTACCCATATAATTTACAAATTTTAAATATTTATTATTTTTGACATACATTGTCCGACTATTTTACTAATAGTATTTGTCACAATAATATTTCTCATATGGTTCTTGTGTGATGCACGAGTAAATATATTTCAAGTGTTAGTAATTTTTGAAATAAAAACATTACGATCTAGAAATCTTGAAATTTAATCATTGTATTGTTTTAATTTATTCAATAAACATAAATTTAATACTTATTATATCAATAATTAAGTATTATTTTATTAGATGGGATCATATTAACATATTCATATACCATATATAGATTACAATTTTCAAGATTTTGTCAATATCATAGATGATATTGATACCATATATATCATGTTTAATATATATTAACAAATTTTAATTTATAAATTATGATAATAAATAATTGTATTTCTACTTTTGGGAGGTGGAAATGAACGGAAAAATTTTGTCATTTCTATTTTGAGAGAGTAATTGTTATTATTATATATATATATATATATATATATATATATATTATATAAGGTACCCCTATTTTTACTACTTACAAGATTGGTTTTAAAACTTAACACATTTCGTACATTCGTCAAGTTTCCGTCCACATTTAATGAAAAATACTTAATCCCTAATATTTTGGAGGAAAAGTTGACATTTGTATACCAAATTCTCCAAATTCCTTTCCCTCTTTTCAAGATGGCCTAATTTCAAGAGAACAGAGGGCCAATACCTAGTATTGATTCGAGTTTCTCTTGCAGCGTTGTTATCTAAGATGTCATTCTGCAATTGGGGAATAGAGCTCAGTCCTGCGCTCTGCATGAGACATGTGATGTTTGGTGTAACACCTACTCAGTGAAACACTAATTTTAGATTTCAAATCTTCCCCATTAATTTATTGATTATATCATGACTCACAAGTTTAAATGAAACTAATAACTATAAATTATAAACTAAATTGTTGATAAATTTATATATATTCAAGACATAATAATATATTTACTTTTTTTTACTATTTACTACATAGTTATTAATATATTTACTATTAGTAAAATATTATAATGTATTTAGTATAAATAACATTTTTTATTATTGAAATTATAATTTATTTACTAGTACTCGGATTTTATTAAAATGTCTTGATTTTTGTTGTGTTTGAAAGTCAACACACATAGATACAACTCTCATGAGTCATGGGGAATAATTTTCCAAATTGCATTACCAATATAGTCAAAATAGACCTTGAAGTTAAATCTAATTTAAAAAACAGGTTTGGTTTAGAGTATGGCTTGGTTGTCCTTGTATCGTGTGTCCTCAACCCCAACTTTAATACCTTTAAATAATACGATTAATATTTTTATATCTAACAAGTAATATTTAAGTAATATCGTTTACTAAATAATATATTTCAATTATACAAGTAAATAATATGACTAAACAACTAATACTTTATAAATATACAACTAATATGTTTCACTAAAATATATATTTCTGTTATACAAGTAATATCTTATAAATATATAATTAATAACAAACTAATAATACCTTTTGAGAGTACGCAGATCAAAGATATATAAGTTTTTACCTTTGATTTATTGGTTGTAACCGACTTTATTGATTTTGAATTGGGTTGAACTAAAATTTATCATGTTTTATTTCTTTTTAGATCATAATTTTATTCAGTCCAATGTAAATATATCCAATTTGTTAAAACTTTAGCATAACATAAGTTTTACAAAATATTTATTTGAAGAAAAGGGCCTAAATCAAGTGACTTAATACTCCTGTACATATTATAATGATTAGAAAATAAGGTTATTTATTTGTTTGAATGGTATAATTTATGGGCTTGACTTAAAGATGTACATGAAACAACAAAGTGTATTATTTTAACGTAAAATGGAAAATACCAAAAGAATGTCAAACCAAAAATTTACTATTTTTCAATTTGAGTTGACAATAATTGAAACATTGTACATTAATTTTTTTATATTATATCAAAATTTTGTATTACTGTTTTTTGTTAGTCTTTTTAGATACATTGTACGAAAAGAATGTTTTGTTAATTTTTGTAGATGCACTAACAAACACAATGTTCTTAATATGTTGTTCAAATGCATATTAAAATGGATGGGGAAATTGGAGACAAAAAAAAAAGGGCTACTAATTTAAAACTAAACGGTGAAGCTTTGATTACAATACAAGTTTAGAAGAGTCAAAACTACCTTAAAAAACTTAGTGAGTTGGGTGGTTGATACAGAAAGCCCACCTTACATGCATTACATCAAATTACTACTGTGTCTTTCTTATTATCTTTTTTTTTTTAGTTTCACGATTGAAAATACGAATAACGCATTTAATGCCTCCACAACAATCGGTGTGAATTACATTTGATACATCATCAATCTAAAAAAAAAAATTATTTTAAAAACACATTCTTACATCGATTTAACATAAAAATTAAAGTATTTTTTCTCTCCACTCTCTTATCTCCCTTCTCTCACACACTTAATGTGTTTTTGTTGTTTTTGATGTAAAATACACACATAAACACCCCAAAACACACATATATAACAACACATACACAATAATTAACTAAATTATGTTTTAGTGAATAACACCCACAGTAACATTATTGGGGATGTCCTTTAGTGATTGAAATCAATGAAATGTCTGGTGGATATCTAAGTATGATTTATTAGGCTATGTTTGGAATAAAATTTATATTGCAAGATTTTGGACTTTAAAATCCTATTTGTTATTGTATTTAAATTCGCAGACAATCATTATTATCTATGTTACAATCATCTAATCATTACCAAGTATATTTTTCATAATAAATATCATAAAATCTACATTTTCACAATAAAATATTACATCAACCTATTTTTACACAATAAATATCACATTAACACACATTTTTCAGCATTGATTTGACATTTACACGTAATTATATTCTACTAATCCTCAAACAAACATACATTTTTATTATTCACTTTTATAACAAAATCCAATATTTCAATGGCAGAATTTCTCAAATCCCACGTAGTCCCCTTCCAAATATACCTTTAAGTATTTGAAGCTTCATTTGGATAAATTGATTGGAAATATAGGATTTGAAAATAATGAATTTCAAATCCATTCAAAGTGAATTCAAAATCCACTTATATTGTTCAAACAGAAAATGATGCAACCTACTTATCAGTAACTCTCCTAACATCAATTGCAACCTACAACCTACGATTCTTCTTCTTCATCATCATCTTCTTCTCATTCTTCTTATCCACCATCTTATTTTTCATATGGAACTCCACATATTATTTTATCTTCCAATTGATATTCTTCTTCCCATAACTACTTTGTCTACAAAAAAGGAAGAATATTATGAGTTGCATAAAAAATATGGATAGAAATACTGAAAAAATATTATATTATTTAATTAAAATATATTAGTTGTATTACGTATATTACATCAATGCATTAGTTGCATCACATAAATGTATTACTTAATACAGAAAAATTTATGCAACTAAATAAGTGTAACTCCTGGCCCATTTTTACGCACACGCACGTGCCCACACATGCCCCACATGCTTCAACTATTAGTACACTCACTCTCTCACATATGTTCGTATATATTCTGACAAACAGTAACGACATGATTGGTATGATGGAATGGAATTAAGTGGAAATTGAATGAACTCAAGAATGAAATGGTGATGGGAAAGGAATGGTATATAAATACTGATTCCTGTGATTGGTATCACAAAGGAATAGGAAATGAATGAAATAATTATTATAATTATATTTTATGATTGATAACTATAAATAAAATATATAATATTAAATCAATCTTTATTTGACCAAATTACCTTCCACTATAATTTTATTTAATATTCATATTCAATATATCACCCAAATTTAAAATATTTGGCATATTTAAATTTAACAGAAAATTAATCATTGTACTAATATTAAGATATATTATATTTATATATTTTATTTTTTTATCTTATTATTAGTTTACTATTTTTGTATTATTTACATATTCTTAAAGTAGTTAAATAATAATATATTTTTCATATTTTTTTTATTAATTATTCTATATGATTTTATATTATTAAAATCTTAATATCTTATTTTATATTTCTAAAAAAATATTTTAATTACAATTTATTTATATTTTTTTAAATAATTTATTATCTATACTAATATTCATGTATCTTATATATATATATAAATATATAAATATATATAGATAAATCAATATCAGAACTAAAATTATTTGAATTATTAAAATTATATTCATATTATTTTATTATGTTTTTAAGATTTTATTTTTATTAATTATTTTTATACTATTTATGAATTTAATTTTTTTTTTGCTATTTTATATATTTTTATTTTAAATTATTATTTATAATTTTTTATAAATAATTTAATATTATTTACGAAATTTTATATAATAATTCGACTTTAGGAAGTTAATTTGTGAAAACATAAAATAAATATGATAATTGTCAAAATTAATAAAAAAAATGTTCATTTTCTTCACGACGGGAATACGTAATACCATGGGGGTAGGAAGGAATGATCATTCCTTCATCCATGGTAATACCAATTCATTCGGGAATCATCATTCCCACCTATAAAACATACCAATCAAAGGAATATGAATGAAGGTAAGAATGATGATTATATTCTCACCTTATTCCATCATACCAATCATGTCATAAGGATCAATTTGCAAGGCTAAATACTCCTAAGTGTAATACATTTTAGTTATGTTAATGATATTTTTTTGTTATGTTAGTTATACATTTATGTTGTGTGATTAATATTTTTACGTTATATTACATAAAATGAGATATTACATTTATGTAAATGAAGTATATTTTTTTTGTAATACAACTAATACTTCTATGTGATACAACTAATATTTATGTAATACGCTAATATATTTCAATAAAATAATAAAATCATTTTTTCAATAAAATAAGACAATACATTTACGTTATATAGTTAATATCTTTATGTGATACAAGTAATATATTCTCTTACAATACCTCTATGTAAATACATTAATATTTTTATGTAATATAACTAATACTTTTATATGATACAATTAATATATTTCAGTAAGATAATAAAATAAATTTTTAAGCAAAAAAACCTTTAAGTAAATGGAGTAATACATCAACATCATGTGGTTAATACTTTTATTTCATTTCATATTGCAGTAAAATAAACTAGTATATTTATATAGATGAAGTAGTACATTTATGTGATACAAGTGGTACTTTAATAAAATACAACTAATTGTTTTTATGTGATGCGACTAATATGTTTCATTAAAATAATAATTATTTTTAATATTCATTTTTCTCGTTTCTGTAGATGAATCACTATGATTATAGAGTATTTTGATAGAGAAACAATCTTAGAAGAATGAACTAAGAGAAGATAACAAATGAAAATAAGATCTTAAAAAAAAAAGTGGAAGAAGAAGCGGCAACATATGTGATAAAGAAGAAAAAAATAGCATATGTGTGAGAGAGAAGAAGAAAATAGGGGGATGGCCTATGTGACAAAAGAGAGGAAGAAGAAGACGAGGAGATATCGACTATATATAGAGAGAACATGAAAAAGAAAAAGAATATTTGTATCCGAGTAAGGTGTGTTGAGTTGTACGAAACTCGTGCATGAGAGACATATTAGTTAATTAACATAAAAGTTTTACCTCATTTTACTAAAATAGTACGTAAATGGATTAAACATACAACATAAATATATTATTGCATTTAGTTAAAAATATTATTTTATTTTGCTGATGTATAATTAGTTGTATTATATAAATGTATTAATTATATTACATAAAATGTGTCAATTCAATTATATAAATATATTGCCTCATTTTACTGAAATAAAATGCAATTGTATCATTACATTTACATAAATATATTACTTTATTAAAGTTAAAAAAGAATTTTATTATTTCATTGAATTGCATTTGTTGTATCATCCAACACAAAAACTTATATAAAGAAAGTGTGGACCTGAATTGATACAATGATACAATTGATGAGCTGTTTATTATTTTTGGCACCTTTTTTATTCATCCGCATCTCTTGATTACCAATACTGGCTGCCTCGCTTTTGTTTCTTTATATTGGAGGCTGGAAGAGTAGTTGCTTTGACTCAAACTCTCTAGTGTGCTGCTGCATTCCTGCACACTGCCTTTCTTTCTCCCAGGTGAGATGGGATATGATTCCTCCTTATTGTTGGTTTGGTTTGGTTTGGTTTGAGTTTTATTTATCAAGATCTGCTTTCTTTAGTTACCATAATATAGATATCTTGTTTGCCCTTGTCAATTGCAATCAATGCCTTCGATAGATCTAATCAAAGAGCAGCATTTTTTAGTGTATTATCTGATCTCTGAGATTAAATTGATGAGCTTCTCAAGATCTAAGTAGATCTGTGGAGGGTGTGTGTTTTTTTGAACCAAATATCTGTTCCAGATCTAATGAATCTTTGTATTACAGTGATATAAATCAAGTGAGGATGATGAAAAGGGGAATGTTGGTTTGTGGTGCTCTGTTCCTCGTATGTTTTGCATCGGCAAATGCTCAAAAGAGCACGGCGGCCCCTCCGATGCAGACTCCGGCACCAGCGCCGGCGCCAGAGTATGTGGACCTGACTCATTTGCTATCGGTGGCGGGGCCATTCCACACTTTCCTCAACTACCTAGAGTCCACAAAAGTCATCGATACTTTCCAAAACCAGGCTAACAACACCGATGAAGGGATCACCATCTTCGTCCCCAAAGACGGAGCCTTTTCCTCCTTGAAAAAGCAATCTCTCTCAAACCTCACCAACGATCAGCTCAAATCTCTCATCCTCTTCCACGCACTGCCGCATTACTACACCCTCTCAGATTTCGGGGACCTCAGCGCGCAAAACCCGATCCCCACCTTCGCCACTAGCGCTTATACTTTGAATTTTACCGACAACGCTGGAACTATTCGTATTGATTCCGGATGGACTAGAACCAAAGTTATCAGTGCCGTTCACGCTGCAGATCCGGTTGCAATTTACGAGATTGATGGAGTTCTGTTGCCGGAGGCGATTTTTGGCACCGACATTCCGCCGATGCCGGCCCCAGCTCCGGCGCCGGAAATTTCCCCGGCGGCTGACCAGGGGAGATCGAGTGATTCTTCATCCCCAACTTCTTCACCTTCATCTTCTCATCGGATGATTATGAATTTGGGGCATGGTGCGGCGGCGATTGTCGGTGGGATATTGATAATAATGATGTAGTGGTCAGTTGGAGCGGCGATTTGAGAGAGAATTGTTAATTTAAATGTATGAGAAGATGCACATCCATTTACTTGATTTATTTTTCCTTGTATTTTTTTTTTCCGATGATGATTATTGTTGCTAATAGTTATTCTTTATCAACGATTTCCATTATATGCCCCAGGCTTCCAGATTGATACGTGTACAATAAGACGTCAACATTTCATACCATTAATCCGACGATATCATTTTTTTTTTTTTATGTACAATTTTTCTTTTTTTTTTGTCCGGCAAGGTTTCGATTTACTCATATTACAAATTTTCAAGGTTTTATATCAAATACTTGGTTGAAATAGGCTATTAGAGATAATTCAAATATGGTTATTTACTCTGCCCTCCCTCACTTGTTATTAAATCAAATTGACATTAAAGTAACAAAAAAAAAATGTTGATGTTAATCTCATGTCACCTCAAATATTTAGATATTAATGTCATGTCACCTCAAATTTTAGTTCAGCCCTTCACGGCTTCACCAACAAGATTTTGATCATTTTGTACATTCTCCATTTGAATTCCAACCTTAAGAAGCAACTTTTTGCCATTTATTTTCCATTTGCTTTTGACTGAAGAATTGATGTAAATAAATTTATAATCATGTGTAGCAATATGATAAATGTTTATTCTTTTTCAATAAATTTTAAATGTCACTGTGAAGGCCGATTAGATTAGCTTTTGGCTCCCTCAGAATCGCGGGTCCGCAAACCAAAACGGTATTTTCTCCTTGTCCATTTTCATTTCCATTTCCCTTTGCATTTGCGTTCCCTCTCTCTCTCTCTTACACAATCGTTGCAAACACAAGATAATGAACTAAAGACATGGGGTTCCACATGATTTTCTCTATCAACCTCACGAATTATCATTGAATCCATCCATCATAAGGTAATTAATCTCCTTCTTGATCGTGCCAATTAGTAAATACAAGCAATTGCTGATTTGTATATGCAATTTGATATAAAATTCTATTTAGAATTGATTGCATTGTACGAGTATATATTCTTATTAGACTTGTCTGTGGAACATGCATTCTTATAGATCGATCTCCCCCTTTGTAGTGTCGTTGCAAATATTTAGATTTCGTAGTTTTATAGATACAATTCTCGTTTGAACTATCGTTTTTCCTCTTCGATTATCGTTTTTTGTTGTAGATCATCAGTACAAGAGAAAATGTCCAGTTTCGTCGGTGTTCTTGTCTCTGATCCTTGGCTTCAGAGCCAATTCACTCAAGTTGAGCTTCGAAGCCTTAAATCCAAAGTATGTCGTCATACTACATCATTTTTTTATTTTCTTTTTGCCAAAATGCACTCTATTAATGATCATAAATTTGATATTAGCAAGTTTTATTTCTAATGTGAACTTCATCATCATGTTGCGGTAACAGTTCCTCTCAGCAAGGAATCAATCTGGGAAGGCTACATTAGGAGATTTGCCACCAGTGATGGTGAAAATGAAGCCCATCGCTGATATGTTAGCCGAGGACGAGATCAAGGACATCTTGAGCTCGTCGTCTGACTTAGACCAAGAAGTCGATTTTGAGTCCTTCCTACGTGTATGCATTTTGAATTTCATTTCGAAGAACCTTTGTTTTTTCTTGCAATATATCTTTCTTACCATAAAATTTACAAGTTAATCATGGATGTGCAATTTGTAGCAAATTAAGTCCTAAAAGTAAAATTCTCAATTTCGGTGACTTTAGGACTAAATTGACATTAGTTGACAAAATACATGATCTATTGCAAAAATTTATTCGCACAGGATATAAAAATTGGGCCAAAACTGTAATCTTCTCATGTGATACCTATGTGTGAATATATTTATTTGCCATCCACTGATTCACTGCATGGTTAGATGTACTCATAGATGAATCAAAGGATGACTTACCTATATTTCAAATTTTACAGGCATATTTGAACCTACAAGCTCGAGCCACAGCGAAAATGGGTGATTCCAAAACTTCATCATCATTTCTAAAAGCTACTACAACTACACTACGGCACACTATTAGTGAATCCGAGAAGTCCTCCTATGTTGCCCACATCAACAGCTTTCTTGGAGAAGATTCATTCTTAAAGGAGTATCTCCCTATAGATCCATCATCCAATGCTCTCTTTGAATTGGCAAAGGATGGTGTTCTTTTATGGTACTGGCTCCATCTAGTAATCCTTGGCAATATGGGACATTCATGACCTCATCCATACATTGATGAAACTTGTGTTGTTGCTGACCCATTTAAATATTTTACGCAGTAAACTCATTAATGTAGCTGTAGCTGGTACTATAGATGAGCGAGCTATCAATACCAAGAAGGTGTTAAATCCTTGGGAGAGGAATGAGAATCATACTCTTTGCCTTAATTCTGCAAAGGCAATCGGATGCACTGTGGTCAATATTGGCACACAAGACCTAGTTGAAGCTAGAGTAAGTGCACCACTTCTAGTTGTATTTTTAAGTTTTGATAAATTGTAGATATCATCTGCATGGAAATCAATTTTGTTAGTCTTCTTGTTAATTTGACAGCCCCACCTAGTCCTTGGATTGATTTCCCAAATAATCAAGGTAAATCAAACTCTACTGTCCACTGTAATTAATTATTCATCAACTGAAAATATTCTTAGATCTACGTCGCTTTTTCAATGTTTTGTGAAACAGATACAATTGTTAGCTGATCTTAATCTGAAGAAGACCCCACAACTTGTTGAGTTGGTGGAAGATAGCAAGGTAACAGACTGTCAAATTTGTCAAAAAGAATATTATCTTAAGTATGCTTATAATTGGTTGCACAAAGTGCAGGACGTGGAGGAGCTTATTGGCTTACCCCCAGAGAAAGTGTTACTTAAATGGATGAATTTTCATCTGAAGAAAGCAGGATTTCAGAAGCAGATTACAAATTTTTCCTCTGACTTGAAGGTAAGAAGAGTTGTATCATTTCTAAACCGAGAGGCTTGAGATGTTTAATATGATGGGCCATTTGCAGTTTTGAGATAGTTTAATATGTATCAACTTAGCAGTGAACAGTAAATGCCCAAGTTATTTAAGAATAGGACAGTTTTTTTTTCTCTTGTACATCTATGATTTTTCTTATGGCATACGTATTGGTCACAATAAAACATAAACTCGAAAACTCTACCTGTATTGCATAGAATATTGTGTAGTTTGGTATTGGTGTGTGTTTTTTGGTTTATTTGCACTGTATGGAAAGATATGACGAGGGCAGCTGCACTTGAACGACCAAAGGACATCCAGCAACAAACTGGATTAATACTATAGAAGATGAACTTAATAAAAAACCTTATCATCTGTGCAAGATAAGAAAGAATGCCTCTGAGAGCCTTATTAAGAACTTTTACAAACTAAGCACTGTTTTCTGTCTTAACACAGCCTGAGGCATTGCTTTTTTTACTTGCAGGATGGAGAAGCCTATGCTCACTTGCTGAATGCTCTTGCCCCAGAACATGGCACAACATCGACATTGGATGCAAAAGATCCCACTGAAAGAGCAAAATTGATCATTGAGCAAGCTGAGAAACTGGATTGCAAAAGATATGTTACTCCAAAGGACATTGTTGAGGGATCGCCAAATTTGAATCTAGCATTTGTAGCTCAAATATTTCAACACAGGTTTGGCAATGAGCTACTCCTTCTATTTTATGGAGACAAAAACTTCAGTATCTCATTTTAGTGCTTATGTTATTCGATCTTTCAGAAGAAGCAAACTAAGTTTCGAAGGTAAGCATGTTTTGGTTAAGAATCTAGTTCAAAAGATATCTTGCACAATGATAATTTAATTTTCTGGTATAAATTTTATCTAGTTGTTCCTGTTTTTTATTTGAAGAAAGATCTTATATGCTCATGGTGATTATTGAAATTACTTTCTTCCAGAAATGGACTATCAACGGACAACACAAAGATTTCTTTTGCTGAGATGATGGAGGATGATGCTCAAACTTCACGGGAAGAGAGATGCTTCCGGCTGTGGCTTAACAGCCTTGGAGTCGAGACCTATGTCAATAATTTATTTGAGGATGTCAGGACAGGGTGAGGTCTCTCACCTTCTTTGTCTAGCCATTCAGCTTTACAAGCTTTGCTTTATTCTGACTTCTCTTGTGCATGCAGATGGGTTCTACTGGAAGTTCTTGACAAAATTTCTCCTGGGTCCGTAAATTGGAAACTGGCATCAAAACCTCCTATTAAGATGCCTTTTAGGAAAGTTGAGAATTGCAATCAAGTTGTAAGCATTGGGAAGGATTTGAACTTCTCCCTTGTGAATGTTGCTGGAAATGATATAGTGCAGGGGAACAAGAAGCTCATATTAGGTAAGATTGCTCCAACTTGGTTATATTAGGCTTCCAATGCACGTTGTCATCAACAAATACTAAACTTTGTTTCATCTGGTAAGATCATCCCAATAATATCTAAGAAGGCCTATATCTTGTAACATCAGCTGATGTGATCTTATATTGTTGATATATGTAGACTCATAAAATATTAGCTATAAATTTTCTGGGTTAGCAACGGTCAATTCCAATACGATTGAACAATGTCAGATATTAATAAACATCTTGAACCCCATGCTAGTTGCCAGAATTGGAAGACCAATATAATTAAGGCAAGTAGACAATGTAGGAGATGTGAAGAAGATAAACTCTCGTTTGTATTTAAATGTAAATAACACAAGGGTGATGATTTCTGAATGTTGTATTCTATATTTGGATCTTTATGTGACAGTGAAGAAATAATTACCAAGTTGATACAGGGTATAATTTAAAAAAAATTGGAGAGTGATAATTTCATAAGGGAAAAGGAAGGATCTAAGATATGCAAGGGCTATGCAACCCATGCTTCTTAGAGCATGGAGGTGCCATATGAGATAACTATTCGATCACTTTTAGAGAAACCTTCATGTACCTTTTGGTTCTGACTTGAAGTTACCTCAGTATGTATGACGCCCTAGGCAGATAATTTATATAAAGAGACCTTAGAAATATTTAGAAATGTATGGGCTCTGTGGTAGAGGGCATCATTGGTGTCTCTTGACTAAATTGTTAACTTCCATCTATTTCTCCTCTCCAGCTATCCTATGGCAGTTAATGCGATTTAGTATGCTCCAATTGTTGAAGAACTTGAGATATCATTCCCAAGGCAAGGAAATTGGAGATGCGGACATACTAAATTGGGCAAACGAGAAAGTTAAGAAATGTGGTAGAAGTTCCCAAATGGAAAGCTTTAAGGTAATGCTCAAAACCTTGAGCATGCAGTTTTTTTATTTATTTGCAATTATACCTCTCCAAATTGTTTGGCATTGTCAGGATAAATCCCTTTCAAGTGGCATTTTCTTTCTTGAACTACTAAGTTCCGTGGAGCCAAGGGTGGTCAATTGGAGCCTAGTAACAAAGGGCGAAACTGGTATGCAAGTTCTTGTTCAACTATTGCATTTGCCACCACATGTTATTAAACTGAAAGTGGATTTATTGTAACCGCAGATGAGGATAAGAAGTTAAATGCAACATACATAATTAGTGTCGCACGAAAGCTTGGATGCTCCATTTTTTTATTGCCTGAGGATATTATAGAGGTGAACCAGAAAATGATCCTCACGTTGACAGCAAGCATCATGTACTGGAGCCTGCAGAGGAAGGCCGGAGAAACTGAGCAGTCATCTCCTACTGAGAGAAATGATGACAATGAATTGGTTGAGGGAGGTGAGATGTCTAGTTTGTCAATTGATGATGCTGCTGCTATTGAATAGATTTTCATCTTCTTTTCTTAAAAGTAAAGGGAGGAGTATTTTTCTTTTTTGTTGGAACACACTTACACTCTATGTTTTTGGAATGCTTAAATCAGATTGATGATCACTTTTTAAGTGTTATTTCTGTGCCTGTAAGTAGTAGGTGACAATGGTTTGAACGTGAATTATAGCTTTTCAAAAATATTCTTTTTAGCTATTCTATTAAGGAATAATGTTAAAAATATGGTTGATTGCAAAAAAATAATAATAATACTTTAGAAAAGAGCTATGATAATCACGAACTATTAAAAAATAATAATAATAATAATAATAATAATAATAACAACAAAATTAAGCAACAAAATCGATCTCATTTTCTTACAACAAACATTAACGAGGTCATTTCAAATTTATAGCCTATTTTGCCGTTCACCGTTGCCACCCTTGTGATTCGAGGGAAAGAAGTTGGAGTTGGTCATGCATTCTACCTTTGATTTGTGGAGGGGGTATATAACAAATTTGGTGGTAGGTGGGGGCCAAGGGGGCAATGGCCCCTCTGAAATTTTCAATAAATATATATTTATAATATAGTTTAATAATTTTAAAATTATTTTTTTTAAAAATGCATAGAAAAAAAAATCAGAATGTAATTGTCATTTCCTTTTAATGTTAAGGTATATGAGCTACAATTGTCATTTACATAAAAAAAAAATAATAATAATTCTTGGATCAATGTATATTTTTTCCTTAATTATATATCATAAGCCATTAATCTTTATATTTTGCAATAAATTGATAATCAACATTTATTTCTTTTAGTCATTTTAGATATCAAATTCAAAATATATAATGTCAGGAGTAAGTTTTCTTGAAATTTGTAAATTATATTTGTGGTCACAAATCTTTGAATTTTTTTTTATAATAAATTAGTATCCAACATTTGAGTTTTATAATTTTTGTCATCAAATATTTAGTACAAAATTACTAAAAATGCATAGGTTATCACAAACATAATTCACTTCAAAACCTAGAAAAACTAACAATGATCCATATTTTAAAGTTTGTGAAAAGAAAGATAATGAATTTCAAAAGTTTAACAAATGTTGATAATAAAATGAGAAAATATATCTTATACATGTTAGTTGGGGCCCTCTCAACAAAGTTTCTGGCTTCATCACTGACATTAGACATCAAAAAAATGAATTTGATATTTGTAATTGAGAAAAGTTCAATAAATTGTGTTGTTGGATGAGGCTAATGTCGTAATTTCTCTTTTATATTTACATTAATTACTATGATACATAGTACATACATACATACATACCATCCTAACAATTAACTTGTTCTGTTTGCTTCGTCTCCAGATTAAGGATGGATGTCTATGTGTCTATTATTTCTAAGTTAACTAGTTGTAATTGCAATAAATAATATTAAGAGTGGATCATGATTTTTCATCAAGATGAAGGGAATTGAGTCGTCTTAATCTCTGATCAAGCTCTGCCATCACTGCCGGTTCCGTCTTTTTCCTTTGCTTTGATATAGTGTTGCTTGTCATCGATCCTATCTTGTCAAACGCAACCTAACAAAACAACATCATTGCTAGATGAATATCAATGCATGATTTTTTTTTATGAGGCATTGTAACTCACCATCAAAAGTTGTTCAGGATCGAAGAGGCGATGTGTACTTGTATGTATTACGTTAATAACATCACCAATCTGACGTGTCATAAGCAACTCTTCTTCGTTCATCTGCATTGATTCATTCACCATTAAAACATGATTATAGATTGATTCAGTTATGGTAATCTGAATAGACATATATATTTTTACCTTAAAAATTGCTAAAGCTACATTAAATAAAACATTTGCCCCTTGGTAGAAAAGGAAGTCCCACACACGCAGAGTTGTCTGAAAGAAGAAATAATTAAATATTAATTTGTCAAGAGTGAGTGATGATGATATTAAGATTACCTCGGAGGGCAAGCTCTTGGAGAAGAGACAGATAAACCACTCAGTGCAAACAAGAGAAACATCAAAATCCAAAGCCTCCAAATGAGAAGCGATGGTGGGACACTTTTTGGCAAGGAGGTCTTTGAAAACTCTTTGATCAACATGGCATCCAGAGAGGTTGTTGGTGTAGCAATCATTAAATAATACATCTTCTAAAAGCACGGCCAGCATCCAGAAAGCGTCTTCTTCAGTTTTCATGACAAGCAACAAAATGGCGGCTACATAATTTAAACCCTGGCAATAACCAACATCAGAATCCCTGAAGGAATAGGCAACGAGGAGACGCCTTAGAGCAGCATGTCCGTCGGGAGTGTCTAGCCATGGGTGACCCGGGAATGTTCGTGGGAGGTCATGATCAATCTGTTTCGTGGAAGCCGTAACCTTACTCTCAACAGCATCGATCAAATCACGGTAGTAGCTCTCGGGGGCAGCCGACTTCTTCTTGGCCGCACCCGACAAGGAGAACCACACTCGGGGCCTCCACCCGAGTGGGATTCCCTTTCTGATCAGCTTCTTCAGGGTGACGGCATTAACCAATGCCGAGAATTTGAGGGCAGATTTAATGTACCAATTGGGGCCTTTGGTAGCCTCCAGAGCCCACCATACCCTCCCCTGCTGCCTCATCTTCTCTCTCACCTCGTTCAATATATTCACATCATCCACATTTCCCTCCACCGGGAAACCATTCACATCTTGGAATTTTACCATCATGTTTGCCCTTCTTGCGCGGATGCTCGGCCTCAATTCAGCTATCTCATCCTCACCCCCATTCAGCTCCCCTCTACCGCCGGACATCATCATCACAAATATATATCGCTATGATAACAATCCAAGAGGAGGAGAGGTAATCAATGAAATGTAAACAATGGGATCATTCTTCCCCAATTATATATATATATTCAACGTTTTTAACCTTCCACCAAATCAACTATAATAAGTACCTACGACACGAGTACTACGCATGTATAACAGATGGATGTAATTCATCCATATATACCATTGGTTCAATAAAATAAAACGTACAATTAATACCATAATAAATTAATATTCATATCCAACATTATAACATGATTACAATCCAACGCATGCATAACATAAAATTTAAAAAAAAATTGTTGGTTGAGTCAAATGAAAATTTCATAATTTGAATAAGTATTAAGATTCATAATCGGATTGAGAGTCTTAATTAATTTCCTGCATTAAATGAATGTAATTGTATTTTACATAAGACAACTCTCTCGTAAACGATGGCATGAACACAAGACAGCCCTCTAATTTGAATTAAGCATTTTGTGTTAAACATTGTGATGGACTTAAATGTATCAGTATCATATATAAACTTGGCTTCATGCAAGTTAGAACAGATATATATTCAATGAAAATCTTAGAACGTTGTAAAATACAAAGAGGAATACATTATACTAGTGCATGTAGATCATTATTGATTTCTCTTTGATGTGATCCCTGATCGTATCCCAAACAAGCTCAGTCTTTGGAGTATCTTGAGTATTTTAGCTGCATATTTCCTCTGCGAAGCAAAATTCACGCTTCCTATGCAACTGCTAACTTGTCCCTGCACACAATTTTTCTTCTTGCTCATTCTTCTTTCCACCAAACCTCCATGCCGCCTTGATGCTGCCTCTATTTTCTTCAAATTCTTTTCCTTTTCAGATGAAATTTGTTCTACTTGAAGGCTCCTCTTAAGGCGCATGACTTCTTTCTCAAGATTCTGTATTCTGAAGCTCGTTGACTCATACTCGTTCCTTGAGCTCAACTCTGGCCTCCGTAGAAACAAACCAAGCGGCTGCCTACTGCTGCTTCCTTCACTTCCATTCATCATATATGGGCTCTCTCCTAAATTTTGGCTTTTTGAGCTTGACAGACTTGCAGAAAATTCTCCACAGTCGGTGTATCTAAATGAATCTGAGCATTCTTTGAAAGCTTGTTGAGTGTTTAATTGCTGCACAAACAGTGCTTGGACTATTAGTCTCAACGGCATCAGTTCGTTTTGGACAGCTTCAATGCGTACTTGTTGTGACAGTTTCTGACAGTTGAGATATTTGCATACCAACCCTTTTTCTTCTTGTGATATATTCGGGTGCGACTAAAAGCAGACACATTTATTATAAACTCTGTTATTAGGATAAAATTAGGTACACTAATTTGAATGGATAGTAAAATAGTGTAGGTACCTTGAAGAATACATTGCATGCCCTGTAGAGACAATCGTGTGTTTGCCGGCTGGAAATTGGGACTGTTTCGATGAGACTGATGAATCTTTTGCAACTAAGGTCTGAGTCAGATGCTATCTGATTTAGGTACGTGTCCCATAACTCTGCAATAGCATAATTGTTCCCTACAGGAGTAGAATCTGTATCCATGCTGGAGCAAAAGTATTTGGAAAATAGGGTCTCCACTATGGACAGTTCATTATCATCTTTTGGTAGGAGACCAAAATCTTGTACTTGAGCCAAATGAAGCACAGAGACAATCTGATTCTGCAGCTTCTCCACACATTCATTTCTCAAACAAAGCTCAATAGATGTAGAGAGCAGAGACAAGTAAAAGCCTACAGGTATCACTTTATTTGCCAAGGGCAGCAAATCAACGACACCTTGCAGCACATCGCACAGATTCTCCACTGCATCATCACTTCCCTTGTTTCTCAAAACCACCCATTTGTGAGCATACAAAAGTATGATGGGGCTCACATATTTTTCTTTCATACCCTGCCTTCTCAGAGATCCTATGACTCTCTTGAAGAATGCATGGGGCAGAGCAATAAGATCTTTAATCCACAAATTTTGGCTAGTGATATTTTTCACCATTCCATCACTCCAACGCCTACATGATAAGGCCTCCAAGGTAACAACAGGGTGATCTCTTCTCCTCTCAGGATCAAGAATCTCCATGCAAGCCATGAAGGCAAGAGTCTCAATGCACCGGCTCACAATAAGCAGATCCTCGGCCCATGGGAGTAAGGTTTGGCACTTTTGAAGTACGATCAATGTATGGTTCCAGCTTTGCAAGACGACTTGGTTGAGATAGATATCGAAACGTTCACAGAGGTTTCCAGTGCCATATTCTTCTGTCATGTGGAGAAACTCAGCCGCACATCTTAGAGCTGCTACGTTGAAAGGATCTACTAATGTGGAAGAGCCATAGATGAAGAGTGCAATCATCTCCAAGGCTTGGGCTCCACCTGGGAAATCGGGAGGCAGCTCAACCTCATTGCTTTCTTTCAACTTCTCCTTGAAATAGCCGCTCTTACCAGTCAATGGGAGCTGTTGGATGAGACGATAAGAACGAGATTAATACCAAAGATATAAGCATATTAGATCTTTACCTTGTGTAGGTTGATGCTTGTATCCGCAAGCCGAACACGAACGCAAACAGGAAAGCCAGTTTCTTGGCTCCTGAAACAAGAAAAAAAAAGGGTAAGATAGTTGGCTGGCACAGGTAGCATGAGCAATGAAGGAAAGAATGTAACCATGAAAGAATCTTGATTTTGAGCAAGGCAGCCACGTTGGGAGATGATAATGGAGTAGAAAGCAGTGAAGAAGGTGGAGGGTTGATCACCTCCATAAAACTTGATTGACAATACAATTGAAGGGCAGCTGAGTTGATCATCTTAATTACATGGGGATAAATGTTTTTGAACTAATTAATCGAGAATATATTTTTAATAGAGAAATTGATGAAATGTCAAAGTGCTTGGTGGATCTCAAAATCCCACATTCAAGGCTTAAAAAGGGGTAGTTGAAATTGAAAATGTTGGAAGAATGCATCGGAAAAGCGAAAAGGTGGAGAAAGAGGGCGATGAAGTGCGGAGCAAGTCAGACTCTTCCAGTTTACGCCCAAGACGGCACGCCGCGATTCACTTCTTTCAAACTCCCAATTTTCTCCCACATTATTTCAATTATTATCTATTGAAATAAGTATGAATATAGAAAGATATATTTATTGATAAAAAAAAAAATAAAAAAAAAAGGATTTCTTTTATTAAAAAGGAGTTTTGATGAATTAATTAATTAGTGATGCGAATCCCCCATTTTCTACTACCGACTTCCATTACCTTTTCCAAATGTCTTCATACAAGAAATTCGAGATCCGGAAGAGGGATCCGGACCCGAAATCCGCGGCCTTGTTGGTGATCGACATCCAAAACTACTTCGACTCCGTGGCCCGCCCCATCCTCCCGGCCCTCAACTCCACAATTGACCTCTGCCGACGCTCTTCCCTGCCGGTACTCTTCACGCGCCACTCCCACAAATCCCCCGCCGATTCTTCCATGCTCCACGAGTGGTGGAACGGCGACCTCATCTTAGATGGCACCGCCGAGTCGCAACTCATTTCCGATCTGCATCGCTTAGAGGCTGACCCCATCATACCAAAGAACACTTACAGTGCCTTCGCAGGTATTCCCAATAATTATTACTCAATTCAATTCAATTTAATTCAATTCTTTCTTCTGAACATGATGAAACTAATTTATCTATCCTCTTCATTCACACCTGTGAATGTGATCTCTATCTGAAGTTTGGGGTTTGGCTTTATTATAATCGATCAATACATGAAATTTCCTTCCATTTGATTTGATACACCACAATTCGTGGAGAGAAATGGGAATTTTGTTGAGAGGATAATGATTTACTGCTTTAGGTTAACTTGTAGAATCTAGACAACGTATCTCCCTACTAGTTTGGTAAATCTGCTTTTCTATAACAAATTTAGTCCATGATCAGGAATATTGTCTCTGTTAATTTGTGTAATCATATTTCTCTTTCCCACCTAATGACATGACATCACAGCTGAATTTAGTTAATGGAGATATGAATATATATCAGGTACAGGTTTAGAGGAAAGGCTGAAGGAGATGGGTGTGAAGGAGGTTATAGTTACTGGTGTGATGACCAACTTGTGCTGCGAAACCACCGCCAGAGAGGCATTTGTCCGAGGCTTCAGGGTCTTCTTCTCAACAGATGCAACTGCAACCTCATCCATGGAGTTGCATGACGCCACTCTCAAGAACATGGCTTTTGGTTTTGCTTATTTGCTCGATTGCCATTCGCTTCTAAACTCATTTTCCAAAACTTAGATCATCTTTTATTTTATCTACTTTCTTTCTTGTTTCAACTCCACCACTCGCCTACACTCCAAACTTCATCTTGTAAACTGCTTTTGGCTATAATATAAATCGGATGAATGATTAATTTGTTGAAATTTTTATAATAAAGTATGTTTAGACATTTTATAAGTTATTTACAAATATGGACGGACTTAATAGAGGCCCAAGGGGGCCTCCTGAGATTTCAAAAAGAAAAATAGATGTATTTTTTGGTATTCGTTTTTTTTTTTTTAACAATAAATTAATTTGTTTTAATCTCATGTTATCAAATTTTCATTGGAGACACCAATTTATAAGAATTTTAAGGTAAAATTTTCATATTTAAACTCATTATTAGTTATTTTCATTGATTATTAATTTTATTTTTTTGTATTTGATTATCAATTGTTAGGGAGTATATAATATATTCATTCTTTTGATATAATGAAGTAACGAATCTTTTACTATCTATTGAAATAAAATTATTGAAAATTTAACATAACATAGTATTTTGTCCAATTGAACTAAGATAGATAGACCAAATCATTACATCAAAATTTTGTTTATAGTTTTTTTCTAAAATAATCAATTTTTTAAATATTTTTTTATTAATTTTCTATTTAGAATTTTATTATTATATTTTTATTTTGTATATGTAATTTTAGCTTAAAACATATTTTTAAATCCTACGATTTGTTTAAGCAAACCTCACACCCCGCCAAACCCCAAGGTATGCCTCCATCAAAATTACAAACATAAAATAAAAATGATAATAATAAATTACAATTGAGAATATTGATAAATTTGATACGTCATGCATTAAAAATGAATTTTAAAGAAAAAGTTAGTTGATTTAAAATTAAAATTATTAAAAAAAATACCGAACACCCCGGTCACCCCTACTCTCATCCCCACTCCCATCAAAATTACAAATATAAAATAAAAATGAAAAAAACACAAAATAACAAATAAAAAATACTGAATTTGATACATCATTAAAAATGAATTTTAATGAAAAAATTATTTAATTTAATTATAGTTTGTATAAAAACCACGAATCCCTCCACCACACACCAGCCAGCCCTAACTCTGCATTACATGCGCACAAAAACACTTTACTTAAAAAAAAAAAAGTAAGAACTCACTTGAGTTTTTATCCTAAACATGTTTTCCTTCTTTTTATTTATTTATTTATAATATGTGATTTTCTGTGGGAAAATTAGTTATTGTTAGTTTTAGTTGTGGTCTTTTATATATATATATTAATAAAATGATAAAGACTTTGTTGAATTGTTTGCCCAATTTTATTAAGATAATGATGCAAATAATTACACCAAACGTTCAAACCCAAATAAATTTTTCTCTTAAAAACTACCTATATTTAAAGCATTACAAACCTAACTATTAAAAATATCATAAAATAAATATATTGTATGTCAAATATAAGCAACTACAAAAAACAATAAAATTTAGAACTAATTTTAACATAACGTTCTTCAATTCATATATACTCTATTTTTTCATATCCTCAAACAAGGATTGAAACCGTTGAACTATCAAACTATCACCTGAATGTCATATTTTTTTTGGTATCATTATCAGATCTAAACATATATATATATATATATATATAGTGACGGATCCAAGATTTCGACTGAGGGGGGCCAAGTCAATTAATAAAAAGATACAATAATATTAGAGAAAAAACATATATATATCGTAATCTCGATAAGATCAATGTATTACAACATTTCTCTTCTTACTTTGACCTCTCAATTTTCCCTTTCAATTGTAACATTTCTGTTTTTTTGGAACAATTAATTATTGACATCAAATATCCTTTGCAATTGACAATATTCAAATCCCAAAAATATCATGTTATTGTCGATTATAATCTCATTTTCATTTATGGAGCATATCGGTTGAGCATAAGATAAATAAATTTGAAGTTGAATAATAAATTTCAACACTACTACATCACATATATAACTTAAAGGCATAATAAATCAACAATAATAATGAAAACAAAAAGAAAGCAAACAAATAATATAAAGAGAACACTTTACCTTGAAATCTATGGAAAAACAATTGAGAGAAATCAAAATTAGGGTTTATATGTGTGAGAGAAAGAGGGGAAATTAAGGATGAAGATGAAGAAGAGAAAAGAAATCTGGCCACTGTCCTTAGATGCTGCTTCTTCTCAGCCTCTTTACTATTTTCTTTTTTTTTAAATAAAAAATACAAAAAGACGAAAATACCCTTAATTTTTTTCAAAAATTTCAGGGGGCCCAGTGCCCCCCTTGGCCCCCATGTGCCTCCGTCACTGTATATATATGTATGTGTGTGTGTTTTAGATATTAAAATATTAATAAAATAAAACGAAGGATATTATTTTCTATAAAAAAAATTCATTTTTCTCTCAGACGATCCTTTTTTTTTTTAACTATTTGCCATTTGTTTGGTAGACTTTTATATCATACAAGCAAGGACGAAAATATCGGTTTTGGTGGATATATCGATATCTTGATTTTACGGAAATATTGGTGGATATATTGATTTCGGATTTTGTGGATATATCGATATCTTAATTTTATGAAAATATCAGTGGATATATCGATTTCAGAGGAAATATCGGACATTTTTTAAAACATATGGAAATTTTGTATAAAAATTGAAAAACGTGTGTGGTAATATACAAAATATTATAACTAACATTAATACATACATTGAACTTAAAATTACAAATAAAATGATATATTTACAATAAATATAGAGATACACTAATATTATATACATCATAATCCTTTTATTAAATTTCAAAAAAATTAACTAAACTTAATTAAATTATGAGAGGAACCTAAATGCTAGTGTACTAATTTATTTTAAACAATTTAACTAAATTTATATAAAGTAATTATGTGTTCCACTCATAGACGAAAATTTAGATATATAAAGAGAGAGAGAGAGAGAGAGAGAGAGAGAGAGATAAATAGGTCAATTTTAATAGATACCCTTTAAAATATATAATAAAAAAATTCATAATAAAAAAGAAAAAAAAAGAAATTCATTTAAACTAAATTCATAATGAAAAAAAAAATCAGCATCATTTCAGGAAGGAAAGAAAGGGAAAAAATAACAGTAACAACGTCATTTCAAGAAGAAAAAAAAGGAAAGAAATGTTGTAAAATATGATATCTCAATTGTCTTGACTTCTATGAATCAATACATCAAGAAAAAAAATAAACAAAAATTGAAAGAGGACAAGCATAAGAAGATATATTTTATTCATCAAACCTCCTCATATCTTAGAGTACAATATATATACAAGAAAATGAAATACTCCAAAAGTCACAAGAAATGAAGAGTTTAAGAAATAATGTCCACATTAATATATTATTTACAACACTCCCCTTTGGACATTATGACTTCATGTACATGCCTCATTAAAAACTCGCTAAAAAAAACCCAGTGGGAAAAAATTAGACGAGAAAAGAGTACATGACAAACATGTTCATATGTATTGCACTAGCTGTCTCATTAAAAACCTTTAACTAAGAAAAACCCTTTGGGAAAAAAATTTAGTCAAGGGAAAAAGAATACAACCATTGGTCTTCAAGACCTAACCTTCAAGGTTGTTTTGAAGTTATCGCTCCCTCTGAAGACAATAGTCTTCCAAGCCTATGCATAAAAGCATTTTACAAAAGTAGATGTATATAGGGTAGGTATTTAGTGAACAAATTTGCGAGATTGTCAATATAACGCACCTTTTTGTATAATAATTTCACCATTCTTCTAAAGTTCATGCCGGTAAAAGAATTTAGGAGCTATTTATTTCAATAAGTTTCATTTAACACACACATTACTCTTTTGTGCAACACAAGTTGTATTGTCCTCATAAAGGATAGTAAGGGATATATCTGTCTTAGAAATACCACACGACTCACCAATGTGTTTTATCAAAGTTTAACGATACACATCATTGTGAGGTTTCATATATAACAATAAACTCTAAATGGTTTAAGGAAGTAGTAACCATAGATTGTTTGACAGACTTCCATAAGATTGTAGTACCATCACAAAGAAAATATAACCAGTGCGGGTCTAGCATTATAGGGATCAAATATGTGATTAACATCTGAGTAATGTACTAATGACTTACTTTGATTTCCAGTGTAAAGCAAACCAAAATTTTGGAAACCTTGAAGATACCGAAAAATATGTTTAATTTCATTTCAATTTCTCCTTGTAGGAGAATCGTTAAACCTTGCTACTAGATTTACTCCAAAAGCAATATCAAGTCTAGTGCAATTTGCTAGATAAAGTAATTCGTCAATTGAACTTTAAGAAAGGAACTTCGGGTCCTGAATATATACTTAGTATCTTCTTTGGGTCTAAATGGGTCTTTATCCACTTCAAGGGATCGAACAACCATTGGTGTACTTAGTGGATGAGACTTATCCATGTAGAATCTTTTCAAAACCCTCTTCAAATAGGTTGACTGGTGTATTGAAAATTCATTCGGGGAGATGCTTGATCTGCAGGCCGAGACAACACTTGGTTTTACTTAAGATTTTTATTTCCAATAGTCTTTAAGAATTGAACTAACTTCCTCAAAATCTTTGTGTGTTCCAATAAAATTTCTATCATCAACACACATAAAGATAATACAAAATTCATCTTAAGATTTCTTTATAAACATATAATGAAATGTATTATTATTCATATATATTCATTCTTCAAGAGAAATTCACTTATTTGATTGTACCACATTCTACACGATTATTTTAGGCCATATAAAGATCTTTGCAATTTGATACTATACATATTACGATTCTCATTTTTCCTCATCTAGGGAATCTGAAATCCATCAGGGATTTTCATATAAATATTTGCATCTAATGATCTATATAAATATACAGTAACGACGTCCATTAACTGTATTTCCAAATTCATATTCGTTGTCAGAGATATTAAGTAGCAAAACATTATACCATCCATGACAGGAGAATATGTTTGATCGAAATCGATACCGGGTCTCTACAAGAACCTTTGAGCTACTAATCTCGCTTTGTACCTCACCACCTCATTATTCTCATTTCTTTTATGCACAAATACTCTTTCATATTCTACAAGAATAACATTCTTAAGGTAAGTACAATAGATTCGAATCTGAGCAAGTTTAACATATTAAGCGAGATTAGCTCGGTCTCAATTGCTATTTCCATCTTACCCAATTTAAGCACTTCTGGCACACTCATACATTGATTCGGGTTCTGGATCCAAATTATCATTTGAGATAGTAAGAGCAATTGTGGAGGCAAAAAAATATTGTCGACAACAGTAATATTTATAAAATAAGTTTCTCCTGTATATAAAATTAGTTACAATTTCGATATTTACATCAACCAGATTCTCATTATTTCCTAAAATATTTTGATTTGGTCATTCCGCAACCATAGTATTTTGACTATTTTGTGCACGTGCAATGTTACCAGGGTTTTCGTCTTCAGGATGAATCTGTTCGGGAGATATTTGGATTTTTATCTTTTTTAGATTATTTACGCTTCGGGCGCAGAGTAGCAACAGATGATATATTTGATTTATTAGGAACTTCCATTCTTTATGGTGCATTCACAGCAGATATAAGTGATTTTGTCACTCTTTTATGATCGGTAAACGTATTTGGCAGATTACTTGCTAAATACCTTAGTTCAGTTTGACTGATGCGTGGATCTAAATATTGAAGATTTTCCACATCGGTAAACGTATCTGGCAGATTACTTGCTAAATACCTTAGTTCAGTTTGACTGGTGTGTGGATTTAAATATTGAAGATTTTCCACATTTCATGAAATTTCTCAGCATTCTTTTAATTTTTAACTCTTATCTCCCCCTAATGCCGGGAAATAATCTTCATCAAATGTACAGTCAGCAAATCTAGTTGTAAATTGATCCCCTGACATAGGCTCTAAGTATTTCAAATGGACGGAGATTCAAAACCAATATAAATACCTAATTTTCTTTGAGGACCCATGGAGGTACGTTGTGGTGGTGATATTGGAACATACACCGCACATCTAAAAATTCACAGGTAGGAAATGTTTGGTTCTTTCCCACGCAGTAGTTGTAAAGGGGAGTAGTCATGATATGCAGTTGGACGTATTTGAATTAGGGTGGCAGCATGTAGAATTGCATGGCCCCAACATGAAATGGGTAAGTTGGAATTTTGTAGTAAAGGTCTAGCAATTAATTTGATATGTTTAATCAATGATTCAGCCAAACCATTATGAATGTGGACATAACGAACCGAATGCTCCACTTTAATTCCTAATAACATATAATAGTCATTAAATGCTTTCGATGTGAATTCACCAGCATTATCCATTCTGATGGATTTAATTGGATAATCTGGAAATTGAGCCCTAAGTTCAATAATTTTAGAAATGAATTTTGCAAAGACATTATTTCTAGTGGATAATAGACACACATGGGTCCACTTAGTGAAGACATCAATAAAGACCATGAAATATCGAAATGGTCCTGATGATGGGTGAATTGGTCCACATATATCTCTATGAATCCGTTCAAGAAAAATAGAAGATTCAAATCCAACTTTAGTATGAGAAAGTCGTGCTATAAGTTTTCTTTTTGCACAAGTTTCGCAAACAAATTCATTTATAGAAGATAATCTATTGTTTGACATGTTGTGTCAAATAACATCTGACACATCCAGTTGTCATGTTAGCGATGAATCAATCATTCATGCTATAATTTGAACGAATTTGAATCATGAAATTTCATTCCATTGAAAAATGGAGATTAGAATGTCGGATGCATGTATAATATAATTTTGAGGAGAAAGAAGAAGTTTTGACAACTAGCTTCCGACATGTTATGGACCGAGTCATTAAAATATATTCTATATCAAACCATTTGATCGGATATCCTTAAAATTGAGAAGGGTACGCTTAGACTATGGATATAGCAATACATCTTTGATATTTAATTCAGTATTCACAGGGAGAGCTAGTGAAGCTCTACTGGGGTCTAAATTGTAGCGACACTCTGTTTTCGATCAGAGTTTGAAAAACTTTCACCTCTAATGATAGTTTGTTTAGTAGCACTATCTACTAAATATATAATGTTCTCGTTCTCCTATGCAAAGATAATCGACCATGCTCAAAGATACTGTAGTAAAGTGAAAAACTTAAATATTAAAGTAAGCATCATCATAAGTTCTAGAGGAAACCATAGATCCACCATAACATTCTGAAAAGATAAAAAAAAAACTAAACTTGAAAAACTAAAAACACTTAGTGTCTCGTAGAATCGTTCACTATTTCATAAGTCTTCAAATTCAGTCTTCAATAAATTATTGTTCACACTAATATCCAAGTTCATGTTTGCTTCAAGCAAGTAGATATAGTAAGATGATGAAAAATCAACGTATTTGCCTTCAGGGCATAAAATGATTGAGAATCATGGACAATTATGTAAATCATACGAAGTGAATGAATCTTAATGTCAAAAGTTCATGTCAAATAACTATTGTCATCAAGGGCGAGCTTGAAAATTCTCTCTTTCAAAGCATTTATTCCAATAAACCCACTAACAAAACTAGCATTAATAGAAAACTAGGATTGATAAGTGTCGTTTTTCACGTATTTTTGCGTATGTTTATATATTCATTTGAATATGTTTAGATATGTTTTATGGTGATTTCTGATATTATATTGTATAAGTTGCATTTGACGTGTTTGTGCTTAGTTTCATGATTTTAATGAGAAAAGTGCGAAGTTTCAAGTGTAATTGATGATCAAGGAAGGAATCACGGGAAAACGAGGAAGAATAGAAGTTGAAATACGAGATCGTGAGGAAGAGTGGTAGTGCATGGTCTGGTCGTGCCATGTAGCACGACCGTGCGCCATTGTACAATGAGTGCTTTATAGTGGGACACGACCGTGCCCCACAACATAGTCAACTCCGTGCAAAAGCCAGTGACTTCTTGGGAGGGCACGGTCGATCGTGCTAGACAGCACGACCATGCCCGGGTGAACAGGAACTCGTTAAGATTTGGTTTTCTTAGATAATCTTCACATTTTACTTCACTTGGAAGATTCCCAAAACCATATAAATACTCAACAAGAAGATAGAGAAAAATAAAGAGAGAGATTCATAGAGAAGAACACGATAGTCTGAGAAGCATCGCGAGGATTTAAAGAAGAATTCAAGAGATCAAGGAATCGCGAGATCGTCTAATAGAGTTTTTTTTATCTTTTCTTCTTTTGTTAGATTTTAATAGATATGATATTTCAAATCTTGTCTATGAGTTTGTTTATCATCATGTCTAGCTAATTTTCTAGGGTTTCTAAGGTTTGTTAGTAATTTAATTCGAATCTTGATGGATCTTTAATTTCAATTCAAAGTTCATGATCGTTTATCCTATTTGTGTGTTTATGAATTAATTGCTTGTTTGATTGTCCGACCGGTAATTGAGGATGTTTTATTAATTAGATCAAAATTCGGGAGATGAGATTTAATTATGGAAGAATAAACACATGATACATAAAAAGACTTAGATCGGGAGATTAAGGAATTTATGTGATGAAAAATCAATCTTAGGTTCTTTTGGGAGTTGTTATGTTTCAATCAGATTGAGTAGGGATACCTCTGGTGGCATAATAATCAACCGGTTAACTGATTCGGGAGAGCTGTTAATTCGACATATGTGATTGCTCATATAGGATGATTGATTAATGAACTTGAGTTGGTTAAAGTGATGTTTTGATGAGAATTAGATGAAAGCATGTCCTAGAACCTGTCTTAGATATCTATTATTCTTGATTGAATTTATCTGTTTTGTTACTTTTATATTGAATTAATCTGCAATCAGTGTGATTTGTTTTCTCTAGATAAAACTGAGAATTGAATTTGAGTAATTAGTTAGTGCCTAGATAGCCAGTCTTTGTGGGATCAACCTTGCTCACCACTTCTACACCCTACACCGTACATTTGCGGGAGTAGCTAAAAGAAATTAGTGAACAAGGATCTTTCTCTTTAGGACAAAAGATGAATAAAAATCATATGTAATTATTTCCTTTAAATCAAAGAAAATTGGATGAGTTCAACATTCCATCTAATTAATCCACAAAATTAGGACGATAATCAACATCAAACTCGAATTTAATACTTAATCAATTCGAGTTAAGAACCTAAACAAAGGATGTTAATCTCGTTCCTTAATTCACAATGAATATGGAAAGGAAAATAAGAAGTGACAGTTAGAAATGGAAATAGGAGATTATTCAAAAAACGAACAAAGGTCTGATATAAGTTTATTAAGTCTGATGATATTCTTTATGTGAAAATTTTCAGAATCACATTAAGTTTAAATCTCTACTCTGTACTCAACTATATATCTGCAAAGTTTGCTACTTTCTTGGCCACACGAATTGAATATGACCTTTGTTTTTATCTTGGTTGTCTGCTTCAGGTATGAAACCAAAAGAAACATATAGCATTCAGACATATTTTCAGAATGGAAAGTCTCTCAGTAAGATAAAGTGTAGCACCCCAACCCATCTCTGTAGGATTGAGGCGCCACCTTAACCTTATGCTCAAAAGATTTTTGTAAAAAGGATAATAATTTTTTTTTCTTTTAAAAAGATTTTCGTAAATAAACTCAGCGGAAGACTTTACTAAACACGAGTATTTTTTTTTTTTTTCTTTCAATTTTTAAATTGAAAAGCTTAGCATGCAAGTACTAACTCGTGTTCTACCCACATTTATAAGTCAAAAACCTTGTCATATTTAAAACGACTAAACAGTTTACTTAAGTCGATATTAGAAGTCTCAAAAGGCATCCAACGTTTCAAATTCGTACACATTAAAATATATTAAAATACACACATATTTATATATTTATGCTTCTAGAGGGGAGTCCATACAGCCGGCTACTCATCCGTTTCGTCATATGTTGATCCTGAAAATATTTAAACATAGCAACATAAGATTTGAGAAATCTTAGTGGATAACGCTTATCAACTGTTACGCTAAAGAGATTAACCAATATGCTAATTACGTCATCATCCAAGGTCCGAAGACCTGGTATAAACATCCAAGGTCCGAAGACCTGGCATCCAAGGTTCGTCAACCTGGTACTTCACCCGAAGGTGTCATTTCAAGGCATCTTACACTCGTACTCAACATACAAGTTATTCTAATCAATGTAACCGTAAATAAATGTTACCCACTTTTGACGTTGATTCGTAAGTTGGGATAGCTCCTGAAGTATCCGGTCGCTCGTACTGCACTCGGCACGTTTATAAATTCTTAGTCTTTATGCTATATTTCAATCGTATCATACTTATCTAACCTATCATGCATATCTTACGTATAATATATGTAAATCACAAAAACATAGCTATTGATTTAGGAGAAATATTAAAATATACTTTCAAACAAGAATCGATTGTACCTTGAAGGGAATGAAAACCGTATTTTACTTTTTAACTCATAAAACTCTAATTCATATGCTAAAGACTTAAATTATCTAACACTTCACACATAAGCACACATTTAATCACATAATATCAATTTTGAAAAAGTATAATGGATCGATTTTATAAAATTAATTTTTCTAAGGTCGGAAACTGCATAAATCCAACTCAAACTGGACTATCTTTGAAAAATCATCATAATTCATAAACTACTCCAAACATTACCAAATTTTAACCATATGCTCAAAACTTCATGTAGAATAACATACTAAAACAGTTTTGAGAAACTCAAAGTGTATGATTTTATAAAAATAATTTTCTAGGGTCCAAAACTGCATAAATCCAACTCGAACTGGACTATCTTTGAAAAATCATCATAATTCATAGACTATTCCAAAAATTCTCAAATTTTAACCATAGACTCAACACTTTATGTAGTATAACATATCAAAACAGTTTTGAAAAATTCCAAGTATAAAATTTTATAAAAATCGGCAAAGTGGACTGCCCTTTCTAGAGATTTTCACAACTTGATTAAACTCGCTTATTTTCATGATAAAAATGTAGATTCGACTTTTATAACACTATCAAGCTCAAATAAACCATCTTGACTCAATTTATCACACATGCAATGAGCTTAGACAAGATAATCAAACATGCAATGACTAAATCAACATGCAATTGAACAATCAACTCCCAAAAGTGACATACTTTAAAGATCAACCATACAACACAAGACTTTGAACAATTTCTTCACATTAGTAGAAAATCACCCTTGGATCATACATGCAATGTGTTTAGGTGAAGAAATCAAACATGCAAAGCTCAATCCAACATGCATTTGCTCAACCAACACTTAAAATGACATATTTTTGAAGATCCACTACATATTATCTCTTAGATCACACATGCAATGGGTTTAGGTGAGGGAAAACAAACATGCAATACTTTCTTCAACATGCATTTCAATATTAAGAACCTAACCATGACTCTAAAGAGAAGGTTGTTGAGATTTAGCTAAAAATACCTCTTGGGTTGCACACAAACTTAGAGTTTCTTGAGTGTTCTTTGAATGGAGACTATCTCTTGAGCTTAATTCTTCTCCTTGCTTTGGAAACTCCTTCTTCTTTGTTAATTCTTGAATTTCCAGCTTGTTTGAAGATGTAAAATATAATTTGGAGGAGAAGAAGAGAGTAGAGAGAAGGAAGAGCAACAATCTAGAGAGAGAGAGATGTGCTCAAAAATGAGGGGTGAAATGAGCTTGAAGTGTGGAGTCTCTCTTTTTATATGTAGCATATAGTATAATAATTCTAATTTAATACATGTATTATACATATAGATCATCTCTTGTAGTATTTGTCCACTAGAGGTGTGATGATTAGTGTCATGAAAACTTGGTTTGGATTTGATGGGGTATGGAAGAGATAGAGTGTAGTTCTTACCTAATGTGACATGTAAAATAATGAATCATGGTAATTATACATAAACTTATTTTCAATTTAACACATCATATAAGTCACATGAGTATGTTTGAAATATATTCAATTTAACACATCATAATAGTCACATACTTTATTGCGCATAAACTATATAATAAAATCCACATAACTATAATTAAACACATAAGTCACATTTCTTATATTAATTATTTAATCATTTTTATGTGTAACTTATCTATTTTGGTCGGTCTTTTTCTCGTGCATGTTGAGTGCATCACGATCGAACCCGGTCTCTTCGGATAGCTATCCTGCAAGACTTTTAGACTTAAAGAAATATTAGTTCATCCATCTTGATAAAAATATAAAATTCGTCTTAAACTCGAAAAGATCATACGCTATAAATTATTTTATAATGAGTGAAATTTATATATATATAAATATATGCTATGCAATTTTTATGAAAAATGGGGTGTTACATAAAGGTATAAAATGGCTAAAATGGTTGGCTCTACATAAGCATTTCTGGGGTATATTCTAGAATCATTACATTGTTTGTCCTAATTATGCTCTATCATTTTGTTGAAATGTACTACTTAAAGATGTTATTAGCAATTAGAAACAACCAAAGAATGAGATGGAAACCCATATATATAGAGAGAGAGAGAGAGAAGAAACAGGGGTATGTGATAATCTATCAATATAATGATAATAGTGACAACTAAAAAATCACACTTATTTGATCATTAAAAAGAATCAAATTCAATAAAATAGTTTATTTTCTTTTGTTTTCTCTAATCGTCATCTACTGGCAACATCAATACATCAATTTTGTGCTAATATTTTATTACCATCACTCCATAGAATTCATTGAAACTGAAAATCCATGTCACATTTTTTTCAAAGCTCCAACTCATTATTTTCATGATCATATATATGCCAAACAATATCATACAATGACTAAATCAAGCATACAAATAATTCATATAACCGTATGTAAACCTTATGCTAGAAAACCAAATATTATATCATCTAATCAATGAAATAAAAATTATCAAATGCGATTGAATTGGTACCGTCCACCAAGAGAGGTAGATCATTAGAGCACTCGTGCTGATAACGTGTTGTAAAATATGATATCTCAATTATCTCGACTTCTATGGATCAATACATCAAGAAGAAAAATAAACAAAAATTGAAAGAAGACAAGGATAAGAAGATATATTTTATTCATCAAACCTCCTCATATCTTTGAGTAGAATATATATACAAAAAAATGAAGTACTCCAAAAGTCACAAGAAATGAAGAATTTAAGAAGTAATGTCCACATTAACATATTATTTACAACAAGAAAAAAGAAAAAAAAAATAATAATATTAGGAGCGTCAATCTGACCGACATTATTAGGCATGTCATTCTAACCAAAATTCGATATGATACATATATATCATTATATTTTGACCGAAATCGATATATATATATATATATTCATGATTTATCGTGATATTTTGACCGAAATAATATTGTACCCTGATATTATTTCGGTGCCTTAATTTTTGCGATATTTCGACGATATTTCATGATATTTTCCTTCATGCATACAAGTAATCTAACTATTTTCTTACAAATAATCATAATTGTAAAAAAAATTTATATAAATTTTATTTAGAGAAATCATGAAACAATTAATATATTATATGTTAAAACAAATTTTAATAAAAGTTATTTATTTTTAAAAATTGTGATTTTTAAATAAAAAAATCTAAATTCAAATACCCGAAACCTCCTTCTTACCACTTCTTCCTCCTCTACCACAACTTTTTGGTAGAAAAAACTGCCAACAAAACTTTCCAAAACTCACTCCCTCCCACTACTACCTTTCCCCACCACACACGCATATGGTACAAAGCACATATTTGATAGCAAAACCTGCCAAAAGCTTCATTTCAAAACCGCCCCATTAAATTTTTATTTAATTTCTATTTTAGATAACTGGATGTGGGTGAGAAAACCACACATTTCCACTAGTTTTCTATTATATATACAGAAATAGATATAAGTGTTATTTTATAATTATAATTTTATTTTATCTTTCGTCGATAATGAAATTGTATTGTGAAAAATAATACTACTAATATAAAAAGAGCTTTAAAATGAATATAATTAAGAATACACTTTTGGATTATTGTACATTAAAAGTAATGAATTTATAAATGTTGACAATGAACTTATCATGCTACAATTTCAAAATATAAAAAATAGAAGATAAATGTTGTACTTGTATTTAAATTATTTATTTTTTTATGTTGATTTGAAACGTAATAAATTAAAGTTGATAATTTTGAATGTGCAGCAAAGAAGCACACCGATGGGCCATATAAACAAAGCCCTGAGTAGCCCAGCCCACCAAAGCAAGGGCAAATTCCACCGCCTTGACTCGAAAACATGAGAAGAATACCAAAGACCCGTTGAGAATAAAAAGATCGTCGTCTCCAGAACCTTCCTAAAACCCCTATTCACCTTAAACCCTACATTTCACGTCTACAGTTTGCAGAACCTCAAAAAATCTGTTATTCTCTCTCTCTCTCTCTGCTCTAGAAGCTAAAATGCACAGGTTGTCTAGGCGTTCCGTCTCTATCCTCAGCAGCGCCGCCACGCGCTACCGACCACTTTCTTCGTCCTTTTCCATCGATCATCTCTTGGTATTTTCTTCTCTTTTACTATATGGTAGCCTTTTCGTCCACCTGTTTCTTATTTACATTCATCAACATTTTCGGTGTCAGTTCTAGTTGACACTTGACATTTATTCATCTATACTTTCTCTGTATTTCCTTGTCATTTGAGTTCTACTTAACACGATGATGTGAAAGAATTTCTCCTTTTTTTCTTTCTTGCTAGCCAGTAGTAATGCTATTTAAACTTTCAAGATGTAATATTTTTTGGTTGTATTTATTCAAAGAATCACATTTATATTTCAAATTTCCTTTCTATTGCAAGCATAGGGTCTTACTTGCGCGCCTGATTATAAATTGCATTTGACAAGCTAGATATTATTATATTCCTATTTGGTGTCATATTACAGGAGATCCATCTCTTCTTAGGATTATTTCAGGAACTTTCTAATCTCTCTCTCTCTCTCTCTCTCTGAATTGACAGTGATAAATTTGTTTATGGGTAGCATCTTTTTTCCTAAAAAACAAGGTTAAATTTCACTTTTGTTGTTTATTGTAATTAACTTCCCTTTTCTATGCTGATTAGTCTGGAGGGAGTGATACAACAAAGAGATGGGGCTCTATGCTAACAACTGGCAGCAGCAAAGGTATTGGTGCCCCAGCGCCTTTTAGCTTGAAAAATGAGTCTGCTATGGGATGTCGTCATGAGTCAACTGCTGCTGCATCTGATGCTTCAACTGCACCAGTCGAAAAACTCGAGTACCAAGCAGAGGTGAATTGAATTGAACATACCTTATTGAGTGTCACATTCTTTACAATTCATTATGTATTCCTCTGTATGCTATTTCTGGCAGGTTAGCCGTCTCATGGACCTTATCGTTAACAGTCTATACAGCAACAAGGACGTATTTCTTCGTGAGCTTATAAGGCATGTCTTTCAATCTAATATGCTAGTTACTTAATTTTTTTGAATTTATTAACTATTAATTTGGTACACCAATCATGATCACGGTTGTTGCAATGTTTTATGCATTAAAAAATGTTGTGGAATCTGTTGTTATAGGGTTATGGTTGTGATAGAAAAATGTGCATTATATTGTATCAAAAAGGTCGTAGATAGTTAATTTGCACTACAGAAGTTGCTCTAAACATCCCTCCCCCTCAAGGTATTTCAAGGCACCTCATCATCCCCTTGTGCTTTAATCTCGACCAGGCACGCCTTTGACAGCTATGATCATAAACAAGAAATTTTTTATGTTGACCACTTTTGATCTATGTAGGGCATCAGACAAGTTGGTTTCCATGTCAAATCACACAATGTTATGTAATGTTTAAAATTTGATATTGAGACCTTTTTCAAAGGAGATCGTAGAATAGGAATTAGGTTTATTGGAAATCAAATGGAGAGTTAGGGTTATCATCTGCGGCTTATTACCGTGAATCCGTTATGTATTTCCCTGATACTTTATTGGTTATGGAAAACCCTTCATTTTTTGGCACCCATCTAATATCTAATTACGGTTACTTACCTATTACTTTCATAGATGATCTTTCATTGCAGTTGACAATATTTACTTATTTTCTGGGGAATTACAGATTTGAAAGTTGCAGCATAGTTCTTTATATAAAATATAATCTCTCTGACTTGCTTTTGTAGCTTGAAAATTCCCACTAGAAATCATTGTATCAGCATGTTCATGATTACCTTCACCTTTGTGTTGTTCATGACTGTTTTTTTAATATCATATTGTGCATCTTCTAAGGCCATTGTTTTTTGTTTTTTTGTTTTGGGTCCACAGCAATGCGAGTGATGCCTTGGACAAGCTGCGTTTCCTTAGTGTTACTGAGGCCCATCTTTTGCAGGATGCTGTTGATCTTAATATACATATCCAAACTGACAAAGATAATGGAATAATTACAATTACGTAAGATTTATGATCAAGAAGCTCTGGTTTAATCTGTGAAGTCTTTGTTCCTAAATCAAATGGTTCCTGTACAGAGATACTGGGATTGGCATGACACGGGAGGAGCTTGTTGAGTGTCTTGGCACTATTGCACAGAGTGGAACTGCAAAGTTCGTAAAAGCATTGAAGGTGCAACTATGTGGTGATGCTGACATTTTATAATCTGTATCTTGTCACTCAAAAAATATTAACCACTACATAGTGTCATGTTTACAGGATAGCAAGGATTCAGGTGCTGACAGCAATTTAATTGGTCAGTTTGGTGTGGGATTCTATTCAGCCTTCCTTGTATCTGAGAGGGTATGCACTCTCTTACTCTGAAGCTTAAGCTTACTCCTTGACGACATTTTAAGTTACTAATTTTTGCCTTTTTCTGATTTGTTGGGATTGTTGTCCTTTTTGGATGAAAGGTTGAGGTTTCGACCAAGAGCCCTAAATCTGATAAACAATATGTATGGGAAGGTGAAGCAAACTCTAGTTCCTATACTATCCGTGAAGAGACTGATCCTACTAAGCTCATTCCGAGGGGAACCCGCCTCACCTTATATCTTAAGGTTGGTCGCCATACCTCTGATGTTTCTTTTTTTTTTGCCTTCTCTTTTACAGAATCTTTTAACTTGTCCTCATACTGCCTTTGTTTATGCCTCAGCATGATGACAAAGGGTTTGCACATCCAGAAAGAATCCAGAAGCTAGTGAAGAATTATTCACAGTTTGTTTCCTTCCCAATTTACACATGGCAAGAGAAGGGATACACAAAAGAGGTAGGCTTTCAAACTGCACCTGAGCTTGTTTGGCATTTGAGTCTGATTGAACCTAGCACTTCCTACTTTTGCTTTGTTGATCCTATCCAACGAAAAAGAGTGAGAAAAGCTCCCATTTATACAAGGTAGAGTAGTCATCGTGGAAGTCATGTTGTGAAAATGTCAGATGCTCTTAATGTCCTAAAAGGCTTGTGAGGGATTGGATGAGTTGCTTCATGCCTTAAGGCTAGGTAGTCTTGAGTTGTGGAACAGGTCTTGAAAATTCACATATTAAGTATTTTTAAGAAGTTAAGGTAATATTAAATGTTTAGACGAGTTAGTCTTAGATAGTTGGAATTCGAAAACAAATTTTTATCCGCGTAGGGCCATACACCTAGTGACTTGGGACACAATTAGTTTATTCCCCGTGCTCCTTAGCATTGACCCAATGGTTAAATGTCATGCATAAGCATCTCCATGAGCATTTTCTCAGGATCCTGTTTCAGTGTGTTCGCCTAGGTGCCACTTCTGACCTCATTTTAATGCAGTAGTTGTTGCCTAGACTGTGTGTAATGATTGCTGATACTTGCTGTTTGACAACGATGTTTTCGTTTTGAGTTTTGGAGAGTTTGGTGCTTCTTGTTGGGAGCTTTGAACTCTTCTTGCGAAGTACTTACAAGATTTAAACTTTTGCAGGTTGAGGTTGACGAGGATCCCACTGAAGCCAATAAGGATGCGCAAGATGGGGAAACTGAGGTACTGTTTCAGAAATTAATTATCTTACAACACCATATCAAGTATGAATCCTTTCAATTGACTCCGTGCAAATTTTGTAATGTGTTATTATTAACAGAAAAAAAAGAAAACTAAGACTGTAGTTGAACGGTATTGGGATTGGGAGCTTACAAATGAGACCCAGCCAATATGGGTGAGTCTGAAATGTTATTTTAAGTTACTTTTTTAATGCTGCTAGCCTTCAGAAATTAATACTTATTCTGTTTGATGCAGCTCCGCAACCCTAGAGAAGTCACCAAGGAGGAATACAATGATTTTTACAAAAATACATTTAATGAGTACCTGGACCCTCTTGCCTCTTCTCACTTTACTACTGAGGTTATACTGTTTTCTATTTTACACGAATCTTTTTGAAATTGTTTTACATAAACACATGCCCTTTTAGGTGTTACTTATTGCTGATATATCCCAGTTTTGGGGCTATGAAAATAAAATAGTTCAAAGAGTTGTACATACTGCATGATGTATCAATTTTTTGTTTGTTGGATAGTTGTTTTCTGAACCATTCTATTTTGTTGTTGTCAGGGTGAAGTGGAGTTTAGGTCTATTCTGTATGTGCCATCTATTGCACCCACAGGGAAGGATGACATAGTCAACACCAAGACAAAGAATATAAGACTCTTTGTCAAACGAGTCTTCATTTCTGATGATTTTGATGGAGAATTGGTACGAGAACGATGAAGGATCGATTTGATAATATTGTTCATTATAAGTTTAGTAATCCATATTCATTCCTGTTCTTCTGTCTGAGGTAGTTCCCACGGTACTTGAGCTTTGTTAAAGGTGTTGTGGACTCGAATGATCTCCCGTTGAACGTCTCACGTGAAATCCTTCAAGAAAGTCGTATTGTAAGTACAAAGGATAAGGGCTTGTCTTGTTGATGTGATGCTATCCCCAATTCTGAACTTATTTCTGCTGCTTGGCAATAGGTTCGCATTATGAAGAAGCGTTTGGTGCGCAAGGCCTTTGACATGATTCTGGGCATAAGTTTGAGTGAGGATAGAGATGTACATTTCAACCTTGATATATCTTATGTTCTTCAAATTTGATTGTATATCCATCCCATGTCATTTCAGATTTATGTTATGAAGAGTGAAAAATGTCACTTGGTTTACTACTGTCTCCCTGCTCATACGCTACTTCTTTACAGGACTATATGAAGTTTTGGGAGAATTTTGGCAAACACTTAAAGTTAGGATGCATTGAGGACCGTGAGAACCACAAACGCATTGCTCCACTGCTACGATTTTTCTCATCTCAAAGCGATGAGGACATGATTAGCTTGGACGAGTATGTTGAGAACATGAAAGCTGAGCAAAAAGATATATATTACATTGCTGCAGACAGTGTAGCTAGTGCAAGAAGTACACCGTTCTTGGAGACACTTGTTGAAAAGGATATTGAAGTATGCAGTATCTTTCTGACAGACTCTGTCTGCTCTCTCTAGTTTTCACCTACCTGGTTGATGACTGTTGTTAGCTTTCCTGGTGCAGGTTCTGTTCTTAGTGGATCCCATAGATGAGGTTGCCATCCAAAATCTGAAATCATACAAGGACAAGAACTTTATTGACATCAGCAAGGAAGATTTAGATCTGGGTTAGTTTATGAGTGTTTTCATTTGTTTTCAGTAGTCTACTCCCTTTTTCCTGTTTAATTTTAAATCTCTGGAACTCTGCTAGTAACTTGTACTTTTGTATTTTTAGCAGTTGTAAATTAGAAATAGAGGAAATATGCTAAATTGTACCATGTATGATGAGTACTGATTACCTCCTGTTGTCTCTTTGTGTGTGTACTCTGTCCTACAGTTTGATTAGTTGAAGATATATCTAACTTTTTCCACAGGTGTATTTTGTTAATGTTCACATTGAGTATGATCTGATAATGATTCACAATCTTAGATGGGGGTTGTTTTAGGGGTTCCTTATGTCCTATGGCTTGAATGGTTGCAGGTGACAAGGATGAGGAGAAAGAAAAGGAGATAAAGCAACAGTTTGGCCAGACTTGTGAATGGATTAAGAAGCGTTTGGGTGATAGAGTTGCGAGTGTTCAAGTCTCAAATCGTCTCAGCACATCACCCTGTGTTCTTGCATCCGGAAAGTTTGGTTGGTCTGCAAATATGGAAAGGTGAAATCTTGAGTATATATGCTTGAGCATTAATCATTCATAGTTCACATGCTAATTGTTGGTGGTGGTGATGCCTTTTCCATTTAGGCTGATGAAGGCACAAACAGTTGGTGACCCATCAAGTCTCGAGTTTATGAGAAGCAGGAGAGTTTTTGAAATCAATCCAGAACATCCAATTATCAAAAGTTTAAATGTATGGTTGCTCATCGAATAACAATTCTTCCACGTCAGTGGATATTCATGTCATCATTCTTGTTCCCACATTTAAATTATTTTCTTATCACAGGCTGCTTGCAAGAGTAGTCCAAGTGACGAAGAAGCCTTGAGGGCCATTGATCTTTTGTATGACACGGCTTTGATTTCCAGTGGTTTCACTGTGAGTATCTCTTTGTCATCTCATTCTTCCTTTTTTTGTTTTTCTCCTCAAGGAAAACATGTATTCAACATGTAGAAGTTGAAGGATAGAACTATAGCTTCATCATTCAAGAAGAAACGAGTATATCAATGATGTCGTCCTAATTCTTGAGCTTTCTGTCTTGTAAGTGGAAGCAATCATGTATTTCATTTGTTGCAGCCTGAGAGTCCTGCGCAGCTTGGAGGAAAGATTTATGAGATGATGAACATGGCACTCTTAGGCAAGTGGGGTTCATCTGTTGATGGGTTCCAGCAACAAGTAAAACCCGACTACATCAGTCCAAACCCGGCTACATCCGTCCCAGAGACGGTTGAAGCTGAGGTTGTTGATCCTGCTGAAGCCAATGATAAAAAATGATTGGTGAAGGCATTTTGTACAAAGCAGATTGGTGGAGCTACTGGTGTTTAATGTTGCCATGGTTACCAAACGAGGGACCGATGTTTGCAGAAAATTTAGTGCAGAGACATTTTTCATTGTTATTGCATTTGCAGCCTTCTTACTGTTCATGATTTGGGATAGTCGTTAAAGGTAATAAGATTTTACGAACATTTAATTGGACTGATGTCGCGACTGCAGTTTGTTACGATATCCCTAAAAATTGTTATGGAAATGGGTTACATCCTACATTCAGGCAGTGTAATACTCGGTGACCCCTATTCATATATAAATTATAGACAAAGTCTTAAGTGAGACCGTCTTACGGATCTCATTTCGTGAGAAAGGTCGAGTCGGGTTGAACATAAAAATTATGTAATACTTTTATATATATGAGGTAATACTTTTATGTGTATCATGTAATATTTTTTCAAAATATCACCACGTAATACTTTTATGTATATCATGTAATATTTTTTGAAAGTATCACATGATATATATAAAAATATTATATTATGAAGTATCACATGATGTACATAAAAGTATTATATTATGAAGTATCATATGATATACATAAAAATATTACATTATGAAGTATCACATGATATACATAAAAGTATTACATGGTACACTTAAAAGTATTTCATTATGAAGTATCACATGATATACATAAAAATATTACATGATACATTTAAACATGATATACATAAAAGTATTACATGATACACTTAAAAGTATTATATTATGAAGTATCACATGATATACATAAAAGTATTACATGGTACACTTAAAAGTATTACATTATGAAATATCACATGATATACATAAAAGTATTACATTATCAAGTATCATATGATATATATAAAAGTATTACATAGTATACATAAAAGTATTACTTTATGAGAATAAAATGTGGTACTTTTATGTATATCATGTAATACTTTTTGAAAATATCACCATGTAATACTTTTATATATATCATGTAATACTTTTGTATATATCATGTAATACTTTTTGAAAATATCACCATGTAATACTTTTATGTATATCATATAATACTTTTTGAAAATATCACATAATAACTATAAAAGTATCATATAATATTTTCATGTATATGAGGTAATACTTTTATGTGTATCATGTAATACTTTTAAGTCAACGGTGTTGACCGACCATTGACCGACGTTGATCGTTGACCGTTGATTTTTGACTTTGACCGTTGACTTTTGACTGTTAACCGTTGATTTTTTGACTTTGATCTTTGATCGGATCGGGTTGACCGTCTTACGGGGGTCCGTGAGACGGTCTCACGCAAGACCTACTCTAAATTATATATGAATTTGACATACTAATTATTTAAAAGAAAGATAATAAAAATATGGAAAATGTTGTGCCCATATCTAAATTTTGATTGATATATGGTACTTATATTTTGTAGTAATAATGGTCAAAATACTCAAAACCAATCATGTCAATGATGCGAGGATTAGCATAATTGTGCTCAACTTAGCAGTGATACAAGGCAGAATTGTGGCATGCATGGTCTCATCCTCAATTATTATCTTCCAAAATACCAATGTATTGTAGAATAAAGTGTAGCTTCGAATCCGAAACCACTAAAGCGCATTCTAGCAACTATCCCACTTCCCAATTAATTACACTAGCCATCTTTTATTTATTTTTACAGCTTCCATGCCTGGATCTAGAGCTGTTAAAACTAGCCGAGCTTGTTGGGTTGGTCCGCCCCACCATACTAAAGAGGTGGATTGGGCTGAATAATTAATAGCCCATTTGGAGGCGGGCCTAAACAGGCCTGCCCGCTTGGGCAGCCGACTGAAGCGGGGCGGGGCGGGTTAGCCTGCTTCGTTTTTTTTTATTTTTTTTTTTATAATTTTTTCCTCAAGCTGTTGATCTTTGCGCATCTCCTCTCTAGTCTCTATGGGCCATGACCATTCCCATATTGAAAACAAATCTCAACTCCAGGCCCATTCTTCAAATTGTAGATAGGAGATATATAAAATAAAAAACCAAAACAAAAGTCAGACAAAAAACTAAAACCCTAATTTTGAAAACGTCGCTTCTCATCTCAATTGCGTAGCTCGTCCACAGCTTCTCAATCTCTCTCATTACATCCTTGATCCTTCTTTTTAGCAGTGCAGTGACGGCGTTGTTCGGTAACATAGCACCATCGGCCTTCATTCACGAAGCATCAGCATCAGCTTTCGTTAACAAAGCAACGACTTTAGCAGCAAAATACGGTGATGTTGTCACGAGCACGATGATGGAAACGTGTGAGTGATGCGAGGGAAAGATCTGAGAGGGAATTTGGAAAAAAAGATCTGTAGTTTTATATATTCTCCCCTACATTCAACTGCATGTATCTATATATATGCATGCAGCGAGCGTGACCAACAACGACACCGTTTCTACACATTTACCAAAACGACATCGCTCGACTTATGCAAATACACAGAAATGAAAATAAAAGACAAGTACGACTCTATTAGTGAAACATGCTTACATAACCATGACAACTATCACATACATGACAATACCCCCCTTAGAGATGGCTTGTCCTCAAGCCAGCAAATCTGGATACTTAGCCTGTACATCTTCGTAATACTCCCAAATAGCCTCCTCATCCGGCAAATGCGACCACCGTAGCAGCAACTGGGTGGCCGGAGAATGGCCACGCTTGACTAGACATCCGGCCAGAATGCAAAGGGGTTTCAGCATGACTCGACCATCCGCATCAAACTCCGATAGGGTATCCATCACAACAGAGATTGGGCCAACTTTCTTCTTCAATACGGAAACATGAAAAACAGGGTGCACCTTAGCCGTAGGAGGTAGTAAAAGCTTATACGCAACAGCGCCAACCTTTGCAATAATCTGAAAAGGGCCAGCGAACTTAGGACTTAGTTTCCACATCTTGCTCTTGTGCAGAGTTCGTTGTTTGTAGGGTTTAAGTTTGAGATAAACCCAATCGCCAACGTCAAAAGATCGCTCCACCCGTTTATGATCTGCATACCATTTCATGCGTTCCTGAGCCTTAAGTAGGGAATCCTTAAGGTATTGTTGAGCAGCCTGTTTGTCTTGAAGGAATTGAGTAACACCCTCTACTGAACTTTGCAAATAGGGACCCCCCCACCAAGGGTAATGGCTTAAATCCGTAAAGAGCTTCAAAATGACTCACTTCTAGTGAGGTATGGTAAGAAGTATTATACCATAATTCTGCCATGGGTAACCAAGAAACCCATTGCTTAGGACTTGAACTGCACATGCATCTGAGGCAAGTTTCAAGGCATTGGTTAACTCTCTCAGTCTGGCCATCAGTTTGGAGATGGTAGGCTGTACTGAGGTGTTGTTCTATCCCAATCAGTTTAAAAAGCTACTGCCAAAAGTGACTTGTAAAGATCTTGTCTCTATCTGAAACAACTTCATAAGGCAGACCATGTAATTTATAGATGGTGTCTAGGAAAAGTGAAGCCAATTGAGAAGCGGTGAAAGGATGAGCAAGGGGAATGGAGTGACTATATTTGGTGAGTCTATCCACTACCACCCATATAGTGTTTTCCCAGATGAAGTAGGCAATTGCTCAATGAAATCCATGGAGATTTGAGACCAAGCCTGAGATGGAATTGGAAGTGGCTGCAAGAGACTTGGAGTGTGGATATTCTCATGTTTGCTTAGCTGACAAACATGACAGCTTTGCACATGTTGTGCACCTGTTGCTTCATCCCTGGCCACCAGAAAGTAGTAGCTAACCTCTGATAGGTGGCATTTATCCTAGAGTGCCCCCAACACTGGATCCATGCATATAGGAAACAATTTGATCCCTCAGATTAGCATTGTTACCAACTACCAGTTTTTCCTTATGCCTCAACAGTCCTTGGTAGTACCTGTAAAGAGACATGTTCATAGGAGTGGCCATACATTCAGCAATAAGAGTCTGAATATCAGTATCATCTTGATAGCTCTTCAATATTTCTTCTACCCAAACTGGCTGAAAAGTGGTGATATGAGCACACTCTATCATCTCTGAATCTCTTCTAGACAAAGCATCAGCAGCTTTGTTCTCATTTCCCTTCCTGTACTCTATTATGTAATCAAATCCCAACAATTTGGTCAAGTATTTGTGCTGCAAAGGTGTGGAGATTTTTTGCTCAAGAAGATACTTGAGGCTTTGCTGATCTGTTTTAATTATAAAAAGGAGCATGAAGTAGATAAGATCTCACTTCTCAACTGCCAAAATTATTGCCAAAAATTCCTTCTCATAGATGGATAATCCCAATTTTTTAACCCCTAAAGCCTTACTGATGAAAGCTAGGGGATGTTGATCCTGCATAAGTACTGCTCCAAGTCCATTGTAGCAAGCATATGTTTCTACCACAAATGACTTTGAAAAATCAGGTAGCTGGAGAACTAGAGCAGTGGTCATGGCTTTTTTCAATGCCACAAAAGCCTGATCAGCCTCAGGAGTCCATGCAAACTTTCCCTTCTTAGTCAAATCAGTGAGGGGTTAGGCAATAATTCCGTAAGCTTTGACAAATTTTCTGTAATAACCAGTCAATCCCAAAAACCCCCTTAAAGCCTTCACTGTTGTAGGCTGAGGCCACTGCTGCATGACTCTTATCTTCTCACTATCAGCTTTGACTCCTCCATACCCAATAACATGGCCTAGATATTCAACTTCCTTCTGCCCAAATACACACTTAGATTGCTTAGCTAGAAGATTGTAAGGTTAAGGTATTAAACACAACCCTCAAATGTTGCAAGTGTTCCTCCATGCTCTTACTATAGATCAGAATGTCATCAAAAAACACTAACACAAAATCTCTGAGAAACTCACAGATGCAGTGACAAATGCAGTTTTGTGTATATCTTCCTCTGCTACTCTTATTTCATGATATCCAACTCTAAGATCTATCTTAGAGAACACTCGTGCACCACTCAATTCATCCAGGAGATCATCAATTAGGGGTATTGGATAGCTATCCTTCACTGTCACAACATTAAGCTTCTTGTAATCCATACAAAATCTCCAGGTTCCATTCTTCTTTTTCACCAAAAGTATAGGAGATGAGTATGGGCTTCCACTAGGTCTAATTACTCCAGTATTTAACATCTCCTTCACTAGTTTCTCTATCTCTTGCCTTTGCAGTAATGGATATTTGTATGCTTGTTGCTTGATAGGATTAATCCTCTCTTTGATAGGTATTCTATGGTCCATACTTCTCTGTGGTGGTAACTCAGTAGGAGCTACAAATATCTCTTCATATTCTCTGAGTAAAGATAAAATCTCAAGACATTGAGTGGTTTCCTTAGGCTTTTCATGGGTAGAAATAACACATAAGTAAGCTTCAACATCTGCATTTTCCTTCCTAACTTCTTTTCCCATCTGCTCAGCTGTTAACATGCTTAACTTCAATTCAGGTTGTGTTCCCTTTAGTTTGATCATCTTCCCTTTTACATCAAACTGAACAGTATGCTCCTTGAAGTCAAGTATAATCTGCCCCAATTGACTTAGAAGATCCACCCCAATTACCATATCACACCCTCCAAGCTTCAACAGTCTAACTGGAGTTATAAATCTACATTCTCCCATCTCCCACTCAAACTGAGGACATTTAGTGTTGCATTCCACTTTATTTTCATCAGCTACTGTAACTACCATTGGAATAGTATACTCAATCACACATCCCAACTTCTCAGCAGTGTTAGGGTGCAAGAAACTGTGTGTATTTCCAGAATCTAATAGAATAATCAGTTCTTGGCCCGATGATTTCCCAAGCAATTTGATAGTGTCAGTATGAGTGTATCCAGCTACAACATTTAGTGAAACATGTGACTCCCTCTGATCACTCATAACTTCCTCCAACTCCAATGTTTCCACTGTAGTTCATTCTTCATCCTCAACCATTATCAGATACAACTTCTTGCACTTGTGACCTATATGAAACACTTCATCACAATTGAAGCATAGGTTCTTTTCTCTCCTAGCTTTCATCTCATCTGGAGTTAGCCTTTTAATTGGAGGATATTTAGGCTTAACTACAGTAGGCTCCACTTTGCCAATCCCTGATGCATTATTTGGAGTGAATTTACTAACACTCTTCTGCCCTCTAATCAAGAGATGAACTATCTCTTCATGTTGGATTGCCAATTGAGTTGCAGCAAGCAATGTAGTTGGTTTCTGAATGGCTACCAATTTGCTAATCTCATCCTTCAGCCTCCCTATGAAACTGTCTATGAAGTATTCTCCAGTAAGCCCTGGATTACTCTCCTTCATAAGTGTCTTCATCTCCTCAAATTCTTGTATATAGGTTTGAACTGAACCAGTTTGCCTAAGCTTATTGAATTGAGCAATTAGGCTTCCTCCAGTAGGGTTCATAAACCTATCTAGCACCATCTTGGTGAATTCATTCTAAGTTAAGCTGCTCATTTCATCAATGTATTCCACAAACCAATGGTCAGCTATACCTTCCAAATTCATTGCAACCAGACTGAGTTTATCATAGTCCGACAATTCATAATAGGAGAAATACCTCTGACATCTCCTTAGCCACAATCTAGGATTCTCTCCATTGAACCTAGGAAAGTCTAATTTAGGAAATTTTCCTCCAGTTATCCCCTGACTTCCTCTTATTTTATTCATAGGCACCGGAGATAAAACTCCATTCTCATTCCTATCTTTACCCAAACTACATCCAGCTCCAGAATTAGATCCAGCAAATGTAGGTAAAACCGAAGATTGGATAGAAACCTTACATTTCTCATTTGTAGTGTGTTGATGCTCCTTCAGCATATTAATGATCTGAGCTTTCAACATTTCACCCAAACTTTCCAATTTTGATTCGATCCGAGCCTCTGCTTACGTCTGAGCTTGCAACACAGCTAACTGACCAGCTAGCAACTCTGAAACTTGAGACTCCAAAGCCTCAATCCTTTGACCATGAGTTTTTGCAGCCATAATAGATGAAGCGCAGCCTGGCTCTGATACCAAATGTCACGAGCACGATGATGGAAACATGTGAGTGATGCGAGGGGAAGATTCGAGAGGGAATTTGGAAAAAAAGATCTGTAGTTTTATATATTCTCTCCTACATTCAACTGCATGTATCTCTATATATGCATGCAGCGAGCGTGACCAACAACGACACCGTTTCTACACATTTACCAAAACGACATCGCTCGACTTATGCAAATACACAGAAATGAAAATAAAAGACAATCGCGACTCTATTAGTGAAACGCTCTTACATAACCATGACAACTATCACATCCATGACAGATGTTAAGAACTCAAAGAGCGAAGACAACGTTAAGAAGATTAGAAGAACCCAGAAGTCAGACCCACCGGTTGAATTTTTTCATTTTTACAAAGAATTAAAACCAAAAAAAATTCCTAACAGGTTGGCCCGCGGTAACCCGCAGCCCGACGGTGGGTTGGGTTGGGTCGGGATTTTCAGGCCCGCCAAAATAGCGGGCCGGCCCGTCCCACCACATTGTGGGTTTTGGCGGGCTCCAGCCCTGTTAGCCCGTACTGACAAAGCAACCTGTGCTCCTGGCCTAGCCCCCAGCCCCCACACCACATCACCTCTCTCTTTTCCTCTTTCAGAACTCTGAGCTTCAACATACAAAAAGCTACTGGATTGGTTCCCTATATCCTTTTACCCAATTTCTCTCTCTCTCTCTCCCCAAATATATAAATACACATCCACATATATGCATCCGATCCATCATAACTCTGACTGCTGCAAGAGTGGCAGCGTTAAAAATAAAATAAAAACAAAAACAGTCGACTTCAAAACGGTTGAGTCTCTTTCAACACCTTTCAAAAATAAAAAAAGAGGCAATTATGCAATTTCAACACCTTTCAATCACGACTATGCAATTTGTTACAAGCCTACAACAACTTGTACTAGTAGTATTTCGTCAAATTTGCTCATGTAAATAGTGGCACACTAGTAGTATTTCGTCAAATTTGCTCATGTAAATAGTGGTGCCAATGCTCGGCATTGTTTTAATATCTACTAGAACTATAGAGTTAATGGGCCGGCTATACACACCCCATCCATTTCTAAACACACCCCATAAATTTTCGATTGTCTGATGCAGCAGTAGCTCTACCCAAATATGTTTCATCAACACAAAACACAGCAGTAGCAGCAGCATATTCTATTCTTTTATGTAAAGTAGAAGTAGAAGTAGTCAGATGAGTAAATTAGAAAGGCAATTAATGGTGGGAAAGGAGAATAAATAGAGACAATCTGAGAGGAGAGCAGATATTTATAGTTAGGATGTAGACAATGCAGTTGGGTTAATGATATAAACTTGGAACTAAAGTGATGATGATGATATCGCCCTCCACTTTTCATTGCCCAAGTTTGAACCTAAAAAAACCTTTAGTCAATTAGTCATGAGATGAAAGATACCTTGTAATTTTGTAACTCCAGTCCTGGTTTATTAGTGTATAGATCCCGTGGAATACACAATTTTTTATTAAAAAATATTAATTTTTAAAAGAATTGAATAAAATAATTATTAATAAATAAAAGTAATCAACAAATATTAGTATAATCACATTTAATATTTGAATATAATATAAATTAATTAAATATATATATATATATATATATATATATATATATATACACTCACATTATTTTTGTAGCTGTGTATGACACATGATTTTTGAACATTAATAATTTTATAAAATGAATATAAATATAAGAAATTTTTTATACAATAACAAAAATGAAGTCTCGTGATTAATTTTAAATAATTAAAAATAATAAGTTAAAACAATTTAATGTTTAGAAGAATAAATCGTTATGTACGATTTTAATTATTAGAGTTGATTCATAAATTTCAAGAATAAAAATATACGACATGATATTGATGCATGTATCTAGAGATTTAAATTTTCAATTATTATTATTACTATATAAGAAGTGAGGGGTTTTTGAAGCAGAATTTTTTTTTTAATTAAGATCTAAATTAGTGTCATTTAATATTGCCACATGTATGGTTACGATTATTTTCTTTTTTGGAGAGGAATGATTGAACCACAAATTGACAAGTCTTTAATGATTATTATTTTATTTTAGGACATATGAAGTTGTTAATTACAACAAATGAGAGTGACTAGGGTTTTGGATCTACATAAGGAGGACACATTCGACATTGAATGTTGCAAAGCAATGATATTTGTTAACAATCTTAGTAAAGGGCTCCAAACTGTGCTAAGCGAACCACAAGTAAATGGGCCGAAAGATTGAGTTGGATTAGACTTCAAAATTGTTGGGTTCAAAATGGGCCTAAACAAACCACAATGTAATGGGCCGATTCTAGGTAAATTCAGTAAGAGGCTTGAGAGAGATATCATTATTGTATTGTCCTCTAATCTGAGTCTGAGGCTTAAACTTCCCTAAGCCACAAAAACCCAGACAGACGAGACGACCAGAATCTTTCTGCAACAAACTGTAACTGTAATGGCTCTATCTCTATCTCTATTCACCCACCGCCTCCTCGCTTTTCAATCCAATCAACTCTTCCTTTTTTCTCCCCCACGCTATCTCAATTCTTTCTCTGCTTCCCCATCTTTGCTCAATCATCATCATCATCATCATTTTGTTCGGAGGGCGCCCAAATTCTCCGCCGTCGCCACTGACATTCCAACATCGCCGCCCGGAGACACTGCAACTGTTGTCCTTCCTACTAACCATTCTTCCGACAGACTACTCAGAATTCGCCACACGGTAATTACACTTTTATTTATTTCTAATCAACCTTCTCAAAAAATTTATCTTTTCGTACTGAGATCCCATTTCCTTGGTGAAAACTATAGTTCTATGCAATTAATGGGAGATTGTACAACTTTGAACTTCAGAGTCGATGCTGCTTTCACACGAGTCATGTTATCACGTCATGCAGCTCATTTTTGCTTTATGCATTGAGTAATTATTATATCCACTTTCTAATTCGTCTACGCGAATGCAGTGTGCTCATGTGATGGCCATGGCTGTTCAAAAGATTTATCCAGATGCAAAAGTGACGATTGGTCCTTGGATTGAGAATGGATTTTATTATGACTTCGATATGGAGCCTCTGACTGATAAAGACCTTAAGAGAATTAAGAAGGAAATGGTTAGCTGACTTTGTCTTATGTGGTGATGTATCTGCTTTTTTCTACGTCACCAAAACGTTGTGGGAGAAAATTCTGTTTTTGTTCATTATATAATGCTTTTTGGCACGCAATTTATTTCTTGAATCCTCTGTAGGATCGCATTATTGGTAAGAATTTGCCTTTGATCAGAGAAGAAGTTTGCAGAGATGAAGCTGAAAAGAGGATAATGGCCATTAATGAACCCTACAAGATGGAGATTCTGGAGAGCATTAAAGAGGAGCCTATCACCATCTATCATATAGGTGAGGCTGGCTTCTTTGTTTTCATGAATTATGATCACACCTACTAGACCGCATTCATCTTAAATGTGTTTGAAGAACTTTAGAAAATCATCTGCCAAAAGCTCCTCCTTGTGTATTTATGGCTATTAACATCGAGTGTATACTTTTGTATTTCTTCCAGGAACATCAATTCTTTTTCATGATTGGAATTTTTAACCTTGGGACACCTGCATTTAGATTCAACATTTAGAATTTTAGTTTCAAATATTTAATCGTCATCTTCTCAGGTAATGAATGGTGGGATCTTTGTGCTGGACCTCATGTTGAATCTACTGGCAAGATCAATAGAAAAGCTGTTGAACTTGAGTCTGTTGCTGGGGCTTACTGGAGAGGAGACACAAATAAGCCAATGCTGCAAAGGATATATGGCACAGCATGGGAGAATGAGGACCAACTGAATGCTTATCTTCATTTCAAGGAGGAGGCTAAAAGGCGGGATCACCGTCGAATTGGTCAAGACCTTGATCTGTTTTCTATACAGGTACCATGTGTATGCCGATTTTCAAATGTGCTGTAGGCTTGTTCCTTTTTCTCCATCTTAAGTATTCTAATTCTCAATAAATTTGAGTGATGGGAAGCAAATTCTAATTTAACCCTCAGTTATCCAGCACTTCCAGCCAATTTTATTCATTTACCCATTAGCTCTGGCACTGTGCAACTATATATGTAATACTGTGCAACTATATATGTAATACTGGAAATTGATTATCCTATGCAACAGATCTCTTAATCATTATTCTCTATAACATGGACAATTGAGCTGGTGACCATCAAGGTTGCATTTGCAGCTGTCTGTCTCTGTAGTTTTTTCTGGAAAAGTGATGCCTGGCTTTGTAATCATGATAGATTCTGTAACTTTTAGTCGGAGATGATTGAAGTTTCAATTGGTCTTAGATAATTACCTGCAGGATGAGGCTGGTGGAGGATTGGTTTTCTGGCATCCCAAGGGAGCTATTGTTAGACACATAATTGAAGATGCCTGGAAAAAGATTCACATGCAGTGTGGCTATGATCTGCTCTATACTCCACATGTAGCAAAAGCGGATCTTTGGAAGATTAGTGGTCATCTGGACTTTTACAGAGAGAACATGTTTGATCAGATGGAGATAGAGAAAGAACTTTATCAGCTTCGACCAATGAATTGTCCTTACCATATATTGATTTACAAACGGAAGCCACACTCCTACAGGGACTTTCCAATCAGGGTCGCAGAGCTTGGAACAGTGTACAGATATGAGTTGTCTGGAAGTTTACATGGTCTGTTTCGAGTAAGAGGATTTACCCAGGTATATTTTTGCTAATGGAATTTGATATAGCTTCTGTAAATCCTTCAGATGCCTCTGGGCCTTTCTATAAAATTCTAGAAGTACGTTATTCAGAAACAGTTCTCTAATCTCTACTTCTCTAATTCTTCAAGGCCTACCTGTGTCGCAGACGATGTTATAAGTTTTTTGCTAAGACCCTATTTATTCACTTTAGAAAGTGAACCCAAAACTTAAAATCATGTGTTTCCCTTAGAAATTTGTAAGATTTCATGCTCTCAAAATGACTATATCATCATTGACCATTCAGTCAAACCAAATTATGGCAGTATAAAGAAAGACAACCACTCGAAATGAAAGAGCTTTATGAGCCCATAATAGTAGACTTTATTTGCATTCAGAGGCGAGGATGTGTCCATGTGTTCTTTCATCATAGGTTCAACCTACTTTTTGATAATTCATAACAGTTTCGTGTTCTGAAATGAGTTTCTTGTGTATAGATGTAAGTTGTTAGACATATAAAATTTTATTTATATGTATATATATCCAGGTGTGCTCAATTCTATTTATATTTCTTGACCAAATATATACTGACAAAATCATCCAGAGGCTTACATTTAGTTTACAATGTGATGATTCTACAGGATGATGCACACATTTTCTGTTTAGAGGATCAAATCAAAGACGAAATCAGGGGTGTCCTGGATCTTACGGAGGAGATATTACTGCAGTTTGGTTTCAACAAATATGAAGTGAACCTCTCAACAAGACCAGAGAAATCTGTGGGAGGAGATGATATATGGGACAAAGCAACGGCTGCTCTGAAGGATGCTTTGAATGACAAAGGATGGAGCTATCAGATTGATGATGGGGGTGGTGCTTTTTATGGCCCCAAAATTGATCTCAAAATAGAAGATGCTCTGGGAAGGAAGTGGCAGTGCTCGACCATACAGGTATTGCTGGACTGGCAGTATTCATTTTCATTCATGTATTCCCAATGGCTTGATGGAAAAAGGGAAAAAAAAGAACCATGAAGATTTCTTCCTCTGTATCAATGTTCAGCTTCCAAAGCTTCTTGTTAATCCTTGAAGGGAATTTTCTTTTTGTGTAGGTTGATTTTAATTTGCCTGAGCGGTTTGACATCACATACGTTGACTCAGATCAAGTAAAGAAACAACCAATCATGATACATAGAGCAGTTCTTGGATCCTTGGAGCGATTCTTTGGAGTCCTTATCGAGCATTATGCTGGAGATTTTCCATTATGGCTTTCTCCAATTCAAGCTCGACTTTTACCAGTAACTGACTCACAGGTGAAGAAAATCTTGTTTTTAGCTTCCATGAGTTACATTAATGAGACACCTATGAATGCTTGTGAACTCCAATAAAAAAAAGCCTCATTTACGTATTTCTTGCTAATCTGTGGTGCATGCATTGTTACAGCTTCAGTACTGCAACAGAGTGAACGAAAAGCTGAAATCGAGCGGGATTCGAGCGGAAGTATGCAGTGGGGAGAGGCTTCCGAAGCTCATAAGAACATCAGAAAAACTTAAAATTCCGTTGATGGGTGTCGTAGGACCAAAAGAGGTAGAAACACAGACGGTAACAGTTAGATCTAGGTTGGGTGGAGAGCTGGGAACCATGGGAATTGATGACTTTATCAGCAGAATAAATCATGCAATTGAAAACAGGACTTTCTTCTGATTACAAAGAATTTAGACTCCAGAAATCTTATTTAGTACATAAATAGTTTACACAATTTATGTAATGATACCGACTTACCGAGTGTCCTTGGATGTTCCTCGTACATCGTACAGGAACTGAAGGTGATTCATTTTCTCTAAACCAAGGATGGCGTTAAGCATAAACTCCAAGTTCTTGGAAGAAATCATTATCTTAAGTTATCAAATTCCGATTGAGCCACTATTTGAGTTTGTCACTTTTGCACATTTATCGAAAGATTTGAGCCCACTATGCATGTGTGTACAAGCACATTTACTATACTTGAAAATGCTTATCTACCATATTGTACGAGTAACAAGATATCTTATGTTTATTTCAACAAAATTTTCAAGACATAATCATACATTCAATTCATAAATGTCACACTTTGTTTCATTTTTCTTAATGAAACGAGATGTTTCAACCATACCAGAGTAGGGAACAAAAATGACACAGAAATCCATCAAAAAATACGAGCAAAAAGAGATTTAAAGTTCAATGTGAATAACATTTCTATAAAACAGGAGTCAACAGGTCTAAATTCCGATTACAAATTCTTGAACAGAGATATAAAAAGCTCCCCAAAAAGGTGAGAGGAAAGGATTAGTATAACACTCCAACTATCCAATTTTTTGAGAGTAGGATCTACGCTCTGCTTAAATCTGTACATCCTTAGAATCTCTCAATGCAGCGACTCACAGAATTTCAGTATCTTCTTTGCACTTGCACATTTGCCAATCCTGTATTTCTGTGTGGGATACTGTTGGAGTTTCACATTAACTTAGCTCTTCTAAAACCTTAGCAATTGTTTTCGTCTGAGGGAGTTCATCTGCATCTTCAATTACAATTTCTCCTCGTGGAAGCTCCACAGGACTCGTCTCTTGTCCTAGGAAAAGCTCCACACATGCTTTGCTTTCAACCTGACACCCCTCCATTGGTTCAAATGGAGGAGGTTCAATGCCCGCCTTCTTTGTAAAACTAGGACTTACATTCTTATGAAGTTGAGTCTCTCCTTGAAGGAGCTCATCTGGAGTTGCAGCAGGGTCAAGATCCCAGCATCCCTCAGGCAAATTGGTGCCTTCAATTTTAAGAGAACAAGATGGCACCTGGTGTGAAAATCGTAACATCTCTCTCCTTGGGATCCATTTCACGGCACTAGTGTTTGCATTTCTCTGATATACAGTCTTGTATCCATCCAGTTTAACTAAGGGAGCCACCCAGACACCATTCTCTTCAGAATAGTCAGCAAGAACCTCAACCATTTCGTACTGGTGCCTCACTTCAGCCGGGGTTGTTCTGTTCCACTCGGGTGACCAGTTTCGATACACGGCCCATATATCTCCACATCTTGGGTAGATTCTTACACAACCACCCCTACCTGCCTTCTCCTTACTCAGAAGATGAGAGAAGATGTTGACTTGCTCAACTGTTTCGGAATGGAACACCCTGAAACTTCCACATGATTTGGTAAATCCTGAATCCAACCAATTTACTGACCCGAATTCAGAGTCGGATTTCGAGCTCAAGTAGCCTATATAAATCTTAAAAGGATTCACTGAGATGACTTCACGAATTAGACAGTACAAGCGAGGCATACCATCTTCTTCATCATACAGGGCCCATATCTGCTTTGGCTTAAAGCATTCCTCAGACCTATCTTGGTCGAAGTCATGGAAATCAGAATCTGGAACTGTTATCGACATAGAAGTAGTTCTCTTGAGTTCTGGTTGAAAACCAACACCAGTTGCACCTGATACTTTAGCTGTCTCACTGGACTTATCAACTTCGGCAAGTGCATTTCTCCTCTCCGCCTCAGCAGCTGCAGCTTCTGAAGCCAACCTCATCTCTTCTAGTTTCCTACGGATTTCTGATCTTGCTTTGTCAATCAACAACTGTCTAGCATCGACTATAGGGGCAGTTGAACAGCGTCTAATCGAAGTCTCAAGAGGGGAGGAAAGCCTAGACACAGGCTTTGATGTTGCATTCACATGTGCTATTTTCGCTTCTGCAGCAACGTTTGGGAATTTTTCTTCATGTCCATTGATATTCGAGCCCAAATCCATTTTTCTCTTCTTGGCAGGTCTACCACGCTTAGGTCTTGATGCATCCCTGTGACCAGTATATCCATTAGATGTCACATTACCTGTCGTATTTACCCTGTTCTGTTCTCCATTTGCTTTGGTTTTGTTTGGCTCTCCATTGGCTTGATAAAAGACAAAGGACGATGTGGACAGTCCATTAGGATCTAAAACACCAACAGAATTCACAGATGAGTTACCCTGAAATGATATAGTGGAGACGGACTTATATCCAGTATGATGTCCTGTGGGCCCATTAGTTGCATGATATGCAGTAGTTTTGGGTGCATATGTGACACCACAGCCATGACTTCCATAACCATTTTCAGGCACAAAAGAATAACTGCTATATGGGAAAGAACCATTCATCGGGGCTAACCCAGTTTCAACAGCAACAAAGACACCACGACAGTTCTTGCAAGAAAGTCTCTTGTTCACATATTTCTTCAGATATTCATACTGAACATGACAGGAGGTACACACTGTCCAAAATGTATCCAATCTTGAAAGAGGACCCGGAAACTTGGAACAGTTGTCAAAACCACCAGTCCCAGAACCGTAACCAGCATACATATTCCTCCTTTGATCATAAGAATTTCTCTTAACATTATCAGATAAAAGCGACCATGCTTCAGAGACAAGCCTAAATGCCCCATCACCTCCAACGGTTTTGTTCTTGTCGGGATGGAGCAGTACAGCCAACCTCTTATACTGTTTCTTTATTTTGGACTTGTCCGCAGATGGATCGAGTCCAAGAATTGAATAAAAATCAATTTCTCCATTGACTTTTGTCTCAGAAGCAATGTAAACTCCAAATGTGGCCACCATATGCGATATACCCTCCAGTTCAGGACACAGCATCTGAGCTTTTAAAGCATAATTGTTTGCACCAACAAAGTCTCTCTCAGCAAACTGTGTCTCCGCAAATGCTTTAGCTCGAAGTGCTTCCTCAACGTTGGATCCCATCTCAAGTTCAGATTCAGACCAAACTCGCCCAAAATTTTTAATGAAAAACTACAAGCAGCATATACTGGATAATGATTTCCGTCCAATTCCAAAAATAGCCATTAATATGTGCTGCATACATAGAAACTCATCTCAAATATCCTTTTATATATTAAACATAACAGTATTCCTCAACAAATAACACGAGATCAGCAAATAATTAAATGTAAATATAAATTAATTATCTCATGCTCTAATCAAATGATTGTCAATGCAAAAGCATGCATTAAAACATGCATTATTGTTCAATTCAACCCTAACTAAAACAAATGAGTCCCAAGTTCAAATCTTGAACTCTACACATGCCCAGTTCAACAAATCATCAAAAACCAATAACTTTTAGTTAATGAGCCAGCACAAAGAAACATGCTTTAAAATCAGTAGACTTTACCTTTCAAGAGTCCACCCTAGTCAAAAGAACTTCAGAACTTCAAGAAAATTTCAAATAAAATGAAACATAAACATATAACCAAAATTTTAGCAAAAAAATCTACATTAAGAAGATCTAATCGCCATTTTCAGCTCAACTCAAAATAAATGAACAGAAAAAAGAGATAAAAAAGTGAAAAAACTTACCAAGATTTAGAAACCACCCAGTCACAGACAATCACAAGATCTGTCGATCCGCAAAAATTAGCTTCAGATCCGCACCAAATCTAGGGTTAAATCTAAAAATTTCTGTCCACCGTACAAAATGCAAATATTTCCATCAGTAATTAAAAACAATTAAACAACATAAAAAATAGCAAAGCTTACTCAAGGTAAGTAAAAAACAGAAGGGGAACAGAAATTGCCTGAGGATAATTTCCCGGCAGCTGACGGCGCAAAATTCCGTCAAACGCCGAACACAATATTTTTTATAAAAAAATTAAAAAAAATACTGTTGCGGGTTTATTTAAAGTGGTGGTACAACTACAACTATACGCAGCAGTTAAAATATGTTAATATCTATATATAAATAAATAAGATAAACTGGAAATAAATATGATTATTTAAAAAAATTAATTTTATTAGTGTGAGTGAAAGTAACAGTTATAGTATTTAATGTGGAGTAAACCAATGGTGCGCCCCAGTGCGCTGTGCGCACCCCCCCCCCCCCCCCCCCCCTCTCAAAATTATAGATTATAAAAAATAATAATAACAACAATAATAAAGGAAAAGTTCATTTAAGAATATTATAATACTTTATCTAAATTGTTAAAATTAAATAAATGAGAGAAAAAAGAAGAAAAAAGGGTAGCTCGGTCATTACCCTTATTATGGTGTTAGGTTACGGTGAGCAAGTAACATGGACAAGTGGGCCAACTAAGTTATGGCTTATTTTTCCTCAACTTCATAATATAAATAAATAAAAGTAATATAAGCTTGAAGTTTTATAATTTGTGAGTACTTTCTTTTATTTTCTGTGTTTTTATTCTGCATCTTTATTTCTGTTCTGCCGCCTATATGGTCGGCTAGATTTATTGTGTTAGATCATGACTTAATTATATATTAAACTACTAAACATGGTTGAGAAATTATTTAATCTATGTGATAAAAATATTTAAGTTATTTTAAGGTTACAGCTTTGATTGAATAATTTGTTTAAATATGCTTCGTGCCCTTCACCCTTTTTGCCATAATGTCCAGATGTGACGCAGGCGTTTGTGGGTTTTATGGGTTTTTCTTGTATATTTAAACAATCACTTTGATCTGTGTTGTTGTGTAAAAGAGTCTGTTTGAATAACTTAAGCATTTTTATACCTGGTATAAAATGGTATCAGAGCCATGGGAGTAGTATAATATTTAGAAAAGTCAAGATCTAACACAAATCTTTTTCCATGAACATATTTGGTATAAAAAATACTGTTAAAAACAGTATGATTGAAGATTATGATATTGCAGAAAATCTTGATCTCCTTAATAAATGGACTATTCCTAAAAATTGAACCAAAGTTAGTTTATAAATTGGGAACTTTTGAAAAAATGGGATTTAGACAAATTGTTAAAACAACTGAATCCTCTATTCCTCTCATGATGAGGAAATGGTTATACGTTTACTCAATAAAAGTGATCTTATTCCTTTTAAATTTCATAAATTCCTTCATATAGGATGTGTTCAAATTGCTTTCAGACCTTTAACTCTTGAAGGATTACCAGAAAGTTTTCTTGCTACTCTTAGAGATGGAAGAAATCTTAATTGGAAACAATCCCTTATGGGAATCATTCAATCCAGTTTGGCACATGGTCCAATCTATTTCGATGTTTATCCTAATCTTTCTCTATCTCTCTCAGATATAAACATTCTTGATGCTCTTACCTTAAATGTTAAAACACATGGTTATAATTATATTTCCGGAACAGAAGTCATATGTATCTGTTATAGAATTTATTATAAACCTCTTTTTACTTTAAATCCTATGTGTAAAAAAGTTGATAAAAATTCTAATGAAACCATTCTTATTGAAACAAATTTTAATAAATCCAAAATAACAACTAGGAGAGCTATCAAATGGGAAGAAATTGTTTTTCCTGAAAATTGGATAATCGAACATGTTGTTCCAAGAAATTCTATTATAAATGATAAATTTCAAAACATTATTCAAACTAATGAAGGATCTGTTCATATACAGTTCGAAAATCAACAAAAGAAAAATTTATCTTCGTTATATAGATCAAATTCAAGTCATTCTTTTATTTCTTCTATTGATTACAATTTGGACATTCCACAAACTTCTAGAGCTTCTACTTCCTATTATAGAGAAGATATTAGATCCCAATCCTCTAGAAAAGATGATGAAAAAGAACATTTTGATAACATCATAATAAATAAAAATAATATTGTTCATAATATAAAAGAAACTGATACATTATCAGAAATGAATTTTACAATTTAATTTATGGATTTACACCATATAATAGATTTTTCCAAAGGCTCTAGTGCTAGAGCACATATAAATAAAGAATTTTATGATTCCAAATGGGATACTTTTAGAAACTGGTATTTTAAAAGTTTCTCTAAAAAAGAATTTGAAATTTTTATACAAAGCTTTTACGAGTTTTGTGAAAAACATAATAAAATTATATATTTTGTTCCTTGGTTTTTCAATACCTTTGTTAAAAAATATATCTTTGTCATAGAAAGAGATTATAAACTTTCTTCAGGACAAATACAGAAATCTGTGATAATGATAAATGGCAGGTTGAGAAGGAAAAGGATGGCTAATGGAAATTAATTTTCAAATATTTCTTTTATCAAAATAATTGAGAAGTTATTAATATTTCCATCAACACATCATATTTTAATACTTAATTAGTTATCCGTTAAAACAATCGATAACATAATTCAGAATATAATTTTACCAAGTCATTATAGGTAATAATACTAATTTACTATACATGTAATGTATAACAATCTAATACTCATTTTAAATTGATTTATTGCACACGTGTTGAATTCATATTTAGTACTTAGATTACTTATTTCATAATAAAATTGAGCAATATAGTCCAAAATATAATTACAATTAACTTATTATATGTAATGATACTATTTACTACACTTATTACATAGCAATATTATCCCCATTTCATTGCAGATATGCTTAGTCTCCATTTTATATTGAAACAAAGGGAATATTTCAATTCTGATAATTCAAGTGAACTTCTACTTTCATTGTGATACTAATGTTTTCAAAATGGTAACAAATTTTATCTTTGCCAACATTTTTGGGTCAAATCTGACAAAGAATGTACCCAATATGACAGAATTTTGTACTTACTAATGATACCTAATGCTTGAAATCGTACTCAAATTTGATACATATGTATTAGATTTGGATGGAAAGTCGACGAGAGTTATCAAACTCTAAACAATTTCAAATATTGAGCAATAATTCTAAAAGTAAGATCTTACAATTGAAATAAGGGTTTATTTGAAGAAACAAAATTAAAATAAACTACTGTACCAAAATTATTCACATTAGATATTAACCAATGCTCGTGATTCATCCAATATTTAATTAATATTTCGATTTAATGCTTCAGTTAGATATACATGTTTTCTCAATACTTATATCAATAAAAAGAAATATCATCTATATAGCACCTTCTTTCTTCAATTAAATTGTGAATTTTTATTTTATTTTGGCTACTGTATTACATTGATAAGCCACTTTACGTTGCTTAATTGTTAAAGCTCATCTAACAGATACCATACTATTTTTTATTTGAATTATTTAATAATAAAATCATCTTTGAATTAAAATAGGAATCTACTTTATGTTGTTATTGGCTATTTATATGTACATATATGTTTATACTTTTCATGGTCAGCTTTATATTTTATTTTTCTGATAATATTTTTGTACGTAACATATTCTTTTCTGCTAACTAGAGTATCTAATTAAAGACTGCTTAAATTGGGCCGCCAACAACCAATATAAGCCCAATGACTTTTAAAATCTTGAAGCCTAATAAACAATGAGTATTTCTAATTACAACCAATAAATTTCTTTAGAGTATCCACATTCATGCTTGTAAATCACATCATTTTATGTGAATCATATTTGCTTGCAACCCAGCGACCTCTTATTCTTCTTTCATCTTTTTTTTCTTCTTCTTCCTTCTCCTCCTCACATTGTCTTTTTCTCTATTTTTTTCCTCTTTATCAAATCATGATTTGTGTTAGTGGATTGGAGAGTAATGATATGTTTCTTGATGGAGTTTTGGATGAATTCGAATCGATTGAGGATTATTCCTTTAAAGATGTGTTGAATTTGACGAATTGTGTGAATAATTTAGGTTGTGGAGTGGAGGGTTTTTTTTAACTTTGATTGATAAGGGGAAGAAGATCAATGCATATGTATATGAAGTTCTTACATTCTTTGTTTTGCTAATAAATGACCCTCACTTCTTGTTGGAATTATGATGTGTTGTTCTTTCATTACATTGATGTTAATAACTCTATTTTCTTGATGAGATTGTTGATTCAATTTCATGAAATTAGTTGCAGAAATTCAAGGAAAAAGATGATGAAAATTCGCATTTGAAATTTTAAGATTTAAAATTTACAGTCTATAGTACATTGATACCTTAAGAGTATACAAGTGATATCTTAAAAGTATGCAACTAATATCTTTAATTGAATAAACAACTGATATCTTGAGAGTAAATATGTACTACCTTATACTATAAGCATTAATACCTTAAAGGTAAATATATAATATCTTAAAAATGCATATGTAATACCTTATACTATAAGTATTAATATCTTAAAGGTAAATATTTAATACTTTAAATGTGCATATGTAATACCTTATACTATAAGCATTAATACCTTAAATGGTAAATATGTAATACCTTAAGAGTAAACAACTGATACCTTAAGAGTATGCAACTAATACTTTAAAAGCATACAACTAATATCTTCACTAAAAATATTAACATTTCAAATGTTTCATCATCATATTCCTCACAATTTCTGCAAATCATGATTTCATGATCTTTTTCGTCAAATTTTCTGCAAATCATGATTTCATATTGTTTGAAATAATTGATTTTCAATATTATAAAATTATTGTAATAAATTGTGATTTGAAATCAATTATCTAAATCAATGAAAATGAATAAAAAAAAGAAGAGGAAGAAGAAAAAACTCCATAAATGACTTTATGGTGATTTGAAGAAGAATAAGAATAAGAAAATATAGAAGAAGAATGTACAAAACAAATAAGAAGAATAACAAATTCATAAGAAAATAAATTAAGAAGAAGAATGAGAGAGAAAAAAAAGAGGAAAAAAAAGAAAACAACGTTGTTTCTGCACTAATACCTTAAAAGTAAATGTATGATATCTTAAAAGTAAATGTGTGATACCTCAAGAGTATAATACTTAATCCCTTCGTAGAATATACAATATATAATACGGTGCGGGCGCAGTGTATGCAAACTATGGTGTAGCCGCACGTGAGTGTACTTGGGAGCAACCCACGCGTCGGGTCAGGTTGGGGGTACAGGGCACGAGTTTTTGCAAAAAAATAAAAGTCAGTCAGGCGCAGGGCCCAAGCATGCCGCCACCCTACTCGCCGTCTGGGCACATGTGTCGTATGTGCCCGCCTGATTGGGAGGTGAGACTCATGACAGCTTGTGCGACTGGTGGATAAAAATATTTTTTCAGCAACACATTTATGCAAAGTTGATAGCACACACTTGTGAAAGCTTAAAACACACACAAAAACATCAATGCATTAATTAACAACATTTAATTATTGTGAATCACACCTCTACACCAATGAAGATGCTCTAATCCGCGAACAATCTTTTAAATTCTCTATTTTACCCTCAAAAGTCAAAACACACAACCCATATCATTTATATCAGTTTTTTACAGTGCATTCCAAATCAATTTTTTCTCAACAAATCTACACATTACTCATAATCAATTTATTTCCTGCAACTTAAACATGTACTCTAACAATATTTCTTAAATTCATTCAATTTACTTGATTTTATAATTTAATCACACAAAAATCGTTTAAGATGATTTCACAATTTTTCTCAAATCCTATTTACTTCATGAATAAAACAACAAAAACTTCTTATTTAATCACAATTTATATTTCAAATAATATATATGGTCTCAAGGCCAACGCGTAAATTTTTTTTTCAGCAATGAAAGATTATTGATCTCATTTCACTTTGCCTTTTTTTTTATTGATCTATCTTTATATGGCTATAATTGCGTAATTTCGTAATTGTATCCATTAAGATTTTGTGAATAAAATTTTTTTGTGAATGTTTAATTTCTTAAAATTTAAGGTTTCAAATGATTTTGAATGAGGATTACATGATGATGATTGTAAAAAGAAGAAGAGAAAGATAAAAATGAACCAAAAAATAAAATAAAATGATTATATAATTGTAAGTTTTAAGGGTAAAAAAAATTAAGTTGATATTGATTGTAGTGAGTAATATCTTGGTCGTGAATAAAATCACCATAAACAATGAGTGTTTCAGCTTGATATTTTATTGAGATGCGGCCCACGGAAGCCCAAGTCTATTAGATGAATTTGTGTTATATGATAATTAAATAACACAAAAAACTTCTATATACTTAGTGTACGGATCCGGCCACCACACGCCCGCATGCGCCATCAAGTTGCACACAAATTTGCCTAAACATGCTACCAGGTGTCATACATTTATGTTATGTTAGTCATATTTTTTAGTAGTGTTAGTCATACTTTTTAGTTATGTTAGTCATATATTTAGTAATGTTAGTTGTACTTTAACATAGCTATAATATTTGTACATAAAGATATGACTAATATAACATAAATGTATGACTAACATAGTATAAATGTCAGCAGTTTTTTTAAGTTACATATACCTGGATATAAAAGTATGGCTAATATAATATAAAAGTATGACTAACATAATATAAAAGTTCGAGTAAAAAAAAGGGTGGATCCGAGTCAGATCTGATCCGACCCAACTCGAGTGTATGAATCTAAGATTTATGCATCAGTTGCACATGAGACCTACTCATTAAATAAAGACAAAAAAATTGTATGCACTCGTTGCATAAATTTATGTTTAGGGATCTATGCAAGTTGTTCCACATACTTTCATATGTACTTTTTTTAAACTGTTAATATTAACGCAAAAACTTGTGTCCCCGGGACACTGATCTTAGATCCGTGTCCCCAACCCGATCCGACCTGGTTGGCTCAGAAAATGGGTCCACGCGCACACACGCACCCCACGTGCCTTGAACGCGCGCGTACCTTCAAGGTATCCTCTGTCGCGCACACCTTCAAGGTATCCATGGTCAAGATATCCACAGATATACCTTCAAGGTATCACATGGATATCTTCAATACCTGCGCACACTTCACACTCATGCACCCACGCCGCGCGCGCACCTCATAAACTATGCGCCCACGCCATGGATACCTTCAAGGTATATATGTGGATACCTGAAAGGTATTCCATGGGTACTTGAAGGTATACATGTGGATACATGTGATGTTTGAAAAAAAGTATTTTATGGATACCTTGAAGATATACATGCGGATACCAAAAGGTATTTCATGGATACCATCAAATTATACATGTGATACCTGAAAGATATTCAATGGATACCTTAAAGGTATTCTTGTGGATACCATGCGCTCACGGCATGGATACCTGCGCGCGCCCATGCGCCCACATCGAGCACGTACTTCACAAGTCGCGCGTCCATACCACGCGCACCTTCATCTGAAATAGGTGTGATACCTTCAAGATATCACATGGATGCCTTGATGGTATACATGTGATACCTTTTTTGTATACATGAAAAAAAAATCCTGAGCGAAAAAGAAAATTAAAAATTAATGTGGGGCCCACGGGATGGGCTAGGGACACGGATTCGTGTCCCCGGGACACAGAAGACACACTCTAATATTAATGGGTCATTTATAAGGTATGTTTGTTTATCATAAAATGCACGAATTGTGTGTGTTAATGTGTCACTGTAGATACACAAATTTAATGTCCAATTATATTGCGCCACGTGTAAAATAATATGTGAAATATTAATTTATATTTATTTCGGGGATTAATTAAATATAATTCCTAAATTAAATAATCAAATTAATTAATATTTCATACATATTTCATTGGTCAATTAGAAGTCGCCACATGTCAAAATGCTACAGATATTATCAAATTAAATTTGATAATTATCACAAGATGTCAGATATGATCAAATCGGGATCGACCAATCAAACAGAGTTTTGGAGCTACTAAAATTCTACTTCCAGATATGATCAAATAATGGTGGATCAATCAAATCATTCCACTCATACTTTGAAGCCTATCAGATACCCTATCCTACATCTATAAATAGGGTCTCAAATTCAACATTCAAGACACAACTACACAACAATTTGAAGAGTTCAAGAGCTAGAGAAATTCTCTCCAACAATCTTCAAGGCTATTCAAGATCTTCGACGATTTTCAAGGCGATCTTCAAAGTGTTCAAGAGGAAAGCCACAAAAACGACGTTCGATTCGAGATCAAGGTGTTAAACCCCTTCAATCTGCGTTTTTCAATTTGAAGATCATCAAATTCAAAACAGTCTTCATAGTTGTTCCTTCAATTCAAATCTGAAGAAACTTCGACTAAAGTCAACTCCAAATTCAAGTGAAGAGAAGAATCAAGGGATTCAAGAGATTGCAACCCAATTTATTTAATTCAAGCAAATAAATTCAATTTGTACAAGTGTTTTGTGTTTATTTATTTAAATACAAAATTTGTTGTTACAAATTTTTGGCACGCCCGGTGGGACAATCTCTTCCTTTCATCTCCTCTCTTCATCAAGTTACTCAAAAATGTCTACACACAAAATTTCATCAAAGTCTACTTCATCAACTTCTTTGAAAGACACAGCCACGAGCGGCGGCGTCACCACAAGAAATATGTTGAAGCAATTGCAAGCAGCCCAAGAGATGGTTCCTGCAAACCAAATAACTATTCCCAAAGAATCATTGGCACCCACTGATACAAATCAAGGTGAGGAAAATTCAAGTGATTCTACGTCGTCTACTCCACGCTCGACATCAAGCCAATCAAATGCAGCCCCTGTAATGACTACAAATGCTACAACTTTAGAAGAGCAGATGGCTAATATCATGAAAGCTATTGAGGGTCTTAGCAAGCATGTTCAAGAACAAGATGCAAGAATATCTTTGCTAATAAAGGACAGAGAAGGGGACATCAGTACATGGTGAATAGTAGATGACCAAGTTGAAAAACATAATGAAGCCGTGGCATCTGCGGGATAACAAGTGAATGACAAAGGAAAATCACCAGTCACCGATGTACAAGTTTCATCTGATGGATTCATTCCAATGAGTCAATTAAGGGAATTTGTCATGGGAACCATCCAGGATAGGCTAGATGGGGGCTTTAAGTCATCAATGACTTATGCTAAACCATACACTACGAGGATCGATAGTTTAAGGATGTCATTGGGCTATCAACCTCCTAAATTTCAACAGTTTGATGGCAAAGGCAATCCAAGGCAACATGTGGCTCACTTTATGGAAACTTGTAATGATGCTGGGACTTATGGAGACCACATGGTGAAGCAATTTGTTCATTCCTTAAAAGGAAATACATTTGATTGGTATGTTGACTTGGAGGCAGATTCGATCGACAGTTGGGAGCAGTTGCAACAGGAATTTCTCAACCGTTTTTATAGCACCCGACGTACGGTAAGTATGTTGGAACTTACAAACTCACATCAATGGAAAGATGAACCTGTGATTGACTATATCAATCATTGGAGGAACTTGAGTTTAAACTGCAAAGATAGGTTGTCAGAAAGTTCAGCGATAGAAATGTGCATTCGAGGAATGAATTGGAGCCTGTGATATATTCTTCAAGTTATCCAGCCAAAATCCTTTGAAGAATTGGCTACCAAGGCTCATGACATGGAACTAAGTATGACTGTGAATGGGACTGAAGAACCGCCGGTCCAAGGATTTTATAAATTCAAAGAGAAACAAAAGAATAAGAAATGGGGTAAGCCTTCTGTCAAACCTCCTACTAAGGAATCAATGGCAGTTAGTGTAAAACCTGTTAAGTTCCGAACTAAAACGATTGACAAAGTTGATCCAAGACAGAATGTCACCCAAGAGTGGGGGCAGAAAAAGTTGACTCTAAAAGAAATGCAGGCGAAACAATATCTTTTTCTCGACTCTGACGTCCAAGGGATCTTTGATGATTTGCTCAAAGGCAATCTAATTGAACTGCCAGAAATGAAACGACCAGAAGAAGTTGGACGAACTAATGATCCAAAATACTGCGCATACCATCGATTGGTAGGACATGCAATCCAGGATTGTTTTGTCTTCAAAGACAAAGTGATGCAATTAGCTCGAGAATGAAAGATCACATTAGAAGAAGACAGTGCTACAACAAGTTCTGTTTCTGTTGCTTATGATAATGACATGCATGACAAAGCGCTCTGCAACACAACAAGTGGATTAGATGATGAGCTTCATAAAAATGAAAAATATGACTATACCACTGATGATGATTGTGTCTCTGCAATAACTTTCACTGATGATGATTTGCAGCTTGGAAATAATTTCCTGTTGAGTAAAGAGTAAACAAGATACTCATTGATGGAGGTTCTGCAGTCAACATTATGTCCTTGCGAACAATAAAAAAAATGGGGATCTCTGTAGAAGAGCTCACGAGCAACTGGCTAATGATCCAAGGATTCAATCAAGAAGATCAGAGAGCTCTTGGAACAATCAGACTCGATTTATTGATAGGTGATATGGCTTCAACAACATTGTTCCACATCATAGACTTTAGGACTTCATACAATATGCTCATTGGCCGACCCTGGTTGCACGAAAATGGAGTGGTGTCTTCTACTTGGCATCAATGCCTGAAATATCATAAAGACGGTGTTGTAAAAATGGTTGTTGCTGATGATAAACCATTCACTAAGGTAGAGTCATATTTTGCTGATGCCAAGTATTACTTTGATGGTGGGAAGACAGTCAAGGTCAAAGGAGAGCCGAAAAATGATCAAGTCAAAATGGGTGAGTATGAGTCTTCAACCAAGATTAATAAGAATCTCTCAAATGATAAGTCATCTTTAGCAAGAGACGAGCCATTTGGAGGGCTGACATTGCTCTTGACTAAGCTTGATGCAAAAAAACCGACTTCACCACCGCTTCAAGGGTTTATTGCCCCAAAGAAATGAGCTAAAACAGAGCATGGAATGTTTTCAGGACCTGAAATAGCTAAGTGCTATAACCCAAATATGTTCAAACTCCTTGTTCGAGCCGGTTATAACCCATGAGAAGACTCCACGATGGGAGAACTTCGTGCTCAAGTCTTAAGCCAGGAAGAACACGAATCCAGCACTACCCAGAAAATGTTGAAAGGAAGAGGGTACACAGAACGGAAGACTAAAGCTGGTATGGGATATACACCACCAAGTCATGTCCGTATAGCTATCAAAAGAGCCAGCATCAACTATATTGTTGAAGGAGAAATATCGTCAACGGAAGACACATTCGTCGAAGATGGAAGAAAAATCCAGTGAGTATCTATTTTTGACAGACTTGGTACGATTGAGAAGATAGGTTGCCAAAAGATAAATTTTGCTCGCAGGAAGAACAACAAATCGCAAATGACTCAAAAATTACGAAGCCTGATTCCATCTCGCATGAAAAGATACACTACTTTGACTATATCATGTGGAAGGGTACTAAAAGCAAGAATGGAAACCATTGTTTTTACCCAAAACCAAGATGATGAAGATGATAGAGAAAGTGTAGCTTCTTCCAACTATATTGGTGGGGGCAATCATTCTTGCCCAGATTTACCAAAAGGGGATATCGCGTTAACACACCATGTCACTCTCAGTGAAGATGCCGCAATTGAAGACACTGAGATCACCCCACTTGAGCTTGAAGAGGGTGTAAAGGCCACAGTCGATGAGTTGAAAGAAATTAACTTGGGTAATGCTAATGAAACATGACCAATCTATATCAGTACGTCGCTGACCAACGAGGAAGAAAAGTCCTATATTGAAATATTGCATGAATTCAAGGACGTGTTTGCATGGTCGTACAAAGAGATGCTCGGATTAGACCCAAATGTAGTTGTTCATCATCTAGCCATAAAGAAAGAAGCCCGTTCTGTGAAACAATCTCAACGTCGATTTCGACCTGAGTTAATTCCATTGATTGAAGCTGAAGTAAACAAGCTCATCGAAGTCGGATTCATCCGAGAAGTTAAATACCCAATGTGGATATCTAGCATTGTCCCTGTGAGAAAGAAAAACGGGCAAATCCGAGTTTGTGTTGACTTCAGATACCTAAACATAGCATGTTCCAAGGATGATTTTCAACTGCCAATCACTGAACTTATGATTGATGCCACCACAGGACATGAAGCCTTGTCATTCATGGATGGATCATTCGGCTACAATCAAATACGTATGTCTCCAAAGGATGAAGAATTGACGATTTTTCGAACACCAAAAGGGATATACGGTTACAAGGTAATGTCTTTTGGGTTAAAGAATGCAGGTGCTACATACCAACGAGCAATGTAAAAGATTTTTGACGATATGCTCTATAAGAACGTCGAGTGCTATGTCGATGACTTGGTTGTGAAATCCAAAAAACGCCAAGATCACTTAAACGACTTGAGGAAAGTTTTTGAACGTCTTCGAAGATACCAACTAAGAATGAATCCCCTGAAGTGTGCGTTTGGAGTGACATCAGTAAAATTCCTTGGATTTATAGTCTGTCATCAAGGAATAAAAATCGAACAAGCAAAGATCGATGCAATTCTAAAGACGTCTGAACCGCAAAACATCCACGAACTTAAAAGTTTGCAAGGAAAATTGGTGTATCTTCGAAGGTTCATTTCCAACCTAGCAGAGTGATGTCAACCCTTCAGTAGACTCATGAAGAAAGGTGTCCCGTTTGAATGGGATGAATCGTGCAAGAAAGCTTTTATAAGAATAAAAGAGTATTTGATAAAACCTCCAGTATTGGTCGCACCAGTTGCTGGAAGACCTTTAATTCTCTACATCGCTGCTCAAGAATGATCTGTAGGAGCTCTGCTAGCACAAGCAAATGATAATGACAAAGGGAATGTGTTATACTATCTGAGTAGAACAATTATGCCGAATGAGTTGAACTATTCGCCAATTGAGAAAATATGTATAACCCTCGTCTTCGTCATTCACAAACTAAAGCACTACTTTCAAGCTCATATTGTCCATCTCGTCTCAAAAGCTAATCCATTAAAATATGTCATGTCAAGACCTGTGCTTTCTGATAGGCTCGCAAGGTGGTACCTCCAGCTACAATAATTTGAGATAGTTTATGTTCCTCAAAAGACGTTGAAATGACAGGTGTTAGCAGATTTCTTAGTTGACCATCCCATCCCAGCAGAGTGGGAATTGTCCGATGACCTTCCAGATGAAGATGTTCTCGCTATAGAAGTCTCTCCACCTTGGCAAATGTATTTTGATGGAGTGTCTCATAGAAAGAGGACTGGTGTTGGAGTTGTATTTGTAACACCTGATGGGGAGGTGCTTCCGTACTTTTTCACTTTGACGAAAAATTGTTCACTTTGACAAAAAATTGTTCAAAGTATATGGGGATTCCAAGTTAGTCATCAACCAACTCCTTGGAGAATACGAAATAAAGAAACCTGAATTACTTCCATTAGTCGATTATGCACAAAGGATCATCGCATGACTTGGAGGAGTAGAGTTGGGACACATTCCAAGAAAAGAGAACAAACAAGCTGACGCATTGGCTAAACTTGCTTCAACAATAGCCATGCCTGAGGAGGAATTACATATACCAATATGTAAAAGATGGGTCATGCCTCCAATCTTTGAAGATGAAGACATAGAAGAAGGAAATCATATTTCTGAGGTATTTGAAGTTGAAAAGGAAGATTGGCGTCAATCTTTCATCGATTACCTTGCTCATGGAAAGTTGCCAGACAATCCACGACAAAGAATAGATGTTCGACGACGTGCTAGTCGTTTCATCTATTTCAAAGGCACACTCTATAGGCGTTCTTTTGATGGAGTCTTTCTGCGATGCTTAAACGATGAAGAAGCGGCACGAGCTATGGAGGAGGCTCATTCTGGCATTTGTGGTGCTCATCAGTTGGGTCCAAAGTTACATTTTCGTATAAAGAGGATAGGCTACTACTGGCCAAGTATGGTGAAAGACTGCATGGATCATGCACAAAGATGTCAAGCTTGTCAATTTCATGCAAACTTTATCCATCAACCGCTAGAGCCATTACACCCTACAGTCGCCTTATGGTCGTTTGATGCATGGGGGCTAGATGTGGTCGGACCAATGACAAAGTCTTCTGGTGGTCACTTATACATTTTGGCTGCAACTGATTATTTCTCCAAGTGGGCTGAAGCTGTACCTCTTAAGGAGGTAAAGAAAGAGAATGTGGATGATTTTATCCGCCTCAATATTATCTATCGCTATGGAGTCCCTCGATATATCATCACTGATAATGGAAAACCTTTCAGCAACAGTTTGATAGATAAATTATGTCAAAAGTTTGACTTTAAGCAAAGGAAGTCTTCAATGTACTACGATGCTGCTAACGGTCTTGCTGAGGCATTCAACAAAACCCTTTGCAATTTGCTGAAGAAGGTGGTTGCGAAATCAAAACGTGACTGGCATGAGAGAATTAGAGAAGCTTTGTGGGCATATAGGACTACCCACCAAACACCTACTCAAGCAACTCCGTATTCATTAGTGTATGGTGTGGAAGTCGTCTTACCCCTTGAACAACAAATTCCTTCATTAAGGATAGCTATGCAAGAAGGACTCACCGAAGAAGAAAATGCACGACTACGTCTTGAGGAGTTAGAAGCTCTAGACGAGAAGAGGATGAAAGTGCAACAAAGGCTTGAGTGTTATCAAGCTCGTATGTCAAAAGCATTCAACAAAAAGATACGAGCACAATCCTTCCAAGTAGGAGATCTAGTACTTGTCGTAAGAAGGCCAATCATCACCACGCACCGAACTGGAAATAAGTTTACATCAAAGTGGGATGGCCCGTATGTTGTGAAAGAAGTCTACACCAATGGCGCCTATAAATTGATCTCTGAAGATAGAGTATGAATTGGCCCGATCAATGGGAGGTTCTTGAAGCGCTATTACCCCTAAAAAACAAAAAAAAATCGAAAAAAAAAACTCCTCGACGCACGAGCTTAAACTGCATGTCACTCCTAGCCCGCAAGAGTATAAAATGTGCACGGCAACCACAAAAGGCAGTCCATGTGGTTAAATTGCTTACTTCCCCACCAAAGATAAATATATGTGGTTAAACTATTAATTTATCCTACTAAAGGTATTTTAAGTGGTTAAATGATAAATACCTCACTTATCTAAAGTGGTTAAAGAATAGATACTCCTGGCCCGCATGAGTATAAACTGTGTACGGCGTCCTTTCAAAAGAAAACATGAAGTGCGATTTTGAACTACGTTATGACTTGATCCTCTTTACAGAGGTACGTAGACAGCTTAGATATTTTCTAATTTCAGTTGTAAGATGTGTTTTGTTTTTTTTTTTACTCCTTCAAAGTTCGATTGTTCGAGTACAAAAAATATAACATACAAAAGGATTCAATAACTTGCATCGTGAAAGAAGATAAAAGAAGTTTCATTACGAAAATCCAAGGTGTTCTCCACATAATAAAAAAACAAAGAAAACTCTAAACAAGGGGCTAAACAATCTAGATAAAGGGTTTTAAGTCCAATAAAGCTCTTTTAACAGTCTCAACAGCAAGTCTCGAAGCTTTGACCATATCATTATTCAGCGATGATGAAATCTCGATAGCAGCGATTTCTTCTTCAACCTTGCAAACTTCAGCTTGAGTAGCCTTAAAAAGTTCTTGTTGTCTCTCTAAAGATGCAATCAAATTTTTCCTTTGTTTTGACACATTCTTCCACTTCTTTGTCACATCCTTCAGATCATCTTGAGTGAACTCAACTTGGGAGGCCTTCTTGATCATTTTAAATTCAAGATCACCAAGATGACCTTTAGCTTCATCCAAACGATGCTCCTTGAAAGGTTCTTTCGAAGATGACGATTTGATGCCTTCATGAATGACAACCTCCTCAAAAAATGTCTCAAGTGATTTCTCTACGCATGAAAGATCGAAAAGTCCATGTTTATTGAAACTCTTCATGGAGTCAAAGATAATTTCTACCTTCCATTTGATGAAAGAAGCTGAATTAATAGGAGTCCGATCTATCTTGTCACAAAGGTCATTCCACATGCTTTGAAGACACGATCTATAATGAGTACGAACAAAGTCTTCACCAACAAATTTGGATATCGCAGCTTGACGATGAGGAAGTTGTTTTGAATTGACTGTTTTCTCTAACGTCTTGCGAATCAATGGAACCTCAACTTGAGGACTCACGATCAACTCTTGATTCTCATTGCACACTTCATCATCATCAATCTCAAAGACTTCATTTTCACCAACACAAAGAGCCTCAATTTCCTTATATAAAAAAACGGGTAAATCAAAATAAGGATTAAAAAAAAATAATAATCTCAAACCTCAGCAGAAGTTTGTTTTTGTTGAGGATCTTTTACAATTTCTTTATTAGAAATCGGATGATTAGGAGTCTTCTTTGGCCTTTTCCAATGACCGCCATTGCTTTCACTCTCTTCAGAATGAGCAGGGTCGTTCCCTCTTTTATCTATCCAAACAATATCAAAAGATGGTGACTCACGAAGTCAAAAATAGAAATGGTATGAAAATATGTCTTTTAATACATTTTTCTACTTTGTCTCTTTCATCGACTTCTTTGACGCCTTTTGAGAAAGCTTCACATAACTTCGGACGAATGAGATGTTCTATATTTTCTTCAAGATAGTGTCCGCGGATGTTAAACCACCACTCCTTATACTCATCGGATGAGAACCTCTTGACTGCGGACGGAATAAAAGGAAACCAAGCTCTTGCATTGGACCGAGATAGAGTGCATATGCGCCAAAATTGAAGTCCTTCATCTAAAGAAGTCGTGCGATAATCCCTTTTAAGGACTCCCGATGGCATTTGGAAAAATCCAAATTGACGACCAAAACGATGAGGACTATAAGGCTCGACAACGAAGTGATCTTCTTACCGTAAAGAAAGGTAGCCCGAGCGAATGACAGCAAAATATAGAAATGCTGAATTACCACCATCTCCATTGTCAACAAACAAAAAGTCCCTCGAGGTAGAAGATTTCATGAAACATGTCCAACTAACGAAGTCTCCTTTGTGAATTCTCTTGCGTGCCTCCTGAGGTTCGTAATATCTTGCGCTCCCTTCACCGAAATAAGCCACCATTCGAGGGATCTGCATACCACGGAATAATTGGAAATGTGTCTTGAAGTAGTTGGCAAGCCAGCTGTAAACAAAGTGAATCGGAAAGGTCGAAGACGCAAATGGTGGTATTAAGGAGTTTGCAATCTTGTTCAAGCCTTGATAGATGCTGGTTAAAACCGGGATAACGAGATCCACCTTTTGCCCGCTCGCCATAACACTCACCATCTTGAAAGTAGCTAGACAGATGAGATTGACGTCATGACGAGGTAGCACGAAGACACTGAGCCAACATGCCAAGTATGCTGCTAAGTAGGTCTCTTCCATCGCGCTTTCTTCAACACCAAGCTTTGAAAAACAAGCACTTTCGGCAGAATTCCAGACTCTATGTCTCGCAAAAGAACCAGTAGGGTTGTGAAGCTTTTGAGTTGGTCTCGGTGCAGATCTTCTCTCTTTATGTAGAGAAGGTTGTGAATACTTCGGAGTCTTCTTCATCCAAAATTGGATCAATGCTTTAACGGAAACTCCAGAAGTCGGGCGGTTACTAATCCTCTTACGAAGAAGGTGAAAGGCGTGCAATATATGACTACAAGTACGATATAATGATCCGTTGCCGACATCATTAATATCGGTGAGTTCCATTGCACTTGGTATCACCTCATCATAGAAAGATCCAACCATTGGAAAACCCGTCAAACTGTGTAAGTCCCATAAAGAAATAGAGAGCTCGCCAAAAGACATCAGCAACGTATTTGTCAAAGGGCACCACACCTCGCAAAACGCTTTCATCACTTCAAGATTGCAGTCGTACGTAAAAAACGAAGCATACACAAAATCACGAATTGCTGCCGCCTCAAGGATCCTCTCGCATCGGCTAAGAAAATTTTCAATCCACTCCCAATAACCTTCAACGTAGTGAAACTCGCCCGGGAACTCGATGACGTCTTCCCACTTAGCTTGATCTTCTATGATGGAGCGTCCAAGTGTAGGTAGAAAAATCAACTTCTTCGACTCGTCCGGGAATTCGTGATGGGCCGACTTCAAAATCCAAGCCGTATTTGAGGAGACTTCCATGGACCACTCTCGATGATAAAGGGAGTTGGTTAACTTTGGCATCGTTCTCGCATACTTGTCGTCGAGAGGCTCATGTACCACCAAACGTGTTCCCTTCTCTGTGGACTGATTTTCATCATCGAGGATGATCAAAAATTGTTGTTGAGAAACGGTGACATCTTTAAAGTAAACCATAGTGTCAACTAAAAAAGAAAAATGGTGTTAATCAATCAAGGCAAACCAATTAGATGATGTATAAACAAAACACGAAACAACAAGTTTTTAGTTTTGTTTCACCACCAGTAGAAAGGACTCAGCGCTTTTGTTGTACGTTCAAGAAAATCTGTACAAACAAAAAATAAGAATAAAAGAATTTGTGTGAGATGATACACCAACTAAAAAAGGGGGAAAGAAAAGGAAGGACGATCACTGCTCTTGGCTTTCTTCTTCTTCTCAAGGGTGGAGAAATTAGAAAAATAGGGATTATCACTATTCTTCGATTGTTGACAACCTGGCAGGAGAGCAGCCCGTGAGCTCGACTAATAAAAAAAAAAAAAAAAATCTGAAGAAGAGAAATTTTGGATGTTCTCCAAACTATGAGATGAAAATTAATGAAGGAAGACCATCTATTTATACTACTTTTACGTGAGCAACAAGAAATGGACTTTGAGAAGGAAATTGGTTCCATCGAAGTAGAGTTTGAGGAAGAGAAGACTTCTACAAAATTCAAAAAAAAAAATTACAAACGAGTTTCTTGGGAATTAATTGCAAATCCAAGTGATAATCTTACCCTGTGATTCGGAAATATAAATAAAGAGTTTGGAACCACAAGAATTGCTCAGCGGTAAAATATGTTAGAATTTTATCTAAAAGCAGAACTCTGCTGCTCAGAGGATACGTTTCGTTCAAGGATGAAGAAGATGTGGGATTCTTTGGGCTTTAGAAAAATTAACCCTTAAAACAAATTATTGAGAAAATAAAATGGGTTGTGAGGATAGGCCTGCCATTATCAAAGACGGGAATTGGGCTTTATGCAAAGTGGTGGTATTTCTACTTTAATTTAAAGTTCACTTGGCCCATTATATTGGATCACCTTTTGTCATTCAAGGAACACAAGTTGAGAATTATTACAGAAGACTTGTACAAGTTGAAATTGGCTCAAGGACTAATTAATCGACATGAAATTATGGCTTTTGAAATCATAAATTATTTTGAGACTTATCCACTTCAAAGTTTTCAACTGTGAACAAGTCTCAAGGGGGCAATTTGTAGACACACAAATTTAATGTCCAATTATATTGCGCCACGTGTAAAATAATATGTGAAATATTAATTTATATTTATTTCGGGGATTAATTAAATATAATTCCTAAATTAAATAATCAAATTAATTAATATTTCATACATATTTCATTGGCCAATTAGAAGTCGCCACATGTCAAAATGCTACAGATATTATCAAATTAAATTTGATAATTATCACAAGATGTCAGATATGATCAAATCGAGATCGACCAATCAAACAGAGTTTTGGAGCTACTAAAATTCTACTTCCAGATATGATCAAATAATGGTGGACCAATCAAATCATTCTACTCATACTTTGAAGTCTATCGGATATTCTATCTTACATCTATAAATAGAGTCTCAAATTCAACATTCAAGACACAACTACACAGCAATTTGAAGAGTTCAAGAGCTAGAGGAATTCTCTCCAACGATCTTCAAGGCTATTCAAGATCTTCGACGATTTTCAAGGCGATCTTCAAAGTGTTCAAGAGGAAAGCCACAAAAACGACGTTTGATTCGAGATCAAGGTGTTAAACCCCTCCAATCGGCGTTTTTCAATTTGAAGATCATCAAATTCAAAACAGTCTTCATAATTGTTCCTTCAATTCAAATCTGAAGAAACTTCGACTAAAGTCAACTCCAAATTCTAGTGAAGAGAAGAATCAAGGGAATCAAGAGATTGCAACCCAATTTATTTAATTCAAGCAAATAAATTCAATTTGTACAAGTGTTTTGTGTTTATTTATTTAAATACAAAATTTGTTGTTACAGTCACATATATGGTATTGAGAGTGATTTATGATGATATAACTTTTTTTTTTATTAAGGTGTTGTTTGTTTTATTAAAATATATTATTTGTATAATACAAATTGTATAAGTGAAAGAATTTTTTTTTATGTCTGAAATGTATTACTTGTAGTCTTACACATATTAAATGTAATACTAGTAGTGCTTATATACTAATATGTATTAATTGTCTATATTTATGCAACACTTATGCATTAGTGAGAGCGATTTTTGATGGTATTACTATTTCCGTCAAGTTACTACATGTTTTTATTAAAAGATGGTTATTTGTATAACTAAAACGTCCATAATATATATGTTGAAAAAAAAAGAAATGAGGGATTATAACAAAAATTGTAAGGTTAGTGGTATTATTTATTTTATGAAAAGATATTACTTGTTTACTAAAATGTATTACTTTGTTTCTTTTAATGTTTTACTTCTACTTAGAAAGTCATTTTATCTGTTTAATGCTTATTGTAAGAGATTGTTTGTAACAATTTTAATTGTTTTGTTGAAGTATATTTTTTGTATAGCTGAAAGATGTTACTTTGTTTTATGATAATGAATCACTTGTTTATATGAATACAAAAAAAATTATGCACCTAATGTATGAATTTTAGATCCATACAGTCCAGATCGGCCTGACCTGAAACCACATTTTACGTGCGTACACGTGCCCCCACGTGTTCAAGTGTTTGTGAGCACACTTGTTCTTGCATGTTCGTGTTTTGATAAATATGTAATATCACGCACCCCACATGCTCAGGTGTCTGCTCCCACACTTGTTCTCGCGTGTTCGTATTCTGACAAGTATGCAAGACCTTTTAGCTAAGTTGTGATAATGTCAGTTATACTCTTACATTATATTACACAAAACATGTAATACCTTTTAGTTATGATTGTGATACATTTATGTTATATTAGTTGTACCCTTATATTATATTACAGACCTTTTAGTTATATAGTAATACATTTATGTTATATTATTAATACATTTACCTAATACAAGTAATACACTAACGTTATATTTCAATTAAAATGAACTGATACATTTATGTAGATGAAATAATACATTTATTTATAACTAGTGATACATTTATATAATATTAGTGATACATTTATTTATCGAGATTTCAGCAAAAAAAAAAACTTATACATATATATATATATATATATATATATTGTGTGGATCCAAGTTTTAATTAAAATGAGCTAAATACCTTTATGTAGACGAAATAATTAGATTTATGTAATATTAGTGGTACATTTATATATCGATGTTTCAACAAAGAAAAAAACTTATACATTAAATGCGCAGATTCGAATCAGTACCAGTTACATGGACTCACATGAGACTCACTCATTCATAGTGTGTTTTTTCTTCTTGAAATACTTGAATTTTAATACTTAAAATCATTGTAACACTAACGACATGATTGGTATGATGGAATGGGGTGGGAATAAAATCATTATTCTTACCTTCATTCATATACCTTTAATTGGTATGTTTTATAAGTAGGAATGGTGATTCTAACCGGAATTGTTATTACCATAGATGAAGGAATGATCATTCTTTCCTACCCCATGGTATTATGTATTCCCGTCTTCAAGGAAATTAACGTTTTTTTTTTATTAATTTTGACTATTACCATTATTTATTTTATGTTTTCACAAATTAACTTTCTAAAGTTAAATTATTATATAAAATTTTGTAAATAATATTAAATTATTTATAAAAAATAAAAAAATTAATAATTTAAAATTAATATAAAATAAAAATAACAAAAAACTAAATATATAAATAGTATAAAAATAATTAATACATATAAAAATCTAAAAAACATAAAGATAATATGTATATAATTTTAATAATACAAATAATTAAAGTTCTGATATAAGATTTATCTATAAATAATATATATATATATATAGTCGTAAAATATAAAAAAAAAAAAAGATAAAAGAATATTAGTATAGATAATAGGTTATAGTTAAATTGTAGTTAAAATATTTTTTTAGATAATATAAAATAAGATATTATAATTTTAATAACATAAAATCATATAAAATAATTAATATAAGATATGACAAATATATTATTATTATTATTATTATTATTATTTAACTACTTTAAATATATGTAAATAATACAAAAATAATAAATTAATAATAAAATTAAAAAAATAAAATATATAAATATAATAACCTTAATATTAGTACAATGATTAATTTTCTGTAAAAAGAATTATCTTTAAATTTAAATATGCCAAATAATTTAAATTTGAGTGATATATTGAATATGAATATTAAATAAAATTATAGTGGAAGGTAATTTGGCTAAATAAAGATTGATTTAATATTTATACATTTTATTTGTAGTTATCAATTATAAAATATAATCATAATTATTATTTCATTCATTTCATATAAGGGTTATAATCATAATTATTATTTCATTCATTTCATATTCCCTTATGATACCAATCATAGGAATAAACATTTTTATACCATTTCTTTCTCATCATCATTCCATTCTTGAATTCATTCCATTTCCACGTATTATATTCAATCATACCAATCATGCCGTAAATGAACGAGAAGAAGAAAAGAACAGCAACAACAAAACACTTATTCTTGTAAATGAACGAGAAGAAGAAAAAGAACAGCAACAACAAAACACTTATTCTTGAGCGTGGAAGGTTAAAGAGGCAGGTTGAAAACAGAGGTGGTAGAAATTTCATTGAAAAATAACACTCTTTTCATCTTTCATTATTTTATTTGAAAAAGATGTAAATAGAATAGTCATGAAATGAGATGAATATTAACGTTTAGACAGAATTGCCAATGCATCAAACCTAAATCCTGAACAACAGAACTTCCAAGGCGTTCACAAGTTGCAACAAAAACTTAAATCCCAGAATTTCACAAGAATTCATCATACCAACACTCGAAACAAGGATAATATATGAAATGAGTTTTTAAGCCATAACAAATAATTATCCAATTGAACAGGCAAAACTCCAGGTGCTCAACAATCAATCAAAACTAAAATCTCGATTAGCCATACATCATCATCTCAACTCATACAACCCTACAATTACCTCCTAAATATAGCTAGTTACAAAAGGTGGAATTAGAAAGGAAATTTTACAGTCACAAAACCTCGTTGTAGGTAATACATATATATTCTTAAGTTATAGATCAACCAAGTAATGGGAAATAGTTCACTCTAACTAACTATAAGCATAGGTTGCTACATGAACTCTTACCTCATAAAAAACACCACTTACTGATCTCTGCCTTCCCATCGAAAAATGGATGGTGGTCATGTTTGAGCAATCCCCTTTTTTATTAGCATGTCATATATTTTATCGACCTTGCCTGGATCCACGTTGAACAGACCATGTGCATCAGATCTCTTGGTTAAGTTTCCACTTAAAATACCCATTGACATTGTCTGCAGCATGTTGAGGTAATGCATCGGAAGAATTCTTATCTCACCACATAGCTGTTTCTCCTGCATTTTTTGTTCATGAGACATTCAATCAGACTCACTTTAGGTAATACAAGTTAATTGAATTTTTTTTTTTTTTTTTTATCAACATATCAGGTGCTCCTGGCATTTGCAAAACTCAAATCATTAAATCTAAATAGAAAATGAGCAAACAAAGCTACAAGAGTTTCTTACAGCTTCAGAGAGTATACTAGCTCCTATAAACCCAGTGACATCCCACTTATCTGAAATGTCAGAACCAGAGAGCCCTCTACTGTTTGATGAGGAGTCCTTTCCACTATGATCCAACAGGGATGGGCTCTTGTTACCTCCCCTTGGGCTAGAATCTTGTTCACCTTTATGACTATTCATTCTTTGCAAATATTTGCCGCTGGGACCAGCCTGAGAACTTTCCCTCACACGGCAAGCATTTTCCTCAATTTCCCTCTTCATTTTCTGTTCGATGTATCTCTCAGCCTCAGCAGATGTGCGGCAACCAGCAGCTCGAGCTTCCTGCACAGGCTGTAGTTTCAGACTTTTTTTTTTTTTCAAGTGAAAAAACAAAGCAGATGACCTTAGAAAGTGTACCTTCAACACAAAAATAACAATTAAATGCTGATAAATTAGGTTTCTACCATGACAATGTGCCAGGCCATGTATTCCAAAAGGTCCCTACGACTTTCAATGTCTTCAGCTATATTGTTACTAAGGCTGAAAAAATTAGAAAAACTTTAAAAAGCTTTTGATAAAAACAGTCCGGGAATGAAGACAATTTTGTTGAGCACAAATATGGAAACAGTTCGTCGGATAGACATGCCTCCATATTTCTAATATTTATAATCAAATTCACCGAAGTATAAATATCTTCAAATATCTTCAGAAGACCACCATATAAATGTAATGGTCAAATCTTTTTGAAAACCATTAGGCTTTTTTTAAATTAATGTCATTGTATTATTACAAGTACAGCTATAAATAACAATAAGCTTTACCCAGTTTTACCAACAACAATGACCCAACCGAATAAAATTAAGACTGGGTGAAAGAGTAAATAGTCATTACATAGAGCTAACACAAATGGCGACAAATGAAAAATAAATAAAGAAATGAAAGTATCAGTCTCATCAAATCTTCCTCAATTTTGACAATCTTTCTAAGTGTAGTTCCACAAATCAGTCAATGAAATTTTTACCATATGGTGGATAAATACTAGTTTTGCAGAAACCGTAACAAGCATGATTGCATTACAGATTATACCAGTGTGCCCTTACCTGAAGGTCTTGTATTCTCTTCAGAATTCTCTTCTCCTCAACAACACTCCTCAGCAACTCATCATGCTCCTGTTTAGATTGAAATCGCATGAATACCCTGTACCGGTGGCACAATTCCTTCTCTTCCAAGGTAAGATCCTTCTCAAAAGGATTGGGATACAATAAATTTCTTTCCAAAATAAAGTCTTTCCTCCTTTTTCTTTCATCAAGCCTGAAATATTGATAGATTTATAGGACAGGAAAGAAAATGGTAAAGGAATTTGACCAATTTAAGTATCAAGCATAACTCAAACATATATATCTTTCCTGGAAATGTAAAATTGAATTATAGGTGGATAGATAATTTTTATATGGTCTAGAGCTCAAAAATCAAGTGAAAAGCATTGTAGGGATGGGAACTCTTTACTCAAACACTACAATCAGCAAGAGTCCAATGCTTCACTAAGGTCTCCTATTTGTATAATCAAACAAGGTGAACCCTATCGGTCCAAAGAACGCTGGCGCAACTTACCAGCCTTCTGAAAATAATTCCAGCATTGAAGAAAAAGTAAGACCAAATATTATCACACTGGTATGTTGGTAATCAGACCATTCCCACGATTGAAAAATCTGAAACATGATTTCTTATCAAACTGCATCTTAACAATTGGATATTAATTCCAAGCAAACAGTGTAAAAGTTTTCTTAATAGTTAAAGTAGCTCTAGCCTCCAATCTGCCAAAAAGTCTAGGCGCCAGGATGAGTCAAAAAAAAAAGTCCAGTGCAAGTAGGTCTAGAAACTTTTGCATAAGATTTTTGGTGTAAAATAAAAAACTAAACAAAGCAAAAGGAGGGCAGTCCCTTTTCCCACATCATTCACTAACTTTGCAACCACTGACCAACGTATTGAAGTGAATAAAAAACCACATTGAGAAGAACATAAAGAACAAGAAGGAATTTACCTTTTTGAATATATTCGCAAAACTCGTATTTTCAGTTCACGCTCAGCATCAGTATCTGTTTCCTTGAATTCCATGTCAGCCAATAACTGCTCAGCATCATTGTCATACTCAATTTCAAACTCTTGCCTCTTAGAATTATATCCACTCAATTCTTTCATTGAAACACCCTCATCGGCTGATGTCCTGGGTTTCTTTTCTCCAATGCTCCGATCCGACTGAAACTCTGGGAATTTACAAGATTCTATTAAAGCATTTTGTCGTGGCATAAACAAATTTAACTTATTATAAAGCACTAAAAATAATTTACACAAAAGATTCCTAAAATGTAATCAAATTGGAACAGAGATCCTCTAGGTGATATTAAGTTGAAGTTTAATAATTTACTTCATAAAAGTATTCTCTATCTAAACGTCATCATATATGTTATACAAGCTATATTTGAGCATTTGCAATATTACATGTTCCATTCGACTAAAGTGGGGTTTTAGAGGACTGATACTCTTGGCCTAAAATGCAATTGAGAACTAGCAGACTAGTGGTATCAGATCTCAAATAAGACAGTAGTTCAATTGAAAAATATTCCAACCAGAAATTAAATTTTGAACAACCAATTGGAAAAGGCAGATAAAGTACAGGACATACGAACAATCAATTTTTAAATTCAAATCTTCAGTTCTCAAAATACTAATGACACAATCTACAATAAATTCAAACCTATTCAAACATGAGATCTTTTTGAATTATGTAAAACTAATCATCATATCAACTCTGCATAACTAGCTTCTCCTTTTAGCAACGGATTTACGAAAGAGTCATTCCTCGCAGTTTTTTATTCATATTAACAACATATCAACTAAATATTTGCAAACTGTAATGAAGCTAAGGCCACGAGTAAAAAGTTGAGGTTACTTGTATTTTTCACTCAGTCAACTACTAGTTGCTTTTGAACAAGTGGATATTCATAACACCGCCAATTACGAAAGTATTCAATTTGATAGAGCCAATGCCAAGGTCAATGCCATCATATAGGAGTTTTACTACAACTATTAGATTACAGATTTGGTGTTAAATTTTTATGGTTTAAGGCATCGGTCATATGATACTCAAGATGTACTTAAATGCAAAAAATTTAGAAACCACAAAAAGGTAGCTTCTGGTTAATCACGAGCTCATGGAAGAATTTATCAAATTATTTCTACCGTTTGTTATTTTAAAATCAAATTTCAGAAGTTGTGCAAATCCATATCTTAATTTATTACAACCATTATGTAAACAATCAGAGTGAAATTGTAAAATAATGTACTCTGTACACTTTTTTTAATATCCATACTAAAAGATAGGGGTACAGCCATATTATATACCAAAAACACATGTAGTGCTTAATCCTTAACTAACTGACAGTGTGGTTACATACTAAATAGAGTGTGGCATTCAAAAGTCAAAATAATTATGATTTATTCTCCTTGGGATCAAGAAATTATTACACATTTATCAACGAGTAAAAAAATAGAATGTTTGATAGAACAGCGAACATATAGAATTGTCTACCTTTTATAGTTGTCATAAACAACTATACTGTTCCTTTCCCAATACTAGAGAAGCCAAATAATGAATATGTTAATGTAGCTTCCACCATACAGGGGCAACAACCTTATTCTTAGCTAAAGTCAGGATAAGTGTAGAAATTTAAAATTTGTCGCCCATAACTTTAACTTGATACCTATTTTAGATTATGGACAATTAATATAGCACTCTAGAATCTATTCTCCACCTTAACAGATCTTGATTGTTTATTAGTAATGAAAAAATATTTTAAAGCTTAAAAAGGTTTGTTGGTAATAGTATCATTATCACTATCTGTCAAAAAAAAAGAAGAAAAAAAAAAAATATATATATATATATATATATCATTATTACTTAAAGAAATGATATTATGATTAATTAAAGACACCACATTGTACCATGATTGGAAGAAATGCATCCATTTCATACTTTCAGAATAATACGATAAATTATGTAGAAATTTAAGGATTGACACCAGGTTTGGAACCACTGATGTGTGCTACAAGCCTACACCACACTCTTATTTTTGGAATCTCCAGCTTAACATGTGTCTGTGGATAAGCAAGAACTGCAACATAAAATTATCACATTTAGCAATTTCCTTGGCAGTGTGAGATTGATCGTGAGTCCAAGATACTGAGCTGATATCAGGTTGTTGCAAAATGATAATAAGGCATTCAGTTCAAGACATAAGAATTCTCTCCAAGTTCCCAGAATGATGACAATTGCACGTGATAAAATTAATGAATCTCATTTATACTCAATAACACATTAAATGTGATTTGGATAGAGTATCAACTATCAAATAACATGAGACATAAGCTAAAAGCGTATGTGAATGTACCTAAACATGCTCTTAACGGAGAAAAGAATTATATATAAGCAGTTAATCCTACTTACTATAAGCAGACAGCAGAAACCACTTAGTTAACTGAATACCACATAAACTCAGTTCATTGCTGATGTGTTGTTATTTCACAAATAGAAATGATCTACATTTGACTCCAGAACCACCAATATACCAAAAAAAAAGAAAAAAAAATTGATTTGTTTCCAAATGATGGTTACAAGCATATGCAAGACACAATAAAGACACTATATTTTTAAACTCAGTAAAGGTAATAATGGATGGCACAAATAGAAGCGAGCATGTAATGGATTATTTCATGAAGCTACTCATAAGAATGCACACCTTCCAGTTTTGGGGCATCAAGACCATCATTAATCGGGGCATTCTCGGATGTCCTCTTACTAGCTCCCATCAACATTTTCCCAAAGCTAGAACCAGCACCAGTGTCTACCTCTGAAAGGGAGAATATATCATAGAATTATATAGAAGTAAATTTGACCGTGTGTTTGTGGACTTCCTATTTCAATAATGACAGCCAGCTAGTTCCATAAGCACAAGATACTGTACCAGAAGAGATGCTTGAGGAGGAAAGTCCTGCTTGACCGTCTTTTTTCTGATCTTCCATTCTGGTCACACAAAACCAATTGGAATCAGTGTAAAGATCAAGGATATACAATTAGAAAATGCACAAAAGAATTTGTTCTAGTATACTTGATTCTTGCAGGAAAGAGTGACTCTTCTTTCCCATCAACTTCTCCAGAAGTAGTGGCTCCTAAGGTGATAGGTTTAAATAATCAAAGGCAGCAGGAAACATTATTAGTTAGAGGTAAAAAAAAAAAGGGTGGAGTTAACAATTTGTTGACCAAGAAGTGATAGTTGATTACATCAAAGTTACCAAACAAGATAACAAGCACAAAAGTGGCACACTCCATGACTGATAAGCAGATCAAAGGCCACGCGCCATTAAAAAAAAAAAAAAATGCAAATGATAACTAGTTATATAAAATTTCCGCTTGCAAGTTTTATATTCCAATTAGCTAAAGATTGAATAAAATTACCAAATAAATAAACATATATATTATATGGACTAGAACCTTTCTTGGTTTCACTATGTTCTTTGGCCATAGCGAGGAGTTCCTCCCTATTCTTGCCCATCACATGAGACATGTCCTATGAAACCAGTAAGATAGGATACTTAAGTTATGCTTCCAAATAAGCCTAAAGAAGAATAGACAAGGGTGGAGAACAAAATGGCATACCGGTAGAGGGAAACATGGGGAATTCATATATACCATGTCATAGTGTTCAATACATTGTGATCTACTTTTGGTTCCAACATGTTCTGCCACTTCATTCCAATTTGCTAGTCCATACATTTCAATACCCTGAAAAACAAGTTAAGATACAGTAATAGAAAAAGTCATGATAATCATAGATGTTAGAGGCACGCCTTGGGCACAGAGGGTGCAAGCCCAAGGACCTTTCTATGGAGATGAGGGAGTGGTTCCACAGGGCATTTGATTACTTGTGTGTTTGGAATATTGATATTTATCAGCTATATAAGCTTTTAGTAGTCTAATTTTTTTTATACATTTTTTAATTATTTAATAATTTTGCGCCTCATGTACAAGAGGTGCACACCAGAGGCATGGGTGCACCTCTGAGCGCCTTGCACCCCAAACAACTATGATGATAATAATATAATATGCTATAAGCAATACCCATTTCAAGAAATCATTGAACAGAATGTATCAAAAACAATAAAAAAAGAAATGCAGTTCAATTTTTGAAGGAACTTCATAGTAGGAGTTTAATACCAAAAGCAAATTCCAAAAAAAACAGAGTTTTCCAAATTTAAAAAAAAAAAAAAAGTGCAAAAGTACCTCTAGAAGTAACATCTCCTCATCAGCATTCCAGTCAGGACATATAAGAGGAAATGCCAGGTTATCCTGTTGGAATACAAATGATATAAAACACTAGTAAAAAGATATCAACCCCGTAACGGTGTAAAAAAAAAAATTGTTATACGACTGTATGAGCACTGATAACATACAAACGGACATTACAATGCAATACTCAAATGAGTAATTCCCAGATTGTGAGTATGAACTGCATCATTTGCAGAGACATGAACTTCAAACACAACAAACAATATGCAAATTATTGCCTCCATCAAATTTAGTTATTCATAAGGATGGCAAAAATCTCAGGGAAAGTTCTAATTGGTGCATTTAGTCCTAAAATTCTTTATTAACAGGAAATAGAGGACAACACCAGTAGATGTGACAGAGCATTTCAATTATGGAGGCATACTAACATGAATCCAAACATTGTGGTATATATGTGTGTGTGTAAAATAAGGAATGAAAGTGGCAAAAGTTTTTACACATGATGAAATAAAACAGAGTCTATGTTAAATTTTGATGTTGTCAGGACCATAAAACATTTGTGCATAAACAATTAGCACATAAAATCCAGCCCACCACTTTTAACTAAATAGCCAAGACAACTTCAAATATTTGGGTGGGAAAAAAACGATTTTAGTTCCAACTCTCAAAGACAATTTTTCCAACTCAATAGGTATAGAATAGATCATATTGAAAACATTTAATGCTAGAAAACCTGTCCAACAACATGAGATGGAGGTAATACGTATGCACAATAAAAGTAGATATAATAGTTTAATCAGATCAAATACCATCAAGAACCTACAAAGAATAGTACCATAACAGAAACACAAAGGTGATTGAATTCAACTAACCATAACTCTATAAGGATGGTTGCTTTTGTGAGGATGGACCTCAGCTCCAACAGAAAAGCATTCAACACAGAGGTCAAAGTCAGAACATATCACACACTTGATCCGAATTTTTCCTGAGATGTCTTTGTTGCAGTAGTTACAATGGTATAAAGCCTTCTTTCCATCCGTTATTCCTGGAACTTCTTCATGTACAAATTAAAATGGTTTAAGAAGCACAACACATAAGCTTTTTAAGGAAAGCATAAAATAAGTTTACATATCAAAACCACACCCGGAGTTGCAGTCTCGGTATTCTCCACATTCTGAGCTGTGCGTTTTCTCTTTGACCGACTGAGAATTCAACATCAAACAATAAATCTGAATATTCCTAATATAATTTGGGAGAAAAAATAAGGGGGAAAAGGTTTAATATTCCTCTATGTTTCATATTCCTAAGCCATATCTAAGTTCAGCTCCAATAGCAAAATTATTTCACATTCTACTTAGTTCATCAAGGTAAACTTGTTCTAACAAGCTCACAACAAATTCCTTAGAAAAAGAAAAAAAAAAAAGCTCCTGTAGCTTAAATTATTTACAGCCCTAATCAACTCAAATAATAATTAAAAAAATGGCTTACATTAATTCGAAACTGATTAACTCAATTTAAAAGGTTAGACTAACTAAACACAAGCATTAAAAAAAAAAAAAAAATGCGAACCGTGAAATTGAACTGAAGTGATAATTCCAACCTTTGTCCGGGATCATCCGCGGTGGCGTGGGAGGCGGCGCGTGAACGTCCCATTCCAATAATTTGGTCTAAAACCTAAAGCTTTTAACAGGGTACGAGAATTTAGGGTTCCAAATTCACGCAGAAGCATTCATACTGAGAGTTGAGTGTGGATATGTCGGATTCGACAGCCAGAATCGAAGCGGTAAAATTAATTCGTTATGAAGCAGATTTATTGCTTTGCTGACCATTTTATTATTTGCCTTTTGCCCCCTAAACTGTTCCATATATCCGTTTTGTTTCCCTTTGAGGAAGTGTTAAGTTTTCTGTAAGTAAATAATTTCGAGATTTTCAAATAGACTTGTATTGTGAAAAAAATAGTGTGTCAAATCCTAAAGCCAATTTTTGTTTTAGAATTAGAGAAAATGCTATTAGTTAGGAATAGCGAGAATATTTTATGAAAGTTTTGAATAATAGTATGGGTAAATTGTGATAATTAAACTTTATTAATCCCATTGTAAAACTAATGGAGGGAGGGAGCAAGTGGTTACATATAAATTCTATTAATATTGAAAATAGAAGACAAATTATATATTAATATTGAAAATAGAAGACAAATTATATATACACCACGTATTATAATTTAGTTTTTAGATAAAGAAATTTATAGATGTCTGATATTAAAACAAGTCAAAAGGTTGATTCAAAGAGATTGGGATGAAATAGGAAACTGGAAAAGAATGATGAAAGATGCATTGTCGGCGTCCCTAAGGTATTGTACAGCACCATTCATGATGTTAACCAGCTTTTGGGTGATGTGGAGGGCAACGGCAACATCATCTCTGGAAGTGGAAACATTGTTCTTGTAATTGAACATTTCTTGTATTAACTCGTGAGGAATCCCAGGAGATGGGTGAGTAACCCTGGATGTAACCAAATCATGTATTCAATAAGATTGATTTGTAGTGCAACAAAAAAAATATATGTATAGATAGATAAATATGTACCGAAATTGAAGATGGAGAAGATGCATGTGGGATCCTACAGACTCATTTCTTGGAATTAGGGTGAAAATAACAGTTGATGCAGGAGGAGTAAACAATAGAGCAGTGGATAGAAAGTGGGAAACTAGTTGCTGGAGCCTCAATGTATCACCATAGAGGTTGATGGTTGAGAGTTGAGAGGGTATATCATATACTATTTCCACGTCCCGCTCCTCGCCTAGTATCCTAACTTGATTCTTCACCACTTGTAACGCTTCCCCAAGATTAAATTCATCACACCTCATCTCCCCATAGCTTTGCTCTATTCCCTCTATGTCAGTATCACCAATGATTTTGCCCAATTGGTCGCAACACAATCCCCCACTCTTTACTAGCTTCCTCTGCTCTTTGCTCAAATCCCCACATTCTTCCATCAGCTTCTGTATGCACTTCATCCCACTCAATGGATTTCTCATTTCACCACGGATATATGCCAACTTTGTCACCGTACTTGCTGCACCCTCTTCACTTCTTTTCTGCATTTCTACTGCACGTTGAAGCTCCGCACTAGCTACGTGAAGAAAGCACAACACCCCTGTCACCCTGCTTTCTGAATCTCTTCTCCTGCTTGCTGAGATCAATGCTTCAACATATTTGTGTTGCTGATCGTAAAATCCAAACACCAGTTTATCTCCAGCATCTTCCCCACTAATAACCGTATTAACTAAAATTTTCAGCTTTGTTAGAGTGTCCTTATCCTTCACCTGGCACCCAAATGAATCAACTGTTGTGAACACCTCACCCAGAAGCATTTGACCAATTGCTTCTTCCCTTTTTAGACCACACATTTTCTGCATTGCATCATTCCATTCAATGCAGCGACCCTGCTCATCCATCATAAAGATTGGAGGAATTAGTGGACAAGGATTCCTCACTATACCAACATAATCACCCTGTACACGATTGTACTTATCCAACATCTTCATTTGCCCCGTAACGTCTTGCCCAACAAAGCAGACACCAACTATATTTCCTTTCACATCTCGACTGCAACAAGCATTAGCAACCATGATGATTGGACCATTGCTTTCCTCTGAATCAAACGTTTTCAGTCTGATTTCTACATTCTTCTCTTCCTTCCCTGCAATTAGTACTAGATTTAGTTGTCATCAAAAGAAGCTAATCCTAAGTGAAAAAAATAAATAATATATATATTCGAATCCATCATCATAAATCTTGATAAGCAGATAAAACATATATAACCCTAGCTAGTTAATATCCATGCTGCATCTGTATTCAGATCACACAGATTCGGTCTCACAAGAAAATGTCAGGATAGTATAATTAAGTGATGAATGTCCACCAATGGACAAGGCAATTCTTAACTCCCCATCAAAACTTATAATCACTCAGAGATGTTGCAGAAACAATTGTACTATCTATACATCTCATGTTTGTTATATGTGCTCTTAAGAACAAATGTAGCAGCATAAGAACCCAATAAAAGAAGACATCTAGATCTAACCTTGAATAATATTATTATCATTATTGTTTATGTTTGGCATGAGACTCAATTAGTACTCGCTGATCACACCAAACACTTGCATGTGTATATTTAGATTTATGCAGTATATCTATAGTTTATTTAAAGAAGAAGAAAGAAAAGAAAAATAGGACATATCCTAATTTAAGGTTTTCTCAGTGTTAGAAGAGAGCTATGGGTATGACCTTGCAAAGATGAACATATGATGATAGTTTCTTGATCTATACTTGATTCAAGAAAACATGAAATTCTAAGCAAGGATAGAAAGAGTATGACCTTGCAAAGCTAGGCCTAGCATATGATTCAAACTCTGAGCTGCATCATCGACTACCAGATCAATGAAGGGTGTACCAAGAGCTTTCTTTAAATCTAGGCCAGTAAGTTGGGCCACTTTAGTATTCCAGCCACTGATAAAACGAGAGGCATCTACAACCAAAATAGGTATTGATGCAGTTTCAATGAGGCGAACCATTTCATTAGTGACAACACGCAGTTCATCCACTCTCTGTATACTTGTGTCAACTGCTGGAACACTCACAATCATTTTGGAATCATCTGCTTTCTCATCTTGCAAAGATACTCTCAATATCAGCTGTAGCGAATGGATTGCATCCATTTCTACATCTTCCCACGGTAGGCTCCTTCTCTTAACCACATCCATGAAGGCCTTAAAAGATGACCTCGGATGCATTTTTCTGCCATCATCTTTGTCAACAGGGTCATGTTTTGCACCACCCCACTTTATCTCCTTTGCAGTATGGGAACGGAACCAGAATAGGAAATCACCGCAAGTAATTTTCACAGCAGCCATTCCACATACAGAATCACCAAGAACGTAGGCCTCTGGATACCCCGCTTCCATGAGGCTGTCTGTACTTAATCCAGTACTGCCGCCATGGGATTCTAGAAGCCATACAGCTATATCTCTAATTTGTGCTTCTGTAGGTGTGGCCCCAAGCAACCAACATTTTTTACGGTAGTAAAGTGCAGCTCCATCACATCTAACGAGGTCCATCACATTAGGCGACTGAGTCAATATACCCATTGGGGTATCTCTTAGTAGCATATCACAAAGAACAGTTTGAGTTCGCAATATATGTCTCTCCTTTAGTTGTGCAGCCAACTCGATCTCCTTGTTGATTTGAACCCCAAAAACCTGAACCAAGAATTCACACGCATACCTTAAGGGAAAGGAGATGAATCTGAGGCTCGTTTGGTGGCAAACCACCAAACCCCATAATTTTCTCCTCATTTTCCTATTGCTGTCTGTCTCGTCACTATCCTCATTTATTGTTACAGACATCACCAATGATGCGATAGACCCCATGTTTGCCATGTATTGGGTGTGACATCCGTGAGGAGATCTTAAGGTGGATCCAGCAAGACTCAGTGGTTGAGCCAATGTCTTGTCTTGAATTACTTTAACAGGTCTCGCCAAGCAATCACATATGATCCTTACCTTATTCTTCATGAACAGAAATCTCGATGCTTGGGGTATATCAGTGGCGGGGTAATGCAAGCCTAGATAGGGTTCCAAGTCAGGCCTACAGCACTCGGCAACAACTTCCCCGTGCTCATCCTCATGAAATTTATAAACCATCACACGGTCATAACCAGTTATATCCTTTACCTCTCTAACCAATACATCGCACAATAGTGATACATTCCCACTTGACAGAGATTGTAGTCTAGAGATGGCTTTTGCTGCAAGCTTGTATGATGTCAATGCTCCAGCAGCTGTCACTGGCACGTCTGATGGATTCACAGGTTCCAGATCTATAACTAATCCAACATCAATCCGATGTAGAATTGCATAGAAGGGCTTACCAGTGCTTTTACTGTGGACCAATATTGGATTGAGCACATTAACTTCCCCAATATTGGCTGCCTTTTGCAATGCAGCAGCACCTGGAGGCCGAAAGAAAGTCCGGACATCAACCCCAAAACTCAGAACCTCTTGTTGTTCCATGCTCGGAACTGTATGTGGTGCTAATTCCAACATTTCTGCTGCATTTTCACTATAAGCTAAGACACTGAAATTCTCTTCATTAATAGCAATCAAGCAGCCAAAAGGCTGAATAAGGCTTCCCCTTTGCATCTTCTGAAGATAAGTTGATACTGTCGAAGAAGGAACATCACTAACCGCATTGGACACACCAACAGAAGTCGAATAATCAAATTGCTGTTGGGATTGTTCGTAATCCACATGAAGCTTGGCATCGATTGTGGTCTGACTTACTATACAAGCAACTGTTTTAGAACAATTTGTCTTGTCCGTGGTCGATTTGGATGACATCTCTCTAACTAACCATCACAATATCCAATTTCCAGTCACATCAACATATCTAATCCAGAAATCAAGAACCTCGACCGAATACCATGTCAAAATTCAAGTACGAAACCAATATATTAATGCAAAATAAAAATAAAAAATCTTCTTCCTCAATTCCACAATAACAAGATCCCAACATCCAATTCCATCATCACCAAAACCAATCAATCAAAAAGGTGCAGCTAAAATGAATGAACTTATCAGGAAAATATTCGAAACGAGAAATTCCATAGTTACTCCTCCAAGCGCTCTGTAGCCCTAAAAGCCACAAATCACGATAAGAAACCGCCATACAACGGTAATTGGTAACCACACAAAGCCTAATGAGAGCTATACCATCATTTTACATGTAGAAGGATACAAATATAGTGATAACAAACTAAATTGTAAGGTGGGCTTTTTCCTCAAACAACAAAGTTATCTGAGAAACTAGAAATATATGCATAGAAAGCAAACACTCTGGAACAATATAGAATGGAGCAGTGGTGAAATGAGAAAGAAGACAGACTTACCAGTATGCAGAGGGTACGGAGTCAGCAACGCGTGAAACCAAAACAACGGACAAAAGATGAATATGCGATATGGAAGACATCTATAATAGATTTCTTGAAACTATTTGTTATTCCTCCGAGTTTTTACCCATGTTTCTCTGCAACTCCTAATAAAGACTTTACCTTTATCTATTTTTTCTTTTTCTTTGCAAACAAATTTTTAAGTATGAGATGAGCATCTATATCAATACTAATATAAGTAATATTATAAACGAAAATTGATCATTTATGAAATAGAAAAAGAGAATACTTTGGGATTTTTTGCAAAATTTTCTGTTTGTCCAACTTGCTACAACATAAAACTTTTACATGCTAATACTAAATTTAGCCCAAATTTTATGGGTTAAAAAATATATATAACTACATTATAATTACTCGATTTCACATGAATTAATCCTAATTTTCATCTTAAATAATTTTATGTCAACCATGAGTAGATGATAAAATTAAGAATTTTCTAAGCTAGAGAACTAATAAACAGATTTTCGAAACATGGCGAAAGTGAAAATATTTTTTCAAAACCAAGGAATATAAGAAGTAAATAGATCAACAACATATAGAAGTAGAAAGAAACATTTATAAGCTATTAAAAAAAATTAGCGGAAAGTATTCATTATACCATGAAAAATATAACTTCATACACTTTATACCATCAAATTTAATTGTAGGACACTTTATACTACAAAATATAATTCATAGGCATTTTCTACCACATTTTTAGTCCAAGTCAATGGAGAATAGTGTTTTAATTTGACAAGTTTCATGCATGCAACAAAAATATTAATTTATATTTGTCATGCATTGTATTTATTGATTAAATAGTAATTTATATTTGTCATGCATTTAATTTGAATTGAATTTATTTCCCATGCATGCATGCAACTATTACACCTAAATTTTTATTTTTTTGTTCTTAATATTTACTGTACAATTTTGTTGTTATTATTTATTGAACAAGCATGCAACTATTACACTCATTTTTTTTTCCGTTCTTAATATTTACTGTGAATTCACATGTATTTTGTATTGTTTATTCACTTTATACCTTTATATGGAGTTTGAAACTCAGTAACAAAATTATCATACAATAAATTTTCATACAAAATTTTCTCTAAAAAAATTTCGACATTTCGGCACTTGGAGGATTCGAAGAATTATCGTTGAAATAAGAAAGGTATGTTTAATAGCTAAACTGGGATTATTAACATAATCCGCGTTTAACCCTATTTTTTGAGGGATTAGGTTTAATTTGTTTTAATATTTGCTTGAATTCATGTTTGGAATGGTTAAACAGGTTTAATTTTGCATTTGATAGGGTTAATTTGTTTGAATATGTGCTTGAATTCATGTTTGAAAGGGTTAAACGGGCATCATCGACGTTTAACACTATAAAATTCGAATTTTATAATGTTAAACGTGATTATAGGGAATAATCACGTTTAACAATATAATTATAGTGTTACACGTGATTAAACGTGATTATAGTGTTAATTCGAATTTTATAGTGTTAAACGTGATTATCATAATACACGTTTAGGCCAGACGCGCCCCCGTCACCCGTCGCGCATGCGCCCCCGTCACCCGTCACCCGTCGCGCGCCACGCCCCCGTCACACGTTGTGCCCCGTCATTTAATAATTAAAACAACGTAATTTAATAATCAACGGTTAATCCCCGTTTAATATTTTTATTAATTCCCCTTTAATAATTAAAACTACATAGTTTTATTAATCCCCTTTAATAATCCCCTTAATAATTAAAACAATATAATTTAATAATCCCCATTTAATAATTTTAATAATCCCCTCTAATAATTTATTTATTATTTATTGGGTTAATTTATTTTGTTATAGGATTAATTTTATTTATTATAGGGTTAATTTTTATAATCCACATTTAATCCTATTTTTTTCGAAAAAAAAAACCTTAATTTCATGGAAATATCGTAGAAATATCATTATCGATAGAAATATCGGTATATATATTTATTGACATTTTTTTTGATATTTACCGATATTTCCCAATATTCCACCGATATTTACCTATATTTCCTCGATATTTATCAATATTTTCCTGATATTTCATCGATTTTTCTATGATTTGTACCATGAAAATATCGAAATCGATACCGATATTTATCGATATTTTTTCGATATTTCACCTATTTTTCTATAATTTGTATCATGAAGCCTCCAATATCGAAATCGATACGGATATTTATCAATATTTTACTGATATTTTGATAAAATTTCTCTTTTTTATGTGAAAAATGAAAATATCGGAGATATCTATTGCACATTTTTATATCGATCACCTGTGAAAATGGAAATATTGGGAAAATATCGGAGATATTTTCGGATATTTTCATTCTTGTGTTTAACCCTATTTTTTTTTTCAAAAAAAAAAACCTATTTTTTTCGAATTATAGGCTTAAACGTGGATGATAATCCATGTTTAACCCTAATTTAATAATCCCCATTTAATAATTAAAACAACATAATTTAATAATTCCCGTAAAATAATTAAAACAACATAATTTAATAATCCCCGTTTAATCCCCGTTTAATAATTTTAATAATCCCCCTTTAATAATTCCCATTTAATAATTAAAATAATATAATTTAATAATCCCCTTTAATAATTTATTTATCATGTTAATAAGGAAAATTTATTTATTTATTTGTTGGGTTAATTTATTTTGTTATATGATTAAATTTATTTATTATACGGTTAATTTTTATAATCCACGTTTAATCCTATTTTTTTGGAAAAAAAAAATCTATTTTTTTTCGAATTATAGGGTTAAACGTGGATTATGTGCCTAATGCACGTTTAACCCTATACTTTTTATAATCCATGTTTAACACACATAATCCACGTTTAACCCTATAATTTTTATAATTCATGTTTAACCAAGGATGAAATTATCGATATTTTCCTGATATTTCACCGATTTTTCTATGATTTGTACCATGAAACCATCGATATTGAAATCGATACTGATATTTATTGATATTTTCCCGATATTTCACCTATTTTTCTATAATTTGTATCATAAAACCACCGAATTGATACCTGATATTTATCAATATTTTACTGATATTTTGATAAAATTTTTCTTTTTTATGTGAAAAATGAAAATATCGGAGATATCGATTGCACCCCATTTTTATATCGATCACCTGTAAAAATGGAAATATTGGGAAAATATCGAAGATATTTCCGGATATTTTCATCCTTGTGTTTAACCCTATTTTTTTTCAAAAAAAAAAAATCTATTTTTTTCGAATTATAGGGTTAAACGTGGATTATGCACATAATCCACGTTTAACTCTATAATTCGATAAAAAATTAGTGTTAAACGTGAGAACAAAGATGAATAAAATTTAAAATTAATTGTGAGGGTGAGGGAGAGTATATCATGTGTGGGATGAGAGGTGAAGGTGAGAAAAATATTCCTTCTCTGACAGATTTGATTGGAGGTTGTTAGAGTTTGTTATGGGGCAATTAATGCCCAATCAAAGTCAACAAAATTTATGGTATTTTTGGCCCTACAATTATATTTCATGGTATAAAGTATCATACTTTTATTTTTTATGGTATAAAAATCTCAATTTTATTTTTTATGGTATTTTTTATTATACTTTATATTTTTTTTGTGGTAAATTGGGTTGCTATCCCAAAAAATTATGGACTTAAGTTGATATTTGATTATATAGAAATATTGGGCCTGGACCAAGTAGGATTAGGCCAAAAAAAGGAGTTGGGTAGAGGAGACGAGTTTTGGTAGGGAGCAGTCCACTAGAATTGAGATAAGGCATGCAGACAGGCGATCTCATCCTCCATTTGTCTCTCACATTTTGAAATCAAATTGCATCCATACATTAAAATTATATTTAAAAAAAAAAAACCTTTATATATATATAAAAGCAAAAAAATCTTGTATCTTACTGCAGATTGATTGTTTCTGAAATTGTTTTGTCATTGATAGATTCATAGTAATGGCAGCAGAAGTAGGCTTATTTTCGGTGCTCAGCCCCTCCTTTAAGCTATCAAATAAGCCATCTTATGCTTCTCCTTTTCAACCTCACTATCTTTACACACCAAACAAAAACAAGCAACATTTCAGAGTTTCTGCAAATTTAGGTTTTTATTTTTTAAGTTCAAAAAAGTTATTGTTGTAATTGTTATTTGTATTGATATTTTGATCAATTGTTAGGTGGAGGAGATGGGGAGGTGAAGAAAGGAGAGAAGAAGAAGTTCATTACCAGAGAGGAAGAACCTCAACAGTAATTGATAGTGAATTAGAGTTGTTTCACCAAAAAAAAAAAAAAAAGCATTCTTGAAATTATGATGTAATTGTTATTGCATTTCTGCTTATATCTATGTTATATGAAACTGAAAATAATTAAAAATAATAAATTATTTTTTTAGGTATTGGCAATCAGCAGGTGAAAGAGAAGGGGAGAATCCAATGAAAACACCACTTCCTTATATTATAATATTTGGTATGTCAACACCTTTTGTTATTTTAGCCATTGCTTTTGCCAATGGTTGGATTAAGGTTCCTGTGCGATGATTCTTGTAACTTTTTACAATTTCCAGTTTTGTTATGTAAGATAATACCATGTTAATTCCTTATAAAGTGATCCAAATAGATTTGCAGTGGCATTTTTTTAATAATTATTGTATATTTCTGGGACCATTTTTTTTCACTGTGCGTCTGCTTGCTTCTTCTCCCCTTTTTACCTTTATTTGCTCTGAATAATATAATATATTCAAATCACCATGTATGGCCTGTGGTGACAGATTTCAATTCAAATGTTGCAGTTTTACTCTTATATTAGCATCATATATGCAATATGATGACTCATATTTTGAATCATATGTGTAATGCTTATAACAAGAAGATGGTTATTGTAAACTCAATTAAACGATCCTTCTGAAGCTTCTTGCTACAAAAGGCTGATTGATTCATATGCAAATAGAAAGAGGAAGCAAGCATAAGCATTCCTCAGGTGAAAAGAATAGAGAGGTGTGTGTTATTGTTTATTTGTTATTTGTTGATGAGATTTAGAGGTAAATGAAAGGCATGTGGAATTGACTGGTGAGCTCAGAGAGTGGCACATGGCATCTCTTATTTCCATGGTTTTTTGATGTTTTTAAGAGAATCAGTTGCAGAGGAGGACCACTGACTAGTGTTGGGGAAACACAAAATGCTCTGTTTTTTATTGCACCAAACAGTGGAAAAAGAGCTTAGGAGTTTGTGAGTCTTTGCTAGGGGGCGGTTCCATGTGGGGCAGCACTAAGCTCCGGCGAATGCAAGTACAAGATATTTTCTTTTATATACAAAGGTCTACAATTATATTTAAAATAAGGTTAGTTTAAAAATTACACTAGTTCACTAAATAGGAAAGTTTGTATCTAAAGATAAAATCTTTATAATCATATATTTTTTTTCTTTTCCAAACATAAATATAAATATTGGAAGATAAATAAAATATTCACCAACAACAGAGATCAACTTAAAATTTTAGATGTGAGTTTTTTGAAATCTCTCACCATGTTATTAAAGGTAATGTTTTTTTTTTAATTCATTTAATATTTTTATGATTTATGTTTAAATAATATAGACTTCCACATATTCATGTTTTGAAATATGTATAGATAATATAATTTTTATTTGTTATACCTTTTTAATTTAGTAGTACTTTAGTTAGTTATTCAATTAAGATTTGATTTCAACTTTGAATTCAAATAAATAATTCATTTAATTAATTAGTTATTAAATCAACATATGACTATCCGCACCACTTCATTTAATTTAAGTTGTAAAAAATTAAATTTGACACATTACTTTGAATTAGTAGTTAGTTATCAAATTTCTATATTCATTTGGTTATAGTCTTGCAAAAACTTAAATTTAAGCCTTCATCGTATTTCTTGTAGGGCATAAGCACAACTTAAGTGAACACCGAAATATTTTGTTATGTATAAATTTTAATGTGTCGAAACATTAACTTTTCAGTCCACCCTACTATTAAATTTTGGATCCGACTCTGGTCTTTGCCCCTGCTATTAAAAATCAGATGTTGTATAAACAAAAAAAACCTCAACCCCCCTTTTTGCAGAAACCAATAAACCAGTTCATCTACACCTGTTTCTTCTTCACATATGTCTACTCTTTCATGCTACACCCTCTCTTCTGAAGCCTTACCAACATATGGTTCTCTGTTTTTCTGCTATGTATCTTCATTCTACTAAACATATGTTTGTTTGACCATATGTTTTTTCATTAAACTTTTCTCAGTCCACTGTTATTATAATACCCATCTTTTCTATTATCCAGTAGTTTGCTTGCCTTTAACCTGTGTCCCTCAAAAGGAATTGTCAGTCCTTTTCCACATCCTTTTTTCCCAACAACCTTGTGTTGATCTTCGTCTTTTTTATCTGAAAAAAATGGCTGCTTGTGTGTTTTTTTTCCAGGGCTCGAAAACCTGGATAGCTCTTCTTCTTCCAATATTTGCAGTATTTGCAAGATTTTCATCAGGCAATGGAGTTTTTCTCATCTCCATCACATCATCTGCACTTTTGATCTTGTTGTCATCTATTGTTCTCTTCACATTCTGCAGACAAAAACCAATAGAAGCCCCCTTGGCTGAAAAGCATCAGCCATCTGTGCATGAAAATCCCATCATCAGTTCCATAGATTCTTCATTTAAAGATCTGGGAGCAGTTCCATCAGTAACCAAGGATAATAGGCAAGAAGAATTCTTGATTGCATCACAAGATTTGTACTCAGAGAATGAAAGCATGGATCAATTCTCAACCACTTCAAGTGAAGACCATTCTTCTGATATAGAGTGGGCTTACAATATAGGGCAGAGGCTGGATTGCTCGGACGGCTCGATATCGGATGAAGAGAGCTTGATTGAAATAGCAATTCCAAGTGGGCAATTTGTGTCTCTAGAGAAAGATGATCAGAGGTTGAATTTCAAGTGGTCTGCAGATTTCTCTCAACAAGAATCCATGTTTCAGAAGGATTTCTGGGCAGATTATGAGATGAATGAGGAAGAAAATCTGATTGAGATTGACATTTACATGGGATCCATCAAGTGTTCCAGCTTCGAAATTTAGCTGCCCACAAAAGAAAGAATGATGAAACTCAAGCCTGAGCTTTCAAGTGTAACTTTTTGATCCTTAGTGGATTTATGTGACCTTATTAGTTCAGGTTTTCTAGGGTTTTAGAGTCTCTTGCTGTTTGTTAGTGCAGCAAATTATGTAACTTTTTTTTTCCCACTTTATTTCATCCATCATTGAAAACCCTATTTAAAAAAACAACAAAGAGATTGGTGCCTATAAAAGTCATGCATGCCCCCCTTGTTTCTTATCAATGCTCATTAAAGTAATTAAAGTTTGAAGGGATACTTAACAAATGGACTCCAACTTGGATTGCTTTTATCTATTCAATATCCCTTTTTGCTGCTACAATTATGGCTTCAAACAATGGCTGCAACTCTGCATCATGTGTGTGTGAAGTGATGTTGGAGGGGAAGGTGGACATTACTATTCACAAATAGATATGTTTTCAAAAAACTTTATTCACCTCAGACACAGCCACACACACATTGACATTATAACTCAGACAACAACATCAAAGAACACAAGAAGCACACAAGCTAGCATGTATTAAATGCCATCAACGCAAGGAGTGAAGGAGAACATGTCATCAAGACGATCATTACTAGGCGAATTGCCACCGTAGACCAACAATCCACCTCCAACCGTGCCACCAAAAGCACACCATCCCCTCGGGCCAGGGTGATCACCATCACCCGAGCCATCTTCCCATCGTTTCCACACGAGGGTCTCAGTGTCGAGGGCGAAAAATTCCCCCGAGAAGTTACCAGCGCCTAAGTGGCCTAGATCACTTGGATCGATCTCTCCACCGTATATAAATATGTACTTCCCCACCCCAACTGTTGAAAACACACTCCGTGCTGTTGGTTTATCGCCACTCGTCTCCACTTGAACCCATTTCCCTTGGTTCAGATCCAAGTAGTGTACATCATCGAGCTCCACACCGGAGAAGCCATACACAACCCATATCTTGCCAAGAAGTGCAGCCAATCCAGGTCCACCCCTAGGCTTACAATTCTCCCCCGGCAGAGGATATTGGACCCAGTTCTTATCAACAACATCGTAAGCCCACAAATCATTGAGCCTTCCAGCAACGCCACACCCTCCAAAGATGTAGACTCGGGTGTGGTCAGCAGTCATAGAGTGGTAGCTGCGATGAGGGGGGCCAGTGGGGAGTTGGGTCCATGTGCTGGTTAATGTGTCGAAGGAATAGAGGTGGTTGAGCTCCTTGTGAGTGGCATCCCTCCCTCCAAAGACATAGATGACATCACCAATGGAAGCCATAGTGACACCAACACGAGGGGGAGGAGCCTCGCCTTTAGCATCAGCCACCGACCAAGTTAGCCCATTCAGATCCAACACATACACCAGGTTGTCCACCGGGACTCGGGGTGTCAACTCACCACCGAAAGCGTAAACCTTTTCACCCACTACTGCAATCGCATGAGAGCTCCTTGCTCCAGGCCCTCTTCCTTTCTGCTCCAACTGCAATTCATCACCCAAGTTATGTAATTATAAAATCAACAAATTCAAACATTAGAAATCGGAAACCAAAAGATGAAAACAGAAATTGAAACCTTAACCCATTTGCCTTGAGAGCCAACCATCTTCGACGAAATCGATGATTCTCTTTCGGGTCGGGACTGATTGTGTTCTCTCCTCTTATACAAAAAAAAATTAATTAATTAATAAATACAGTATCTACTGCTTAAGATAAACCCTCAATCTGGGTTGCAAATTACATGCCTCAAATCCGTAATGGTAATCAGAAATCGAGGCCAAAATGGGAAATGAATGTATGAAGTGGCATGGAAACTGCATCGCATAATTAACAAACATTTAATCGAATGCTTATCACAGTCAGCCAGAGTGAGTCAGCAATCAGTATGCAATGGCCAACAGTTTTCAGTTTTCAATCGTACTACATTATTATTATTATTATTATTGTTCATTCAGAATATTAGGTATTGTTTACATAAACAAAACTCTACCTGTTGGGTGCTATTTGGGTAGGTGTCAACTATATCGATATCAAAGCTTATTGTCTATATAGTTAATATAAATCTGTCAATGTTCGTCGTTTTACCAATTTTCTGACCTATTCAATTTAAAAAGAAAGAGTTGTCACATCAAGCAATGTTGCTCTAATTAAGCCCAACAACATTCCTTCTCTATAAAAAAAAAATCCCAATAAATTTCATTTATAAGATATTGGGCTTGAGTTGTAGAATTGGGCTCGCTAGTAAAAGGTTTTTGGACCTATAAGAAATATTAATTTCATTTTAACAATATTTTAAAACACAAAAACTTTCGTGAGATGGTCTTACGGATAATTTCGGTGAGACGGATTATTTTTACTCACAAACCAAATCCATTTTCAATAATATTATATGTGAATTGTGAAATTTGGGTTGTAGGTTGACCTCATTTCATGTATAATCGATCTCACGTAAAACTCAATCTCACATAACACTCATTCATTTTTACACATAACACTCATTCATTTTTAAAATGTGATATGTGATTAGATTTTTATTTGTTAACGTGTTGAGTTTATTTAAAATGATGACTAACAAGAAGATGAATTTAGCGATTGATCTGACTATGAAAATATTGTAAAATTAAGAAAACAAAATGTCCTATATTATAACAAATCGTTGTTTATCAACTGAAAATTATATAGGTTGGAAATAAAATTATAATATTTTTCTGTAAAAAAGTTTCGATACATAAAAAATAATCATGATTTCGGTAGCATACAAATTTAATTAAGCATCAATATATGGTTATATGTATTTCGATAATTTTGTTTCACAATTTCGATGGCCAAGTTACAAATAAATGCCAAATTAAGAAGACCCAACATGTAACGACCCATTCATCATCATCATCATCTTATTATTATTATTATTATTATTATTATTATTATTATCTATTTATTTTTTATTATTTATTTATGTATTAATTAATTATTATTATATATTCAGAGGAAACAAATTTGTTGTAGGTATATGAAAAAAAAAAGAAAAATTTAGTAAGTTGAAAACGGTTGAAATGCACATTTTAAATATTCACCCCCCCCCCCCCCCCAAGAAAATTAGCACACACCAAATGTGGCGTAACAAATTCACGAGTTTCTTCTTCTTTTTATTCTTTTACCATAATCTAAAAAAATATCTATTATTTCTATATATATATATATATTAAACGAACATGTTTATGAAAACTGATGATAATCAAGTCTATTCATAAGCTGCTCATTGAGTGCTTTGTTCATTTAGAATCATAAATTTTAAGATTTTCACATCCGAATCCACCAGCATGCACATCTTAACAAATGCTATCGTTCATATGGTTTTGGAAGGGAAGATAAAATATTAATAAAACTAATGTTAGAAACTCAAAATTAGGTAAGTTTTAGAGCTGTCTGTCTGCTCAAAACTCGAAACTTTCAAAATAAACGGAAAGGGGAAAAAAAAAAAAGAGGGAGAATTTAGACAATGAGGAAAATAAGGCAAAGCAACAGTGAACTTTCAGTTATTTGAACCTCTCTGTGTATCGAAAACAACATAGAAAAATAGCAGAAATTTTGTGTTAAAACCTGCAACTTACCTGTAAATTCTTTGTTTTTTTGCTAAAAAACAATTTTTAATTCAGTCTTGAAAAATCTTTTGAGTAGCGTATGTTGAAGCGTCAGACAAGCCAACCATTCTTTTTTGATATTCAAATCTTACAGCCCATCAGACCGTGGAGACGAGTGACTAGACTACTACCAGACTTCTGATTGTTCCAACACCTTCTGCTTTATGATTATTCTTCATCTCCTTCAAATTTCAGCCGTAAGGTTTGTTTTCTTTTTGGATTTCGTTTTTATGCTTATTTATATCGAAAGGGTTGACTAGAATAGCACAAGATTTTTTTTTTCCTACAAATCTTGTTGATCTTTTATTTGTCATTCGTTCATACGTGGTTAGAAATAGTTATGATCGATCATTTGTGTACACTGATTCATTGTCATCCTAGAAAATTCTTGTAGCAATAGTTGCTGGATTCTAAGAAGTTGATTTAATCGAAATATGTGATGCCATTTTTATCAGGTTTGTGTTGCAATAAATGGAGGCAGTGTTGACTTCTCATAGCTGTGAATCCGGAAAACTTAGTTTTTGGGGTTCATTGACAAACAACAATTATTTGGAATTTGATTATGTTGCGAGGAATGTCGTTAAGATTAGGAATGATTATAGGTTTCAAGTTCAAATGCAAGAGAAAGAGTTGCGGTCCAAAATAGGGGGTAACGGCGGTAGAGTTATTAGAATGGTACCCGCTAGTGAAATGAGGACACATTTAAATGGATCTATCAAGAATGTTAATGGTGTTGATGTTGTTAATGGAACAAGGCTGGTTAGGAAAGATCCTACCCCACACTTGTCGCTTCCTCCTATCCAAGAAGGCCTAAAAGTTTTGCCTTCGGATGAAAGTTTTAGTTGGGCCAGCGAAAATTATAACTCTGTTCAAAGGACTATTGATGTGTGGTCCTCTATCATTTCACTGCGTATACGTGTTTTATTTGATGATGCAAAATGGACATACATTGGAGGCTGGTCTGAGGAGAAGCAGGTAGGCTTGGTTTAGCTTGTTCTCATCTTTATCTCAGCTCAGCACTATATGTTATAAGCTCTACTTACTTTCAGAGAGAGAGAAGAAGGAAAACAGCCTCATGGTTACGTGAGAGTGTGTTGCAACTTGGTCCCACATTGATCAAACTTGGCCAATTGTTGTCGACAAGATCTGATCTATTTCCCAAAGAATATGTGGAGGAGCTTTCTAAACTGCAGGTACTACGCTCTTAATTTTATCTTTTATGATGAGTATAGGTTTATTGACTCTCACATTGTCTTGCTAAATTGTTTTATCAGGACAGAGTACCTGCTTCTTCATCAAGCAAAGTGAAAACTTTGATTGAAAGGGAATTGGGTGCTCCGATTCATGTGTTGTTCAAGGAGTTTGAGGACCTACCGTTGGCAGCTGCAAGTCTTGGTCAGGTGTTTTGCTTTACATTAAACAAAATACATCATTACAAACATAAAATCTTCACAATTCATCTGTTTGAAGATTCTACGAATTGACTTAAGGATATGCATCTATCTATTCTGTAATATCCACTTTCATCCAAAGTGATGTTAAATTTGATAATTAGCATGAGATGGTTATTGTTTTCTGTCAGTGCACAGTCTAATTTTTTTCTAGTGAACTATTTAAGCGGCTGAATTAGCATGCTCACAAATATTCATCAAACATAAGTTGTGAGGTAGATACTGTTGAAAATGAAGCAGAGAGGCCAATATTACCCTTTACTGCATTCCTGTTTTCTATTTACTCCATTTTCTGGCCATCCATAATTACACAATGCCCAAGTTATACTGATCGTGATTCTATTCCTTATAAAATTTTGTTAGGTTCACAGGGCTGTCTTGCATAATGGCGAGAAAGTAGTGGTAAAAGTTCAAAGGCCTGGATTGAAGAAACTCTTTGACATTGATCTTCGTAAGTGGTAACTAGTAACTACTCAAGCTTCAGCAATTTATAAAAATTGCATCTCTTTAATATGTTTTTATGATTCTCGATCTTCAGAAAACCTAAAGCTACTTACTGAATTATTTCAAAGAAGCAAAACTCTAGGCGGTCCAACAAGGGATTGGGTTGGAATATATGAAGAATGTTCCAGGTAAGTTGTAGGAAAAAGATTACAACCATGAAGCATCCCGCTTTTCTCCGACATGTTTGTTTATCAAAGATGTTTGCATTTTTCTACAGTGATCATTAGTTATCAGAGCATTTTATTTGTTTCATAATAAGTTTGGAAGTTCATAGCTGCAGTTTTTTGTATTATGGATTTCACATTATAAATTGTCTTTCGCTCTAGCTTGTGATTTTTATTGGTAATGCACTCACCAACTTACCTGTCATACCTCGTGTTCATGAAAATTCTAGGATTTTGTACGAAGAAATTGATTATGTAAACGAAGCGAAGAATGCTGATAGATTCCGTCGGGATTTTCGAAATATAAAGTGGGTCCGGGTACCTGTATGTTTCCTCCTCAAGCACTTCTAGTTCTTCCTGGATTTTGAGGCTTATTTTCTGTTTCAATATTTAGTTTTAATTTCATCGACCCGATTTATTTACTGACATTGGAAAAGTAATAACCCTTCAGCTATACACAATTTCTTGGTGTGTTTTCTTAATCCAAGAAAAGAGAAACATTCTGAAGATTTTTTTAAAGCAATACCATCAACTAAACTGTTTTATGCTGAAACGCTTATTTAAACTTTTTCTTTGTCGAGTTCTTGCATATCTTTATAGCATACATAGTATTAACTATTTCTTTCTAGATGGTCTTCTGGGATTATACAGCGTTGAAAGTGTTGACACTGGAATATGTTCCAGGTATTACTCTAACATCCTTTCTAGTTTCGACATTACTGATTTTCTTATTTGGAACCACTCTTATAAGGTGAAAAGGATTTTATCTTATCATTATTGTATGTTTTAAATCTTTGCCGTTACACTCAGGCATTAAGATAAACCAGTTGGATATTATAGATGCACGTGGTTATGATCGATCTAAAATTTCATCGCGTGCTATTGAAGCCTACTTAATTCAGGTTAGCTTCCTGCAATTTTAAAAGGTTGAGTCAACCTGTTTTCCCTTTTTTTTTTTTTTTAACCTTTGTATGACTCTGAACACTTCTTATAACCATTCTTTTTAGATACTAAAGACTGGTTTCTTTCATGCTGATCCTCACCCCGGAAATCTTGCTATTGATCGGGACGAAGCACTCATATTCTACGACTTTGGTATGATGGGAGACATTAAGAGCTTTACAAGGGAGAGACTATCACAACTTTTCTACGCTGTTTATGAAAAGGATGCCAAAAAGGTCAGGTCTTTTTATGATTCAAAAGTTTTATGCACCAGTGCTCTTGTTGCTATACTAGGTTTTACTATTTGAAGGCCTGGTCCATATCCGATCAAGCAAATATTCGAGATGATAGATGCAGTTGGTCTCCATTTGATTTTGTCAACTCTTATTTCACATATTTGAGACAAAATGCAAGTTTCTGTAGAAACCAAGCTGATGTGCTCAAATGGTTGTAGCTAATGTACAAGCTGCCAATGCAGGTTATGCAGAGTCTCGTAGATCTCGGAGCACTTCAGCCCACTGGAGACATGTCATCAGTATGCTTCTTGACTAAACAACTCATTTTTTACATTATGACAAAAAAGGAAAATGATAAGTGTCTGATTATAGGTGAAGAGATCAGTGCAATTTTTCTTGGATAATTTGCTAACCCAAAGGCTCACTCAGCAGCAAGCTTTGTCTGCAATCGGTGAGGTATGAAGGAATCAGTTCCTTGCATGAAAACAGTCCTTCCTTTTCATGTTTCTACATTGTTGGTATTTCCTGTAATAATTGATATGAATTTTGGTTGCTGAATTTGGATAGATGTTTCAAGCAAGTTATACTTTCAGATAACTTTTCTTGAAGATGTAGGTTGTCAAGGAGATGATGACTCCATAGTTTTACGAGTCTATTCGATGATCTTGCTCCAACTGCATGTGTGATGAGATTGGAAATATTTCTTGCAGGATTTGTTTGCAATAGCCACAGATCAGCCTTTCAGATTTCCTTCTACTTTCACATTTTTAATCAGGGCATTTTCAACACTTGAAGGTACTCTCTCTCTCTCTCTCTCTCTCTCTCTCTCTCTCTGAGTTCGTTCGTGGTGAGACCTCACCTCATGTGGGGTATACCAATGCTTTCTTGCAGGCATTGGCTATACTCTGGATCCAGATTTTTCATTTGCTAAGATTGCTGCACCATATGCACAGGTTTTACATTACTTGTGCACCTTTCTTCTCTATCTGAAATCTATATCAATATTGAGGTATAAACTATCTCACCTGCAGGAGCTCTTAGCAGGACAGCAGCTAACTGGGACACAAGTTGTTCAAGAAATCACGAAACAAGCTGATGATGTACTCGTGTTTCTATAATTTTACAATATTCCACTTCGACAAATAATTAGAAGTAGCTTCAACTCACTAAGATGTACGATCCTCATGAAATGCTACTAAATGTTGTTCAGGTGAGATCATATACGATCTCCATGCCTTACAGTATCCAGCGAATAGAAGACATTGTAAAACAACTAGAATCTGGAGATTTGAAGCTTCGAGTTCGTGTCCTTGAGGTGATTACTCCACAATTATATCAAGCTTTTAATATACCTTCAGTTCATAAATATATGATACATATGAACAAAAGATTAAAGCGAAAGATGTGAATTTCTCAGTCGGAGAGGGCAGCTCGAAAAGCGACCCTACTGCAGATGGCAACGATATATACAGTTTTAGGAGGTATGCTCGTAAACCTTGGCTTAGGGTTGAGAATTCAAGGAAGTCGAGTTGTAGTAAATGGCTCATTGATTGGCGCAGGTGAGTGTTCCATCTTGGCCTACACATTTTCATTCATCACCTGGTTGAGTACTGAAGAAATGTTGATTATGACGCAGGTGTTTTCTTCATTTTGTTTCTGAGAACCATGCAAAAGGTGAGAAGCCTTGATAAATTTGAGAAAATGATATGATATTTGGTTCTTGTATACATGCTTTTTTTTCTCCTTTGTATCATCGATTAGGCTAGGCTCTCAGGAACAATGGTGGGAGAACTGAGGAATTCATTCTTGAAAATCATTCTTGAGAATAATGTGGGAAATATGAATTTGAATAAAAAATATTTGCTTCTATTAACCCACAGCTTCATGTGATAGGAATATCGCAGCAATCACAAAATAACATGTCTACTATTGATGTGGCTAGACAAGATTCTCAAATTCAATAAATTAAGCTCAATTCAACTTGATACTAAATAAGTCAAACTCAAACTCAGCTCAAATTGATTAAGAGAGTGCGTGCACCCGGCATTACTACTAGTGAGCTGACATATCAATGAGCCATAATCTTCATCCAGCTCATCCAAAAGAGTTTTGAGATGCCTACTCAAACTGTTATTCTTTTAACCATTGAACAATTGAGCCCTAGAATAATATATTTCTGAAATCAGCTGCATAGTTCAAAAACCTCAAACTTGTTTATAGTACAAGTTAAAACCATTTCTGGAACTATATATTTCATTCATGGCCTCCCTGATTGAACAGACGAGAAATAAGACCGACTCTCCACCACGGTGTCACTGGCAAAGCCTCATTCTTGCTTGATATAAGAGTAGGGAATCGATTTTGGGCACCATCAGCAATTGATTTCGTCTCTTTCAATCCTATCAGTGAAGACCTGCACTCCAAATGGAAGAAACATTTAAGCTTAAAGATCTATCTTACACGCCTATGAACATTAGAAGATGGCTAGAATCTCAGTTACATACGCAGGCGGTAGTGGACCTTCATATGCAAATGTTGAAACGCCTTGTCGCTGCTTGTGCTTGGGATTAGCAGAGCAGAAGACATACACTCGCCCACGTCGTTTCACTGTCTTACAATACTCACACAATTTCTTGACAGATGAACGGACCTTCATCCTAATGGACCAGGAACAATTCCACCAGAACTCATCAAATACATGAGGATAAGATATGATAACATATTTTAGACTTGAGAGCTGTATGTATAAAAATCATTCTGCCAATGTCCATTGAAGAGTAGTAGATCCATTATTGATAAAAGTTGAGTTCAAGATCCAGAAGATCAAAAGTCAATATTAATAAAAAGAACAAAAATGATATTTTGTGACAGGACTAACCGATTTATAATAAAACATAGCAGTGAATCAATGAAAAGGTGTTTAAGATTGGTTAACGAAATCTGAAACAGGAGGAGATCCATCTGAGATAGATAATCTACAAGTAGTTATTATTGAGATTGAGGAATTGCAACTGTTAAAGCTTCAAAGGTCAAAATTTTGATAACTTCCATATTCATTCTATCTCATGCTACAGAGATATCCAAGGTGGTTTTCTATAAGGAAAGCAAGTAAAAAGCTACCCCTGTTAAGCATTCAACCAGCATCAAAATGCAAGGTTGAATTAAAATAAGACGAAATATCACTGGAAATAACCACCATTAAGTTCAATGTTGAACACAAACCAACGAGGCAACGCAGCTAAACAACAAAAAATGAGCTTTAATTACAGTTCCCAAAGGTGATCCACTATTTTACATCTCAGTTAAGCCAATTTCTTTCACTGAGAATTTTGCAATTGGAACAAAAACTGTACAATATTCGGCCTAAGCAAGGAACTCGGGGGAAAAAAAAGGCTAGTAGTAAACGAACCTTTCAAGATTGGGGAATAAAAAACGTATGAGTGTAGTCTATATCAGCAAGCTAAAACAATGAGGGGAAAAAAAACAGAAAACTTGGAATCGTCTACTGTAAATTAATCATGTCATACCAAACCAGTTGTACCCGTCAAGGAAAAAACCATATTAATAATACAGGATTTCCTGACCAATATCAATTAAAAATCTGAATGTTAAACAAGAAATTGCATAATTATGCAAACCCTACGAAAATTCAGAATTTCTTTTGAAGTTAACGGAGAAAATAAACGACAAATATCATCCTAAAATCTTTCAATCATATTCATCACCAATAGCAGTTCCCATTAAAGAAAGAAAGAACGAAAAAATTGTGAAATTGGCACCTTGATTCAGAATCGTGTGAGCAGTGCTCAAGAGAGGGGAGGGTTGGAGAAAAATGAGAGTTTGCAATCCAATTTTGGGTCAGGTGGCCTGCTTTCATGGTCATCAGTGGGCCAAGGCCCAACCAAAACAACCTTCTTATGTTCTGAAGTGGGCCTATCCCCTTGCTTCTTGAATAAATTTAGTGTACTCCAATTTCAAATACTCATTTATTAAATCGGTGATTCTATACACAGGTAACACAGCTATATAATTTCTCAATACAACCATTATTAAATAAAAACTCATTTTATCCTTGAATCTTTAAATTTTTTTAGTTATTCTTCATATCTAATTTTCACTTTTTTTTTCTTTACACCTTTAAATCTTTAAATCTTATTAGTTATTTTCTACTTCTACTTCTCACTTTTTTTTTCTTTACACGGTGGTACCTCTTTTTATTTTTTTCTTTTCTTTTCTTCTTTACACAGCCATAAAATATTATTTACAAAGATTTTCGACAAAACAATTTTGATACAAGAACAACTATGATTGATCACTCACAATAATTGTTTATCCGAATTATAATATCAAGTCAATTTTAAGTCATAACCGAAAGTATAAATCTGTACAATAATAATTTACTCAAATCTTATGCTCTGTATGTTAGGTAATAATTTCAATTAACATTAATTTCTTGTTAATTTTGAATAATTGAAATATTCTGAAATATGAATGGACTTCCAGATAAAAATATTCAGATAATTATAATATTCTCGAATTACATTAATAGGATTACTTGGTATGGTGGTTATAATTCAAATGAGTTTTTGTATGGTTATGATTCATAAGGTTTTCCGCACAAAATTTTCCAACAAACTCGAAAATTCAAAATTGAAGTGTCATATTTATAAAAAAAAATAAAATTGGAATATAATGTGGTTTCTCTTGTAAAGTTTTAAATCCACTTCAAACAATAACTTTTTATTGAATAATAGGGTTCAAACTTTGATTAAATATAAAAGTTGTGTAAAGAAAAAAGAGAAGAAAATAGAGAGAGGATGAGGCTTAGAAAATACCTAATGATGTTTAAGGGTAAAAATAGGATATAATAGGATTGAAACTTCGATTGGATATAAAGGTTATGTAAAGAAAAAAAGAGAAAAAATTAGAGAAATGATGAGACATAGAAAATACCTAATAAGATTTAAGGATAAAAATAGGATATTATTTTTACAGTGGCTATATTGAGAAATTATGTGACTGTGTATATAATTACCCTTATTAAATAATCTACACTCGTTTTAAGTTTGAACTTTTTAATTGCTACTCTAAATACAATTTGTCATATTCTTTTGGCAGTTGAAGATCGAACCGTTTAAATTTAAAAAATGCTGGACATTTTGATTCGTTCGTAATTAAGCCAAGTTTAATCAATATGTTGTCGAACTTAAATTAGATTCAAATCGAGTTGGAGATTTTTCCTTTTCAAAATTAGTTACAAATAGCACATAAACCAACACCAGTACTTGAGATTACATTTACATATTTATGTCGAGTACTAACATGTCGATTATTTGTAAAATGTCCAAATTCTTTTTTGGCAAAATCTTCTGTCCACAAGGTGTACCGATCCAAATCTGTGCACAACAATATTATTATATTATATGAAGTAATATTATTATATGAAGTAATATCTGTGCACAAGAGTGTCAATCTTCTTTTTTATAATTTATGGGAGACTCAGAACGACATTTTTATTTAATGACGCTTTTACGAGAATTTGATTGTAATCGTAAGTGTAAATTTTAAAATCCAAAAGCATTTAAATCAGCTGAAAGATCCTCAACATTCATCGACTTCACATCTTTTTGCAGTAAATTCCAGTAAATTGAATTTATAACACACTTGTACATAATAGTATAAAGATAAAACATTAAGTTTGAAGCCCCCAAGATTTGCAACAAACTAGCTCATCATGACGTAGAATGAATCAAAGCAGTTCACAATGCCAAAAAGTCGTCATCATTATTATTGAACAAAAAATCTCAGGAAATTATAGGTCATTGTAACCATTAACATAAAGAAACAAATAGAGAGCGAAAGTGAAGCACAAACAGGGGATCATGAATTACTTTGATAATTAATAGAACTATTTTCACTTATACAGCTTTTCAAGCTCATCTTTAAACTTTGCCTTCAGTTGTTCCCTCTTTAATTTGAGAGCTGCAGTTACCAACCCAGATTCTGGAGTCCAAGGCTCTGGCAACAACTCGATTTTCGAAGGAATTTCAAACTTGTCCAATTTTGTTGCTTTTGCTACCTATAATATCCAACAGGTTAGAAAGAAAAAAAAAACGAATTGAGAGTCATACTTGCTTTGAACTTGCAGGAATGGAAATATAATCATTTTCATGGATGGACGGGCTAACACACCTTGACTAGTGATTGTTGAACTGTGTTTTTAGCCTCTGGTTTCTGACACAACTCTGCGAAATCACTGTACTTAATTCCAGATTCATTAGCCCATCCTTCAAGGGCTTGGTTTGAAGGCACAACTAGAGCAACACAAAAGTTGTGGAAGGGGTCTGCAAAGACCATGATATTGTCCACAAAATTGCTCGACGACAATGCAGCCTCAATCTGCAACAACATCAGCTTTAATGAGTAAAACTCTGATTTCGCAAGAACCATTGTCCAAGGAAAGAAGAGGAAATAACTATGATTCTATTAAATCTCATTAAACACCTTTCCAAGTGAGATGTATTCTCCATGTTGAAGCTTCACAATATCTTTTTTTCTGTCAATAATCTCGAGGCATCCATCAGGATGAAACCTTCCAATATCACCGGTGTAGAACCAGCGAATACCACTCTCATCAACCTGTATAACCAAAATACAGAATTAGAGGCAAAAGGCAGCAGCATTGTGCAGTCACCTAGAACAAGTTCACACCTTGTACACTTCTTCAGTCTTGGCATCATTGTTGAAATAACCAGCAGTCACACTAGCCCCACCGATGACAACCTCTCCTCGAGGCATAGGTTTATCTGATGTCTTGTAGCCACCTTCTTCCCAAGTAACAAGCTGCAGTGATGAACTCAATTTCAAACAGCTTTCTAAGATATCAAAATATTTCAACAATTCAAAGACTAAGCCATTCTTTGTGCTCACATACAAATAGATTCAAAACACTAAAAGTTTTTCCTCTTAAAATGTATACACACATATATATACAGACATACTTGAATACAACACTTACATACTAAAATACATACATAAAGACTTCTTTAAATGTATACACATGAACAAATATACTTCCATAGTTCCATGCATATACTCAGGGATGGAGCCTGGAAGCAGCCAGAAATTTTAGTATTGGGTAGGAGATTGTGATTTTAGGAAATGGCAATGGATTTTTGTTTGTAAATAATCCCTCAATTAACTTGGTCACCTCTATTAATAGATTAAAATTGATTATATTCTCCCAGAATGCCATTCTTCAAAATCAAATGATGAAATGTAATGCTCAGTTTACAATTCTGCATTCTGGCATTCCTTTAGTCTAAATCGATGAAAATTTTCAGTCAAGGTCTTGCATTTGCTTTCTTAAATCTTCAAGAAAAAAGTTTTCAGTTGCAAACAAGTTGTCCCTCAAGCAACGTCTGGCAGAGTTTGTTTCAGAAGCTACAACATATAGAACAAAATTTATGCATGCACTTGATAAAAGTTTTTAGTTGCAAACAAGTTGTCCCCCAAGCAACTTCTGGCAAAGATTGTTTCAGAAGCTACATCATATAGAATAAAATTTATGCATGCACTTGATAAAGTTTGAAAGAATCATCCAACTGCGGGCAAAGACACAACTTGAAGAAAAACAAGTGGAACATTATGTAAGGTGCATTTTACTTAATTAATGACATAAATTGTGCCTTAAATTTATATCAGGGATTTTCTGCATGTACAGGAAATACCTTGATGTAGCAACAAGGAAGAGGAGGACCAACACGCCCAACAGAAATGTCGTCCGCCTCTGAGAAAGCAGCTCCAGCACATGTTTCCGTCAGGCCATACCCTTGACCAATTGGAGCCCTGTAAAATTGAAGCAAAGAAACATATAACCTGACGTTACTGCAAAAAACAGTTCAAAGTATATGATCATGTAAATTAAATTTTCATTTCTTTACTACTAAAATTGCATTTAAATTACCCCATGCAGATGTTGATAAATCTTTGTGTATCTCCAGATAAAGGAGCTCCACCGCAAAGCATAAACCTGATTTCTCCTCCAAGGACAGACCTTATCTTATTAAAAACAATCATATCCCAGAACATAGTTTCCAGTCCCCATGCCCCAAACCAGCTTCCTTCGATAGCTGCCAGTCGGCGATTGTAAGCGATCTCAAAAAGTTTCTTCACAACACCTCCTTTCTCTTCAACCTTGAGGACATAAAATATATTGAAATAAAACTATAAGAAAATCTTTAACTTTGATTAGTCAAATGATTTCAGTGGCATAAAAAACTGGACTCCCTAACAAACCTTCTTAAGAACTCCCTCTCTGACACGGTCAAGTATAGCTGGAACGGCTGCCATCAATGTAGGCTTTAATGCAGAAGCATCTCCTTTGGTTCCCTTTTTTACTTTGTTGGATGTGTCTGTCAATGTCAGTGGAGAGCCATAGCCAATTGCGGTTCCCGCGGTTAACATTACGGTCTGTAAAAAACTCCATCTTAGGACTTGCTGGAATATTTATCCAATGACAAGTAAAAGTTACTCCAATGAACATGTTACCTCAGCAGCTAATTCGAAAACATGAGCTAGAGGCAAGTATGCCAAATAGAAATCCTTGCTTCCAATTGCGGGGATCACAGTCATTACAGCTGCCGCTGTAGCCACAATGTTGCCATGAGTCATCATAACACCCTACAATATTTCATTGAAAACCACCTTAGCCAAAAATTGACGCAAAACAAAATACCCTCAACTAGAGTTTTGCAACGGCTTCTCATACTGAAAAATATGTTTCTCAAATCTTTCCATGCTTGACATCTCAAAGCAATCCCATTTTAACAAAGACATTGCAAATATTTCTCCACTTCGTTAGCAAATAATAAGTTGGAACAAAATTACAGATAACATGATTTGTTGGAGAGATTCCTCATCTCCACCAAATATGACAATCACCACATTCATGCAACAATAAATATGTAATTTTCAGCCCATGGCACAAGAAGAGAATGACAATTTAAGTTAGTACCTTTGGGAGGCCTGTACTGCCACTTGTGTACATGATGACAGCTATGTCTTTCTTGATAGGCAAAGCAGGAGGGGAAGGATTATTTCTTCCAAGTTTTTCCACCTCTGCAAATGAGGAAACATTCCAGTTACTGCTATCATCAGAGGCACTGGAACTGCTGGAAGAGTCACCATCATCAATATAAATGATGTGTTTAATGCTCGTCAGGCTTGAACGTACCGCAGCCAACTTCTTCAATTGCTTGGAGTCACAGATCACGGTTGACACTTGAGTCTGTCAAAAACTTGTAAACATGAGCATGTAATGATCAGGATTAAAGTTATTTCAGTAGTAATTGATTTCAACATCATTAGTAGTACTTCACCAGAAAAGAGAAAAATAAAAAGAATTTGGCAAGCCAAGAAAAAGTCAAGATCCTTAAGAAGAGAATAAACAAACAAATAATTCTGGCAGAAAACTACAGTTTCCCCTTTGGGGTGAATCACAGCCACCTCATTTAGCGAGTGAATTAGGGCTTCCTCTCCTAAGGAAGCATAAATAGTGACAACAGTGATGTTCTGACGAAAGCATCCCTGACAGAAAGAGAACGTAAACTTTTATTATTCAAATGGAAAACCTAAATAAAATTAACTGAGATATTAAAAAATTCACAACAGATTACATGAAATGCGATGAGCCACTCTGCTTGGGTGTCAGAGAAAATGGCAGCACGGGTGTCTACATCATGGCCTAATTTTAGAAGACCAGATGCGAAGTTGCACACACGATCAAATACCTGGCCATACGTCTCCCACTCATATTCTCCCAAGTGAAGCTTCTCAAATTTTCTGCCATCACTAGCTGTAACAAAGTCTTTACTAATTACCTTCCTTGTCCCAAGAAACTTTTCTTGTGAATGTTTTTTACACGACTGCTCAAACAATGCTGCCAAAGTTGTGGCCCCTTGCCAAGGAACCTCAACTAATTTGAGTGATCTAGCATTGCACATAGCAAAGCCAGTCTCGCCACCAACTTCAACTGGAACTCCTCTCTGCTTCAACTTTCTTCTGCCTCCCAGCACCACAGAAAGGAGTACTGGTATTATTAGGGCAACTATGGAAGCACAAACAATCCCATATATCCCATTATCTTTGATTATCGATAAGAAATTGCCATTTCCAATATTTGTCATCGTGTCTATGTTCAAGTTACTTCCCTTGTTCTCACTTCATATAATATACATGCAATCAACTTCTACTGACCAACATCCCTGAGTAGAAAAAAAGAAATAATTATGAATATGATCTGTAGGTCATGCATACAATTTATACACCACCGGCACTTTTAATGAGTTAAATTAAAAGCACCACAAATCTAAAAAAGAAGTACCAAATTTCCTTCAGCTAATTGAACACTAAAAGTAATAAGATATGCATATCAACCTAAATCTCAAAAATTGCAGTAATCAACCAAGCATTTCTAAAGATCTCGGGTTCATAACAATTTGCTCATAAACAAACCAGTGAACTAGTACAACAAACCACTCAAGACGCAAAATATTTGGGGCAATATCAGTAAATATAAGTATTGGCAAATCTTCTATATATTTAACAGGAACCAGGAACGTATCAATTTGTCAATTTTTAAACTCATCATCGTCGCTCCAAAGCCGAGCAAAATAGGGACTAAGAACAATATCAATAAAACCCAGAAAAGAAAAAGACCACATCAATCAATAACGAACAAGTGGGATCACACATGGATATATAATATATGCACAAGCATGATCTGCGAAAAGAACATCAAAACTTTGATCATTCGAGAGGAAAAATGCATCCAAAAACAAATAAATATGATTACCTTGTTTAGGGTTTCGAGATTTTTGGTTAGCTTAACAAGGAAGCAGCTCGATCATGCAATATGAAGAAAGTGGAAACACTCTGTTCTAGACTAAAAGTAACGAGGGGTTATAAATACACGCCATGTTTGTTGTTGATTAAAAGTCGCCCCAGATTTTTCTTTCAAAGACCCATGACGGTGATGGAATTATAGTTTTGATTTTTCAGATTTAATATAAATTTTCAAATTTTTATTTGATAATTTTCTAATTTTATTGATATTTATACAATATCTGTATGTAAAATATTTGCAGCATAGAACCATTTTTAAATTAGATGACCCATGATATATCAAACTTAACATTACAGCCGCACCCAAAACTTACTAAACACACCATATTTTTATACAATAGCACCCCAAAACTTACCAAACACACTACATTTCTATACAAACACACTCCATTTCTATATTTGTATAAAAATGGGGTATGCTTAGTAAGTTCTGAAACACGGATTACCGCACCCAACATTATATACCATCAGATTTGCAAAATTGACGCACACATTTTCATGATTGATAAAGTAATAAATGCGTCAAAAACGAAAAGTAATAAAGAAAGAATAAAAGGCACACAACTCCATACATATATATAATCAGATTAGATTGAATAGTATGTAGAGAATCATTAAATTTGGTCATAAATTGAATAGCTCTAGAAGATTGGATTTGTTATTTAAGTCAAATTCTACCCTGAAAAATGATTTAATGAATATTCTGTTGAAAATATCTCAAGTTGTAAAATAGATGCAAAATAGTGGTTACACATTTGACATGTATCCTCTTTCGTGTACTCCTGTGATTCAAATGTATGTCTTGAAAGAAAGAAAACTAAGTGGATCCACGTTTGGCTGTTTCCTCAGCCCGAGTGAGTGCATCTGTCAGAACATCCATTGTCCAGTCCCGAACATCCTCCTGTGGAATTCCAATATAATTAGAGAAAACTACTGGGTAGAAATGACTGACTGCCAAATAACAACAGTCATGATTTTAGTTTTTCAGACTAAAAATAATCAAGATAATCAAAATGTCAATATCTCAAGACTAATGATGTGTATCAACTTTGCATACATAAACAAAAATCCAAATATGAGAAGCATGTAATGTATCAGAGATATTGAGCACTACTCATTATTGCCGACCTCCTCTAAGCTCATTCCTACATGTCTGAAACATGCAATATTTTCTAGTTATAGGGAAAAACTATATACACTTTATGCATAGCACGAAAGGTCTTAAAATATCAAGATGCTCAAAGACTGGTTCAATTATTCTATTGTGGAACAAGCGTGCCAAGTTAACAATTAACTGCAGAACTCAAACTACTCTAGTGAACCCTCTTCATTTTTTTTTTAAATTCCTGGTGGAATGTTTAAATTCATGAAGTTTCATTATGGCATTTAATCTAGAATCCTAGATCATGCCTCAGTCTCAGTCTGCAATTATTCTTCAGAGAAATATATTATGGCAAAAAATAAAATAATAACGAGATAAATAAATGGTGAAAAAGAACATAACAAAGAGCCTATTTACCATGTGCAGAGGCTCCCCAGTCCGTATTTTTGCATTTGGACGAGCTAACGTAGATTCAAATGGAGTCCTCGGCGGCAAATCTCGAATTTTATCCCACTCCTCACGAGTAAGCATCCTAACAGTCCCTTGACCCTCTGGAGCATTCTGTATCTTTCGCTCAAGCCGTTCCTGGGCATTTGACTCATCTATCTGCAAGCATACAAATTCATATATGTGCGAGAATTTACAATTTTTAAATAGGAATTTACTGTGCTTTTCAAAATAATAAAAAACAATCAATTTCCCTGGAACAGTAGCAGAACTGCCAGGTGAAAATCACTTATGGCAGAAAGGACACAGAAACTTCCAAGTATCATTCAAGACTACAAACTGAATTTTAGACAATTTGCATTATCATAAATACTAGGATTCCAAAATGTTAAGTATCAACATGCATATTAGTCTAGCTAAAGAAAGCCTGAAAATACAATAAACTGATGTTGATATATGAGAAAGTAACATATATTTTGAATTTTTGATAGTCAGGCTGTATGTTAAGAAAGAAGCACTTTTCAGATATATCACAATAAATAGTTGTTTGTGAAGCAAGAAGAATTTTCACATATACTGTGATATTCTCCTTATATCGCAAATCACAAGTCCTTGATTCTTGGATCAAATTTGACCACTCTTGTTGTCTAGATTTATTATCAAACAACAAGGACAAAAAATTAAAATAATACCATCATTAGAATCTTAGCGAAGAAGGCTGTTCCCACTGCAGTGAGTATCATTGGCATGGTTGGTACATCAAGCCACTTTGTTTGTTCAGGAACATCCACATACAGTTGATCTTTTTTGGGATTCCTTCTTTTTTTCTTCCTCTCTAACTCAGCAACTTTCCTCTTCAAGGTGTCACTTGGACCATCATGGGACATGTTATGCAGCTTTCGACAGATCTGAGACAATGTTCTACGAACTCCATGCATGTTTACCGTCATGACAGCTAATTTATCACTAGATCTGAACAATAATTAGGCACCTGAAATATCACAGCACCTCCTCCTACCATAAAGAGCAGTAGAGAAGTTCCGCTGAAAAGTGTGGTGGTTCCAAATATAAACTCTACTGTTCTGCCCAAAGCCAAATAAGTATCAAGTGTATAAATATGTGACGAGAACCAATATGACAATAATAATTGCAGAATCAAGGGTTAGAGATGAGTGGCACCAACAGCTTACAACAAATACAAAAGCAATCAGAAAGGTTTGTGTATGATGGGATGACTGGAAAACCACTAGTATACTAATTTCTAATCTTCCAAATAGCAAAATTACAAAAACAGATCCTGAGAACATATTCTCTTGCAATTGAGAAAGCTAGTTGGATGAGATTGCAGTACTTTTTTTTCTTTTTTCTTTTTAATGAGCTAGAGGGAATGTAAGGGAGGGACACAATAAGAACTAGAAAACTTGTATGATCAGAGTTCAAACCCTCATCACAATCTACACCTTACAAAGGTGGGATACCACTTGAGCTATAAGGCTCGTGGTATGAGATTGCAGTACTCAATTGAATACATTATATAAATAAACAACAAGAGATTAACAGATTGTTGTGAAGTGGTAGCTCAAGTAAGAACATTATTACCCCAAAACAAGAAACCAAACCAAATGAAATCGAAATCCAACATCCACAAACCGATGTTCTCCAATTTATAGCAATTCAAATGAAAAAATTCTCAACAAAAGCTCAATTGTAATAGTCTACAGAATTAGATGCGAGCAAACAACAAATCACATCTGTCATGCTTGAAATATCAAAAAGCTTTCTTATTTGGCCAGAAACTTGAAATAAAGGAAAACTATCTTATCCAGAAAAATCCGCCCCCAACAACCGCTGTTACGAGGCTGTGCGACCCGTGTTGATCAAAAGAATACTTTGAATCGTCTACTGTAAATTAAGCATGTAATACCAAAACAGTGGTATCTGACATTTAAAAAACCATTTTAATAATACAGGATTTCCAAATCAAAATCAATTAAAAATCCGAATGTTAAACAAGAAATTGCATAATTATACAAACCCTACGAAAATTCAGAATTTCTCCTGAAGTTAACAGAGAAAATAAACGCCGAATATCATCCTAAAATCCTTCAATCATATTCATCACCAATAGCAGTTCTCATCAAAGAGAGAAAAAATTGTGAAATTGGCACCTTGACTCAGAATCACGGGAGCGGTGCTCGGGAGGGGAGTGGTGAGGAAGACATGAGAGTTTGCATATTGCAATCCAATTTTGGGTCAGGTGGCCCAGTTTAATGCTCAACAGTGGGCCTTAAGGCCTAACTCTGAAGTGGGCCTATCCCGTCGCTTCTTGTTGTTGATTAAAATTAGTTTACTTCAATTTCAAATACTCATTTATTAAATTATCTACAGTCCTTTTAAGTTTTAACTTTCAATTGCCACCCTAAATTTAGTTTACATTTGTCATATTCTTTGGCACTTGAAGATTGAAGTGTTTAAGTTTAAAAAATGGCAGACATTTTGTCTAGTTCATAATTAAGCTAAGTTTAATCAATATGTTGTCAAACTTAAATTTGATTTAATTGAAAATTTAAAGTTTCAAAACTTAACTTAAAATAGATTGAGTTTGGAAATTTTAAAATTAAGTTCAACTAAAATTTGATTGCGTTTTAGTTTTTTTCATTTAAATGCAGTTTTGATGTATGGGTTGGTACGGGATTAATCTCACTAAATATAGAATGATCCAAAAAAATATTCTATTAGTTAAAAGGGAATAATTTCAAACTTTTTGTTAAAAAAAAAAAAGTTCTTTCTAAAGTGGAAAATTTATAAATTCATCCATTTCTTGATTTATGTTATTAAAATATTTTCCATATTCAATCCAAAAACACTCGTACTCATCCAGCCATATATTGCATTATTTAATATAAGTGGCACTTATCTATGTTTGAAATATATATTATTTCTATTGTTGGAGTCATTATAGGTACTCCCAAAGCGAAAGAGTAGATAGCATAAAATGAATGTTTTGGAGATTGGAGCCCATTGGAAGATCCGTTAAGGCAACGTCGATTTCATTTTTTATTATTCTTAAAGTAAACAATGAAAAAATTAGGTTGCTAGGCATGAATTAGAAGATTCAATCTTCTCAACCAGAGGGAGTGAATGATCATGTTGAAGACATCGTATCTCTTAGGTGGATCGTTGAGCAGAAAGTGGGTCTGCACCTGCCTGACTCTCCTCCGCAAAGACTCGTATTCATCGTCTCCTATTCTCATGAGCATCCTCTTGAGCTCCGGCAACTGGGCCACCGAGACTCGGACGGAGAACTTGTCCCAGTCCAGAACATCAGTGAAGGGCGGCACATAGTCCTCCGATATGAGAACCGGCACGCATTCAGCATATATGGCCTCCACAACCCTAGGGCTAGCCACCTCGTACCCACTCGGACACAAACAGTACTTGCTCTTCTCCATCATTTCTTTATAGGACCCCTCCTCAGGCATTAATTTCTCATACACTTTAATCTCCTCGTCTTTATCTTTCCAGTGTTGGAACAACACTCCCCTGATCTTCCCATGCAATCCTCCTGCGAAGAACGCTAAGATGCTTCTGTTCCCTGTTGGCGTCGGTGGTGTTGGTGGCGTCAGGTCTCCATACTTGAGATTGATCTCAGGAAACGATACGTCCTTTCTAGGGTTGAAAAACTCGGAGGTGTTTGCATTACACAAGACTCGTATGGATGTCAAGTATAAGTGGCGCACATACCACGTGGCTCGTGGACCCCAATCATGACACGAGAGCATGAAATGATCGGCTCCAAGGCTTCTGTTCCAGTATGGATACTTCGTAGATACTATACGGACGTAATCAGCCACGACACGTTCCAGGACGGCCTTGTCTCGTTCAACCGGATGAAAGAGATGCTGAATGATCATGACCACACTAAATGGCAAAAAGTAGAGATGGGCTTCATTTGGATCGTGAGTTCTGAGATGAGTGTTGGATTCCAACAACCCAAGAAATATTCCTTCTGTGGAGTATATGCCTTTCGAAGGACCATAATGGAACAAGGGAGGATCACCTTCTTCGTATACATATATCTTCAACATCTTCTCCATTAACATATAACTCCTGCACATCCAATATAAAATTAACAAATCTATCATCATTAATATCATGTGATGGATATTAATGTATTGTTGAGTAAAAGTTGTCATGTATATTTTCTGGACAGGCAGCAATTAATGAGACAACAATATGTGTGTCCCATCGATTACTAAACAATACTTTACTCATTAATTCATTGTGTTTATAATAGAATATCATAAACAAGTACACCAATAGTTAAACACAATGTTCCATATAAAACTGATTTTAATAGTCCTAACTAGGCTAGCATTTGTCTCCTAAAAATAATAGGGTATCATTTAAATGTTAAAAAGATTATATATATTATTTGAGAACAATTATAATTCCTGAATTAACATTTTTCATCTGGTACTGTTGAATGTTTCAAAACAAGATTGAGAAAATTAGGCTGATAAATATGATCCTCCAAAAATTGCTCATCTTTTGAAACATTCAAGTTTAAGATACAAGATGGACTAATAAGAGAGAAGCTGATATTAGAGAATCTAAACGTTTCTACATCAAAAGAGTAGTAGCAGGATTAAGATCAAATTAGCATAAATAATATTATTTTCTCAAAATAAAATACTAGCTAGTGCCAATTAACAAAGAACATTATATATGTTAATTACCTCTGAAAGACATAAGGATTCCTATAAATTTGACCTTGCTCGGAATCTTGTAGGAGTGGTGGAGAAGCACGACTTTCAATAATCGCATCTTTAATGGACGCTCTGGCCCTCACAAGACCAGCTTCAATCCTCTCCATCTCTTTGTCCCTCTCTGATCTTCCTCTTCTCCTCATCAACATCGTTTTCTCATTCAACTCCTCCATTAAACTCTCCACTGCCTTTTGCATTTTCGCATTCTGCATTTATTATAAATTCCAACCATTGCACTTAGAAATAAAAAATAAAAATCCCAAAACCTAAAGGAAAAAAAAAAAGACACTGATTATAATTTATACAGAGAATTTAGGGTATAAGGAAGTCTGAGGGTTCGGTGGTGGCGGCGGAGGAGAGTGACCGGAGAAGAAGACGAGGCTGGAAGAAGAAGGGGTACTCCATGACCATGGTGAAGAAGGAAGAGAAGAAAACAAGAGATTTTTTGACCCTTTTGCCATTAGAGACAACAAAGCAATTATAGCTAAAGATGTGAAAACAAGAATTTGAATGCATGGAGACGTTTTACTCATCGATCTAAACCCTTCAAAACCTCTCATTGTTTTCCTTTACAACTCAAGTAAAATCCTAGGTGCATGGTCGACTTTTAATATACTCCACAGGAATTAATTATTAATTATTACCACTATTTTTTTATTTGTTACAGATAATTTCACTTTTGCCACTATAATTTGCACCTTATTCATTTTTTGGTCACTAATTTCACTGGTTTCTAAAATGGTACTTTCAATTCTAAATTTCCAAATTTGATCCGATTTTAAATGAAAATTTCGATTTCGCCAAAAATTGAATGTCATAACTAACTTATATTAGTTTATATACAATTTACACAGGCTGTTATAAACATAAACAATAAAAGTACTAATTAGAAAAACAAAAACCAAATTCGAAATTTCATCCATTAAATCCAAAATATAAATCCTAATATATCACAACATTAACCATAAAGCATTCAATTATACTATGTTTTACTTGATGATTTATTTTTATTAAAGTTTATAAAATTTCAATAATATTTCATCCTATGATTATTATTATTATTATTATTATTTTAAATTACATATTTTAAATTAAATTTTTTAATCAATATAATCATTATGAATATAAAATTACTAAAACATACTAAATTGAATACATAAATCAAGATAATCATCATAAACACAAAGTTACTTGATTATATTGCTGATTTTTATAGAAATTAATGTATTAAATAAAAGAATATAAATTAAGATATACTCCTAAAATAGAGAAGTGGACTACTAAAAAGTCGATGGTAACTGGTAAGGCAACATCAAACAGGCCAGGTGCTGAGCCCAACAAGAGATTGTTGGCAGGATCCCGCCAAATGAAGCGTCACCATCTGTCACCTGCTTTCGCGGGACTCTCATGTACTTTACACGTGGCGCTAACCCACCTTCTCACTGCCACTAAGCGCTTTCTTTCCCTATATATATAATAATATATCTACCTTTACTTTTTCTTTTTTAATTTCTTGTTCTGGCCATACGGAGTAGCCATTTTCTTGATTTTCTGCAGAGAGAGTTGAAACCATCAATGGAGGTGCCAGTAGGGTTTGTGGCCAAGTGTTGGAGTTTCATCTCCTTTTTGCCCTTCTTTTTCTTATTGTTCATACTTGGTCTGCTCAAAGGTGCAATTTCTTTTCTTTAATCTTGCTTCTTCTTCTTTTTTATTTCTTTAGTACTAGTTCTGGGACAAAGTGATAGAATTGGTGGTTGAACAGGGTTGGTGATATGTCCAGTTGCGGCAACTATTGTAACAGTTGGGAATTCTGCAGTTGTGATAGGGCTTTGGCTTGCACATTTTCTCTGGACTTACTACTGTGTGGCAAAGTAGGCTTTGTTTATACTGTCTATGTTTTTCCCTTTCTTTATTCGATCTTTCAAATTATGTTGATAGCTGATTTGTTTTGGAAACAGAAGCAAAAGACTTGGTTGGATATTGAGGATTCTTGTATTGTTTTCATTGCCTGTCCCCTTGATCCTCTGGCCTGTTTTTGCAATTGCTGGAAGCATCCTTGGTGGAATAGGATATGGTTTTTTTGCTCCATTGATTGCAACATTTGAGGCTGTTGGAGCTAATGTGACTACTGACAAATGGTATCACTGTTTTGTGGTGAGTCTCCAATTCTCTTTGATATGTATCTTCTAAAGGTTAATTTGTGATATGAGTAGTAAACCACATGTTTCACTTCAATGTAATTCCTAAAATTTATCAGTATATTCTTGTGTACGTCCTTTGACAATTGATAGTATATGTTAGGATAGTCTTGTCAACTATATACAGTGTAAAATATGTTGGCTTGTTGTGTTGTATGGTTTTCTTCTCAGATCATGATGTAGTATCTCTTTTTTAAAATATTGTATGGTTTTTTAAAGAATGGCTTGTTGTCTTGAAAATGTTGCACCATGCGAAACTTCAGGATGGTTGCTGTTCAACTCTTGGAGGTAGCTGTACAGTAGTAAGGGATTTTACGGATTTCTGCTTCCATTCCTACTTCTCCTTCATGGATGAACTGAGTGAGGATGTGCATGAAGATGAGAAACCTATAGACATAAAGTGAGGAACTGAATCATGGTTTTAGTTTTTGGTTACAAAGGTCATGGTGCTCTTTTAGCACTTACAGTTTTCTATTTCAGGTTAGCAAGGCTACCTGGTTGTTTCTTGGTTTCAATTCTTGCAGTTACTGTAGATGTTCCTCTTATTACATCAGTAGCTCTCTGGAAAAGCCCATATATGCTGTTCAGGGGCTGGAAGAGGTTATTTGAGGATTTGATTGGCAGAGAAGGTCCATTCCTGGAAACAGTATGTGTTCCATTTGCTGGTCTAGCAATTCTTCTATGGCCTTTAGCTGTGTTAGGAGCCGTGCTAGCGGCTTTTTTCTCTAGCTTTTTCCTCGGCCTATATGCTGGATTCATTGTTCACCAGGTCCATACTTATCTCCTCATCCTGATTGTGAATGTTAATTAGTATCTTGATCATATGAATGATTGCCAGGAAGATTCTCTTCAGATGGGACTTGCATTTATTGTGGCTGTGATTTCTTTGTTCGACGAATATGCCAACGACTTACTGTATTTAACCGAGGGCTCATGCTTTCCAAGGTATTGTCTGGGGCGTGGATTTTAAATTCTTAGTTGGAGAGAATGAGGAGAGCCATGTTAAGTCCTGCTAGGATGGCTCCTTTCTCAAGATGATAAGTGATTTTGATTCAATGATGCTTTTTGACAGCCAGGCCTAAATACCGTCGAAGCATGACACCTTCAAAAGGGTTGGAGAAATGGACGTCGCTTGATAGTAAAAATGGGAGAGAAGGCTCACGCAATTCAAAACTGGTTTCAGAAGGATCCAGAACGCTAAAACAAGCTATTCAACAATATACACCAATGCAGGTGTGCTATGCATGGCCTATGGCACATCACTTGATATAATTATCTTGCGATGAGAAACGGAATTTCATTATGGGATTATGTTAGGTGTGGGATTGGCTCTTCAAGTCTTGTGAGGTGAATGGAAAAATACTCCTTCAAGAAGGGTTGATAGATATCAAAGATTTTCAGGATTGCATAGTCAAAGGGAGCTGTAAGAAGCTAGGAATCAAGCTTCCTGCTTGGTCCATTTTACAGTGTCTCCTCATATCAGCGAAGTCTGATTCCTCGGGTTTGATCATATGTATGTCTTACACTCATGCTACTGATGTTATTAGTTAGAATCGAGCTCTTGAAATGTGGTAATGTTTTATTGTTAACTTTGTAGCTGACCAAATGGAGTTGACAAGATTGAACTTACCAAGGGACAAGGCGTTTGAGTGGTTTATTGGACCACTTTTTACTATGAAGGAGCAAATAAAGGGATTACAACTAGAAGAAAATGAGGAAATGAGTCTGAAAAAGCTGGTTATAGCTGGGAACAATGACAGGCCAGAAGATTGGGATGACACTGAATTTCCATCCAGCGACAAAGTAAGAAGAGCACAACTGCAAGCTGTAATTAGGAGGTGAGAACAACGGATGATCTTAATTTTTTATGGAATTTCCTTGGTTAAAATGTGTGAAAATGATGAGAGCATTGTGCATTTGACAGGCTGCAAGGAATTGTTGGTTCGATGTCGCGATTGCCTACATTCAGGCGACGCTTCAGGAATTTAGTGAAGGTGTTGTATGTGGAAGGGATCCAGAAAGGTGTTCTGGTTAATGAAGTAGCAGGGACCTCAAGATCTGGACATCGAGGAAGACCTTTCTTTGGGAAAGGAGGCAGAAGAGACAGAGAGAGAGATACAGATGCAGAGGAGCAGAATAAGTACGACAATGGCGCCGCGATGGTGTGACAACCAGGAAGGAGGTTATATATAGATTAAGTTTTTTTTTCTTCATATTCGATACAGATACATTGCTGCTTCATATTGAGTATTTCTGTTTAATAAAATAAAAAATCCAACATCAAATTTACGTACTAACATAATCTAAGACCGCTCCTTTAGTCATTTGAGTAGAGACTACTACTAGAGCTATGCTATCAGCATGGTGAGAAGGAGCGAAGAACTAGTCAGTCAGGCGAGTCACATTCAGCACTTTATGAATCTTGAATTCAAACATCTACAGCATGTGATATTAAAACCAACAGTTCAATACCACAAACGAAGGAATACTGAAGCATGGTGTTACAAAAATCCCTCTCTTTTTTAACGAATACTTTACAGGACAGGACACAAGTGTTACAAAGCAAGGTCATCTTCCGAAGCATCTGAGCACAGAAGAAGCCAGACTTGAAGACAGAAATCTCAGCCCGGCTGATCCTCCAGGGAAGTAGGAGATAGCATAATACATGAGAGCAAGGACCTACCATCAAATATAAACAGCACATAATCAAAACTATGAATCTTGACTGGACAAGTAGTAAACCATTCTATACAATTCAATACAATGTTGTTTGGATAAATTCACCTATTTTCTGTCAGACAATCAAATCAGGGATTTAGAGAATATCTAGTAAAAGAAAAGGTAGACCACAGTTTCTTACAGAAATAGAGATTTGGAAGGGCCTGCTTATTACCAGAAAGACTCATGTTCCATCACTAAGTGCATAAGGTAGTTAGCTATCTGTGGTGACTGTTACACAACCACATACAGGAGACACAATGGAAGATGGAAGGAAATACTTGAGGGTGGCTGAGGTTTGATACCTGTAACACAGAGAAGAAAACAGAGAGGATGTAGCTGTGAAGCACCATAGATACATAGATTGTACCCGCCATGCTGCCAAAGAACCCGAGTGTAAAAGGAAGTCTCTGAATGAAGAAAACATAAAGCAAATTAGTTAGCAAGTAAAAACAAGAAAAGAACATACACACACGCCTGCATTAACTAGATACTGAAAAGGATGAGGAACTTTCTTAAAACAATGTCACAAAATACCTCTTTTGATAACATGTGGTTTAGCTGATTTTTTGGACCTTTTAGAGCAAAAAATGAACCCACTATGAAGGCACACCCAATAGTGAAGCAGATCGCAAACTTTTGAGGCTTCAGCACCATTACAGGAAGAAATATAGTGAATGCAATGAAGATGAAGAAGACTCCAGCAGCAAGGAAGAACCCAAAATACACAAGAGACTTTCCAGATGGCACACTGCTTGTAGCAGAGTTGAAGCTCCCAGGTAGTTCCCTCACTCCTTTCGAAACCCTGGTCGGGATAAAAAAACAAAGAAGAGTTGAGAAAAACAGTCGAATAGTATAGGAGACTCTCAGATCAATAACATGTCTTAACACAACCAACAGAGAGATGTTGGAATCAATCCAACTGACAGCTGAGGTGATTTGTTGCCTCTTGCTTGCCTCAATCAAGAAAGAACCCCATGCAGGAAAAGGTAAAATCCTCATTCGCTCAAAAAAAGGAAACATACTTGGGTGAGTTGTGTGCCAGTAGGTTTTTCTAATTTGTCGATGAATCCTCTTTTCTCGGAAGTTTCAGTCACAGAATCAAAGATTAAAGCAAAAATCCATTGAGATTATGGCTATAACATCGGTATGAAATACAATGCCACTTGGCTGCAAGCAACACTCAATCAGACTGAGCCACTGCAGGGCTTAAAGAGTACAAAACTAATTTCAAGATAATCAACTATCATTGCAGGAAAGCATATACACACCAACACCTAAAAACTGAAAGCATACATCTGGGCCATGGCTACCATACATTACACAATATAGTTGACATCTATCACTGCAAAAACTATCGTCCAATAACAAAGCAAAAAGGGAACCAAGAACTGAAGCTTCCAACCATGGACAAAGCCTAACTCGCAAGTAAAGATCAAAATTGTCATGCCTAATATTTTGCTCACAAGGCACAAGGTATTGATACCTTTATAACAGGTTCCTCCAATTCCTGAGTAAAATGGCGCAAGTAAATTAACAGCTCGAATTGTCAATTACATATATTTGAAATTTCATAAACCAATTAAAAACTGTAACATGACATCTAGAAATAGACAAGTGAACCAGTGTATGCAATTTCATGATCAGACAATGATAGAAGAAAGATTTGACTTAACGCAAACAGTGAAATTTGTCAATTATTTAAATGGAGACGATAAAGTTCTTCAAAATCGAATATTGAAAATGAAATTAAAGCAAGCATCAAGCAAATCGACAAGCGACAACTTCTTTTAGGTTTTGCTTGGCGCACTTACACGCTGAATGTAGATGTAACTTTGTCGTTGGCAGTCCGCACAGCGGCTTCGAGATCGAAGGAGGAGGAATCGGCTTCGGCGGCCTCGGAAGCCGCAGCATAAGCGTTCCAATCAGCAAGCAGCGATGACGACGTCTTGTCGAGATCGCTGCTAGGGCCGCCCGTGAACCACGTCTGCGCTGTTTTATGCATATTGGCGTATGGTTAACTCCTTTTGCTGCTATTTGAATTTTGAGGAAAGAGCAAATAGGATTGAGCGAATGATCACTGAACGCAATTGGGCGGAGGAGCGGCGGCGGCGGTCTGAGAATGGGAGGTGGCGTCGATCTGATCTGATGCATCATCCTCCAATTTCACTGATTTATACTTTACTGCTACGATTTTATTTTATTTTTTTTCAGAAAAACTTTTTAAATATCTCCAATCCTTTTTACCAAAAAAAAAAATAATAATAATAATAACTAAAAATAAATTGAATGCATATTAAATATATCATAATTTTTTGTAGATACATGTTGTAATTTATTTATAATAAAAAAACTTATACAACACGGTTTGGTTGATATAATTTTGTGAGATGAAATTAAATTGAATGTTTATCACAAATCAAAGTCATCACCTCATATATGGATTGTGCATTATAGATTGTTGGTTGACTTGTCACAAATAATTAAATGTAATGGTCTCCCAAAAGTTATATTTAAAAAAAAGTATATTAGTAGTAAAAGGAAGAGTCCTTGGAGAGAAGTAAATAGTATAATATTCTTATTTTATTCTACATATATACTATTATCCCACAAATAAAATTTTGTTCCGCTCACAAAGTAATGAAAATAACATCAAACGTTACTTATGCATTTTATCCCATAACTTTGTGTAAAAATTAGGTAAGTATGCTTGACACATAACTAATTTGACTAACTTAAGCCGCTCATTTTAAAGCCAGCAAATCAGGTTGGTCTGGTTTGGCCAATCGGGTTAATAAGTGTTGTTAGATTGAGTCTAAACCAACTCAAACTTAACTCATACAAACAATTTCGTAGTTTAATATAGAACATTTAAAAATTTTACTTTTTTTTACACAAAAATTTATATAAAGCAGCCTCACAGATAGTTATCATAAGATGAATTTCATTATCTATAAAAATAAAAATAAAAATCATTTTCACAAATGAATTATGAATTGTGAATTGACTCGTATCACATAATAGATTTGTAAGATTGTCCCATATATGACCAATCTTCTTCTTTTTTTCAATTTGGCGTACTATATGAACCGTTGTCAATGAAGTTGGACTGAAAATGTTTCCAACAATTAGTATATCATTAGTTATAGGGTGCGGCTATCCGCACCCCACTAATTACTAAACACACCTCACTCCAAGTGTTACTGTTCACATATAATGTGAACAGTAACACTTGGAGTTGAGTGTGTTTAGCATTTTCTGGGGTGCGGATAGTCACACCCTTAGTTATATCTATACTATTTTTTGGAACTGTGAAATTATATATTATATTATATCTGATCAACCGACATTATTATAATTTATTACATAAATCCGACACATTTACAAAATTTATGTTTAGAATATGTGATTGAGGACACCGTTATCCAATTATAATTTATGACAGTGTTCAAAAGACCCTTCTTGTATCGAACTTTGGTTGATAGTCCCAATGAACATAGAAGATTGTAGGTGAGTATCAATAGTGTATAATAATGAACATTTATCCCTACATCAACTAATATTTTATGCAAAATTCCATCAATACCCCTAAGTACGGGCCTTATCCAAATTACATTCTTTGGAGTATAGACTAGATAAACCATCAATTTCCAAAGTAACAAGAGCTTCCTCTTACTTGGCCGCCACGTAGGCATCCTCTCTCTCTCTACCCATCCTGTTACCTAACTTTCACTTGAGGAGGTTTAAAACTTTAATGTTATCACACCTCTTGAAATTTGGTTCAACTATTAATAGCCATACGTCATTTTGGATTTCTATTATATGATTTTGTCAACTTCTTTTGATTTTTGATTACAATCTCTATAGCCATTTTTATCTCTCTATACTTCATAATCAAAATTTGATTTGTAAAATCCAATTTAAATTATAATATTATATTTATGTCTTATAAAATTATATTTATGGGATAAGTCCTCATATAGGTTTTTGTGTAATGTGTAAGTAGTTTTATTAAAGTGTAAAAATGATTAATTTGATACACCGAATCTATACTACCACTTACGTTGTTTCGATTTGTACTAAATTAGGTTTTGTGAAGTTTACATTAAACTATAAGAAAGTGAAAATTAATAAGACAAGATAGTAATGGAAAAAAAATACATTTTAAGGAAAATTGGATTTTAATTTATATGAAAATGAAGGGGCCCACCTAGAGTTTCTCTCTCTTACACTTTTTATCACTTTTTATAATTATTTTATAGGAACTTTGTCAGAACACATAAATTCAACCCCAAAAATTTCACTACCAGTCTCCACCCCCATCTTCTACAAGTGAGAGAAAGCTCGAGAGAGAGGGAGAGAGAGAAACTCTTCTGGAAAGGTCCGATCCTTTTCTGTTAGTTAGGGTTTAAGTGTTTGATGAAAGCTGCTGAAGAAAAGCTTGAATAGTTTTTTTTTTCTTGATGTGGCACTCTGTGTTTTGGCTGCCTTTACTGCTAAATTCAGTTAAACACACAACTTCTTGGAAAATGAGTTTGCTTTTTTGGGGTTTTATATTACTTCTTGTGTCTCGTATTGTAATTATTTTTTGGAGCAATTAGAAAAATATTTGGGAAATTCAGCTTGTATGTTCATTTCAGCAAACTTAATTTGTAATTGGTTGGAGGTTTCACTTAATAGCTTTCTTGGGTTAGTGGTTGAACACTTGAACTCTTTTAATCTTTAAGGATCCTGGGAATTAGGTGTTTGCTTATCTTCTTTCTTTGGAAAGATCCAAATATTAGCACTAAATGCTTAATTTCCTAAATTTTTCTGAATGTGGATAATAAAGATCCAATTTTCAAAGTAATATTAGTGATGTTGAATTTGAAATGAATTATTTCTTAGTTTGTTGATATTTTCACCATTTCTAATGGTTCTGGATGTGGAGGCTTGTTGGGGTAACTTTTCCTCCCTTGTCAGTCTGAATGGTTTAAGTGTCATTTATTTGCAATCTCTTAAGCTATCTCATGATGTAACACAAGTGATACGTGTCGGTAAGTATTTGTTCCTGCATTTTTCTGTTAATTATGTCACAATCTTCCGTGTCGTAAAAGAAGTTTTTCCATCTGGTTTTAGGATTATGATATATTTATTTTTGTGTATTTTGATTGCAAAAATTTATTGAAAAAGGAACAATCTTCCTGCTCTAGCTGATATTAACTCATTAATTGTTGTTTTTGATTTATTTTGTCACGATATTCATTATGGGGTGTCTCGTACTGCAGATTGTTTGTAGTAAATATAAAGAATTGTCTTTTTTGGATAAAAACTTCATATTCGTATCTGGTTTCTTCCAGTTTGAATAAGTTGCTGTGGCGAAGTGTGAAGCAGAAGAAGAGTTTGATTAAGAAGTTGAATAGTGGTAGTGGAAATATGGGGTTTCTTTGTGATTTTTGTGGGGAGCAAAGATCGATTGTGTACTGTCGCTCAGATGCAGCTAGTTTATGTTTTTCGTGTGACCGCAATGTCCATTCTGCAAATGCTCTTTCAAAACGACACTCTAGGACACTTGTTTGTGAAAGATGCAATTCTCAACCTGCAGTAGTTAGATGTATTGAGGAAAGAATATCTCTTTGCCAGAATTGTGATTGGATGGCACATGCTGGCTCTAATACAACTCCTCCTCACAAGAAACAATCTGTTAATTGTTACTCTGGCTGTCCCTCGGCTGCTGAGCTTTCTGAAATTTGGTCGTTTCTCTTAGATTCTCCCTTGATCGGAGATTCCACTTGTGAGCAGGGGATGGGTTCAATGAGCATTTCAGATAACAAACCAAGGGATTGTCAAGGCCTTCAAGAAAACAAAATCACTCAAGATGCATCATTTATGATCCAAGCTAGTGACCTGCATAATGTGGATGTTGACAAACCTGCAGCTTGGATGGAATCATTTGATACCGAGCTACAGAATGTGGAACTGTTGGCTGGCTCTTCTACCTCTGCTATGTGCAAGGTAGCTTCTATATTAAAAATTTCTCTTAGCAGTTGCATGATTTACCCTTATTATTCTTCTGTGAAGGGCATTACTGGGATTTGAGAATTGTGATCTTCTTGTTTCACTTAGTTGTTTGATGCTGTACTAAAAGTGAGGCTGTTGTATCTCCTACAATAGCAAACCATATATTCAAGTATACATAGTCAAAACCATTATTTTTTAGTTTAGAAGTTTAATGACATAAAAATAAGGTCCTTGTAGAAATTTTTGTGCCAGAGAAACAATGATAAATGACGAGTATCAGCTGTATTGAATATTCTAGTCTTCAAGTCTGATTGAGGAACTAAGGATACCTTCTAGTCTTAGTCACGATATCGTTAATGCTGGTGAATTTTGTCCTAACTGTGTAGGTATGTATACCTGGAGAAAAGGGGCCTGTTGAATGCGAGAATGATGGTTTCTATGGTGATTTTGATGTGGATGAGATTGAGATGGGTATTGAGAACTATGAAGAACTGTTTGGTGTAGCTCTGAATAATCCTGAACAGCTTTTTGATAATGATGGAATAGACGGGTTATTTGGGGCGAATGCTGAGGTAGTTTCTATTGCATACATTATTGTGATGAGATGAGTATTATATAGTGGTTTAAAGCAATAGTTGGTACGTACATACTTAGCAGGGATGGTCAATGAAGATGGAAGCAGCGTCAGCAGATTCAGTTATAAGCTGTAAGACAGATCCCAACTTATGTTATACTCGGTCGGGTGTGTCTTTTACTGGGGAGAGTGGTGCTGGAGATTATCAAGATTGTGGTGTGTCGTCGATGGTGGTAAACATGGGAGAGCCACCACCACCATGGGCTCCTCCCGATACTTCCAGAACTCATGCTGTCATGCGTTATAAGGAAAAGAAGAAGGCACGAAAGTAAGATTTTATTATTGATTAGTATTATTATTATTTCCAATTGAAGTAGTTTTCAAACACTCGATTTGAAAACGGACAGATATGAGAAAAAAGTACGGTACGCAACACGCAAGGCGAGAGCAGATGTGAGGAGGCGGGTAAAGGGACGGTTTATCAAGGCGGGTGAAGCTTATGATTACGATCCATTGAGCGAAAGCAGAAGCTGCTGAGTTTTTGAATGATTCAAAGTGTGAAAATCTTATTGCATTGCAGGGTTGAATTGGGCATTGAGAAATAAAGGAGGAGATGTTTGTACATGTAGTGGATAGATCATTATGATTATAGGTACTAGGCTAAGGATGTTTCTCTTCAAAGTACATATGAGTCTGTATGTATGTATATATATTATCTATCAGGTAAACCCCAACATCATTCAACTCTTTCTACTATTATTTTTCTCTATCTCACATACATGTACACGTCTTTCTTTTCTCTACTACCCTTATTCATTATATGTATCATTCATCTCGTTTCTTCCAAATTCACGTGCAACTCTGTCTTGTTTTCTTTATCATGAAACATGACAAATTGGCTCAAAGCACTAACTCTGACCACTCGGTTTTCTAAATTCTGTTGTCACAAATTTTCATGTTTAAGGTTCAATGAATATTCACAAACTTAAACCTAATGCATGCACCGCTATCTCACTAAATTACACCTATTTTACTATTTCCAATTCAAACTCAATAGATTTATTCAAGTATTCTCCACATTTATAAAATCCAAAATTATTTAAATATCATCTCATCGATATTAATTTCGATTGACGGTGCCTTAAATGACCGTTATGTCCATATTAAATTTCAAAAGTAGACATTACTTGATCTCTACAATTTGTGAGAGTCGTAACTCACCCAATTCATTGATTTCTTACAACTATATTTTGATTTTAGGAACTTTTAAATGAGATCTTTTAGGAACTATAGCTTAAAAAATGAATTTTTTTTATCTCAGTTACTTCTTGAAAATATATATCTTCCATGCTCTCAACTACGTCGTATTTATCTCTATAATGATTTGTTTGTTTATTATCCAAGGCCTTAGACAATCAAACCGCCCATGTTTATCATCTATTTGTATCATTTTTGGTTTTGTTAGCAATAAGATAACGTTTGTCTTGACCAACAACAACAAACGGAGTTTTACTAATCTAAATAATAATAATAATAATCAGTATGAATGCGAGGCCACCAAATTATCACATGGGTGATGGGAAAGAAGAACGCGGTAATTCTTGTGGGGTCAACAGTACTTTTTAGGCTAGCTGAGTATAAATGGAAAATAATCTTTTATTAAAGGAAATTGATAGATTTTTCTAATAGAAAATATGGGAAAAAACAAAAAATAAAACCTCCTCTTGCAAATTTGCACTCTTGAAGGTGCTTGACTTGTAAAAAGACCAAAATTTTGTGCTCAACTTGTAAGCTATCTCTTTCTTTTTCCTTCAAAAAGCAGCTTTTCGTGGTGGGTTTCATTGTAAAGATTCAACATTTATATATTGGAGATCTGCAGTTTCTAATTTTGTGTGGATCTTTCCTATTGCAAGGTCTTTCTTAGCTTATACTTTTTCAGTTTATGTTTCTGATTAAATTTGAGAATTTGTGATGAATTTCTTTAGCTCTTTCCTTGTTTTCTTTATCTATTTTTGATGGATTCTAGACAGTGAATGTCTTGTTCTGTTATATGTGTGTGAATCTCAAGATTCTTAGCATATCTCGTTTGCATAAGTTCTGTTTCACTTTCTTTGCCTGTAAGAATATGGTGTCGTGTAAGTTCCCCTTCACCCTTTGCTTGCTTGCAAAACACTTGTCCCTTTATCGGTTTATGGGTATCGGATTCCATTTTGTTTAGACATTATTTTTGCAATTTCAAGAGCCCCTCTTGATTTGCACTTGTATAATTGGTTGATTTGTTAAACCTTGTAAACCTAATTGCTTTTGGGTATATGCTTTCAGAAGCGTCATCTTGTTGGTAGAGTTGGTTTATCCAACTACAAGGTAATCTTAGTGATAGTCTTTATTTCCTATCTAGAAACTCTGCCAGCTAGCTGTGCCTGATTGTAACACCAGATTGCCAGTTTCATTTCTTGAAATCAAAGAACTTTATTCTGCATGCCCCTTTTGACTTTTTCGTGTATTTGTGGAAGATAAGGGCGAAATTTTTGATGAATCGATAATTAACTGCTTTGCACAGTACAAGTGGGAACGGAATAACCCTTTTATTCTATACCCTAAGGAGAGGAAAAGGGGGGGTTGAAGATGTGGGGATGGTTTTGCTCTTGTTTTAATACCTCTTAGAAGTGGACTGTAGGTTCTAGTTGGTTCTTACTTAACTTTCAGTTTTGCTTGTGTAATTTATTATTTCATTTGGTTTTTTAATCACTTTGGTGAGTAACTATTGTAGTTTTCCATTAGGTTAAGCCCTCAAAATGGCGATTTCATCTATTCCAACTCCTGCTGATGCTGGAGTACTGTGTGTAATTCTGGCAAACACAGCCATATCTATATCCATAGTCAAGGAGATTTTTCGCTCTATTCTGCATGTCATTGGCATCAACATTGCATCATGGGACGAACTCTCTGTGGATCCCTCGGACTCAGCTGAATGTCCTAAAAGTCTCTCGGAATCATACATGGAGGAGTTTCGAAGCAGAATTCCAGCAATGAGGTTTGATTCACTTTGTATACGCGACTGCCTCAGACAAGAGTGCTCCATCTGCCTGTCTGAATTCACACCAAGTGCAGAGGTCAACCACCTCTGTTGTGGACATGTTTTTCATAAGCGGTGTCTGGAGAAGTGGTTAAAGTATTGGAACATCACATGCCCCCTTTGTCGGAATTTCATGATGCTTCAAGAAAGTGAAGATGATACTTGTCCCATGTGAGTATTCTGATAAGAATCTTGATCGAGGAAGTTGTGGTTGTACAGCATTGTATGTATGTATGTATAGGATTCGCTGAATTCTGAACTTTTGAATATGGTTGGTTAGGTGTCAGTATTATGCGTCCTCTTGAAGTGACGAGTTAGTGTAGGTGATGTTTGCGTTGTATATCTCTTGTAAAAGGATTCTCAAGTTTATGCAGTGGTGTTATTTAAAGTCATATCTCATCTGTTTTGCTAAAACTTGATTGAACATTTGCAGCAAGGTAATGTCTTTATTTTATGGGGTATCTAGTTTGATACTGGGGATTATAAAGAAATAATGAATCTCGAATGTGTGTTAGTATTTCCAATTAGCAATAATAACATTGAATTAACACAAAATTGAAGTAACAATAGATTTGAGGAGTTTCCCAAGTTACAGTCACTCTTGAGACAAGAAGAAACACAAATATATACAATTAAGCACTATTGTTGAAATGTAGGAACTAGCAAGTGTTAATACCATCCTTGCAGTCAGTGGTTAGATCGTTAAACGTCTCTATCTGCTTCTTTGCCCTAATAAACACTTCAGTATCCACCAATATCCTCATATACCCATCAAAATCAACCGCGTTCCCATTGTTGAGCTTCGTCGTTTCGTAGTACCAATCGCTGTTTGCATCCCACAGATCTTTATGTTCATCAAGAAAGTGGGTCGAATACTTGTCCTTCAAAGGATCAAAAAACGAGGTTTCTTGCTCGTTGGTAGCAATGTAAAGGTCCCTTCCATCTTTGATCTTGTCTTTCAACTTGGCCATGAGAGCTGTGGGCGAAGTATCCCTATCAAGATTAGGCCACATCTCCTTCTTCCTCGCTTTTTCCCCTCTCTCAACATGAACTGCATCGAAATCCCAATTCATTCTCCCTCCAATACCCTTAGCAACATCCAATAAATGGGGCGACTTCCATAACATATGCCATGGCCGTTGGATAACTTTCTCCGCCTCACCTTCACAAACTCTGTACCAGTAATTATCCGGCTCAACCAAACCAAATTTCCTCATTATCAAAGTCTTCTTCACCTCACCTAGCTTCAATGGTGTCACTCTAACATCCTCCACCAGATGGAGACTCAATCCATCTTTCTCTTGCCATTTCACCCAATCCGACCAAAACTGACCGTGATCAATCACAGACGCTGAGTCCTTGAGGTGCTCAAAATCGAAATAGAACCTGAAATCTTTGCCTTCCTCATCCACTCCGAAAGAGGAGTAAATCTTGGACAAACAAAAGCTAAGATCCATCACCAGAGTCCGATTCAAGAACTGGGCCTCACCCAACATACACATGAAACTCCAGAGATATTGATGCATGCTCGTACACCTATCTCCACCACCAGAATATACCAAATACTTGCCACCACTGAAGGAAACCTCGGATCGAATACTGGGAAGTCCATCATTGACAGCTTCCCCAACCTCATTAAGGCTATCCTTCTCCTTCTTCTCCTTCCCCTTCCTCTTCCTAGCATTACCACCCGAGTGATAATCTCCTATACCAACTACACTCAACGAGCAATTATCCCATCTAACAACACTAAAACTCCGAAAATCCTTGTGGAATCTACCCACATCCTCCTCTTTGGACCTAAACCGCCACGCCATATGGCAAGAAGTACCGTTGTCCCCTACCACAGGCTTTCCAAACCGGTAGAAATGAACATCCTTAAACTTCTCAATTGCAGCCCTCATTAACAAATGGAAGACCTCAGGATCACGGCAATTAATCGGGCCATCCATATCGCAATCACGGTTTTCCGGCACCGGCAGCGACACCGACGCCCGCTGCTGCTCCTCCAACTCAGAGTCGAGATCAGTGAGGTTAAAAAATGAGGGATTGGAGTTGGATGAGAGGAAATTTGTTATCTTTGAAGAAGGATGAAAGAAGGGCTCACGGGGATTGTAGGTAAAGGCGATAATGGTGAAAATCAAAACCCCAATTACAAAAACACTGAAACAGAGATTTGCAATCATGAGCAATGCATTTTGGCCCAAACTCTCCGGCCTGAAACTTCCGCTCCTAGTGGGAGAAAATGATGATCGCCCCAGCATTTTGTTTCTTTCCAATTAATTTATTGCATAAAATCGATACAATTTAGAATATGCAGAAATTGGGAAAAGCAGAGTGGAGATGAAGTAAGGTTGTAGATACAAAGTCTGTATGTATAGGTGGTAGCTATAATTACCTCATGCAGTGCGAGAGTATTGAGGATCAACTCACTTCTGTCATTCTGTGTGTGTGAGAGAGAAAGAGAGAGGTTATTCAGAGTGTCCAACAAAAAGATGAAGCAACGTCGTTAATTGCAAAAAGAGTAATTCTTTTGTGAAACCGTCTCACGGACCATGTTACGTGAGACGGTCATCCCACAACCCACATTACATAATTTATATGTAAATTAATGAAAATGAGTTAGGATTTTTGGTAAAAAGGATTGGTCTCACGAAAACTATTACATAATTTATATGTAAATTAATGAAAATGAGTTAGGATTTTTGGTAAAAATGATCCGTCTCACAAAAACTATCCGTGAGACCGTTTCACATAAATTTTTGTGTTATCGGGTGCTAACGTTTGTCGTTTTTGGACCTATTTTTACAATTAATGTCTCAATTGTTTTCTGTTCACAAGACTTAAAATTTGTGGCACACAAGATCAGTATATTTTATTAATTCTGAAAATATTTGATCGTGTAATGATTATAAAATTGTGTATTATTCTAGATTAAAAAAAGTTTAAACTCGGGTTTTTAATTCTATTTAATCGTCTTTATCCGTTACATTATTTTGATTGTGGGAGATAAGCACATGAAAATTCTTAACTCATTAATTTTCTACTAATTATACTATTAATAAAATTATTATGTTTTATTGGATTGTCCAGAAAAGTTTCCTGATTAAAATAATTCTCCATATTTGGAATTTTAATTCTATTTAATCGTCTTTATCCGTTGCATTATTTTGATTGTGGGAGATAAGCACATGAAAATTCTTAACTCGTTAATTTTCTACTAATTATACTATTAATAAAATTATTATGTTTTATTAGATTGTCCAGAAAAGTTTCCTGATTAAAATAATTCTCCATATTTGGAACTTTAGAGCTTGTTCGGCACAAACTTTGGACTCCAAAGTATTGGAGTCAATAAAAATGTAGGCATAAAAGATTGATTCGTCCCAACGTATATAAAAATGAAAAAGTGGATGTTACTTCTGATAAAATTGACAATGCATAATATAGAACAAAAGATTAAAGATGGAGAGAGCCACTTGTTTTCATATCATATACACAACAAAATCATGGGAAAACACTGATGTTACTCTATTACCACCACCATGTATTCTGATCAACTGTTACAATATATGCTGAACACCAACTTAAGAATGTCTGATGGGATGGAAGAAACTCTTACAAGATACAGTGGTGGTGGACTCGCAACGTGGTTCAAGCTTTTCAAGTTTCATCAGAATGAAACTATAGATTTGAGACGGGATGAAGATTCGAGTTGGGATGAACCTGTATCTGATTCTTCTATTTCGTCAAGCTCAAAGACCGGTGTACCACTTAAACGTTTCCTGCAACACAAAACATATGACATAAGATTCTGCTTACAAATTTACTGTTTGTATGAAAGATCCTTATTTCTACTTATTTTTGGTGTACATCACATCATATCACAAGGGATAGAAATAACCAGAAATCAGATTCAACCAACAAATTATCAATACCCCAACTACCTCTGAGATATGAGGGTATCTTCAGATAATGCCTTTTCTAGTCTCTCCTCAAATGGCGTCGCATGCCACCCAACTTTTTGATCCTGTATAGAGTGGCATTCACAAGTTTCAGTTTAAGCATTTTAAACAAAGCTAGAAAAATTACATGAAATGGTGACATGAGAGAACAAAGGCTAAGAAAGACTACAGTAAGACGTGCCTCTTTGTACTTGGTAGTTGAATTTGGAATTCCTTTTCCATCCCACATTTTAGGAGAAATTTGAATGGCTTCTTTATCGTTCCAATGAGCTGCCACCATACCTAGAATAGGCCTATCACCTGGAGATCTCTCACAATTAACCTTCTCACCTGAATTTGAACTCAACTTTTCATTATTACCATCTTGATTGGCTGAATCCTGTTGAACCCAGTGAGACAAGCTAGGCTCGACATTCCTATCATTTCCAACTGAAACATCATCGGCTAATGTGACTGATATTGGAGTTGTAAACAATGTTGCTTCATCATTTGGCTTGGGAGATTCTCTAAGGTGGTTCGAATTGGATTTTTCTTCCTTCAATTCTTTCCACTGGGAGAGATGATCAATTGGGTTCAAGGCAGAGTACACATACTGAGATCGGATCTTAGTCGTTTTACCACCTGCAATATTGTTAACGTATCCAGGGAATACAGTGCCAGGAGTTTGCATCACATCAGTTAGTTTCAGTGGGGTGGGATATGGTGATGGTTTTGATACACTAGAATTGCCAGATGATTCAGATTGTTCTGATTGTTGGCTAGAATTTTCCGATGAAAATGTAGACCTATCAGATTGCAGTTTAAAACGAACAGATTTGTTTGTGCGCTGTACCGTTGTTGCAAAGGATCCAGATGAAACAGATGAAATTGCAGACCATTGCGTATCTTTATCAGGCACATCTTCTGGAGTAATACCATTCTCAATATCACTGTTCCTTGAGGAGTTTATAGAATTTCTTCTGGTACTATGTCCAGCAGTCATGCAGCTGACAGATGGAATTAAGAGTAGGAGTAAGTTAAAGAATTTCCAAGAGTGTTAGATAGTATTAATACTGGATTCAGCCATATATACATACCTGCTTGGAGTGCCTACCAAAAAACCTGCTCCAGTTATCCATTCTTCATGGATTTTGACAGGTGTTGAAGATTCATCAGGTTGCTCCTCTAATTTCAATTTCTCAATGGGTGTGCTAGGAATCCAGGAATTGAGATTTGATGATTCATCTTTTTGAGTAGATATATCGACACATTTACCTGAGATTCTTCGGATTTCAACAGGAGTCTCAAGTAAAGTTCCACATGCTTTTAGGAATTTGGCCTGCAGAATAAAAGTTTACATTTCCATTTATCCAAATAATGCAAAGCATGGCCAAGCTCAATTAAGTATCTACAAGTACAAATGTTCAATTTTTACATTGAAAATGAGTAGGACAGTATTTCAGTGATTGTATTATAGGAAATCAGTACAATACTATTAAGAGACCTAAACCAAAAACATGTTTCATTATTAAGCAGAGACACCATCAATTAAAATTAGACCACATCAGTTGGCGTCTAACAAACCATAAATCCAGAGGGTAAGAAGCTAAAGCATATTTCATTGCTTTAAGGCAGACTTGATCCAATACCAAATCTAAGATTAGGAAATTGTATAGAAGAAAGCACATACAAATAAAGAGTAATGAATAGTTTTTCACCTTGATTCAATGAAAGGTAGGAACTTTCAAAGGACTCAAAATCAGAAACAGGACTTACGATCCTTGAGACCTTTAGAGACCATGAAGACAAAACCATATAACCATCAAAATAACCTCAGAACTTAGATTTGAGTGCCAGGAGTTTTCAAGTCTCAGATGCAACAAAGATTAATAGCATCCACTTCTTAATTAGCTTAGAATTGTATTGGTACATCATAAAGCTACAGACCCAGCAACCTGCCATCTATCTACATGAGATCACTTGACAAAGTCGAAAGGTTATTATATACTGACATTTAGAAAAGGGAACAAACATCTCATCCTTGAACCCAATTCATCAAATAGACCTTTATTCACATCAAAACAGTACCATTATATCATCATGCATACTCCCTAAACATCTCAAGATTAGTTAAATACTGATCAATTTCATTATAATAGGAAAACGTACAAAAATGCTCATAGATGATGGAGACAACCAGACTCTGAGGAGGCGAGGCCAAATCAAGTTTTCAAAAAAAAAATATAAATAATAATAATAATATTTCTTGAGAATCAAAAACATACTGACCTCGTTCTTGAGCTCCCTGACATTAACTTCCTCTGTCAGTGGATTCCCACCTTCCCCTTTTTCTATATCTGAATCTTTATCTGATTCTAATAAAAACGATTCATAAAAATAGCACTTAATCAATTAAGAAATTATACAAACAACCAGCGTATTTAGAAACATTACAAGAAATTCACTTCCAAACTCATTGATCTTCATTAAAAACTAAGACAGACCCAGAACCACAACACGAATTAAAAAGAAAAGAAAAGAGTACCATAAGAAAGAAACAGCGATGATAATGCATTTTTATTCCAAGGCGCCTTATTCTTCTTCTGTAATCGAAAAATGTAGCATAAAAATAATATGTAATCAGGAAAATCACTGAATTCATAGTGAGAGTAGATACGAGATTTAATTCAGGAAAACCTAACCTAGCTACAAAATTAAAAAGGATCTTACCGGAGTGGATACAGGATGATAGTGAGAGTCTTTCATTCGAAAACATCCGAAAAAACAGCCCATCGTTGCTGACACCACTGTCCGCAGAAACCCTAGTACGCCCACTCCTTCACCTTTCTTCTTAGCGGAAAACCTTGCCATATCATTCCCTTATAGCTATATCCGTTACAATTCGATGCGAAATCGTTGAATTTATGGAGTTTGATTGTGAATTTTTAGAGAGAGAGAGAGAGAGAGATTGGGCAACACTTAAAATTCGAATGGAGAGGGAAATAAATTCAAATGATGAAATTGGTAAATTTATATTGCCCTCCCCTAAACTTTCAAGTTTTACAAAAGAGCACCTCTTCCATGTAAATTGCCATAAACAAAATAATTATGATTGTGATTACTTCGGTTTAATTATGAATTAAAAACAATACTTTTTTGTTGATTTTACATCAAAATATTCTACTTGTTATTGGATTAAAAATAACCTTAATTCTCTTTTATATATATTAATATATTTTTTTATTGAAAAAAAAAAATATATATATATATATATAATATGATATACCTATACTTATGTTATCTCAAACTACATATATATAACGATATTTACACAATACAATGTTTATTCTTTATATAAATAAAAGTGTTTTTATTTTTTCTAGGCTCATGTAAGAAAAAGTCTTCAAGTTTATTACATTATATATCTTTGACATTTATTTGTTCAAATGATCAACAAATCAAATATGATATATAGTCTATTAAAATGGTGATCCCATTAATTAACCTATTTTGTCCTTGAGTCTTAATTCTCTCAAAAATTCTTTTTTATTCACTTTCCTAATTGAAGTCATGTCAAAATATCATTTCCAATCACAAATCATTAATGATAAAGAAATATCTATAACCATTCAATTTCACTATTTTTTTGTCCTAAAAAAATCACTATTTTTATATGTTCATAATTATTATTCAATGGTATGTTTCAAAATGTTTTAAATATTTTGCTATAAGAAATAAGATGTTATTCACATTCTCTACAATGTTGGCAATCACACTATCATATATTAGCATTAAATTAAAAGAAGTGTTTTTAATAATATCAGTATGATTACCCCCGACAAATTCAATATTTTATTGTAGACACATGATATCCACACAAATACAATGAGGATGCCTATAGAAACATTACAGTAAAATTGTAAATCCTTAATATATAGACCGACACCAAAACTTCACAAACACAATAATTAATGATATATCCTATATTAGCTAATCATATCAATATAAACACAATATAAATCGATTGAGAATCCTCATTTCCTTGACAAATAGACATAAATCTTTTATCATGTCTTCTTAAAAATCACCACCTCTAACTAAATATTTTAATGTGAATATGTACAATGTGGTTTAGAATCTATTTAGAAGTATTTATGATAACACAATTTATTCTTGAGATTTAATTAAAAAATATATAAATTAAATTTATTAGATTGCTTGTAATGATGATAGAATTAAGGTCAAAATGTGTGACCGTATACCAAAGGAGTGAAAAGCACCACGTCACAGATTAATGTACTATATTCCTTTTCTATAATTTTCATTTTTAAAAAAATGATCTTATCTTAACTTTAATTGAATTTTAAGAAAGTAATAAGTAGCTAGGGTTTGAATAATTTGACAATAGATCATGAATGGGTCTAAAATTAGGCACCGTCTTTTATTGAAATGAAATGACTGCAGTGAGGAAAAAACAAAGATGCCTTTTAATTGGTTAATACTCACATATTTTGCACGTTTTTTCTATTATCAATTAACCTTCTAAATAATTATGTTACTACATTTGTTAGTTTCCCTTTAAAAATGAAATTACTGGTTAGTTTTGTCCTAGGATAAAAATTTCGATTTTGATAGAAATATCGGTATTTTAGTTTTACGAAAATATCGTGGAAATATTAGTATCGGTGGAAATATCGATACATAAATTTATCGATATTTTTCTGATATTTAACGATATTTCCCCCTACATTCCACCGATATTTACCAATATTTACATATATTTCATAGATTTTCATATAATTTGTACCATGAAACCACCAATATCGAAATCGATATCGATATTTCGCCGATATTTCCCTCATATTTCACCTATTTTCCTACAAATTGTACCATGAAATCATCGATATTGAAATCGATATTTCGCCGATATTTCCCTCATATTTCACCTATTTTCCTACAAATTGTGTCATGAAGTCGCCGATATTGAAATCGATATTTCGCCGATATTTTACCGATAATTTGACAAAATTTCTCGTTTCTTTACCGGGAAAAATGAAAATATCAGAGATATATCAATTGCACCCTATTTTTATATCGGTCACGTGAAAAAATAAAAATATTGAGGAAATATCGAAGATATTTCCGGATATTTTCATCCATGATTTTCTCTCTGTCTCTGTGCCGTGTCTTATATGTTAGGATTAAAAATCATATGATTGTTTTTATTGTATGATGATTATTGATGACATATGGTATATTACTTTTTTATTAATTTTATATACACAATTAACATACGTACATACACCAGACTTTTCTGAATTTGATATATCATAGAAATTTGATATCATAATATTATAAAATAAAAAGGTAGAACGGTATCTGTAATTATGTATATCATTTCCAACAAATTCATGTCTAACAACTACAAAAAGAAAAAAAAATTAAGAAAGGTGATCATAAACTGGTCCAAGTTAATAAGTATTTGTTGTATGGATAAACTAAATAAAATATATATTATTTAATCTCAGCTCTCATGTACGTGATATTTGAAGAATATATATACTTAGTATAATAACTGACAGCCAAAAAAAACAAAATATTAATGATCACAGCTTTCTGGAAGCAAATTCTTGGGTCTCTACGGACCTTGTTCAAAAATATTTTTTGTTAAATTTAATTTAATATATATATATATATATATATATTGAGGTTAAGATTAAATTATTTCAATATATAATTTAAATATATCATTAAATTAATTAGTTTTAGTATGTAAATAATTTTCAAACCTAATTTCCTTAAAGTCGTACGGCAAAATTAGCATTTATATGTTTAATTCCCAAAAGTCTATATGCCTTTCAAAAAAGTCTATAGTCTCCGACCAGTCTTTAATTTGTTAGCCGCATTTATATTCTTTCGTCCAAACAAATAATTTATAGTATAAAATTATGAGCACATAATCTTTTATCAACTTGTTCCTCTATAATTAGATAATTGCACGGAACTAGAAAAATGGAAAATTCAGACAGATCAAATACTAGGGTTAGAAACTACAGGAAATCATCGGTTCCTCGTATAAGGTGGACATCCGATCTCCATCATCACTTTGTTGAAGCTGTTCAAAAGCTTGGAGGGACATACAGTAAGTTCGATCTTTTTTTTAATGTTAGGGTTTAATTTTGAATTAATTGTTTGATAGATCGATGTATAAAAGTATGATACATATATAGAAGCCAAATTTGTTGTTTTTCATGTTGTCCAAGATTATTTCCTTTTTTCCATATAAGTTTGTTAATGCATATACACAATTAAACCAATGATGATCATAGTTCTGTACATGTTCTTCTAAGAAATTATTGTAATTTTAGGGTTGAGAATTTAGATGATTTAATTGATATTTTTGTATGCATGTTTGTTTTGTTAGAAGCAACTCCAAAGAGAATAATGCAAATGATGGCTGTTAGAGGGCTCAAGATTTCTCACATCAAGAGCCATCTCCAGGTACATATGTACAACTAGATCTCTCTCTAGCTTTCTGGGTTTCTGATCTCTCTGTGTGTTTAGATCTCCAAAGATTTTGACTACTTACATATACATGAAGCAATATATCTTTTTTAACTAATGGAATAATGAATGAAGATCATATTGAAATATCATGATCTCAAGATTTTAATGTTAGAGAGAAAAAATTGCTTAGTACATAAAACATGTTTTTATTATTACTTTTTTCTTTTCTAAAGCATAAATTACGTGGTATATACATACTTCCCTGCAGTTGGGTGTTAGTTAATGATCCTTTCAAGAAATATAAGTTTGTATGCATGTTTAATTTATATATAGGTACAGCTAGGTTAGGTTTGGTTACCCTAAGTCATATCATGTACTAAAAAAGAGTATAATATCAGATTTATTCAATTTCTTTGTCAATGATTAAAATGCTTTTTTTCTATAAGTTCCAATTCTTACTTTGGCCTTTTTGGTTGCATTCGACTTTTACCTAACTAATCATTTATCATGAAGAAAAAATTAGCAAAAAACTAACCATATTGAAGCGATATATATTTAATACTTTTGTCATAAATTATTTGATCAAGTACTATATGTATATATAAACTTGATAAATTTTTTATCAGATGTATAGAAGCATGAAGAGATCCTGCATCGAGTTAAAAGAGTTTATAGCTATGGAGAATTGCCAAGAAAAACAATCAGAATATCTTAATTTGCCTCTACGGTATGTTTTCATATTAATGCATTTCTTGTATTTTGTTTTCTATTAATGTCTAATATATACACTTTGTTTTCTAATTAATAATTTTCTTACCCTTCTATATAAAACTTTCCACCTGCTAATTTGTTAATTAATAAAAAAAGACAAAAGTTAACAAAAGAAAAAAATGTATTGAGAAAAAAAAAACAGAAAATAAAGTAATGGGACAAAAACGATAAACAAATAAATTATGAGGGACAAAAACACAAAAAATGAAAGTCTGGGTGTGATGAAATGTGTTTTTCCTATTTATGTGTGTATGTGTATTCTCATATATAACATGTTGAATTTATCTTAAATGGATTTTTAAACAAAATCTAGATGTGATTAATTCAATTTCCTATGGCTTATTTTATATCTAAATTTGTAGATTATATATAAAAGATTATAACTCATATAAAAACTTTTTATTATTAATTTTAAATTTATTTTTGTCTTTTAAACTTTTGTTGGTAGAAATATATGCATAGCTTCTTCTATGAAGTGATAATTAATATAAGCTACATAATAACACTAATCAAGGGTTAAAAGGACGAGTTCGGCAGGGACCTCTTTAATTAATTACAGTTTACTAAATAATTAATGAATTACTTATATTGTCAACTGCTTATTGATGCACGTTTATATATACAAGTATATATTAGAAACTGCATTTTATTTGATGCAGACAAGTACTTTCCAAAGCACCAAGTCGTAGAATCCACGGCACAAGAAATATTACCCAAAACAGTGAACCTTTACTTTACCATCAATACCAGGTAAATTACAGCTTTCAAAAATAACTCTTGGTCTAACATACAGGATTTTTTCATTCACAAGAATTCCAACAATTTGACTATTCCTGATTTTTTTTAGCCTAAAAAAAAAAAAAGGAAAATTGACTATTTTGTTCTTAGTTTAACTATAAATAACCTGATTAATTTTCTTAGATAAAAATTAATAATCGACTATATTTGAAGGTGCATTGCAGAAAAGGAAGTAGAGAAAATATTGGCACGAGCAAAGCGCAAGAAGGTGAAATTGCATGGGCAAACTGGATAAATACCATAGAGTTACCAGCAGCAGAACCCAGTTCAATTTTACACTCTAATTCTGAATCATGCTCTATCAATCTAGACTTGACTATGTCATCACACTAAGTTATGTCATTAGCCTATTTAAAACTTGTTACACATTCATTTAATTTTTAATTTGTCTTGTAAAATTCATTTATTTTTTGGTATCTTCGTATTTATTAAATTTTATATAGATCTATGGGATAATTCATGTCCTTATGTAATAACCTACATACAATACAGAGAGAGATGATTGTACTAGACAAGCCATTGAGGACAGATAAACTAAGTGGTGCATATTAGATTGGCAAGCTTTATTAAAAAAAAATTGAAGTAAATTCATAAAATGATTTTTAAAATAATTTTAAAATAGTCCTACTCATACGAGAATAATATTCACAACCTTATTGAAATTGTTCACTCTAGAATTATCCAAAAGCAATAATTGAATCAAACACCACGTCTCTCTCATTCTCATGAATATAGAAGTTGTGAAAGTAATGAAAATAATCATTTTGAATATTTTAAAGATATGACAACTAAGCTGATTTTCACCATTAAACCACCACATTGAGCTGTACCCAAATTGTATGATTCACAATTGTCTTCTTCTTCACAATTATTTCCCTCTTTAACCACTAAATTATTCTCGTTGCTCACTTCTAAATGCTGCCTTCAATTTCTCGCCGACACTAAAATCTTTCACTAACAAACAGGGCATGTAACTATATATTTAAACTATAGTAAAACTATTTTAATTCAAATATCGTAATTGTATAGGGTCTAATGGGTATCATTATAATAAAATATAAGGAAAAAATAATAATAAATCCAAAAACAGTGGAGATCAAATACATTCTAGCTATATATAATTAAGGTTGAAAGTGCAGACTAATCAAGCCCTGTTTCGTTCATTCATTCATGCAAACAAGAAATTGAAGATACAATGAGGCTAAGAATGATGATCCTCCTCCTCCTCTCCGCCGCCGCCACCATCAGCACCACCGTCAAGGCACACAACATCACCCACATCCTCGATAAGCACCCGGAATTCTCCACCTTCAATCACTACCTCACCACCACCCACCTGGCGGCTGAGATCAACCGCCGCCGCACCATCACGGTGTGCGCCGTCGACAATGCGGGCATGAACGACCTCCTCGCGAAACACTTCTCTCTGGACACCATCAAGAACGTCCTCTCTCTCCACGTCTTCGCCGACTACTTCGGCTCCAAGAAACTTCACCAGATCACCAAGGGCTCCACCACCACCTCCTCCCTCTACCAAGCCACCGGAGAGGCCGCCGGCACCTCCGGCTACGTCAAAATCACCGACATCAAAGGCGGCAAGGTCGGCTTCACCCCTGTCGACAGCGACGCCGACCAGCCCATGTCCACATTCGTCAAATCCGTCGAGGAATTGCCCTACAACATCTCCGTCATACAAATCAGCGACATTCTCTCGTCGCCGTCGGCCGAAGCCCCCACCGGCGCCCCCGCCGACATTAATCTAATTTCTCTTCTGGCCAGACAAGGTTGCAAGGCCTTCTCCGATCTGTTGACGGCGCAGGGCGCCGACGACGTCTTCACGGAAAACGTTAAGGAAGGGCTGACGGTGTTCTGCCCATCCGACGGCGCCTTGAAATCCTTCGCACCGACGTACAAAAACCTCAGCGCCGACGGCAAGACTTCGGTGCTGTTATACCACGGCGTTCCGGTGTACAATTCAATGGATATGCTCAGATCCAGCAACGGATTGATGAACACATTGGCCACCGAGGGAGCAAAGAAGTTCGATTTCAATGTGAAGAACGACGGTGACGACGTCAAGCTCGAGACTAAAGTCGTAACGGCGACGATTAAAGGAACACTGATCGACAAAGACCCCATCGCAGTTTACCAGGTCGACAAGGTTTTGCTGCCCACGGAGTTGTTCAAGGCTGCGCCGGCCACGAAGTCGGCCAACTCTAAGGCCGGAGATGACGCCGATTCTCCGGGACCCGCCTCCGACAATGAGGTTCTGGCGGATGAGAATTCCAGTAACGGCGGCCGGAGAATTGTCGGTGGTGGCGGGATTGTGGCGCTCAGTGTTGGTTTGGTGTTGGCACTTTTGGTGTGACATTATTTATTTTTTTATTTTTATTTTTTTTTAACGAAAAGAAAAAATAGAGTGTTGAATTCTGCAAAAGTCATAAACTTTTTTAAAATTTGATTGTAAAAATTATTGTATTTTCTTTTATATTTTCCTCTTCTTCTTCTTTTTTCAGTTGGTTACGTTTGTCGGTGTAGTGAGAGTTGCAGTCGTTGTCATTCATATAATTAAGTTGTGTGGTTAATATGTACTTATACATAAATAAATAAAAATTATCAAGAAAAATTATTAAAGTTTTTCCTGTTTTTATAAAATTGCTATGGAAGAAATACATTTATAAAAAAAAGTGTAAATAGGTGGAAAGTAGCTAGCTGTCAGTTTGTGGATGGCCATGTGTTGGACAAAATTAAGAAGAAAATGTTAAGCACGGGCTGTACAGCTGAGATTGAGCCATGTTGCCTGCTAGCCTCATTAATCTCCACGTCGTCATTATAATATTTACAAAATATTCGATGGCTTCCCTTCCCATATAGAAAATATTCATTTTTTGAAATGTTTTAAAAAGTCGAAGAAAATCTTTGAATCATTATAGAATTTCATGTGTGGCATTTATACGATGTAAGAATATCATTTCCAAATATGATTGAAAACATCCATATTTTTTCTCGTTTATTCAAACGGCATCCGATCATCTATTTCAATTTGGTGTTTCATGTTATATAAATAAATAAATATATATATATATATAATTCACATCATCTATAAATTAGTGATGTTATCTTTTATTTTACATGTGGTGATTATTTTGGAATACCAGATGAAACACTAATATGAAATAGATGATGATGTTTGTGGAAAAACATACTTAATTAAGATAAAGAAAATTGTTCAAGAAGATGTTAACAAAAACAATATACTTGATTAAAATGAAGAAATTTTGTTCAAGAAGATGTTAACAGTACGAGAAATATAAATATAATTGTTCGAAGATAACATTTGGTGAAACAATACATCCCAATTCATTTATAATGGAAAATTCCATACTACTGATTCCAATTGTATATTCTAAAGTCCCATAATATCTAACATATATATCATGTTGGATAAATTCATGCAATCTCACTCTTTGTGATCTCATCAATTTGTTGATTTCTTATTGTGTTCGGTGTTTTGAATGGGAGGCTTCAGTACCCCCAGTTTTTCAAATACACATTTTATGTTGTAAAAATACTAAATCTTATTGTTTATATTGATTTAGTCTTTCAAATTAATTAACCTCATATATTACTTGTCTGGTTCCTATATAAATTGTTTACCGTTTACCATTTTCAATTTCAACTTGAAGAATGAAAACTTGCATAAGCTTGCATGCGCGTTGCAGGTGATTGCTGACGTGGAATCCAACAGATAATGACGTGAAATCAAGCTGATCAAGTCTACAAACAATACTGAAGGATAACTGACTGAAACAAAAGAGATCAAGCGTGAAAATCGGTTGCAAGAAGCAGTTGCATGAAGAAACGGATCCTAGGGTTATTTTAGGTTTTCTGGCGCAAGCTTAGTTACAATCCGTTAAAGTCGTGGAGATCCGTTTGAGTTCTGTCAAAATTGACAAAGGGCTTTCACTCAGCACACTTCCATCTATTATTGATTGTAGTTTCAGTTAGTTTCGACGTCAGGTTTAGGAGTTCTATATAATAGGGTTCTTAGCTCATAAACCCTAGTCTGCGATTTCTAATTTCTTTGTAATTCTTCATTGATTCTCTGAATATAGTAAAGGTTGTTGTTCTCCGTGGATGTAGACTCAGTGGAAGAGTCGAACCACGTAAATTCGTGTGTGTTTTGTCTCATTTTCGTATTGCATTCTTGAGAGATAGTGTGAGTTTCTCTTTTAGATTTTCTTGCTCATTTTCTGGTGAAGTGTTCTTGATCAAGTAAGTGAGCTTGTGGGCTTTGATTAGTGTCCTCATAATCAACAAGTGGCGCTGTTTGTGAGAATATCAATTCTCTGATTCAAGCCATGGCATCGATGAAGATGGAAGTCGGGAAATTCGATGGAAATGGTGATTATGGTATGTGGAAAGTCCACATGGAGGCTCTGCTTATTCAAAACAATCTGGAACAGGCGATCTTGGATGATGCTGAATCATCTACTCTATCACAGGAGAAAAAGTCTCGAATTCAAAGGAAGGCAAGGAGCATGATCATTCTTTGTCTAGCTGATAAGGCATTGCGCGAAATCTATAAGGAATCTACTGCATTGGAGATCTTGGCCAAGTTGGATGAGTTATACTTAACAAAATCGCTGGCGAATAGATTGTATCTGAAGCAGAAGTTGTTGAACTTCAAGATCCGTGATGAGAAGCAAATCACTGAGAAACTTGATGAATTCAACAAAATTCTTGATGATCTACTGAATACAGAGGAGAAAATCAAGGATGAAGACAAGACTCTAATGTTGCTGAATTCTTTACCAAAATCCTTGGATTCTTTCAAAGATGCATTGATCTATGGCAGATCTGAGGCTCTGAGTCTTGAACAGGTTATGAACTCCATTAAATCGAAGGTTCTATCAAGCAGTTCAAGCACCAAGAGCCAACCCCTAGGTGAAGAATTAAATGTAAGGAAGAACAAGAAGAATCAGGATAAGAAGAAGAAACAGGTGAATGAGAATCAAAATGCAGAAACAAGGAAATGTTTTTCATGCCACAAAGTGGGACATTTGAAGAAGAACTGCCCAGAAAAGAACAAGTCAAATCCTCAAACAAGAGGGCCTGAAGCTGCAGTGGCAGAAAATAGCTATGATCAAGCTGATATGCTATGTATTTCTTCTTCAAACATGGCAACTGAATGGGTTCTGGATTCAGGCTGTAGTTTCCACATGTACCCTGTGAAAGAGTGGTTCCAAGAAATGAAGGAAGAAGACGGTGGATCAGTTTTGTTAGGAAATGATCAAGCATGCAAAGTGAAGGGAATATGAGTGATTGCTCTTAAACTTCATGATGGAAGCATCAAGAAACTACCTAATGTAAGGTATATACCTGATCTCACTAGAAATTTAATCTCACTTGGTTATCTTAACTCTGCAGGTTATGAATTCAACACAAAAAAAGAGATGATTGAAGTATCAAAGAATGACAAAGTCATTCTAAAAGGAAAGAAGTACAATGGATTGTACATCTTGCTTGGATCAACAATCGAAGGCAAAGTATCTGCAGTAATGAGTGATGAAGAAACAAGGATATGACATAAAAGACTTGGGCATATTGGAGAAAAGGGGCTACAAGAACTATCAAAGAAGAAGTTGCTTAGAAACAACACTGTGAACAAACTACAGTTTTGTGAGCAATGTGTCTTAGGAAAGTGAAAGAAGCAGCCCTATGGAACTGGAAAACACACCTCAACCAAGCCTATGGAGTACGTTCACTCAGATATATGGGGGCCAGCAAGAACTAATGGAGTATGTCCACTCAGATATATGGGGGCCAGCAAGAACTATCACTCATGGTGGAGCAAGATACTTCACTACATTTATAGATGATTACTCAAGAAAAGTGTGGGTGTACACTCTCAAGCACAAGAATGATGCATTCCAAGTTTTCAGAGATTGGCTCACACAAATTGAAAACAAAACAGGTAACACTCTTAAGCATTTAAGAACTGACAATGGCTTGGAGTTTCTGTCTTTGGAATTTCAGGAATTCTGCAAAAGGAAAGGTATTACAAGGCATAAAATAGTGGCTTCAAACCCTCAACAAAATGGAGTGGCTGAGAGGATGAATCGAACTCTACTTGAAAGGGTGAGATGTATGCTACTAGATGCTAATTTGCCAAAGTCTTTCTGGGGAAAAGCTGTTACTACAGTAGCTTATTTGGTAAACAAATCTCCATCCTCTTCTATTAATTTTAAATCACCTGATGAGCTGTGGTATGGAAGTGTTCCCAGACATTCTCATCTTAGAATATTTGGTTGTCAAGCATTTGCACATATAAGGCAGGATAAGCTTGAGCCAAGGGCATTGAGATGCATTTTCATTGGTTATCCAATAGGATCCAAATGTTATAAATTGTGGTGTCTAGAACCTGGACATCAAAAGTGCTTTATAAGCAAAGATGTGATCTTCAATGAAAAGGTGATGGGATACTCTAACAGTCAAGGTGGAGAAAACCAAATTAATAATGATGGTACTCCAATTGAGGTGGAGAATGATTCTGCAAACCAACAGATTAATAATGAAGATTAGCAAAATCAGAATTAAGATCAACAAACTCAGAATGAAGCTCAGAGGTGGATGATCAAACTCATATTGACTTAAGGGATTATAGCTTGGCTAGAGATAGAGAAAGAAGGAGAGTTCATTCACCTACAAGGTTTGGACAAGCTGATATAGTTTCTTATGCATTGGCAGTGGCTCAAGAGATAAATTATGATGAGCCACATGACTTTAAATCTGTTATGTTGTCAGAAGAAAATGAGAAATGGATGGAAGCCATGAATTAGGAACTAATATCATTAGAGAAGAATCAGACTTGGATTTTTGTAGATAAACCACCTGATAAAAGAATTGTAGGAAGCAAATGGATATTCAAGAAAAAGGTTGAAGTTGCAAGCTCAGAAAGAATCAGATTTAAGACAAGGTTAGTAGCTAGGGGTTTTACTCAGAAAGAAGGGATGGATTTCAATGAGATCTTCTCACCTGTGGTAAAGCACTGCTCAATCAGAATTTTGCTTACATTGGTTGCTCAATGGGACATGGAACTTCAGCAATTAGATGTCAAAACAGCTTTCTTGCATGGTTATCTTGAAGAGACTATATATATGAAGCAGCCAGAGGGCTTCATCTTACCAGGGAATGAAGACAAGGTCTGCAAACTATAAAAGTCTCTATATGGATTAAAACAAAGTCCAAGGCAATGGTACAAGAGATTCAATGACTATGTACTGAGCATTGGACTGATAAGGTGTTCTTATGATAGTTGTGTCTGATAAGTGTCTTTTTTCATGTATTTTTGCGTATGTTTATATATTCATTTGAATATGTTTAGATACGTTTTTATGGTGATTTCTATTATTATAGTGTATAAGTTGCATTTGACGTGTTTGTCCTTAGTTTCATGATTTTAATGAGAAAAGTGCAAAGTTTCGAGTGTAATTGATGATCAAGGAAGGGATCACGGAAAAATGAGGATGAATAGAAGTGAAATATGAGATTACGAGGAATATTGATGGCGCACGATCTGGTCGTGCCATGCAGCACGACCGTGCGCCAGCTTACAGTAAGTGCAGGAGTGTGGAGCACGACCGTGCCCCACAGTACGGTCAAAGTCGTGCATCAGCCAATAACTTCTTGGGAGGGCACGGTCGACCGTGCTGGACAGCACGACCGTGCCCGGGTGAATGCCAAGTGGTTAAGATTTGATCTTCTTGATAAATCTCCATCTTTTACTTCACTTGGAAGACTCTCACAACAACGGACATACGTAGCAATATAGAGATAGCGAAAAAAGACAGAAGGATTGATACAGAGAAAAACACGAGGGTCGAAGAAGCAACGGGAGGAATTGAAGAAGGATTCAAGAGATCGAGGAATCGAGAGATCATCATTATTTAGAGTTTTTAATCTTTTCTCTCTTGTTAGATTTTAGTTGATATGATATTTTCAATCTTGTCTATGAGTTTGTTTATCATCATGTCTAACTAATTTTATAGGATTTCTAGGGCTTGTTAGTAATTTAATTCGAATCTTGATGGATCTTTAATTTCAAGTCAATGTTCATAATCGTTTATCCTATTTGTGTGTTTATGATTTGATTGTTTGTTTGGTTATTCGGCCGGTAATTGAGCATGTTTTAGTAATTAGGTCAAAATTCGGGAGATGAGATTTAATTATGGAAGAATAAACACATGACGCATAAAAAGACTTAGATTGGGAGATTAAGGAATTTATGTGATGGGAAATCAATCTTAGGTGCTTTTGGGAGTTGTTATGTTTATATCAGATTGAGTAGGGATACCTCTGGTGGCATAATAATCAATCGGTTAACTGACTCGGGAAATCTGTTAATTCGACATATGTGATTGTTCATATAGGATGATTGATTAATGAACTTGAATTGGTTAAAGTGATATTTTGATGAGAATTAGATGACCGCATGTCCTATAACCTGTCTTAGATTATATGTGATTCTTGAGTGAATTTATCTGCATAGTTTTCTATTGAATTAATCTGCGATCTGTATGATTTGTTTTCCCTAGATAAAACTGGAAATTGAATTTGAGTAATTAGTTAGTTCCTAGATAATTAGTCTCTGTGGGATTGACCTTGCTCACCACTTCTACACCCTACACCCTACACTTGCGGAAGTAGCTAAAAGAAATTAGTGAACAATGTCTATCTTGGAAAGGAAGGAGATCAGGTCCATACCTATCTCCTTATCTATGTGGATGACATGTTAATAGCTAGTAAGGATAAACACCACATCCAAAATTTGATAGATAAACTGAAGTTACAATTTGAAATGAAGGAGTTGGGAGCAGCAAGAAGAATCTTAGGAATGGATATCTTCAGAGACTTGAAAGCTGGAAGATTGAGCTTAAATCAGTCAGATTACATAGCAAAAGTTCTAAAGAGGTTCTTTATGCATCAAGTCAAGCTTTCATTAACTGTTATGGGACAATACACTCACCTATCTGCAAATCAAGGTCAATCTATAGTTGAAGAAGAAAGGTATATGGAAAATGTGTCTTATGCAAGTGCAGTAGCCAGTATCATGTACACTATGGTATGTAGTAGACCTGATTTGACTTGTGGAATAAGTCAAGTTAGCAGATTCATGGCTAATCTAGGTAGAATCCATTGGGAGGCATTGAAATGGATGCTAAGATATCTAGCGGGGTCAGCAAATAAAGGGCTAATGTTTGAGAAACAAGACAATAACTCTGATAAACAATAAGCTCTTATTGGATATGTTGTGTTGGGATATTTCTGTAGTTATCTTGATGAGACAAACATGATGCATAACAAAACAGGACGTATAATAAGATAATGAAAGTTGCTAAAAGAAGTTTCCACGTATTACATGATCATAAGCTTATCTGTTAATGAATAGGATCATGAAATGGTTTTCCAAGGTATAAGGAAAACCAACCTTAGAAGAAACAGAAATAAGTCTTCTAAGGGTCAGCAAGTTATAGGGAACAGCAAGCTGAAAGGAAGTATCTGCATAAGGAAGCAAATAAGATACTGCAAGAAGTAGATAACATGCTGAAAGAGAAACAGAAAGCAGAAAAGCTTTGGGCAGAAACCTGCACAAAAGAAGAACCAATCTTAGAAGATATGAGAATCTTCTAAGAACAGGAAGCTGGAAGCTGAAAGCTGATATAAGAATACTGGATGCTGCAATCAGGAAGTAACAAACAACAAGCAACGAAAGGAAGCTGAAAGAACAAAGCAGCAAAACAGTATACAACGACAGGAAGCTGACTACAGGTTTCAGGAACAGGAAGCTGATCTGAAATAGAATCCTGGTACGGAACAAGAAGGAGTATAGAACCTCATCCTGAGCAGCAAGCAGGAAGGACCCACTATCTATAGAAAGAGCAGGAAGTAACCAACAGACTTGTTAAAAAGATAAGAACTACTCCCTCTCAGGCAGTATCAGGAAGAGCATGCAGCGCAAAGAGAAACAAAGCTAACTGACTCCAAGTAGTCGTTGCATGAACTTCAACCTTGAACCCATACCGACTTGACAGGTCAGCAGGAATGTCAGAAAGGTCCAAAAGCAAATAGTGGGCGTATTAAATGCTCATGTCAGGAACAGCTCAAATGCATTTAATGCGACCATAGAGCAGATCTTGGAGATAAAAGCTTAAACTCAAATGGGAGAAGGATCCCTCTTCAACGGATACTTCTCAACGGTTAAAACTCGCAAGATCTATAAATAGAAGGTGTGGCTAATTGAAGAAAAGTGTTGGACAGAGTCGAGAGGAAACTCATATATTTTCCAAAACTTCTCAAAGCTTTCACATGTTCAGCCACTCAACCTTCTTGCAACAGTCTACAACAGCAGTAGAGCTTTCAAAGATCAAGACTGATTCCCACCAGTTGAAGAAACATTTTCTTTTAACCATTGTGCTGTGTGTGCTAGGTTGTTTTATTTGGTGTACTTAGTTGATAGGATTATATCCTTGCTAAGTTTGATTAGTCTTGTGTAGGCTATCTTTCCCTGTGTGGGAGTGTGTCCCTATGTGAGAGTGTGTATACCCTGTGTGGGTTTAGACCTAGGAATCTAGGATTCTTGTAGGTATAACTTGTTCTGGAAGAGGTTTGTAAAGACGAGTCTTGTAAAGCAAAATGACCATAACGAAGTTCCTCCTCAGAGAAGGAGTAGAGTGGACGTAGAAGGATTACACTACCTTCGAACCACTATAAGCCATACGTGTTTACTGCTTATTTTAATTATTGTATTGATTTACTTGCATATCTATTCTGTTGCATCTATTATAAGCATACTATTAAAACGCGTGTTGCAAAATCATACTTGGAAAAGAAAATTGGTTTTCATCAGAAACTCTATCAAGTTTATTCCACTGTGTTGCATTCTGATACCGAGACAGTAACCTGATTCAGCCAAGGGCCAGGTTGCTGACTCGAGACAGGATACTGTTCTTCAAGTAAGACAGAAACCTGTTATTCAGTTATATGTTTTTGAAAAGTTTGAAAAATCGAAAGAGGTTCATTCACCCCCCTCTGAAACTCTAACCACTTGGGACCCAACATGTTAACTCAGATTTTGCAGGTAACAAAGATAATAGAAAATCTCTTACAGGCTATATCTTCACTTTGTTTGGAACAACCATAAGCTGGAAATGTACACAACAATCAATAGTAGCTTTGTCAACTACAGAGGTTGAGTATATGGCCATGACTGAAGCAATCAAAGAAGCCATATGGCTGAAAGGAATACTCATGGAATTATGGGTAATTCAAAAAAAGGTACAAGTGTTTTGTGACAATCAAAACGCCATACACTTGGCAAAACATCAAGTATTCCATGAGAGGAGCAAACACATTGATGTTAAACTGCATTTTGTGAGGGATATCATTGAAAAATGATTTATCAAAGTCATGAAGATTCCTACTGCTGATAATCCTTCGGACATGTTGACTAAATCCTTGTATGAGATTGGTTAAAATTCTAACCTATCATATTTCTAACATCAATTCTAGTTGAGTATTGTGATTGCAGGAATAGCAGGTTTCTTATTCAAGTTTTAGTGGAGAATTGAAGAATGAAAACTTGCATAAGCTTAGCTCATAAACCCTAGTCTGCGATTTCTGATTTCTTTGTAATTCTTCATTGATTCTCTGAATATAGTAAAGGTTGTTGTTCTCCGTGGATGTAGACTCAGTGGAAGAGTCGAACCACGTAAATTCGTGTGTGTTTTGTCTCGTTTTCGTATTGCATTCTTGAGAGATAGTGTGAGTTTCTCTTTTAGGTTTTCTTGCTCATTTTCTGGTGAAGTGTTCTTGATCAAGTAAGCGAGCTTGTGGTCTTTGATTAGTATCCTCATAATCAACACAACTTTTATTCCAAGTGGTTGAATTTTTTTTCTTTGGAATAATCACATCATCGTATTCAGTTGAAATAAGACATTTGCTAACAAAATTACGTTTTATAAGAAAGATCCTTGTTTATAAGAACTTTTTCGTGTAGATCATCCAAAGAATAATACCCAAAACCTCACCTAATTTGTTAAAAATCGAATAAAAAAAATCATAATTTTATTTTGATCTTATCATAGGCCATAGCTTCATTCTGTATAATCGTTGAGTTGCTTGGTGAAAAAATATCATAAACCTCGTAGAATCTTACAATTGGGCTCATGAGATCAACAATCTTTGTATGTATGTGACCAGAATTTAATCACACTCAATATAGAACTTTAAAATCTTTCTTGTTATTGTAATAGTCAATTTGTTTTCAAGACGTGAGAGGCTTAACATAATTAAGCATATGAGAGATTTTGGGTTGCCCAATAGCGAACGTCTATCAAATTATATGGGCCCAATAAAAGAAGCTCTAGACCCACCATGTTGGACTCATTTCAATGCACAACTAGGCCCAAGAGTTGAAAGCTAAAGAATCCAGTTGTATTGGGATTTTACACCATGGAATTTAAAGGGAAATAGCCGACTGTATCACATTTGATATAATAATTATATCATAAAATATAAGAAAGTTACTAAAATACCACAAAATATAACAAAGTTACTAAAATACCACAAAAATTGACCGGTCTCCATGAGATTGAAGGCTGATACATGTCAATTAATTCATGTCAGTGATTCACTTTAATTTTATTTCTCTTGAATTGTAAAACGAAAAATTGCCGTAGAACTTAGGAATTGTTAAACGAATTTTTAATAAGGACATTGTTAAACGAATTTGTAATATAGGCATTGTTAAATGAATTTGTAATAAGGGCATTTTTTAAACGAAAATTTAATAATTTAAAGAATTGTTACACGAATTCATATATCAATTATTACCAAAAAAAAAAATGTTAAACGAAATTCTTATAAATGTTTTAAAGAATTGTTACACGCGCGAATTCATATAACAATTATTACAAAAAAATTGTAAACAATTCTTATAAATGTTTTAAAGATTTTCGTTTAACAATTCTTATAAATCTTATAAATGTTAACAATACTTATAAATCTTAAGAATTCTTATAAATGTTTTAAACGAAAATCTTTAAAACAATTATTTATAAGAATTTTCGTTTAATAGTGCAAATTTTCGTTTAATGCCTATAATAATGTTTGAAAAAATTAAAAAAAATTCGTGTAACAATTTGTAATTAGTTTAATTTTCAATTGTTTACAAACTTAATGTGATGTTGACATAAGACTCAATATGTAATGTTCGTGTAAATATTGTTATTTTAAATCTATAAACAACTTATTTATTTAATTAATTGTTAGAATATAAAATTTTAATGTTCGTGTAAGCCTATTTTGTTTAATAATTTTAAAGCCTATAATAATGATATTTTCGTGTAATAATCTACAAAATTCAGATTCGTGTATTAATGAAAATTAAAATTTCGTGTAATAATGTACAAATCAAATATTCAGGTAATAATGTAAAAAAAATTAGTATAATAATTTTAAATCAAAAATTCGTGTAATAATGTAAAAAAAAATGTGTAATAATGTAAAATTTGTAAACAATTGAAAAGTAAAAAAATTACAAATTGTTACACAATTTTTTTTAATTTTTTAAAACATTATTATAGGTATTAAACGAAAATTTGTAAATTTGCACTATTAAATTAAACGAAAATGTAATAGTGCAATAGTGTTGAAACACTGCAATAGTATTAAACCAAAATTTACATTAAATGAATAATGTTGCACTATTAACCGAAATGTAATAGTGTAATAGTGTTGAATAATGTTGCACTATTAAACGAATAATGTTGCACTATTAAACGGAAATTTGCACTATTAAACGAAAATTTACCTATATTATATAATAGAGTAATAATGTTTAAAATTTACAAATTTTCGTTTAATAGTGCAAATTGTGGTAGGCATTGTTAAACGATTTTTTATAGGCATTTAAACGAAAAGATGGAATCAATATATAATGTCATTGTGAAACGAAATTTTATAGGCATTGTTAAACGAAAAGATGGAATCAAAATATATAGGCATTGTTAAACGAATATTAGCATAAAACGAATTTTTAATAAGCGCATTGTTAAACGAATTTTTAATAAGCACATTGTTAAACGAATTTTTGTTACATTATTACGCACATATAGACATTAAACGAATATATAGTTATGAAGTTATATAGGTATTAAACGAAATGTGTGGCAGCTGAAGTCAATTTCTAGGGTTAAGAATTCATGTTTAATTTTTTTTATCTTATTTAATTAAAGTGATTTGATTGTTAGTTGACCCAATTAATTTTCAATCTCATCAGCTCATTATTAACATGAAAACTGGTCAAAAGTTGTGGTATTCTTGTAAGTTTGTTATAATTTGTGGTATTTGGGTACAATGACTATATTTTGTGGTAAAATTGTTATTACTTATATTAAATGTGGTACAGTGGGCTACTCGTCCTGGAATTTAATCCAATGATATTATATATATATATATATAGTTAAGCATGACCACAAAAATTGTAGTCATATCTTAGAGTTGAATAATTGGAATCTATTACTAAAATCAAATAATAATTGATTATGGAAGCATGAAAGAGAGAGCAGGATGATAGATGCTGGCGTGGTTAAGCACGAGAGAATATAGAGATTATTCATAACTCACGCTTATCTCTTCAAATTAATTTGTCAAAGCAACACTTTTTTAATTCATTTTTTAATATATGAAGCATGTCGGCGATATTCAATTTCGCTGTTACTTTCTTTTTTCTTTTCCCTCAAAACTCAAAAGAAAGATGGAGCATTATTACTGCTGTATAGTATTTATTATGTAAATTTTAATGTACTGTTTCATTTTTGCTCTCGTGAAATATTTAGAGACTGTTTTATTTTTAAAAGATAAAGAAAGGATGCTGAGATTTTTTTTTTTTTAAATATATTTGGTCAAATTTACCTTCTAAAAATAATTAAGTGAAACTCAAGTTAACTAATTACTCCATTTCAATTTATTTGTCTTCTATGTACAATGGCAATAATACACTTTTTTTTTCCCTCTAAATACTAAGATGTGAATTTTCTAAAAAATGTTATGAAGTATTTACAATAAGTGGGTACGTAATATAAAAAACAAGATAAAGAAAAAGTTGGAATAAAAATATATTTTTTTGGTAATAAATACCCGTATATAAATTGAAACAATATCTAAATTTGTATAGCAATTTTTTTTTTTGAAAGGAATGACATAATGTATTTAATAAATTCATAATATGAGATTAAGACAAAATACAAGTACATTATAATGTGGAGTTTGTTTCATACTCTAGTCTTAAATCACACACTTAGATATGAGGAAACAAATATGTCACCGTGCTTATACAGAAGAAAGGAAAAGAGTTTCTTGAAAAAAAAAAAAAGATGAAACTTGAAAGGAAAGTTGATGCCCCACCTACCATTTTCACCATTTAGAGTTCTCAGAAAATAAAAATAAAAAATCCACTGGCATATTCCATAAATATCTCAAATCTCAAATATAAAGAATCAAGATTGTCACGTGCATAAACACGTGCGACCCTCCATGGTGAATGTTTATATACTGCCCTAATCTCGGACTCTTGTTACAAATCTTCTTCGCTCTTCATTGGTCAACTCCTTTTCCTGCTTACTGTTATTCGTAATCCAACACAAGGTTTGTTCAATCTTCTCTCTCTATATACATCTACAACTGTCATGGGATGTGTCATGTGTGTATATGTGCTTGTATTAGTCTACATGCAATTTGACTCTTGGATACCATAGATCTGATATCTTTTGAGTTTACTGATTAGATCTGATTTTTCTTTTTTGAAATAATCACAGATGGGTAGCTCTGAGTTGTCATGGACGTTGAAGGATCACCCCAAACTGCCCAAGGGCAAAACCATAGCAATGGTGGTTTTGGATGGATGGGGTGAGGCCAATCCCGATAAGTACAATTGCATCCATGTTGCTGAGACTCCTACCATGGATTCACTTAAGAATGTAACTCTTTTTTTATTTATCAGTATCTATAAGTTTAATCTTTAATGAGTGTTGGGATTCTTGTATGTTCTTTTTTTGCTTAACTTTGGGGAAATATGATGTCGGATGTAAATTGTTGATGTTTTTGGTGTAGGGTGCCCCTGAAAAGTGGAGATTGGTGAAGGCCCATGGTAAAGCTGTAGGGCTGCCCACAGATGATGACATGGGAAATAGTGAGGTTGGCCACAATGCTCTTGGCGCCGGCAGGATTTATGCACAAGGGTGAGCTTTATTTTGTTTGCATATTTGTTTGTTTGGACGTTATGTAAATAAAATCGAGAGATGAAAAGTTGAACGTTGAAACTGAAGTTTCTGCTTGTGATTTGATTTTTTGTGTATTTTATTTATTTTTCTTTGTTTATTTGTGTTTTACATGTGAAAATATGAAGGTGTGTTTTCCCGAATCTAGAGATAAGATCTTGGAGTAAATGTGGGAATGCCTGTATTTACTAATGTAATTTAATAAATCTAGAGCCTTTTCTTTTTTTGATTGTAAGATATTTAATGCTTAAATTATTTGATTTTTTGTTATCTAGGCTAGTAGGTAAGCAGAACATCTATTAATAGATTTTTCCTGTTGATATTATCAAGTGTAAGAATGGTTGAGTCAAGGCATAGTAGCAAGTAGGAACTTCTAGTTGAAAAGGTTAGGGTGGTCTATTTTGGTCTCTCTGTCACCACTTACCAGTGCCACAATTACTGAATCATTTTTTCATAAAAATGATGACCGTCTATTTTTCTTGTCACCGAGTTCACAATTATGACTCATGGATTCAAATGGAAAAGCCAAGAACTTCTGTTCTCTTTGGGTGGTGGTTTGAGGAGCTATTTATTAATCTTTTATTTTTATTTTATGTGTTTCTGGCTGTAGTGCGAAGCTTGTTGATAGTGCCCTTGAAACTGGTAAAATCTATGATGGAGAAGGTTTTAAGTACATCAAGGAATCTTTTGAAACTGGAACTCTGCATCTCATTGGATTATTAAGTGATGGAGGTGTCCACTCTAGGCTTGATCAGTTGCAGGTAAATATTTAAGCTTTCATAATTTCATGCAATTATGCCTTTGTATATTAAAAGGAATAACTGACTGTGCACTTCTGCTATGGAGTTCAGTTGTTGCTTAAAGGTGCTGCTGAGCGTGGTGCCAAAAGAATTCGTGTTCATATTCTCACTGATGGACGTGATGTTTTGGATGGATCAAGTGTAGGCTTTGTTGAAACGCTTGAAAATGATCTTGAAAAGTTGCGTGGGGAAGGCATTGATGCACGGGTTGCATCTGGTGGAGGTCGTATGTATGTTACAATGGATAGATATGAAGTAAGTGTGACATGTTTCGTCTATTTTAACCTTAATGAGCACAGAAACCAGATGAGGGCAAACAAAAGTTAGCAGCTTTTTTTATGCCACATTTTTCTCCTTTTCACATTTTACAAATGATGTTAGTGTAGACCTTTAATTGCCTTAAGTCCTCTTTGTGCTCAATGTTGGGAGTACGAAAAGTCGGCTCCAAAGGAGTATGCCTCCCCTGTACTTTTGTGTCACCAAATTTCCATTTAAACATATTGTATCCTTGTTAATGTTACATGTACATAAATATGCATCATTTCGCCCTGTCCTGATGCCTTTGTTCTTGTGGTGTAAAATTATATGGATCCTATTTTCTGCTCTGATAGTTTCTTTCAGTTTTTCTCTACATTGTGGAATATCATGAAATTTACCTTCTGACTTATATTGTGTTCACCTACACTATCCTGAAGTACCAATAACTTTCTGCCTATTTGTAGAATGATTGGGATGTTGTAAAGCGAGGATGGGAAGCCCAAGTGCTTGGAGAAGCAGAACACAGGTTTACATGTCCTGTTAATGCTGTCAAGTCGCTTCGTCAGGTTCCTGGTTCAAATGATCAATACTTACCTCCCTTTGTTATTGTTGATGAGCATGATAAAGCTGTCGGGCCTATTCTCGATGGTGATGCTGTTGTAACTATCAACTTCCGGGCTGATCGCATGGTCATGATGGCCAAGGCACTTGAGTATGAGAACTTCGATAAATTCGATCGAGTTCGCTTCCCTAAAATTCGTTATGCTGGAATGCTTCAGTATGATGGTGAACTTAAACTTCCAAGTCAGTACCTTGTTTCTCCTCCGGAAATCGAGAGGACATCTGGAGAATATTTGGTGAAAAATGGTGTCCGTACTTTCGCGTGTAGGTAAGTTGGTTGAATCTTTGATAAAATGAGCAATCATTTCTATAGCATTACCTTTCATCAAAATTTAAGGCATCTACTGGGAAAACCCCTTCATAGGTGACTATCTGATTGAGAGTCGGCCTGTATTCTTGGTTATTTGACTTCTGTGATAATGACTTTATTCTCCTATTGTTGCATGCCAAATACTGTACTTGGACACCATTTTGGTCAACAAAAGTGCACCAGATTACTGCCTGATCAGAAGCTATAATTTTTTTTGTGTATTCACTTCAGAAAACATCACTTAGCTTTAGGTTTGCAGTGTCTTTACTTACTGTTATTTTAGGATTTTTTTATCATGTGGGTTAGTTTCTTTCTTTTTTTTTTTTTTTTGGCTTCAAGCTCACTTTTGGATATTTTCCATGGAATTTGCAGTGAGACAGTTAAATTTGGTCATGTCACCTTTTTCTGGAATGGAAACCGCTCAGGATACTTTAACCCTGAAATGGAAGAATATGTTGAAGTTCCAAGTGATAGCGGTATTACCTTTAATGTCCAGCCGAAGATGAAAGCTTTGGAGATTGCTGAAAAGGCAAGGGATGCCATACTTAGCCGCAAATTTGACCAGGTAATCCAACAATTATTTTTTTTCTTTTATTTCTACCTGACGAAGAATAGTGCTTTCAGAAATGTTTGTTTTGATCTGTCTCTCTCTCTCTCCCCCCAAAGGTACGTGTTAACCTACCTAATAGTGACATGGTGGGGCACACTGGTGATATTGAAGCAACAGTTGTGGCTTGTAAGGCTGCTGATGAGGCTGTCAAGGTAATACTAATTCTAGAGTTGTATCACTTTGCCTAAGCATTTGCTGTATATAAACATAATATTCAGTTGATCTTGTCGATACCTGGTAACCATCATGTTAACTAATGCAAATTGCAAAATGACTTTCGTTTAACAAGTAAAATGCAGTATGTTCCTGGAACTTCTCACAAATCTGCTGAACAACCATCCTTAATATTTGCAGTATGTCATCCTGAATTAAATTATGTTGAACAACTTGATAAAGATGAATTTCATGGTACTCTGCAGTTTAGTTCTTCTTAGTCATTATACTGAAACTATATAGAAGCACAGATGATAATAGTTGTTTTAAATAGTGGAATAGAGCTTAGGATTATAAATATGCTAACTTTTGTATTTCTCCTCCATTGGAATGTAAGGAAGACGTTAAACTTTTTTGATTTGAACCAGTGTTTCAGTAGTAGACGTGTAGTGGTGGGTGGTATGATAAATTTTGTGAACTTTATTTGGTCAACCAGATGACCAGCTTGTGATATGCTGTTTATTTCCTGGTCATCTGGAAGGTGCATGATGATAATGTGCAACTTTGAACTGGCTATAACCTGCCTTGATTATATGGTATTCTCTTGTATGATGGACCTAATCATTCTATTTGAAGACTTTAGTCATCATCAGCTCATTATCTTTTGACCAACAGTGTCAATTTTCTAATTGTGTTGACTCTGAGTAGATGATCCTTGATGCAATTGAGCAAGTGGGTGGAATATATGTTGTTACTGCTGATCATGGAAATGCCGAGGACATGGTTAAGAGGAACAAGAAAGGCGAACCTGCTCTTGACAAGAATGGACAAATTCAAATACTAACTTCCCACACACTTCAACCCGTAAGTAGTTCTTTCATGTGAAAACATGTTGATTTAGTTAATTCAATTGCTGAATTATTTATGTGAATTTCCAGAGCCATGAAAAAAATTCTGAGACTTGGTGTTTCATACAGTTACTACCACTGTTTTTCACATTTCTTTACAATGTTATTTTTCACCCTAGATTTTGCATGGACATTCCATCCGGTCTTAACAAAATACCTCTTATAGTTAACTGTAGACGTTTTTATCTTCAATTAGCATCACTAAAATAAAACTTAATCATCTGAAAGGTAGATCCCAATTTTCCACACCCTCAACACGCCTTAGCTAAGCACACCTCATCCTTTTCTCCAAATAAAAGGCCATATGTTTACCGTGTAATTTTCTAAATAAAAAGATGTGTAATCCGGGATCAGTCATTTGAACCGATTTCTGATACATATATGTTTCGATTTTGTTAGGTTCCGATTGCAATTGGTGGACCTGGGCTAGCACCCGGTGCGAGATTCCGTAAAGACGTTCCTAATGGTGGGCTAGCTAATGTGGCTGCAACTGTCATGAACTTACATGGGTTTGAAGCCCCAAGTGATTACGAGACAACCCTGATAGAGGTTGCTGACAACTAGACCAAGTTGGGTTACGATTGAAAAATTTTGCAGTGGAGGATTTTCTGTGAGAATACAGTCCATTGTTTTGAATAAGTACTGCATCAGCTTTACGTGCTAGAGTTGTTGATCATTACCCATCTCTGATTTGATTCTCAATGATTTGTAATCTAATTATCAACTCACTGTGTTTTCTTATATAAATTCTGCCTCTAAGAGAGGGTGTTTTCAAGATGCTTGTTATGTTCAGAACGACTTATCATATCAGTTTGGAGTCTGGTTTATGCCTCTAATAGACAGTAAGATTAAAAAAATAGTGAATTCTCATTCAGCCATCTCCTCTATACTTGTTTGATTGTGCAAAAGCCTAGTGAGAATTTGGAAATCATTACATAGAGAACAGAAGTGGATATATATAGGTATATTACTTGGGAGGTTGAAATCACATTGAATGGGATGAAATAGTCTTAGTTGTTTTATAGGAGGTTGAAAAGGAAGATGGAGGTAGAATACATGTTGGGATGTTTAAGCAACATTGAAAGAAGTAGCAACATTCTCAACAAACTTCTTAGCACCCTTGAACCATCTCTTGTCCCCAGCCTGAGCCTTGCAGATGTAGAGCTTTCCGCCTTTGACGGTGGCGGTTATGAGCTGGTGTTTCCCCCCTTCATCTCCATCTGCTGTTCTCGTCAACACCGACAAGAAGTAGTACTGGTTTCCACCCACGACTGGGGTTGATTTCTCCAATATGTTGGCTGTTGCCACCGCCCCGGAGTCGAACCCACCCTCTGAGTCAGTTTTACCAAAGTAGGCCTGCTTCCCCAGCAAATAGTCTACCTGTAAAAGTAATGAGTTATCTATCTTACATTGCAATGGAAATGGAAGTGGGTAGTGGTTGAGATGAGGTTGCTTACTTTGGACAAGAACTCTTCAGGTGAGCCATAGTCTGCTATAGTTTTCTTGTCAGTAGGAGTGATGAGGACACCGAGATTGCTGGTTGCATCGAAGTTGTCCTCGTACCTGAGGACCTGACCGGGGTACTCAATCTCGCTGCTGGGATTCCACTTTGAGGGGATTGATATGGTGAATCCATCTCCTACATATGCCTTGAACTCTGTGTCTGTTTTTGGCTTCCCAAATATGTTGGCTGCACCACCATTTCCATCAATCATCTATTCATTCTATACCATCTAACTCTAACAACAACTAGCAATTCAGCAATCCTATATATATTTCTACCATTAGTATCTAACTAGAAGCAAGATTGATAATATATATACCAGATTCTCCATAGGCAGCATCTGCAGGTGAGACCTTGGAGCCAACAGCAGCAGCACCAATGAGAAGAGTGAGAGCCAATCTCCGGGACACCACTCCGCCATCGGATTCTTGATTCTCAGCCTGCTTCTGGGCTCTGCACACAACAACCTGGCTAGGCTTCAAAGACAGGACATAGCGGTTAGAAGTGGTTCTGGCTGGTGCAGACAGTGTTGCATGGTGGGGCAAGAAGCATGCACTTGACGCCATTTTCTGATCTCTCTCTCACCCTTCTCTTCTCTTGATTGGTTTTGATGAGTTAGATGTGAATATGTTTAAATCTTGGGAAGATTAGATTTTATGATGGATATGGATAAGCTGGTTGAGGTTCTAACACATGCCAACTGGTTGTTATCTCCATGTCATCTCTCCTTATGGGCCGGGCCCCACTCTTCTTCTTCCTTTTTATTTTCCCCTATTACATTGGTCTTTCATATTTTCAATAATTTGTTTTTAAGTTTTGGAGCTATGTATAACAATTTCCATTTGGTCCAAAATTCATAGTTTTCAATTCTCAACTCCAAATAACCAGGAGTGTGTTGGATCGACACATAAAATAAAATTTTGAAATGTGACCATATGAAAATCGTGCATTTATATGTTTCAAACTTCTTTAATGATTTTTTTATTGAGTTATTTGAATTAATCCCCTCAAATCTAAAATTATCTATCACTGTGCAGGTGGATTGCGACCTAAAATGACTGATTAGACCATACGTATGGTAATTAAGTGACGTCTAGCGTCTAATTACTACGTACACAATTTTTTTAATATTATCGTTTTATTATTTCTAATATCTTTATATATATTTTAAAAAATAAATCATTTAGTCATACTCATTTATCATAGTTCCTGTCTAGAAAGTCCAACGGACCCTCCTTTCTATTATAAGGTTATTTATATCATGAAAAGGATTATTAAATATAAATAATTTAAATTAGTCATACTTTAAATATTTATCTATATTTGAAATTTGCACACGTATTTTAGATAAAGTTTTAGATGAATAAAAGTAGTAACATCAAAACAGTAGAACCAAACAAGTTAAGAGGACAGAAATATTATTCTATTTATATTTTAATCATCAATTAATGCCCAAATAATTTAGTCGGTTACTTGTCAAATCTTGTATTATTAATACATCATTCATCAAGGTTTGATAACTTAAAGACTAGCGTGGTCTTAATTTTTTTCTTAAAGTTGTTAAAGGTACACGAGTGATCCTCTATTTATTTTGAGAATATAAATTACATATATATATATATATATTTTTTTTTTTTAATTTTACAGTGATGAAATTTGTATGAGATGTATGTTTTTCATCATTTACCAATTACCATCATACTATACCGTAAGTATATGCATAACAAAAATATATAGTGTGAAACGAAATATTTCATTTAAGATTAAATATAAGATGGAGATATTGATATTTCTGAATAATATCTCACAGATATCAAAGCAGGTAGTTTGCTCTTTCTTTATTGGTATATAAAAAGGAGAACGCCTTTCTCCCTTCTTCCATCTTGTTAGTTATTTTGATTAAGTGCTCAATTTTCACAGAAGAAGGTAAGATACAACTGCCCATTTCCAAGTTTTTTTTTTTTTTTTTCAGTTGATCCTATTGCTGATTTTGGGTTGCTTTTTCTTTTTGAGGTTTTTAGCTTCTGGGCTTGTCTCTATTTGCTGTTTTGTAAGTAGTATGTGCTAAAACAGTTGTGTTTCTTCTCCATCCTTGGAATTATTCTTGATTTTTTGGGCTACTTTGTTTTGGTTGGATTATCTTCTCATGTTCTAATGCAATTTGCTTTCTCATAGTGTTTACCGTAGAGGGACCTTTTGGTATCTTGATCCACCGTCTCTGTGCTATATTTATTCTGCATTAGATTGGAAATATTGGTGTATGTATGTATATATTTTGTTTAACATCTAAGCCTATGAAATCTTTGTTGTCTTTGAGTGTCCATTAGGATAGCCATAGAGTTCTATTAGATTAGCCAAACAACTCATTTCCTTTGTATAACTCTGATTGCTCTACTTATTGAGTGTAGAAAGTCTGTAAGATTTAGTCAGATTCAAATTTAGGAGATTAAGCCATATATTGCCACGCATGTGAAAGAAAGATTCTTGGAGTTTCGATTATCTTTACAGTATTGCTGAGTTTCATTACTAGTGTCTGACCAGAAATACTTATGGTTTTCTTGAGATCTTTTTTGCTTCTGAATTAGTGGACTGGTGTTTTGTTGTTGCGTATTAACAGGAAAAAATGTCTGAGGAAATAACAGCCGAGTCTCTTGTGAATAAAATAACGGAGACGATCTCTGAAGGTGTATCAAAGCACAAGAAAGTGTCATTTTTTGAGGAGAAGCCAGACTCTGGCTTCAACGGATTGTTTGGTCGTGAAAAGCCTGTTCATCATCTCTTGGGGGGTGGCAAATGTAAGACCTTTTTGCAAGTGTTTTGATTATAGTAATCAAGTAGATCCTGGTTTTTAACTGTCGTTGACTTGAATGCGCAGCTGCTGACATGTTGCTATGGAGGGACAAGAAGATGTCAGCTGGTTCCTTAGCCGGTGCAACTCTGATTTGGGTGCTTTTTGAATGGCTGAATTACCATTTTCTTTCTCTCTTATGCTTTCTGCTCAGTATTGCACTGCTACTTCAATTTCTTTGGACCAACGCTTCTAGCTTATTGAATAGGTAATGTTGTGTTTTAAGACTTCAACTTGCATGCTCTGCTTGTGGCAATGCCGTTGTTCTAATGTGTGAACTATCTGTGAATGGAATCAGTTCTCCATCCTCAGTCCCCCGTCTCACATTGCCAGATGAAGTTTTCGTCAACGTTGGTAGATTGATGGGATCTGAGCTGAATCGTGGTTTAAGCTACTTGCAGGAAACAGCCTGTGAAGGAACTATGAAACATTTTCTACTCGTAATCTCACTCTCTCTCACATTGTTTTCCCTCTCTGCATGTGCACATTCGGATAATTATGTTGGATTTTGATGATCATAATAAACATAATGGATTTCTGAATGCTAATTTCAGGTTGTTGCTACCTTGTGGGCTGCTGCTATCATTGGAAGCTACTGTAACTTTTTGACTCTGTTATACATTGGTAAGATGATCTCATTGTGTGTGATGACATAACAAACGGGTAACCACTCACAATTTAACAATATATTTGGAATTGCTGTGTTTGTGTAGGTTTTGTTGCTGCCCACACATTGCCCATCTTTTACGAAAAATACGAAAAAGAAGTTGATGGCTTCATCCTCAAAGTCGGAGAACAGCTTCAACACAATTACGGAAAGCTGGATTCTTCTGGCCTTCTCAGCCGAATCCCAGTGGCAACCTTCTTCAAGGCCAAGAAAGTCGACTAGAATCTTGTCTGCAACTACTCTGAACAATTTAATGTGATGTCTGATTGTAATGTATGTATGTCGAAACTGAGAGTCTGTCTATTTTAAGTTGCTCAAAGTTGAGTGATTATTGAACGAGTTAGCCTTGAAAATCAGTACATTCATTAATAATAATAATAATAATAATAATAATAATAATAATAATAGCACATGATGATAATAATAATAATAATAATAATAATAATAATAATAATAGCACATGATGATAATAATAATAATAATAATAATAATAATAATAATAATAATAATAATAGCACATGATGATAATAATAATAATAATAATAATAATAATAATAATAATAGCACATGATAATTTCTTCATGCAACAGAAGATGTTGAGATCAAACTACCAAAATTTTCTTATAAACTAGTTCTGATTTATACACATATAGAGAGTGCAGCCAAAAGCTCATCTCAGTATTATGCATCCTGTCAAATAGTTAAGAAATACAGCATCCTCCCTGAATATTAAAAGCAAAAGAATTATTGTTGGTTTCTGGAAATCATTCCAGGCACAACTTAGCAGCTATGAACATTAGCAGTCACTAACGTAGAAGACAACATATATTGGAACACACATATTCATCCATATGTTTCAATGCACGGACATATCAATCTAGCTTTCCACTCTGAACCCAGAAGCAAGCACTTCTCTAACTATATGTCAGATGTATATGAGCACTTCTCTTTATCTCAACATCTGGTACAGAGAATGCTGCTTCATTCTGAAACAATCAAATGTTGAAGACTAAATAAGAATCTCAAAATGCAGAAAATGGCGGGTTCATATATTTCATCCACAAATTCTTTATCAAGGGCACAGAAAAGGTCTCCGATCAGTATATATATCACATAAGCCCCAAGGAGTCAAACATAATGAAGATGGGCAAAAAGAAAGGCCTCTAAGCTTATGATCATCCAATGTAGCAATACAATTTCTGTCTCATCATGAAACTCAATCATACCAGTTCTGCATTGAGCAAATAGCAGACACTTCTTAGTGTAGATCGTAAGTCAAACCAAAAATGCAAGTGTTAAACACCTTCCAAAATCAGGTCTCCTGGAGTCAGAATATACCAGATAAGAAAATCCTAGAGCAAATATACATTGGTTCAGCAGATTCTGAAACCAAGACATCACTAACAAATGCTCAGTAGTCAACATCCATCCCCACTTTCAACTTGTGTTACCATCAAGCACCAATATGCTAACATTTAATATAAAACATGATGTTTTATAATCTTTATGTGAAAAGCGCATTCAAATAAGTGCTTATAGCAACACAGTTTCATTCATAATAAAAAAAATCTTAGTTTCAATTTCGAAACAAAGCTCAACAGAAGCAAAAGATGCCATACGACATTGGTGAAGTAACTATAAATCCTGCCTATCATAGAGACATACATAATATATCCACAGAGCCAAACGTACTCAACAATAAAAACACAATTTGTAGCTGCAACCTAACAATAATTAATGAAACAAACAAATGGAATCACCTTCACAAGCTTTAGAAAAATCTTCTCCCTGATTCGTTGTCGCCATCACTGTCATCATCAAAACCACCAAAGCGCCTTGAACCAGAACTCTTTCCAGATCCACTAGAACGATCTGAACCAAATCCACTTGAGCGACTGGAACCACCCACACCAAATCCACTGTTCCGAGCTGGGCCACCCACACCTCCAAAACCATCTGACTGGCTAGAACCAAAACCACCAAAATTTCCAGAGCGACCTGAACCAAATTTGCCTGAGCGGCCAGAACCAAAGCCACCTGAGCGACCTGAATCCTGTCCACCAAATCCACCACCCCCATAATTTCCATATCCACCAGAAGAACCGGAATATCCACCACGGCCACCCCTAGAATCTCCAAAACCACCAGAACGTCCAAACCCAGAATCACCAAATCGACCACTTCCCCTGTTTCCACTATAACCAAGACGGCCACCCTGTTCCATGCCACCATACATGTCCATTGCCCCAGCTTCAACAGCTATCTTCGGGAGCTAAAACCAGGCAATTTATAAACAATTTAGCTCAAGATATTTTACACAACACAGAGAAGTAATGAAACCATGATTCTTTTAGCTGGTATTTACTATTTGATACAATCTCCAGTATTGCAACTGTAAAATTAAACAAGAAGGTAAGGGATATCACAAATTCAAAGCATACAACATTACACTAGAGCAGCACCAGAGCAAAATATAGATAGACAACTTACCTCTACAAATCGGCATCCTACTTCACGTTCAATAGCCTTAATCTCCCTGTATTGGCGGTCTGAATAAATAAGAATTGCTTTTCCTTTCTTCCCAGCACGACCTGTTCGTCCAGATCGATGAACAAAAATCTCTGAAGAGTTTGGGAGTTCATAATGTACCACCTAAGCAGAATAAAGCATCCAGGGTAACATCAGTAAAGGAATATATATGCAGACAAATCAAATTGTTACCAAATCCAACAAAATTATATAGAGTTTCTTGCAGCAGGCTCTCACCTGCACCATGGATTATTAAGCACCTAAACTTTGAAGGTCGATTGATATAAGCTGCCTCACTATATAAGTGAGTTGCTCAGAAATGAGATTTGCTAAACTCACAGTTCTAAAGGATTGAGCTATATTATCCATTAATGACTTACCGCACAATGGCAAAAACATATCTATTCCAAAAGCATGAAAAACATTAATAGATATTATATGCCACAGATATACAGTAATAAGATCCAACTCATATGGCTCAGGGTCTTGGGTCTGAAGTAATTTCTTTGAATATGTCAGGAAAAAAGAAAACCACAAATTGGCACTTCATCCAACACATCATTAGTATAAGCATGTCAAAGCCACATATAAAAGAAGAATCACCAGATCAACATTTGGTACGTCAAGTCCACGGGCAGCTACATCAGTGGCCACTAAAACATTGATCCTTGCTTCTCGAAAAGTAGCCAGAGTTCTTTCCCTTTGGTTTTGTGAGATATCACCATGCAACGCTTCACATTTAAAGCTCCTTTGCATAGCATAAGCCAATCGATCAGCATCACGCTTCGTTTGAGTAAATACAATGCATTTACCTCCATTTGCATGCTCCTGGTAACAATTGGTCATGATGTTTTGTTCAGAAGATCAAACACCATATAAAGTTATGTAACAACTAACACATAAATGCAGTAAAAACATTAGACATATAGTAAAAAAACATAAAGAAAAATTAATTTGATAAGCTCATACGGTTATCAGAGATCCAATTATAGCTGGTTTCTCCCGCATGTCTGCTACGATTGAGTACAAGGTAATACCATCAGCTAATTTCTGATCAGATTCTCCCACCTGCAGCCACATATTTTAAGTCAAAAATACTACACGGAAAGTTAGCAAGTAACTGTCAGGATTCCATAAAAGCACAACTACAATGCTGTTCCAAGAAAAATCAAAGTACAGATTCCATAACACAGGATTTGAATCTCACAAGGTCAATGGTGATTGGGTTTTTCAAGAACTTCTGAGTAAGTTTCACAATCCAATTTGGCATTGTAGCTGAAAACATCATAGTCTGGTGCTTCTGTGTTATATAACTTAAAATAGTCTCAACATCATCTGCAAATCCCACATTAAGCATCTGATCGGCTTCATCAAGGACAACAAATTGCACTTCTGACAGGTTCAAGGCACCACGCTTAATCAAATCTATGACACGGCCAGGAGTTCCAACTACCACGTCAACACCAGCGTCAAGCGTACTTATTTGACGAGATATTGGAACACCCCCATAGACGCATAAAGTATCTAACTTTGGGGCAGATTCAGCGAATTCTTTTTCTACTTGTTTAGCAAGTTCTCTGGTTGGAGCCAAAATAAGGGATAAAGGATTCCTGCCTTGTCTGCATGATAAGACAAGCATATGTTAGATCCCATAACAATACACAATGCTGAATCAATAATTCAAGTTAGAAAATACTCAATAATATGATACATATATATATATATAGCTTACCCATGCTTCTCATTGAACTTAATGATTTTATCCATGATAGGAATCCCAAAAGCTAGTGTCTTTCCTGTTCCAGTTCTTGCTCGCCCTATCATGTCACGGCCCTGCATAGCAGGTTCTAAAACTGCTCTCTGCAATTGTGAGGAAAAAAAGGATTTCATGTCAACACTGAAAAATAGATCATAACAAAACAAGAAGAACCTGAAACCAATATGAGAGCGACTAAAAAGACATATGTTTTCTAAACGTGCATTAGAATATCAGCGCTGTCTAAATTTTCTAGTTCTATCAACATGTTAACAATAGCATAAGCCCAAAGACATCATTTTCAGCTCGAGCTTCCCGTCTTGCTTTCTTCCTTTTTTCTAACTTCAATTAGAAATAAATCAACTTAAAGGATTGCTCACACTTACAAAACAATAAGTAAATAGTACTTATTTACAAGCGCTGAGAAGGTTTTACAAAATTTAATCTTTATATGTTATTTCTTGTGGAATTATACCTGAATTGGGAAAAGCTTTTCAATACCCTTACGCGCCAATGCTGAGGTGATCTCTTGAGAAATTCCAAGCTTGGAGATCTCAAGCCCTTCATCGGAAAGGCCCCTTTTCTCATCGCCATCAGAATAATCAGCCACTGCAAACCCAGCTCGTAAAGCAGGGCTGGAATGGAAGCCCCTCGTCAGTCCAACCACCGGAGAAGGTCCAGCGGCATAGGCGTGAATATGTGGTGAAAAAAAGGTATTTGACGGAACTGGGGGTGGAATATCGGAAATGAAACGGCTGATGGCGGTAAGAGCGAGCTTCTTCAGTGACGAAGAAGACGATCTCTTGATCAAAATGAGGCTACCCATTTTCTCCTATTTTAGAGAATGATTAGTCGAGGAGAAGAGGGAAAATGAAGAAAAAACCCTAAAGAGTGAGGGGTTTTTGTTAGGGTTTAACGAGAGGGGGAGAGAGAGGACTATATAAAAGCGTAAAATATAGAAAGGAGAGAGAGACTGAGAGAGAGTGAGTGAAGGCGGTTGGGTTTTAGGGGTAGGGGTTGTAGTACTTGTAGATATTTTCTGGTCTAGTATGTAAATGAAATAAACTTGATCAAAAAAATTATTAAATAAAAGTATTATTACATTTTCTTTCAAGTGATCTAACTTTAATTTGATTATCTATAGTAATATACCAAAATGATTTGTTGTTATTTAATTGACATCCTATAAGTTTAAAATAATTAAATAAATTCATTGGTTAGTAAAAATTTAAGTAACTCAACAATAGCAAAATATAAAAGTCTATGTTTTGTTTTAAGATAATTGTCATATACATATATATATATATATATATATTCTTAAGTTATTCAAAATTCAAATTGACGCTATGTAAATATAAAATATTTTAACACGTGAATTTGGATGCCATGTAAATAACAACATATCACTTGACGTGTAATAGCAAATCGATTTGATTAAAAACTAAAAAAATTAAATATAAGTGGACTCAAAATATGAATAGATAAAAGATTAAGATTTTTAAGATGGTGAGATTATTAAAAACTATCCACAACTCAATCATCTACAATTCATACCTTACAATTCACATGTTATTTGTAGGTCTGTCTCATAATAATTATTCGTGAAACCATTTTATATGAGTTTTTGTGATAAAAATATAAGTTCTCTAGGAAAAAGGTATAAATGAAGTGAAATAACTCAATAAAAAAAACATAATAAGTATTGCTGAAAAAAAATAAAAAACCTCTACGAATTATCTAAACTTTATTTTACTTTAACTGTGGGTTTATTTATTTTTTTACTTTAATTGTGGGTTTATTAAATGGTAAGTTTAAAAAATAATAATAATAATAAACCCAATAACAAAAAAATGATGAAATTCTGGACTATAGGACTATATGAGTGGGCCTACCGTTTTCCAAGTCCATATACATAGCCCATTAGCTTTATTCTTATCTACTTGGGCCGAAAGTAGGGCTTCGCTGCCGATTTAAATTGGACTGAAGCTTTATATATTGACCTGTCAAACTAACCAATTTAGATTTCTTAGAGCATGTCCAGCAATGCTCTACAATAGCGGCCACCAATACCATCACAATTATGCTCCCAGTAAGGTGTTATTTTCGGATTTGGATCCCCCGCAGGGCAAGAAGCCCAACACCCCATGTTGTGCCCAAAAATGCCGTCGTTTTTTTTTTTTTTTTTGGTTTTGTTTTTTCTTTCTTTTGAACAATAATTTTCTCATTTTTTTGTTATGTGATTATTTATTACATCAAATAATATAACATATCAATAATAGAAATACATTTTTTGATTATTATCAAAAAATGTATTTCTATTATTGATATGTTATATTATTTGATGTAATAAATAATCACATAACAAAAAAATGAGAAAATTATTGTTCAAAAGAAAGAAAAAACAAAACAAAAAAAAAAAAGACGGCGTTTTTGGGCACAGCATGGGGTGCTGGACTTCTTGCCCTGCAGGGGATCCAAATCAGTTATTTTCAGCACCACAACCACTTTATCAATTGGATCAGTTCGGCACTACATGAGGGCTGTTCTGTTCAACTTTATTCTTTTCTTTTTTCTTTTTTTTTTTGTTGTTTATATTTATTAGTTTTATCAAATTTAATATAATACAAATATTAATTCCAACATGGATGGTAGTATAAAAAATATGAATGTTGTGGATGATAATTTGAATGTTGTGTAACTACACTAGTTAATTTGAATATTGTGGAAGATAATATAAAATTTTAAAATTCACAAGAGGAGTCATTTTTCAACATGAATATTAAAAATATAAGAGACGAGAACAATTACATAAAATTACTAAAAATACATTAAAATACATGAAAATAAAACATAAAATTACTGAAAATAGATTAAAATACATTAAAATAAAATTTAAAAAAATGAAAATTGAATAAAATACATGAAAATAAAACATAAAATTACTGAAAATAACAATAAAACCTAATAATTCGAGAGACCAGTCCTAGATCCAGACCCTCTAAAATTCCAAACGTATCATACATAATAGGTTTTGGTACTTGAGATTGTCTCCTCTTCTGTATAATTATTTATTGTTATTCTTTAAAATTCCAAACGTATCATACATAATAGGTTTTGGTACTTGAGATTGTCTCCTCTTCTGTATAATTATTTATTGTTATTCTTGGAATTACTCACGTTTTACGGGATCAACAATCGTGTCCAAATCGATGAGTGGTATGTTATCTTCTCTAATCATTTCTTTTTGTGCAGTTTTTTTCTTTTGTACTTCAACTTTTTACCTTTGCACCTCAATATCACGCTTTCTATTTGCAGCCGAAATTGACAATAATTCTCGTAATTTCTCATTTTCCTCTTTCATAGTGTTTAAAAAAGCAGACATATCTTCACTTTGTTTTCTTTTAAATTTGGACTTTTTTACCCCTTATGGCCGCTGTGATGAAGAACCACCACTTATGTTTTCATCGCTTAAATCGATTGAAAATGAATGTGCAGAAGGGTCAGGAGAAATAGGAGACTCATTAACAACTTCATGTGGAAATGATGCTGAAACTCCGCTTGTGTTTTCAACCTGCACATATTCTTTCAAAATAGACCACACATGGTCGAATTTAAACATTTCTTTATTACCTTTTTGTTGCAGAAATAACTCGTTTGCTCGTCGTATCTGCAAACAATATTGAAATTTATTGAGAAAATATTTATGGCACATAAAATAGTAAAATATATAGATGATTACTTACGATATTGAGCTGCTTGGATGTATATACTCAATCTAACGCAAACAACCATTGAACTTTCTAGTATCTTTGAGAATTGTTTGCATACGACGTTGTATTGATCTTTGGTTACGCCCATTTATGTTAGAGCTTGGCACATTAAAATTGAACTTTTCTATAACGCGTTTCCAAATTTGATCTTCGGATTGGTTTATACCAACGATTGGATTTTGTAAAATTTTAAGATAAACATCGCAAAGATGTTAATTTTCAGCATTTGTATAATTAGTATTGCGTGACTTCGACATTTTAAAGAGAAGATGAATATAATGTAAATGAAGAGATTTGAGAGATGTGTGCTTTAGAATGTGTGGTATATCTTCACTATTTATAGAAGATTTGGTATAAAATATCATGGATAAGATTAAAAGAAAATGATTGATATATATCTTCACTTTTTTTGAAGGGTTGAGATGAAAAGATTGAATAGGTTATCAACGATTATAATTGAATGCACGTGAATTGTGCTTTGTTAAAGTCTTTACTTTTTCAACTTTTTTTTAAGGGTTGAGATTTAAAGATTAAATGAGTTATTAACGACTACAATTGAAAGCACATGGATTGTGTTTTTTAAAATCTTTGCCTTTTCAACTTTTTTTTTTTAATGGTTGAGATTTAAAGATTGAGTTAGTTATCAACGGTTATAGTTGAAAGCACATGGATTGTGCTATCTTTATCAATTATTATTGGTTATATAATGACATATGCTAGAATGAATTTCTACATTATCTTCTACCTTATTTTCCTATTGATTACATATTTATTTTCGAATCCATTATTTTTCTATCCTACTAGTCTCACGATCGAAAAATGGATTTCAATCACGTCGGTCCTTTTGCAACATCTTATTCTTCAAGTTCATCCAATGAAGAGTTTCAACAACGGATGACTAGTTATGATACGGAGCAAGAAGCACTCATCCAACAAATATACAACAACAATCAAAGGATGGAAGAATTTATTAGGCTTCAGAATATCAATTCTACGAGTGGAGGCTCAGTTCCAAGCCGTAGAACAATTTATCGTGATTGAGAAGGAGCAGCACAAAACCTCTTCAACGACTACTTTTCTGAAAATCCAACATTCAATGAAGAACAATTTCATCGACGATTTCGAATGTCCCGAAATTTATTTATTCGTATTGTTGGTGATGTTTCTAATCATGATCATTACTTTGTGCAACGAAGAAATGTAGCTGGAAAACTTGGTTTGTCTACACTTCAAAAGGTAATAGCTGCATTTCGACAACTAGCATATGCAGTTCCAGTAGATGCAACTGATGAATACATCAAAATTGGAGAGTCTACGACACTTGAATGCGTTAAGAAATTATGTTGTGCTATTGTGGAGATATATAGAGAGCAATATCTGAGATCACCCACTCCTAATGATGTTGCTAGACTACTTTATATCGGTAAGTAGCGTGGCTTTCCAGGAATGTTAGGTAGACTTGATTGTATGCACTGGAAGTGGAAAAATTGTCCAACAGCTTGGGCAAGACAATATGTCGGGCAAAGTGGATCTCCAACAATTATTCTTCAAGCTGTAGCTGATTATGATATGTGGATATGACATGCATATTTTGGGATGCCAGGATCCAACAATGACATTAATATGTTGTAAATATTTTATCTTTTCTCTAACCTTGCTACAGACATTGCTCCTCTAGCACATTATGTCATCTAAGGAAAGGACTACAATATGAGATATTATTTAGCTGATAATATTTATCCCAAATGGGCAACTCTTGTGCAAACTATTCTTTCACCAAGTGATCCCAAAAAATAATATTTTGCGAAAAAACAAGAAGCATGTAGAAAGGATGTGGAACGTGTATTTGGAGTTCTTTAAAGCAGATTTGCAATTGTGGATTCAGAGTTCTTCAAAGCAGATTGCAATTGTGGCGAATCCAACACATTTTTGGTTGAAAAGTGATTTGCAAGATATCATGACTACATGCATAATAATGCATAATATGATAATAGAAAATGAACGAGATCTTAATGCTCCAATTGAAGAAAGCTTGAAAGTGCCACCCCGGACATCGAATTTGCTGAGAATGAACCTACTCGTTTTCAAGATTTTCTTGGTCGATTTAGACAAATTAGAGATTCAGATGTTCATTTTGCACTTCGAAATGCACTAATTTATTATTTGTGGGAAGAGTTTTTTAATTCAAAAAATTAGAAATTATCACTATGTAACATATATTTACATTTCAATTAAAATAAGCTACTGTTTTCATTTTACATTGAGTTTCAATCAATTAATGATATTAATTTTTGTTTATTAAATTTTAAATATAAAAATTAAAACTATATTAAAAAATGTTTACATGTGTAAAATATGTTATCCAATTATAACAAAAAATTTAAAATATAATTAAATAAATTATTAATTAGAAATAATATTATCATATTACTTTTTTATATAAAATTTAGTGCAAACTACTGGAAATGAAACACTAACTGCAACAGAGCAGACTGCTGGAGAAGCTCTTAATAAACATCTATACTATACTAATAGCAGGTAAGTTGGAAAAATTTACCGGAATGCCATTTTCCCGCTCAAAAATATCACATCACAATGCTGATTGTGTAAATATATATATTTTTTTAATGTTTCATGACTCAATAATTTTTAATCTATCTTTCTCTCTAAGCCCCTACAAGCCATTAGATTGTCTTTTTCTCCAAGGATCTTAAATTAGGCTTCTCCTACAAGCCATTGGATTGTCTTTCTCTCCAAGACTCTTTAATCAAACTTTCCCTACAAGCCATTGGATTATATAAGTAAAGATGTGTGTAGTTGTTTCAACAAAAACACTCACATATGTGAGATGGTCTTCTAAATTTTCGTCGTTATAAATTTTAGTTCTCCACTTTTTCCTCTTACTTTTTTCTTCTCTGATCTATGATGAAATTTTTGTACCTTCCCAATATCAATTGTTAGGAGTTTATGGTTGGGATGGATTCATACATATGAAAATTTGAGTTATATCAATCAAGGTACATACCTTAATTATCTGTATATTCATGAATTTTCATTTTGATTACCCTGGAAAAATGAAAAAAAAAAAAAACTACAAATTCAAAGAATTGAGAATAAAAGTCAAGTAATTATTGGGTTTCCTAAGAGCTTTTGGATGATTCTTCTGTAGGAGCACAATTAACTTTTGAAAATTCACAACAAGCCAACAATTGAAAAAAGAAATGAGCTAATTAAGTATAGTGCGAAGGAATTTGATCTCATAATCAGTAATTTGACATTCTAAATATTGAATTAATTGAATTGGAAGTTAGAGAATTATATAAAAAAAGTTCTCCTCAAAAGATAGATACGGTTTTATAAAACAATCGGTGAAACAACTATTCCATGACCAATAGACATATACGTAAAATATACGGCTTTATATTGGATATTGATTGAGTGGGGATCTTTCTGTCCCGGGGCATACTCCGGTGCGTACACAGAAGAGGAAATCGCAATGCATCTTGCTCAGCAGGTCTAGCTTGGAGTGAGAGTGTAGCGGGGGTAAGGAAAGTGGCCGCCAGAGAGGGCACTCAGTCGACTCTTCCTTTCAAGTTTAGTTTGCGCCTGAACTTTGGTTTTTGAGACATTATCTTGTCTGATCCACCGAAGGCAACCTGTGACATAAAGACCATCCATTTCGAAAATGTCCCTCTTTTTTGGGCCGGGGGCTTGAGATGCTTTACAGCTTTATATTGTACTATTATAAATAGTGTTAGTGTTATTCAACAATGTGTATATATATAAATATATATATGATGCTCATATATTATGTAATTATGATTAAAATTGTACTGTATTAAAGTAATTGAATTATACTGCAAGATGCCCAACGCTCGGGTACGCGGGTACACCGCTAGTGTAAATTAATAGAAACAAATTCCACAAGAATATAATGATAGAAAACCAAAATTAATCGAAAACCTGGCTTGAAGGCCACATGGAGTATGATCAGAAACCTCGTTTGAAGGCCAAATCGCACGAGGTCAAGGAAGCTCAACCAATGCATACAGAGGTAAGCAAATTTGGCTGCTCGTTTCGTCGAATTTTTTATGTGCATAGACAAATCAAAACCCCAGAATTATTCAATTCCTGTGCAGACTCATCGTTTTCCCATACAATCAAACAATTACTTCCAAGCATTTGTCGCTTTGTTGCCGTCCCAATATTATATCACCAAAACCCACCATTTTTAACCCTTCATCACCAATCATTCGTTCCACTTCATCCAAAGTTGACGCCCATTTTTTCATTTATTCAGGAAGGAAAAACTAACCCACCTGAATCCTGATAACACTCTGAAAGCTGCAATCTTTCTCTCTCTATTTTAGTTATTTTGAATTGTCAAATGAAGAGGTACAGGAATAGAGGTATTTGGGAGTTTGAGCATGAGATGAACATGTTTGCTGCTGCTTATAGAAATGGGGATAGGAATGAAAGTGAATTCTTGAATTGTGGTGTTAATGGCAGGAAAGTGGTGCTGGGTATAGACGGTGGGACTACCTCCACTGTCTGCATATGCATGCCTTTGATACCCTTTGCTCAGCCGCTCCCTGATCCTCTGCCTGTCCTTGCTCGTGCCGTTGCGGGCTGCTCCAACCACAACAGTGTTGGAGGTATAATTATCTCTTTAGTTCATTGTTTTTTTCTTTCTTGGTTAAATTTAGTTGAGTTGGGACTATGATATGTGTGTGTTATGCCATGTTTCCAGTGTTGTGTTTATTAATTATCTTGTTATGGCTTCAATGATCACTACACTTTTGGATTTTTAACATTCTCAAATTCTGAATTTAGCTTTATTTGAATTACAGATTGAGTGGGAAGTTTGTTTGATATGCATTATAGAATTGCACTTGCATGTAGTGATTCTTGTTGGACCTCCAACAATATGTTGATTGTCCGCATTATGAGTGGTGAGCATAGCATAATCATGGCTGTTGGTCTAGACTGAAACCTTTTCAAATAATTAATTTTCATGCTTTAGTAGTGTAAATGGATGATAAGGTTGCTAGCTTCACGTTTGTGGCTAAAATTTCTGGATCACAACTGAACTAGTCATGAAGGAAATGAGGCCTTTTTTGCTGCAATTTCATAGCTTCACTGTTGGGTATAATAATTAGAATCTTACAGATAAATTTAGTGAATTATCCTTACTACTTATGCCGAAAATTAATTACCCTCAACAGTTTAAGTAATTATTTATTTATTGAGGCTCTCACCGTATCCCATCTCAAGTTGCATTGCCTTACTATTAATTTTAGATGGCACTACCAGTGTAGAGCTAGCTTGGCTGAACCAGAACCCCAGTCACTCCTAGTAAATTGAAGCATGCTTTTGTCCAAAGAAAATGAAGGAAATGTGTCGATGGAGATTCACTTTTGCAACCTCTTTCTGTAATGATTCACCATTTTACTTTTCTGTGTTTTACAGAAACTTCTGCTAGAGAGACTTTAGAACAAGTTATGGCAGATGCGCTTGCAAGGTCAGCATCAACTCGTTCTGCTGTTCAAGCTGTTTGCCTTTCAGTATCCGGTGTTAACCATCCAAAGGACCAGCATCGTATACTTAATTGGCTCAGGTTTGATTCGGATAAAACATCTTGCCATCACATTGATATATGTACTTAATTTTTTGTTGCATTCAGCAATGCCCATCAGAATCCTCTTATGCCCACCACAGATCCCATATCCTCAAATCTCCTGGTGGTACTGACATAGAGATGCATGGTTGGAATAAGGAAATCAGCAAGGAAATTTAAAGTGAATTAAATTGTTCTGAGTAAATAACCATTTGGATTTTTATAAACTAAATATAGTAAGTTTCTGCCTTTCTCAAATCATTGTAGAGATCCTTAGATCCTTCAACCTCATTTTAATGCATAGTAGCCAAACTTTATACTTTCTCAATGTAATGTGTCTATATGCCCACTCTTTGACATGGCTTTAATGTTGGAAACATTGTGGAGTTTTCAGTACTCTAGTTGTTATTATATCATGCTTGAATTTGTATTTTTAAATCTGATACTAATAAAATTTCTCTCTCTGTATTCTTAGAGAAATATTCCCTAGCAATGTAAGGTTATTTGTTCAGAATGATGCTGTAGCTGCTTTGGCCAGTGGGACAATGGGAAAGCTTCATGGGTGTGTCCTCATAGCTGGTACTGGTACCATTGCTTATGGGTTCACAGAAGATGGAAGAGAAGCTCGGGCTGCCGGTGCTGGACCTGTTTTAGGTGACTGGGGAAGGTACAGGCTTATGCTAATTTTGTGTGTACTTGCCGTCATTATGAATGTTTTTGCTGCTTTATCCAACATTTTTTCTTAACTTTGATACCTGGCGTTGACATGCAGTGGGTATGGTATAGCTGCACAGGCACTGACTGCTGTGATTAGGGCTCATGATGGCCGTGGTCCACAGACTACACTTACACAAATTATTCTAGACACACTGAATCTCTCCTCACCAGATGAACTTATAGGGTATGCCTCTGATACTCAAATCATCACTATAAGCCATTCAGTTTGTTAACGTTAAATTTTGAACTTAATGAATCAGCCAATGACACCGTATTACTTTGATGTGGCGGACAACTAAATATGCTAAGCTCCTTTATGAATGAATCTCTTTGAAATCTCATCTATATGGTAGATCCTAGATACACTCTTACCCCAAGAATCACAAAAAATCTTGATGTTATCTGTTACCAGATGCATTTCTTGTGTCATGATGAAGTTTTAGTTTCCACTTAATTGTTAGATGACTATGGTTGCAGTAATGATATTATGAGAGTAAAAGTGTAAATCCCAACTGGTTTTAGGTGGACTTATGTAGATCCATCTTGGGCTAGAGTAGCAGCTCTTCTTCCTGTTGTGGTCTCGTGTGCAGATGCAGGGGATCCTATGGCAATTAAGATCTTATTTGATGCTGTTAATGAGTTGGCTTCAAGTGTGAAGGCTGTTGTTGAGAGATTGGAGCTATGTGGTGAAGGTGCGTTTTTTGAATTAAAATATGATGATAACCAATGAGCTCATCTTGTGAAATATATGACGATACCATCCCAACTGAAATGTTCCACACGTTATATCATTGTTGTAGATGGCAAAGATCCATTTCCGCTCGTAATGGTTGGTGTTGTTCTTGAAGCAAACGAGAGATGGGACATTGGTAACGAAGTAATAAGTTGCATATCAAAAGACTTCCCCGGTGTTTTTCCTATTCGTCCCAAGGTAACCATACCATATCTTTGTTGCTTCCAGTCCTCGTCATCACTCTTCTGATGCTTTTTCTCGTCCTGCCTATTCTCCATTCTACTTTCTAACGACACGTTTGTTTCATGGATAAAACTAGGTTGAGCCTGCAGTAGGTGCTGCATTGCTTGCTTGGAACTCTCTGATGCGACAATGCCATCAACAAGTACTCGGAAGATGACGACACATCATTGTGACCGTTTCTTGTACAGCAGCAACAAGAAGACATCACATACAATACAACTTAGTAGTGTACAAATATGTGTTCCAATGTTGCCTTAATTTCCTGATGGTCTGATTTACTGTGTGATAAATATTGGTAGGTCTTATTTATTGGAAACAAATTTTGGTAGAGCTTTTATTTTATGTTGGGTATTATAGTGAACTGTTTCCTCTTACTAAGTCGTCATTCAATCTGTTGTTTCAGCCTAAATGTTGTGCGGTTTCGATTTATTGTTTCTTCTTGTACCTTTTAACATGATCTTTAATATCCCCGATACACATCATTTACATGATAGGATCCGGAATTTTGTATGGATATTTTTTATCTTTTGAAAATAATTGCAAAATTACTATAACATACACTTTTTAGATGTTATATTTATTGTAATTATATAATAAAATTAGTGTATTATTATTTTTAAGAAATTAGGGTATATTCCATTTTTTGTATTATATACAAGTATACTACTGAATAATTAGATAATATACCTCAATAAAATTTATGTATATACTACTGCGTGGGGATTCGGTATTTTTTAAATGAATCATATATAGTTCAAATTGGTCCTGTAAAAGATCACAACCTATATAAACTTCATTGGTCCCAAATCGGTATTTTAATTTCATTATAAAATTTCACTGTAAAATTTCACAACACTTAATGGTAAAAATATATATTTATCTTCGAAAGATGAGGAGAAAACACGTAAATCTAAGCATTGGAGGAATGTCAAGGCTGTTATAGTATATGGCGTTAACTAACATATTAAAATCAAGATATTTAAAGCATCGCCATAAATCTTTGGAAAAACTAGTTCGGTATTAAATTCTAAATATCTGTGAAATAAATTCAGACCTCTTTGACCATTACAAGAAATTTAAGTACCAAAGGTTGGATTCTGTAATAAATTTTTTTTAACAGGAATGCAATAATTGATGTACTTTCCTGATTTACCATGCAGCCGCAGCATAAGCTTCTTTATGAATTCTCTGAAATAATAGTAAAAAAAAAAAGAAACTTTAAAGATCTGAAGCTTATGTTTAGCTCCACACACACACAGAGATCTCAATAGTTCACAAAAGCTACTCATCATTTTCTTCTTCCTTTAGCTTTTAATTGCTCACTTTAGCTCATTTATTCCTCGGACCAGTCATCTTCATGTTCTTTTCTTTTTCCTCTTTAGGGTTGTCCAAAACTTGCTGTGGAAACTTCAAGATCTGCTTCAACTTTTCATTTCCCTCAAAACCCTTGTCAAGTTTTGGTATTTACTTTCTATTTTGAGTTTCAGGTGTAGTCTCTTTTTGCAAGAAAGGGGAAAAAGATTGCAATTGAAGGGCATGTGTGAGTTTGGATGACAATAATTAGCTATTTCGGTTGGGTTGGAGGTGGGGGGGTGGGGGGGTAGAGGGTTACGATAGTTTTTTCAAGATTGTTGTTTTTTCATGAATCCCTTTTGATTTTAAGGTTAATAGTTTAAAGATTGTTAGCAAGATTTTAACTTGTTTGGAATATGAGGTTATCTTCTTCTTCTTCATCTGCTAGTGTGGGTTTTAATGCTCAGCCTGAGGAAGGTAAGTTGTACATCTTTGCTATTTTGTGGTACTTCTGATTTTGGTGCTGCATATGAGAATGCTAGTTCATTTCAATGCTCTAAGAAATTATTTGGTTAATATTATTCTTCCTTTTTTGGGGGGTTCTGAATGGCAGCGGAGACGAAATGCTTGAATTCAGAGCTGTGGCATGCATGTGCTGGACCCCTGGTCTCACTTCCACAGATTGGAAGCCGAGTCGTGTATTTTCCTCAAGGCCATAGTGAGCAGGTTTGTGATTCACACACAGATTTTGTGGCTCCATTGAATTCTTAAGATACCGACTTTGATAGATAATTGGTGTTCAGTTTTCGAATTTGTGAAATTTTTGTGTTTCTTAGATATGGGACATGGGGTTTGAAGGTTATTTGTTCTGTTTCTGTGCCTATGCTTTCTATGAATAAGTAAGTCATTTGTGTGTCCTAATCAACTAAACATCTTGCATGCATTTTGCTTTAGCTATAGTTTTTTTTTTCTTTCATGAACTTAGGTGCTGTTGATGCATACTTGATGTTTGTAGTAGATATATCAATAGAATCAGATTTCCTAATAAAATTGTGGATGGAACTAAATTTGAAAAAAGACCATCAGTGGTCATTGTTGAATACCTGCTTACTGCCATGTTGTCTTTATTATTCTAGTACAAGGAACTGAACATTGGTACGTCGTTGATAGAAAAACCGCATTAAGTAACTTGGACATGCAGTTGATCATGATAACCTGTTATGAGCATCATCAACATGTCTTCCTTTAGGAAATTTCGGGGGATTTTAAAATGTTTCCATGTTTTCGATTCTTTTTGGATATGTTTTAATGAGTTGGTATATATTATACTTGAATATTGTAGACTAAGTCTAATAGTGATAGTATTGGATAGACCTTAAGACATCTGGTAATTTATGAACAGGTTGCTGCCTCGACGAATAAGGAAGTAGATTCTACAATCCCTAGCTATCCTGGCTTGCAACCGCAACTAATTTGCCAGCTTCACAATGTTACCATGCACGTGAGTCACATCACCTTTTTATTCTTTTACCATTAAAAATCTTTCTTTAATTCTACAATTGTACTGCATGATTTTCGAAATTGCAGGCAGATATTGAAACAGATGAAGTATATGCTCAGATGACTCTGCAACCGCTTACAGCTGTACTATATTTAGACTTCTTCTTTGGTTTTTGTGAATTTTATGTGGTTTATGTTGCTCACTAGCTATTCACTTTACTGTTTTGGTTAGCAAGAGCAAAAAGACTTGTGCCTGCTACCTGCAGAGCTTGGCACCCCAAGCAAACAGCCGACAAATTACTTCTGTAAAACATTAACTGCCAGTGACACCAGTACCCATGGAGGGTTCTCTGTCCCTCGCCGAGCAGCTGAGAAAGTCTTTCCTCCGCTTGTATGTTCGATCGGCACTTTACTATAATCTTGCAATGTTTTGAAAGATGTTGTAATTATTTGGTCTGTTTTCACTATGGTTGTTCAGGATTACTCTCAAACTCCCCCCTGCCAAGAATTAATTGCCAAGGATCTTCATGGCAATGAATGGAAGTTCAGGCATATATTTCGTGGTGAGTTCTCAAAGATATCATGCTGACCTTTTTTTTTCTTTTCCAATTTTACTAGTAGTAATTGTTGAAAATGTTCGATTATGGTGATCTTAATGCTTTCAGACTACTTAATAGAAATCCTAAATTCTATATTATTATCGCGATGAGCTTTTTCCCTGCTACTTAACTTTCTGTGGTTTCTGGTTATGTCTGTTGAGTAAACAAGAGATTAACATGCGATTAAGATTTAAACATCTGCAGGAATGATTTTCTAATATAGTAGTTTTTTTATTTTGGGGGGTGGGTGAAGTGGGCTATGAGCACTTTTATGGTCATATAATACGATCAACTTCTGAAACTAGCATTTTCATTTTTAGTAGTTAGTTGAAAGAATTCTTGCTTACAGGTCAGCCAAAGAGACATCTTCTCACGACCGGATGGAGTGTGTTTGTGAGTGCAAAGAGACTTGCTGCTGGAGACTCAGTTATTTTCATCTGGTATGCAACACTTTCTGTATTTTCAAGTGTTCGTATTCACAGACTTGCAGGATGTTTGTTACTCTTCTGATTTTTGTTCGTTGATATAGTAGCTTGACATGTCCCATTTCTAGTCATGAATGGCTCGTTCCCATAGGGGTTAGAGGTGGTTCTTTGTTTAGTAACAGTTTGGTCTTTTCCCGTACTTGTAATCTTTCTCTTCCCTATCCTGTCCATGATTTGTTAGAGGCTCTGAAGGAATTAGGTTCAACATGGTTTTGTTGATGCTACAGTGAGTGAAATACACCAGTGTTTCAAGATATACACACACAGCCACACATATATGGTGAGATGTAACATATATGAGGTTGCTTTCACATTTTGGAAAACTTATCAAGAGTGAAAATTTCCTGCCAAGTGCTTTTTAGCAACTTCATATTTTAACATATTACTGCAGTTAGGATACACAATGAAGTAGGGGGCCTTTTTATCGTGCAATGCATTATCATGGCTTATTTGTTGACTAACTCTGTATCAGGAATGAGAATAATCAGTTGCTGTTGGGGATTCGGCGTGCTCAACGTCCACAAACAATTATGCCTTCATCAGTGCTGTCCAGTGACAGCATGCACATTGGTCTTCTTGCTGCAGCTGCTCATGCAGCAGCAACTAATAGTCGTTTCACTATCTTTTATAATCCAAGGTAGTTTTCTGCTCTCCCCCCCCCCCCCCTTTCTGGGTTTATTTAGGAATTTGTTCTTTACATTTGTGTTTTTCTTGAACTTTAGGGCAAGTCCGTCAGAGTTTGTTATACCACTGGCAAAGTACGCCAAAGCAGTGTATCATACACGAGTTTCTGTAGGAATGCGTTTCCGGATGCTATTTGAAACGGAAGAATCCAGTGTCCGTAGGTAGGTGTAATATTCCTCAAAAAATCATGAATATGTCCAGGAAATTTTTGGAGTTCTATGTTTATCTCGGTTGAATGTGCATGCTTTACTTCAAAAAAAAAAAAAAACTCTAATTGGTGGACTTTTTACCATGGACACTAAAAGATGATTTTATATGTTTGAACTCAGGTATATGGGCACAATTACTGGTATCAGTGATCTGGATCCCGTTCGTTGGCCAAACTCACATTGGCGCTCAGTGAAGGTTATTTCTTACCCAATATTCTTGTGGATGATATAATTTTTCTCTCTGTATCGATCAAAGTCAATGTCCGCTTCTACTCAGCTAGGGGACATCAAAATCTTGCATCTTCTTACGGTTCAACTACTAAAAAAAGTCCCAGAACTTCAAAAATGGTTTTGAGAATTTATTCATCTACCATTCACCTTTTATCCATTGCTAAACTCTGAGTAGATTTACATTTCTTATTTAGGTGGGTTGGGATGAATCAACTGCAGGGGAGAGGCAACCAAGAGTTTCGTTGTGGGAGATTGAACCCCTGATGACATTTCCCATGTATCCTTCCCCGTTCTCACTCAGACTGAAGCGTCCATGGCCATCTGGACTGCCATCCTTCCCAGGTGTTAGAGATGGTGAAATGAACATGAATTCTCCACTGACATGGCTGCGTGGGGGCATTGGAGATCAAGGGATTCAGTCCCTTAACTTCCAGAGATTTGGTGGTGGTGGTGTGCCGTCATTGATGCAACCAAGGCTCGACAATTCCATGCTGGGCTTACAAACTGATATTTACCAAGCAATGGCAGCTGCTGCATTCCAGGACACAGGATCCAATCACTCTCTTCATCTCCACCAAAATGTGCCAAATGTTTCTGCTTCTCTGATCCAGCCTCAAAATGTGCCCAACTTCCTTCATAACTTTGAAGATAACAATGTCGTCATATCTCAGGCTCAGATTTTGCAGCAACAGTTGCAGCAATTTCATGATCAGCAGAAGCAGCAGCAGCAGCAGCTGCCATTGCAACAGCAGGAAGAACAGCAGCTGCATCCACACTTCCAAGATCAACTCACCAAGAAAATGATGGTGAATGGATCGCAAATGGAGATCACACCTTTGCAGGCACTCTCATCCACAAGCCAGCTGCACAACTTCTCTGACCTCATCCGCAACCATGCCACTTCATATAATAATTCTCCCACGCCTCAGAATCTTCTGACTTCATTTTCCGGTGAAGGAGTGAACCTACATGGGCCCAATCCTGATTCCTCCTCGTCAAAGCGAGTAGCATTAGACCCTCAACTTCCCTCCAAGCTCTCTCAGTTTGGAATGCCTCATCCAGAAGAACTGGTGACACCTAATTCCAAGGTCTCCGACCTGTCAGCCTTGCTGTCTCCATTCCCCGGCAGAGAAGTTTCGGGTTTCCAAGGCGTGACAGATTCCCATAACAACATACTATTTGGGGTTAACACTGACTCATCGGCTGTAATGCTGAATGGGGGTTCAGTGTTTAGAAACAGTGGCAATGAGAATGAATCTTTGTCAACAGCGCCATATGCAACTCCTCCTGTGTTTGTTAGTGCTGCAGGCACCAACTTTCCTCTTAACCCGGAGATGACAAATGAATCACGTCTCTTGCAGTCCTCAGAAAATGTGGACCAAACTAACTCACCCCCTGGAACCTTTGTGAAGGTCAGTTAGCATCTTTCTTTCCCATATTCTGTATTGTGCAAGTATCTTGTTAACCTTAAAATAGTTTATGGATTGTATCAGGTTTACAAATCAGGATCCTACGGACGGTCACTCGATATTTCCAAATTTAGCAGCTATGATGAACTGCGAAGTGAGGTTGCTCACATGTTCGGGCTTGAGGGCCTGTTGGATGACCGTCAGAGATCAGGCTGGCAGCTTGTATTTGTTGACCGAGAGAATGATATTCTTCTCCTCGGTGATGACCCTTGGCAGTAAGCACCCCAACCATCTCTTTCCCTTCACTTATCATCACATGATATATCATTTCTCACAGTGTTTCCACAAATGAAATCCAGGGAATTCGTAAACAGTGTATGGTATATCAAGATTCTATCGCCCCTAGAAGTACAGCAGATGGGGAAGGAGGCCCCTCATCTTCCAAATACGGTGCAATCACACATGCTCAACAGCTCATGTGATGATTGGAAGGACTCCAGAAGCAGCAGCTTCAATGGAATACCATCTGTGGGTTCCCTCGACTACTGATGCCCCATAGCTCACCTACTTCAAACTAAGTCAAACCTTGAATTTCGATAACCACGCTGTCTGTTTTTGTTTGCTTTTTGTTTGTCAGACAGACTATTTCTTTCATCCTTTCAGCCCTGCTAGTATATGTAGTAACTGTTGTTGTATCTGGCTTGGTCTAAAAATTTGAGGCTTCATATGCCGGACAGTTCGTCGTCCTATCGTATATATTTATCCCATGAATCTATGTCTTGATAAAAAAAACTACTCTAAGCATTGATCCATATTGTTTTCTCCTATGAATATTTTCTGCAGATAGTTTTGTGATCAAGTTTTATGTTTCATCTCTACATTTATATTGGGCTGCAAAGGAATTGATTTTTGCATTAAAAGTTAAAACTAACCAACCAAAGCTCGACTAAGCTTGTATACCACGAATTCAATTCAATTACACCTTTGAAAAAAATTTGTGAAGTGAGTCCATAAACCATTTATCAACAACAAATACAGATTCAGAGCAGAAATGCATCGCATTAATCCATCAATATATGATCATTACAACCTCATACATAGGAAACACCAGTACTAATGTTCATTTTATTACCACTTATACAGACATAGACTATATACATGAACTGGTGCTCTGATCATTTAACTGTGGAACCTTTTGATTTCCACAATTGCTCACAAAGCACCACCATGCCCTGCTAGAATTTTCTTACAGCTCACTTGTTGTTACATACGAGAGATCAACAACGGGACTAAAATAGGAGCCTCCTCACCCATGACCGGCTGAAAGAGATCCAACTCCCCGTACCTCTCCAAGACACGCATTCTGCAGTCCTCAGCAGCCATTAGACCAGTCGAGTATGCACCATGGACCGATCCTGGATAATCTATGCTTGTTGCTTCCCCAGCAAAAAATAGGTTATCCACCGGGATCCTAAGCCGCTCAAACAGTTCGTGGGATTTCCCAACTTTGTCATAGCTGTAGGAGCCCAATGAGTTTTTGTCAGTGCCCCAATGTGAAACAAGGTACTGGATCTGTATGATCACACAAGAAACTCCATGTTAAAAAAGTTCAAGGGCATATAGAATAAGCAATCACACAAGTTACCCAAGAGACAAGTCAAACTTTTCGGAGATGGAGCCAAGCAGGGGCGGATAAAGGGGGGGGGGCAAGGGGGGGCAGCTGCCCCCCCAAAAATTTTGCCAAAAAATACCTATTATATTATATATCATATATTTTCTTATATCCCAAAATATTAGCTATGATACTTGCCCCCCCAAATATTTTCTTATCTTCTTACCTATGAATCTATGATATTCGCCCCCCCAAATGTATAATTCTGGATCCGCCACTGGAGCCAAGAGCTCTTTTCTGGGATAACCAGTTCGAAAAAAGTAAAAAATATGTTCCTCTATCCAAGTGACTAGTGAGGTACTCAGGATTTCTTCATCCATCAATAGCAAAAAAAAAAAAAAAAAAAAAAATTATCAAGGTTAACTGTACTTTCTCATCTGAACTACGCGCGTTTATGCACTTTACGATCTTTTTTGTTACACCATACCCTTGAATTACACGATTTGCTGCACTTTTTATTCAGAAAAGCTGTGCTTGGTGACAGAATATTCAACTGTTTTAGCTAGCATGGCCACATGAGATGTTGAAACAATTGAAATTTGTCACTCAGCAACTTTGGATGGCAAAGTGTAAGAAACTGTGAAGTTCAAGGGTTAAGTATAACAAAATGATTATGATACAATACAATGGAAAAAACGCATGGTTCGGATACCTAAATATTAAATACGAGCATTAACATAGAAAAAATGAAGAATGCAACACTACCGGTGCAGACGCATTTTGAAGGATTCTTTGAAGTTGTTTAAATGCAAAATCAGCAGCAGCCGCATCAGACATTTTCTCAATATCACGAGCTAGTTGCCCAGCAGGCATGTAAACTAATACTGGATGACCAGTGGCCTTGTGCAGATTAAGAAAATAACTGCACTCGTAAGACGTCCCAGCAACGACTCCCAAGAACTCTACGTTTGGCCAAAAGACATTTTCAAAGTGCAAAATTATCTTGTTCTCGATTCCAATTCCAAGGTCATTAATGGCTGCTTCCTTCCACTCTGGTAGTCTCGGCTCAAATGTGATGCAATTTGATTTTAGAATGCCAAGAGGAACAGCAACAATAGCAGCATCTGCTACAAATACTCTACCACCTTCAGTAGTTACCTTCACTCCATTGTAACGTCTAACTATTTTTTTCACTCTAGAAAACACATGGAAAAACAAGCTTAGAATTGTAATGTAAAATATACTTCAGAAAGGTTTGATTCACTAGGGTTATAATTGCAGCAAATTTTACCTGTGGCCCAAGCGGATGTCAAGACCTTTAGCAAGTGTATTAATAACAGGACGATATCCTCGGACCATTAGTCCATGCCCACCAGGAAGTAACTCTTCCTGTCAACGCAATATTAACAAACTGTGTCACTCTAGGTCCATCTACCAAGCAAATCACATGCCCACATTCTTGAATTCAACATCGAGAATAAATAATAGAAACAAAGTGAGGTGTTTTCATTTTACTTTAACACCCTCAGTCACTTGTATTTCAGGAAAAATATAGATGCGAGTTTTTGGCTAGTTTAGAGAGCACAAGAAGAAAGTCTAATGTTCGCTTGAAAAAAATACAAGAGTATATCATGGGGAAATAACCTGGTCCCAGCCTTTAAGTGATATGGTATCAGAATCTGCAGCAAACCAGCCTTCCATTCTGCATAGGTACCACTGCAAAACCTTATGACCAAGCCCCTCCAACCTGCAATGGTGAGAGCAAATCTTTAACATCATTTTTAGATAGGCGTAATACAGTAGTTGATATTACTATAGAATGCTGCAACAACAGAACCTTAAATCTGGTCTCCTCTCGAAAACAATTGAGATGGCACGTTTGATGGACATGTCCTCACTAAATTCCTGTCTTACAAGATCCGTCTATAGAGAATAGTAAAAAACAAATCAGAGATATAAATAGACAAGTTCCCACCCAAAAAAATTTAATTTTTCAAGGTTAGGTGGAAAAGAATGACCACTACTCCACTAGAACAATTCCCAAATATTAGTTTTTTTTTTTTTATCTTCTAAAACATAAGATTAGGAGGAGCAAGAGGAAAGAAGAACAAACTTGCCTCTTTCAAGATGCTTTCAAATGTTTCGCCAACTTTTGAGACTAGATCTTGAGGAACTTGATTTCCATCCATATCAAAAAGTGCATAGCTAAAAATAGCAGATATTAGCTTTTAACTCCAAGTGAAATAGGTTGATGTAAAAAACATTTGTTTATATATAATCTAGCCTTCTAGGTCTCCAAACCCATTTATAACGAACTCTTGATTTGTCAAAGAATGAAAATAGAATGAACCTAACTAAGCAAAAAGTTCACGCTAAATAACAAAGGTGTAATCACCCATAGGTTCTTGAGGTGGAATCACCCATAGCTTCTTAAGTCAAATCAAATGAAACTACTTGCAGCTTAGTGGCCAACAAAAAATATAGCAACTTATTAATGATAAAGCTGTAGAGATTCTTTCAAAGTTCTGAAACTCATAGCACTAGGTCAAAGCTACAGAATTAACAAAATGATGAGGGATGAATAAGAACAAAAATATTTCTTGAGAATATGAGCATACGGGAACGGAAAAAGGGCATCAGAAACACCTTTCCAAATCATGATCATACAAAACTGAGTTGTCCCCACTAGTGCGATAAAGTGGTAATCCCAGTCTTCCTATAACAGGGGCCAAAGGGTTGTCCTTGCAAACACCATGTAACCTGAAACATGAAGATTGTAACTACCAGTACTACACTTAATTAAAACAATGCTCTTAAGCAAAACAATTACCATGAAGCACCCAAGTCAACGGGGAATCCAAATGAATAGTCAGTATCCACTCTTCCACCAATTCTATCCCGTGATTCCAACAAGATAACCTGCAAGCTTCACTAGCTTTAAAAGCACTAATATCCTTAATCATATATGCCATACTAGAGGATACAGATTTAAGCATATACCTGAAATGCAGCATCATGAAGAGCTCGTGCAGCTGCAATGCCAGCAAAACCAGCACCTATAACGATAACAGATGGCGAGGCTGTGGACTTTCTTTCCAAGTTTGAAAAGCAAGGAGCTACAACATAAAATTTTCACTCAAAAAGTTGTCTCTAAAATAGATCCGATCATATTCTAATATAGAGTTTTAACTTATTTATTTTCAATTCGAGTAACACTTTTTCTGTGCACTTTAGAAAATTGATCAAAGAAACTGTACTTAGTAATGTTTCAGCAAAATAAATAAATAAATAAAAATATAAATAAATAAAAATAAAGAGAAAGAAGAAAGTAAAGAATAAAGGCTAGAATAGATACTCCGTCCATTAATTAGTTAGACAAACAACTATTTGAATATTCAGGACAAAAAAACAAGGATTGACTTATATATTAATTACAAAAACTGAGGCTTTGCTCTCCAGAAGTCTATACTACACTATCAATTTCGTAATTCATAATTAATATGTCATATATCTTTATAAATTATAATATGTCCAATTAATCTGGTTTTTTTTTTAAGAGAGGATGATGTATTAAGAAATTCTAACATGAAATTCATTTCCTTCTATCATTTTCCTCGGGACAATACTACAACTACGCATGAAAATTCACCTTGATCAGGGAAAAAGAAAGGGTACAAGGTTAGATTATGCACAAAATATCATTAAATTCAGCTAAAAAAATTCAAAACCAAGAGGTAATCTAAAAAATTAGAGAAAATAAACAATAAAGTAAAATCACACCTCTTCCCAGTTGGCGATTACTATTATACTTTGACTCCATAATTCAGAAATGATGGCGACGATCGGAAGAAAAATAACTGCTAGAAATCGTGAAATTAATCAATATAACAATCGATCTTAATCTCTGTAACAGCTCGGATAATCTCAGGAAGAAGAGAAACAACAAAAAGGTGTTGGTTTTGGAGTAATGGAGGATGGAAGTGATGAAATGGTTGGAATTCGGCGAGGTGTCCAACTTCACCAAGCTACTCATGCGTCTTCCAAACACAAATAAAAACTGGCAAAATGGAAAAACAAGAATGAAATTTATTTTCTGGGAATTTAGCAAAGCCCAGTTTAGAGGAAGAGACAGCTTGAAGAGAGAATAAATGGCGTTTGAGGGGAGAGAAGAAAAGTGAAGAACGAACTGCAATATGTTTGGAGTTTTATAGAAAAAGAATTGTCAGCAATCTCTCACGTTTATTGCCATTTCTTGAAATTTTAATAAATAATTATTATTATAAGGGAGGGGCTGTACGTACAACCCCCACCTTCTTCTAAATACACTCATAATAAAATAAATAAAATGTAAAGACTAAAATACCATTATTTTTAAATAAAATGAATATTTCTCATTTCTACTTATCTTCATCTTCTTCTTATTCCATATTTCTTAAACCCTGATTTAAAAAAAAAAAATCTAATAAACTTTAATTTGTGAAAAAAAAAAACTAAAGTGATAGATGAAAATTATATTTGGAACATATAATTCAAGATTATCATGCATTTTTATAGTTTTATATAGTGTGTTTGACATCTTCCGGTCGAACACTTTAAAAAATATTCAACTATAGGTAGAATATCACACTATGTGTTCGATCACAGTTGGTAGTGGTCAAACACATTGTCATGTGTTTGACCAATCGAGATCGAACGAAACAATTGGAATACTTCGATTTCCATATATTTTTTTTACATTTGCATACAAACTTCATCGATATATTTCAAAAAAATGCATAAAATAATGATTTGTGATGGATGGACATGATATATTCATCAACAATCATAGATATAAAATGATGGTTTACTCTCTCCTGGTGCTGACAAGTGGCATCCTCCAAAGATGCCACATCAATCTCTCCAAGCTTTTTATGCAAAACATGTTCTTTTCTCATCTCTCTCTTACTTTTCCATCTCTCCTACCTTTTCAGCATTTAATCCAACATTTAAGAGAAACTTAGCTGCAAGAATAGAAGAAAATGGTAAAGTTTCATATTTCAATTGGGTTTCGATTTTATCTTTTTACTATATAGGTTTTTCATTCTCTATATATTGGACTTTAAGAGCAATGTGTACTTATCTATACATTTGAAGTTGGATCAAAAATAAAAAATATTCATTCAAAATCTCTACATATATCTATAATTAAACTACAACCAAAAAGAAAAAATTAATCGCCAATGACAATTTCAATCACATATTCATAAATCTCATTGAATATTTATTGAATTAAGCAAGTAGAAACAAAGTAATTCTATTAATGAAGAATCAATAACAAAATACTATTTTTAGGATGAGTGCAAACAATATCAAATAAATATATAGCAAATGAAATAATCACACATGATCAATAGACATTATATAATTAAAATCTAAACAATAATGAATAAGTACAAAATCATATATTGAACTCACCTTCACTTCAAATTAAAAAAAAAAAAGATATCATATCAATCTCATGCATTGTACGGGCATTACTCTAGTCTAAAAAAAAAAAGGTATAATTGTGTGTGATGTGGCGTGTTTAGGAGTTTTATGATTTAAAAGCCATAAATATTGGCGTGTTTGGTAAATAGGTGTGTTTAGTAAGTGGTGGGGTATGCCACCCTACTACTACTGCTATTACTACTACTATTATTATTATTAATATTATTACTACTACTACTAAATAATAATAATAATAATAATTAATTAATTAATTAATAATAGTAATTATTTCATGCAATCCATTTAATTAATTTGCATTCACCGCCTCTATTCTTTTCCATAAAGATACCTTTAAATTTTTATTGTTGGAGCAAACTATATTAATAAATTCCTCATGGAAATTTAATTTTTTAGGCATGAAAACTCTAATTATTGATAAATCAATCAAAATTTTATTTAATATTTACTGGTAAATTATAAATTATGATTTTTACTTGTAATATAATATGTATAGTCTAATTTTCATCATTTTATATGCATTGAAATTGTGTGTAAATAATCAATCAATACTTCATTCATACACATATATGTATTATTTATAAAATTATTATGATAATGATGACGTTAAAAATCCTTCAATTAAACAATTAAAAGCGGTTGAGCCTTACTAAATTAGCTTGACTAATATTATATAATTAATAATATTTTTCCTTTTACAATGTTCAGAGTTTTGCAATTTAAGAAAAGGAGAATCAGTTAATAATAAAACCAATAAAATGATTAAACAGATGTATGATGAAGGTTCAAACAAGTATAACTTCAAATGTTTTGTGTTTGAAATCCACAACTACAATTTCTTAGCTAGGTTTTTTAATGTGGTCTTCTTTAATACGAATTTGAAATTTATCATTACTTGCATTTTAAATTTATTGTGGAATAATTTAATTTAAAACCAATTTTCATTTAAATTGGAATAAATTTATTTCAATTTTTGCATTTCAAAATTTAAATACATAAATCCAAATACATATAAAGTATAATAAATAATCAAGTAATTTTGGAATAATTATTTGTATGTGTCCACTATTCAGTTGGCCATCGGTCGAACTCGTCTGGGGCGAACATAAGAAAAAAAAAATTGAAAAATTCGGTTCAAATTGAAAAAAAAAAAAAAAGAATCGAAATGAGGAATTGGTAACATCAAGAAAACTAGAAATTATTATTTTTTCTAAAAGAAAAATTAAATTTTAAATAGTTTTTCTAATCATGTTTTTAGATGTGAAAAAAAAAAGTTTATTTTACAGTTATTATCGTTTTATTATTTATTAATATTTTGAATAAAGGTTTAAAAAAAATATTTTGTATACAAATATATACATATTACTTAATCACATTAAGAAAAACAGTATAAATAGAAAATATAAGTAAAAACCGGTTTGTATAATATTAGAATTTTAACATTTTATTTCCCTTGTAGGAAATGACTGTGCATGCTGCAAATTTTGTGCCATAGATATTAATCTAAATTATCTAAGTTGTAATTATTTTATTTCTAAAGAAAACAAAAACTATGAGTACCACCGACTAACCGACATATTTGTGCGGCTTAATTTCCTCGTGCATCAAATCTCTGTACGTTGTATGTATGTATTTATATCTAGTATATAAATACTTAGAATTATTAAAATGAAATCAATAATTTTTTATATGTTTGAAATAAGTAAAGCTCTCCACTCCATAAATCATAGTATCTGGTTTATAATAAGTAATGCCAACATTAAATGCACAACTAATATTATATCATATAAATTTTTTAATTTCACATCACTGAATAATTGAAAATATCAGCAACAGTTCTTTTTCACCAGTGTTAGTATCATCAAATTATTATTATTTGAATTATAATTATATTTTTTTCGTGATTTTTAATCCACTTGTCAAATTATATAGCCACATCGGACATAACAAAAAACGTAATTTCAATAGTGATTCATCTTATTATTTATTATTTAATATATGATATGATTTCGACCTAACTTTTTTAGTGGAATCCGTAAATTTAAATATCTAAGAAATATCTTTTAAAAAAATGAAATGTCAAAAATGGGCCATCGACTATTTGATGTGATGTTTCCACTAACCATTACGTTTGAGTTGAATCCAGACAAACCGAACGTGCATGTGGTGGATTTAGCAGACATATGGCTAAAGAAGTTAATATACTTTTTCAAATTAGATAAGCTGATTAATCCATTATTTTATTGACAATTATAATTTTCAATTTTTTTTCTCCTTAAAAGTTATGTGCTTTTAGTGCCATGCGGATCACGACATGAGTTCTAAATACATGACTTAGAAAATAATTATAACGTAATTGTAAAAATAATAAAGGTATACAATTATAAACCCACAAACTTTATAAATACATCATGTTAATTTCTTAAGGATTATTATTATTATTATTATGTGTGTGTTAAAGTTGGTTATGTTTATGTTTACTTGGCTCGCATAAAAACATATCAAGCAACTATGATTTCTATTAACATAAGAATGTTGTATGTTTAAAATTAGATATACTCGAGAGTTCTATTAATTCAACATTTTAATAGAAAATTAAATGATCGATTTGATTTTAAATAGTTTAAAACTTTTGAATGGTCAAACATCAAAAATTTATTAGCAAAACTTGGTGAGTCTGTTTCATGAATCGTAAGTTTAATTAAGAAGTTAACAACATTGAAGATAAATATATTTATAACTTGTGAATTGAAAAAAGTGATAAATAAATTTATTAAATACAATGTTAATAAATACAAATTAGATTTTTGTTTTTGTTCTATGGGTTATAAAGCAATTATCACCAAATTTTCACATCTTTTTGGGTTACAAATAGGGTGTGAAACTTTCACATTTTTCTGAATTTAAATTCAAAGTCTTCTAGTTTCAATGATTCATTATTTTCATAACAATTGTTTTGTAGATACTTAAGTAAAAATATATAATACAATTAAGTTTAAGTAAATTATGATTGGGTCACGTGAGAATTGATCTATATGGACATTGTCCAGCACAAAAAAATCAAAGTTTTATATTATCTATATATCTGCTTTTCGTTTGGTTAAGTTTATGAGAAAGTAAAAACTGTCTTCTATAATGTAATTTATCATGAAAATAGCATTGATAACAAAAATATTTGTCTTTTAATTTGTTTAGAAGAACACACGTGAATTCTACAGTGATATATATTGGTACTAAACAGTGAGAATACACTCAAATTATTCAATATATAATATCTTTTACTGATTCATGTGCATTAACATTATTAGACACTGATTAAATTGTCACATCAAATAATGTTCCCAACTTTAAGCCCAATAATGATATATTTCAATTACAAGATTTTGGGCTTCAATTGGAGAATTGGGCTTGGCTTGTAAAAGGTTTTTGTGGCCCCTTAACAAATATTAATTTCAGAAACAATATTTAAATTTTTAAATTTGATTTCGCTCGAAAAACATTCTATATTTGATTATTTATAACCATATTTGATTTTTATTTTTATTTTTTAGCATTGAATTTAATTTAAAAAAAAAAATTGAATTTAATTTGAATTGATGACTAACAATGACAACCGTTAAGTCATTGTTCTGATAATGAAAATATTGTTGAATTAAGAAAACAAATACCCTTACATTATAACAAATAATTATTTTATTAAATTCACTTACGATGTGTATTATACAAGGATAATACTAGTATTAAAATAAAATTGTAAAAAATTAAATATCTTTTAAAGCTCGTAAGTGTATAAAATTAGCTATTGTTGAGTTTGAACAAGATTCAAAATAACTTTTAATTGTAAATTTTCAGATTGAAAACATGGAACCCCGACCGGGTCGACCCGCCTAGAACCAACTATTCGAATAGAACTCTGAAGACCCAAGGCAACGCCAAACACAGCACATCTGACGACTTAAATTCCACCACGTGTCTTTTATGACACATGTTCTCTCCTTATTCGCCATCCACCCTTTTCCTTTCCACATCGGCTCCCCCCTACAAAAACCCCTTCCCACCAGTTTCCATTGATTGTTCTCTGAGAGAGCTCAAAATTCCACAATAATGGCGACGGCGAATTCACTGCGCGCATTGCTCCTCCTCTCACTCTTTCTGCTAAATTCCTTCAAATCTGAATCGGCGGTGGCGAGCATAGATCTCGGCTCCGAATGGATGAAAGTCGCCGTAGTCAACCTCAAACCCGGCCAGCCGCCGATCTCAATCGCCATCAACGAGATGTCGAAGCGCAAAACCCCGTCTCTTATCAGTTTCCACGCCGATTCCCGGTTAATTGGCGAGGAATCGGTTAACCTCCTTGCTCGTTACCCGACTAAGGTGTATTCCCATCTTCCTTCGCTCCTCGCTAAACCCTACAATTTTACGCGAGATTTTCTCCAAAAACTGTATCTAAGTAACGAGATCGCTCCCGAGGATACGCGGGATGTGGCGGTTTTTAAAGCGGAGGCTGGGGAATTTAGTAATTTCACGGTGGAGGAGATGGTGGGGATGATGCTTAAGTTCGCGGTGGGCCTGGCGGAGACTCATGCGCGGACGAGTGTGAAGGATGTGGTGATCACGGTGCCGCCTTTCACAGGGGTGGCCGAGAGGAGAGGACTGTTGGCTGCGGCGGATTTAGCGGGGTTGAATGTGCTGGCATTGGTGAATGAGCACTCGGGAGCTGCTTTGCAGTACGGTATTGATAAGGATTTTTCGAATGGATCGAGGCATGTGGTTTTCTATGATATGGGGGCTAGCAGTACTTATGCTGCATTGGTATATTTTTCGGCTTATAATGCCAAGGAATTGGGAAAGACCGTGTCAGTTAATCAATTTCAGGTAAATTATTGTTTTCGAATGTTTTATTGATTGAAGTGTTCATTCCTTTCAATGGTTGCGGCTTGGTAAATTGTTATTTTCGAATGTTAAGATGATTGAAGTGTTGCAATTGCGTTTGAATGAATGTGGTTTGCAGCTTAGCATTTTACATAGAAGCGCAGATGAATTCATTGGAGCTAAACTTGCTATTATTCAAGCTTGTTGACATATCTAGATCTAAAAATTATATTTAAGCTTATATTATTATCAGTTAAATTCGGTCAAGCACAAGATAAATTAGGTTTTAGGTTTTAGAAACTTATTAATCTTATTATGTTTTACCTTGGTTGTTATTTTTATCAAAAGGTGCTCATATGATATTTTGACTATGTATGTAGATTGAATACTGTAGTTTGATTAGTTTTTAGCCCTAATTTGAAAACTGAATTGATATACGGTGATAAGTAATTTTTATTTTTATTTTTAATTAGACATTTTGAGATACATGATAAATGACCTTTTGCATATCTTCATTCTGGCACTTTTTTGTTTTGAGGACAATGTTTCATGTGTAAAACTTTGTAATACAAAAGTTTCTTCTGTTGGGAAAGTTTCACATTCGTGAGTTGTTCCAGGTGAAGGATGTCAAATGGGATGCAGAACTTGGGGGTCAGAATTTGGAATTGAGGTTGGTGGAGTATTTCGCTGATGAGTTCAACAAACAACTTGGAAATGGTGTCGATGTTAGAAACTCTCCAAAGTCTATGGCCAAGTTGAAGAAACAAGTTAAGCGCACGAAAGAAATCTTGAGTGCCAATATGATGGCTCCAATTTCTGTGGAATCTATTTATGATGATCGTGACTTCAGGTTAGCCCACCTTCTAGATACACCCCTCTGAGCTGCAAGAAAGATCTTGACAAGGTTGCCGCTCCGTTAGAGATCTTTACAAGTTTGATGCTACATTCTTAGTTCCTGCTACTTTAAGAAGTTTTCTTCATTGTTCATATTCCCTTTTTTAATATAATGCAATTATCTCCAAGTAGTTACGGTACATCTTCAACTAATCTAGGCGTCATCTCTGCATAATAAAAGGTTTTAAACATGGATCACCAAAATGTTATGCTCTCTATTTGATTATTGAAGAAAAAAGGAAACGAAAGAGAGAAGATATTTAAAGTAGAACTATTTGATGAAATTACATTTATAATGTGATCTTATAATCTGTCTTTCACTTTCTTATCCCTTCCAAAATCTCTCTCATGATGTCCTTGTACTTCCAAAAGCAGCCACCATACTTTAGGAATGTCTTCTACTACTATTGCCGCATGTCGTCATCCTCGGAACTATTCATTTGTTCTGTTTTTTCTTCTTTATCATTTCCTTCATTTTTTTCCCCATTAAAAAGGGATGCTGGAGCTTGTTGTTGAACTATATCTCTATTTTCAAATTTCTTAGCAGCCTTTGTTTCTTATTTTTATTTGAAAAACTTTGTTTGTAATTTTTGCTAAATATGTGTGCGAAAAGTATAATGAACTTCAATAACTCACGGTGCCACAAATGTGGTGATTGAAGGGTAGTTGGATTATGAATTTCAATATTCTGGCTTGTCATCTTGACTTGCGACTGCAATTTATTCATGTACTTTGTGAGAATGACTTACTTTATACGGTCCTTTGGTCTTAACTCTACCTTGTCTGTGACTGAGTTTATGTGTCCGATCTGATAAAGGGACATCTAATCGGTCTGCTTCTTATGATTTTAGCCTGATATTGCAGGATATGTTTTCTTTTTCCAACCATACGTCAAATATGCATTGAATGATAACCCTTTTTTTTTTTTTCTTCCTCTTTTTGGATTTTTTTTTCTTTAGGAGCACAATAACTCGTCAGAAGTTTGAAGAGATTTGTGAAGATCTTTGGGAAAAAGCCCTTGTTCCCATAAAAGAAGTCCTCCAGCATTCTGGACTAAATATTGATGATTTATATGCAGTAGAGTTGATTGGAGGTGCCACTCGGGTCCCAAAGCTACAGGTACCTGACATCTGACTTCCAGAGTCATTTTCTTATTGGGTGTTGGTGCAGTGGGTGCTTTTGTAAAACTTTGTCTTGTTTCTCTTATGTTTTCCCAACGATACCATGTGCATATGTTACCTCTAAATTTAGACAATAACACAATTTTGAAATATTAGTTTTCTATCAAATTTATGCTTCTTGTCACTTATAGTTATAATCTCCATGGCTAACAGTATATGCTAACTTACTTTTAGAGCAATGCCAAAGCAAAATAAAAACCTCTATCTTTTATTTCTCAGCTTCTATTTCTATTTCTATTTCTATTTTACAATATGATTTGAATTTCTCAATGTGTTTTCCTTGTAAAGACAAAGCTTCAGGAACTTCTTGGGAGGAAGGAGTTGGACAAACATCTCGATGCTGATGAGGCTATTGTTTTAGGTGCCTCACTACATGCTGCAAATTTAAGTGATGGAATCAAGTTAAACCGTAAGCTAGGAATGATTGATGGTTCTACTTATGGTTTTGTGTTTGAGTTGAATGGTGATGGTCTTTCAAAAGATGAAAACACCAGACAATTAATTGTTCCCAGAATGAAAAAGTTACCCAGCAAGGTAAAGAAATTTTGGATACAGAAAGTGGTATGTCTCAGTAGATGATATCAACTTAAACTGTTTTACTATACTGCAGATGTTCAGATCTGTAGTTCACGACAAAGATTTCGAAGTTTCACTTTCTTATGAAAGTGAAGATCTGATACCACCGGGTGCCTCCTCTCTTACATTTTCACAATATGATGTCTTAGGTCTTACAGATGCTAGTGAAAAGTAAGAATGATGTTGATTAAACATCTGAATTTCATTAATTGGAGAACTCTATTTCCTAAATTAGGTCTTTTCTAATGCCTTGCATGTTTTAGGTACTCATCACGGAACCTTTCCTCCCCAATTAAGGCCAATTTACACTTCTCGCTCAGTAGAAGTGGTATATTTTCATTGGACCGAGCAGAAGCTGTCATTGAGATAACTGAATGGGTGGAAGTCCCGCGAAAGAACCTCACAGTGGACAACTCAACATCTGCTTCTCCCAACATTACGGATGCTAATGCTGGGAATGCTTCAGAAGAAAGCGGTGACAAATTGGAGACAAATAATGGCAATATCAACTCATCAGACGCCAGTGCAAATGATTCCAGCAATGTGGATCTTGGTCCTGAAAAGAAGCTGAAAAAGCGGACATTCCGAGTTCCCCTTAAGGTACTTAAATATTAATGCTTTCCAGACCACAGTTATTTCATTCTATATTGTTTCTTAAAATCATGCTTTTATTTTCATGTAGGTTATTGAAAAGACAACTGGCCCTGGGATGCCTCTCTCAAAAGAATCTTCTGCTGAGGCTAAACGCAAATTAGAAGCATTGGACAAAAAAGATGCAGAAAGGAGAAGAACAGCTGAGTTGAAAAATAACCTTGAAGGATACATATATTCTACTAAAGACAAGGCAAGAAGTTTACTTTTTTGCTTATGCAGCCTTTGAGCATACTTGCTGTATTTGGACAACCAGGATGCTAATAGATGTCATTTTAGAACAAGTCTGTCCAGGTCTCAATTTTCTTCTTTGTTTCACTTGTATTTGCTGTATAACTAATGGATGTATTACTTAGTCCTATTAATGTTTCACACACATGCATGATATCACTACACCCATAGTTCTTTAAGACTACTTGCTGATATTATCTTTGCTTACTTTCTGATTTCCCATTCATTGCTATGTTGGTGTGCTGGCTGGGGCATTGGCTTCACCCTTGTCTTATATTTTGAGACTATTGTACTGTTTAATAATTTTGTTTGTGATTTAATTTTTATATTTCTGGACCGTCCTTTTAGTGTCTTAATCTAATAAACTTACACGAGCTTTCTTGATTGCTGATATATTAGCTTGCATCTGAAGAGTTCGAAAAAATATCTTCTGACCAAGAGCGAGAATCTTTTATTGGAAAACTTAATGAGGTTTGCTCCCTCTCTCTCTCTCTCTATATATATATATGTGTGCGTGTGTGTGTGCTGTCCCATGGATATTCAACCCTACACCCACAATTTATTGGCAAGTATCTCAATTAAATGCTCGCTAAAGTTATCCATTAATGTAGGTAGAAGATTGGTTATATACTGACGGTGAAGATGCTTCTGCCACTGAATTTCAAGAACGCCTGGACATGTTGAAAGCTATTGGTGACCCAATATTTTTAAGGTTTGTCTCTTTCCATTTAGATAAAGTTATAAATCTTTTACATGTTTAAGGTAGTCTTAAATGAAGTAGTTATTTGTTATAGGTATACTGAACTTACTGCACGACCGGCGGCATCTGAACATGCACAGAGATACCTGACAGAGTTACAGCAGGTAAATATTCGATATTCAAAAAAAGTACAAAAAAATTGTTCTCACAGGTGGATAGTTCTGAATATATTGTCGCGATGAAAGGAAAAAGTATGTTTGTTACTGAATTGAAAAGTTCCTTGAACCCTTTAGGCTTTAGGGGATCATATGGCTTCTTTGCTTTTTACCTGCAAATGAATTTATGTCTAATAATTGTGTGGGCAAAAGAAGGCCGCATATTGAACTTGGTAGGGCTGGGAGAAGTCTGATCTGAGGTTTAGTCCACATAAGTGCTATATTTTCATGGAAAGATTGCATTTCATTGATTGAACTTCTTTTACTTCTTTACAAAATACGGATGGTAAACAATGAATTTTATAGGTTTAACTAGTATTACAGAAAGATTAATATGGTTAAAAGGGAGAAAAACTCCTGTTTTGAATATATGGAAATACACTTGGACGTGCATTACCTGGTAGATCTCTAACTTCTTTTTTCTGTGCTCCTAAAATATTCAGACTGTGCAAGGATGGGAAAAGGACAAATCTTGGCTGCCAAGAGAGAGAATAGATGAGGTTCTGTCAACTTCATATCTCAAAAAACATACATATGGTGTGCTGTGCAGAAACAATCTAAAGATAATTTTATTATTTTTAGAAATTGGAATTCTGACGTCAACTTGGTATCTGTGGCTATAGGTCTTACATGGAGCTGAAAAGTTGAAGAATTGGTTAAGTGACAAGGAGGCTGAGCAGAAGAAGTAAGTTCTCTCTCTCTCCCCCCTCATTTTGGTTTTGGATGCTGGTTTTATAACTCTTGTTCATATTGTCACATTATAATGGATACTTGAATACCTGGTTTTGCTTTGAAATGGAAGTCATTTTAAAAATTGCAGCCATTACTGCATGCTATATTTAGTTATTCTTTTGGTCTGATTGGCTTAAAACCAACCTTTTTCTTAAAGAAAAGATAGTATTGGTTTCATCCACAACATATCACATGCCAAGTTACTTGATTTACTAACCTGTTATATTGATGGCATAATGATGCTTGATGGACTAACGATATGAAAATTGATAGACTGGTTGGAATATATCAATTCAATCAGTTGTATACTTGGTCTACATTTTTGGTTTTGCATTTCTTTTTCCTCTGGAGTATTATTTTACTGTTTCAAATTCTTTCAAAGTACCAAATCCTTAATGTCACCTCCAACAGGATTTCTGCATTCAGCAAACCTGCTTTCACATCTGATGAAGTATATGACAAGATTTTAGATCTCCAAGACAAGGTAAATTTATCTGTAATTTTTTTCTTATGCTTTCATATTAAATGAGTTTTCTTGAGCAATGCATGTATTCCAACTGTCAAGCCTATTTGAATGTTTATGTTTATCCACGGTCATGTTCACATATGTAGGTTGCAAGTTTGAACAGAATCCCCAAGCCAAAACCTAAAGTCGAGAAACCAGCCAAGGCTGAAACAGGGAGTGTTGGTGACAAAGAAAATGCCACGGATTCCACATCTGAAGAAACAACCTCCTCAAAGGACCAAACATCCAGCAATTCAGACAATGTGGCTGATGACAAGTCAGATGGTCACGATGAGTTGTAAGAATCATTTCAAGACATACAAAACCAAAGCTGGACAATGCTCCTGCAATACAAGGTCAGTTAACCCCCCTCCCCCCCCAAAAAAAGAGAGAGCATGCTTATGATTTAGAGGTATTGGTAGTAATCTGATACGTTTAGAAAGCAGAGTTGAGCCCAGTGTTTGATGGTCGGGTTTTTCTTTCGATCCATAGGATTGTTAATATCCTACCAGCTTGGGTTCAAAGAGTACTTAGGCTAAACATTATGTTTTTCTAGTTATTTACACACTTGTAATATTGAACACACACTGCCATTTTTTGAGTACTGATAGAATTTTGTTTGCCTTGTTCTTCTGTAGACAGTCATGTTATATAATCTATTTTGACTCAGATAGAGGTAAATAGTGGAAATCATTGAATGAAATTCTTGATACCGTAAACCCAGGTGAGCTATGATTTCTGTAATGTGTTTCTGTGCCTTTAATGAGTTCATTTCGAGCTTGAAAAGTTCAATATCAAATTTACTCATAACTCTCAAGCTAACTGGAGTTTAATCGAGCTAAGACAAATATAATAATTGAAATATTAATTTGTTAAAAAAATTGTATATTCTGGACTGGTACCCATAAACTAAATCAATTTTCATCAATTTACATGTGAATTGTGAATGATGGATTATGGGTTGACCCGTCTGAATAATATGATCTGTGAGACTGTCTGACTAACTCATTAATTATAATCTAAAGTTTTATTAAAAAGAGAAACTGCAATTATGAGAATTAAACACCAAAAAATACTCAAATTTTCACACTTTTAATAGTTTGTCTTGGGAGAGTAAACAAACGCGCAATTGAGGGGGTTAATGGCATATGTGTGTATACACGTGTCTGCTACTATGATCCAATTTTCTTGATTGTGTGTTTATGTTGTATATGTTAGTGTTTGTTTTGAAATTTTATAAAATTAAATTGTAGTTACAAATTTTATTTTTACATTGGGAAATATAGACAAATAGTAATATTATATTATTTTATTTAGAAAAAGTGGATGATAGTGTACGTTGAGAAATATAGAAAATAATAGAGGATATGTTTACAAGATGAAACAGAGAAGTAGAATAGGTTAGTGGGGAAAGTAGAGCCATCAAATTGGAATAGAAGATTCAATTTGGTAAGTAATTGGGTGGGAAATTATTTGTGTGGGAGGGATCAAGGATGGAAAATTTCGATTTCGGTAGAAATATCGATACCATGATTTTACGGAAATTTCTTTGAGAATTTTGATATTTTGGTGGAAATTTCGATATTTTGGCGAAATTTTTATTTGGAAAGCAAAATTTGATGAAATTTTTATCCTTGGGAGGAATGGAGGTGAAACGGCACTTGCGCAATAAATAGGTATAGTCTTGGTCGAGGGAGAGATTTGAGTTTGGTAGTGGGTGGGAGAGGCCTCAAACTCATATCATCATCATCATCATCATCTTCTTCTTGTCTCAATCTCTTCAAGTGTATACCACCAACCAGGTTGAGACTCTATAACCTGGTTGGCACCCTTTGAAAACAGATGATACGATGCTAATATTTTTTGCATTCTCCTCTCCCTCTAATTCCCCCATTCACAACCAACAACTCAAAATCACATCTCTCCCTGTTGTAGAAAGGCATAATTGCAGATGAATTCACCACTATTTTTACCCCATCCGGACTAAATTTTGTGCCCTTCATTTTACACACATATCATCCTTCAAATTCAAATTCACACCTCAAGTTGATCATAAATCATAGCAATATACCAGTTTTTGGACACTGCCTAACTCGTCCTCACTTTCAGCTTCAAACAGATAGAGAATGGATCCGACAACACACAAAGCAGAGGGGAAGTAAGAATCTCACCACTAAGTTTAGCCGTGGGAGCCAAATAGCGCCACTCTGCACCTGGACCATCTAAATCTACTATGTATAAATGGCGCCCTTCAAAACAATCAACTGTGGCATCCGTAATCACACATACTTTTCCAAGGGACGATGATGATAATTTAGACTTCATCTGTAACATACAGATGTTTGCAGATGATGGTTTGCTTTGTTCGTTTATTCTAGTATATACCAACTAACAAATGGGACGGGGTAACCTACTCCATCCAATATCTGTTTTCCATTTCAGAAGTCATCATGGATATCAAAGAATAAACAAAAGAAAACTTGTCCATGACTCTAAAGAAAACCAAAACAAATGACAAATGCAATGACATGTTCAAAAACACTTGTAAGTGATTATATCAAACTTTGAATAATGAACTTGATCATTTAATGATACGATATATATATATGAGAATTGATGACTTTCAAAATATTGTACTAATTGTCCAAAACAAAATATTCTACTTTGATGTAACAACATATGAGTGAGTCTCATTTTTGGAACAGAGACAGTATTTTAGATTATATTTGTAAGACCGTCAGTATATAATATTCGGCAATGACTAGCACAAGCACGTTAACAAAGACATTTGAAATAAAGAGAGATATAATATTCGGCAATGACTAGCACAAGCACATTAACAAAGACATTTGAAATAAAGAGAGATGAGAGAGAGTTGAAGATGTGATTCTAGTTTACTAAGTAACAAAAGGGACGGCAACCTACTTTAACTTGCCGTCAATATATAATAAATGACTATATTAACATAGACATGTGAAATAAATATTATTATGAAGATGAGAGAATAAAGTTAATTTTGAATATTGGAGGCTCCGTCAAATTAAAAAATTAGCAATATTATATGATGAAAACTGTTGGTAGTCACAATATTAGTTGAAGTATTTGACCAGCAACATGCATGAAGAAAGCTAGCTGTTGGTAGTGTGAATCATACCTTTTGTTCTTCTTTCTTTCATTGCTTATGCTCATGACAAAAGCTAGCTAGCTCTTTCATTTTTGGTGTGGTTTTAACTCTTTATGATAAATAACTCTCAATTTTTGATATTAGTCACAATGATGGCCTTTACTTTTAAGATATATATTTGACATGAGAATTTAATGAATTAATGACCAATATTACAAGAATGTAGGGTTCAAACTACACATCCTCCATCCAATTTAAAACATGTTGATGCAATAGCTTCCAAGAAAATTGAAGCAACATAGGTGCAAAAATGATGTCGCTGAAATGCTATTCTTTCACTGTGGCTCATCGTAGCCAAGTGATACCCCAACAAATTTTGCATAACAGTGGGGATGAGGTTCAAACGTTGATCAAAGATTTTACAGGCTATGAAATCATCAACATGTTTAAAGTCGTGTTTTGTGGTAACATTGTCCTTTTTACAGTAGGAATCGCACCAACATCTCAAACAACCAAACTTCCCTCCATTTTGTCATCACCAATAAAATGATAGGGAATGTTTGCACTTTTATCTAATCTCGCCATTGCAAAGAGAGAGGCTGAGTAGCTGTTGCCTGTTGCTGGTGTGAGTTACGGAAATTTACAACAATAATTTATTTTCATTCATTCTTCATTTAGGAACACTAATATAATAGTTGGAAAACAAGAGTGAAAATAATGTAGTGGGTGGAAATGGTTTTGTTAAATTGGAGAGACTTGAGAGGTTGGTTGTGAGACAAATCCATTTCGGCTATTTATTGGCCTTCTCACTATTTTCCCATGATCCACTTCATTCATTATTTAAACAGACGTCAATATTTCAATCAAGAAACACATTACATTGTGAATTTCTATGATCTGCCGTACAATATTTAGATTGAATTTTATTAGTATCCATACCTTCTATTTAAAGTTATTTTGGATTTAGAATGTTTCTAAAAAACTTCTATCCTTCTACGACCATAACTCTTCTCTTTTCTTTTTTTTCTACATTTCGTACTTTGATTAATTTGTACTCTATAAATATAGGAAAAAAAATTATATTGTTCCGCGTTCCTCAATGTGGGAATGATTTTCTTTATTTTTTTAAGGAGATATATTTATTATCTTAACAAACTCAATTTTCTTATAATGTTAATTATTTTAGTGAAATATTTTGTGATATAAAAAGAAAGTTGAGGAATCAAATGAGCGAAATGGAGATTTCACATGTATAATGATTGTAGAGAGAAATAATACGGCTGTAAACAGAACTATCCCACACATGATTACAACCAATATCCAAATTCATCTCTCTCTCTCTCAGGCCATAACAATAAACAATTAAGTATCATAACCGTTTGTATGTGCCTTCTGCCATCTCCAAGCTATGCTCAAACTCTCTTCAAGATTAGTGTGCTTAGCTGTCCAGTTGAGTTCCTTCAAAATCTTAGAAGGATCGCTGTAAACTTGGGCATAATCCCCTGGACGTCGACTCAGGTAATCCACCTTTATATCGACACCAGTTGCCTTCTTACATGCCTCCACGAACTCCTTAACCGACCTACCTTTTCCCGTTCCAACATTGTAGATTCCCACTTTTCTAGGCTTTGCTTGCTCTAAAGCTTTCACGTGTGCATCTATCAAATCACTAACGTCGATGTAGTCTCTCACACAAGTTCCATCCTGAGTTTTGTAATCAGTCCCTCTTACCTGAAAATGTTCATTTCAAAAGGGATATTGACATTAATGTTGTTTCATGCATCATAGTGGCAACAACATACATTATACATACCTTTAGGCCTGGAATAATTCCTCGTGCTGCATCGAAGCAAGCTCCCGATATTCTTCCTTGCTCACGAAGCTCAGGTCTTGGAGCTTCGCCTAATCTTCCCTCTGGGTCTGACCCAATCACATTGAAGTACCTGCTCATCATCCCAAGTGAATCAAGTTAACCTTAATTAACAGCACACGCACACTGAGAGAGACAGAGAGAGATAACCTTAAGATCATGACAGCCATGTTAGATGTCTTTGAGAAGTCAATTATAATATCTTCTGCCATTTTCTTGGCTTTACCATATGGATTGATGGGGACCTATATTGATTTCAAGCAGTAAGGTAACATGATCAGTTGTATTCTTGTTTCATTCCCCAAATTGTTGGCACAACAGAGTAAAGTCTCACTTGAGGGGTGGTTTCTGTAATGGGCATCCTATCAGGCTCTCCATAGGTTGCACAAGTACTAGAATAGATCAATGTATTAACACCATGTGTTGCCATTGCTTTCACTATTAACAACGTATTTGATGTAATATTGTGATAATACCTGCAAATAATTCACACATATATAAGAAGCTGAAAACATATCTTTAGTTAGTGTTGAAACTAAATAGTACCGTAGAGGTTGAGCAGTGCTTTCACCAACATAAGCAACTGCAGCAAAGTGCATAACAGCATCAAAAGCATTCTCTCTGAATATTTTGTTTACCTAATCCATATTAATTTAGTCTAAGGAACCAACAACTTTTCATTTCAAACACTGATAAATTAGTCGAAAAAGAAAGAAGGTGGATCAGAAAGGATACAGTTGATGCATCTCCAAGATCAGCATATATAAACTGAAGTCTGCCAGGCTGGGGATTAAGTTTTTGGAGGATTTTAACAGCTCCCATGCTCCCACGAGAAAGGTTGTCCTATCAACATATATTTTACAAATATGAACAACAAGAGATGGACTTGTGTTTTGTTTTGTAAGAGAGAAAAAGGGGATACATAACATACCACAATAGTTACACGGTACGAATCATTTAGAAGGCGAAGAACAGCATGAGAACCGATGTAGCCTGCACCTCCAGTCACTAACACATGTGTTACTCCAGCCTCGTGCTCTGAAAACTGAATGAGAAACAAGATATACATACTTGGTAATTTTCATTTGCAAGTGAAAACATGATTTTTTATGACACTATTTAATATAAACAGCATACTAATTTGAATAAGAATGTACCTTGGTAGAGGCAGGAGTAATAGAGGGGGGAGGCTTAAGCATGAAGATTAAAAGGGCAATTATAGCAGCAGCCAACAGAATTTTCCATCTCTTCATCTCTATGAAATTGTAATCCATTCCTAGAGATGAATTATGATCCTTGAGCACCATCGTTTTACACGAAATTCACAACTTTATAAGCAAACTAAACCACATTTAAAGCCATTCCAAATGTCAAGAGCAGCATGAAGTAACCTTCAAATTACAAGTTTCTTCCTATTACCGATCACTGAGTTTCCTCAGCACTGTAAAACCAAGAGCCACTTCATTTGTGATGAATACAACAACACTTACACCATTCGTATATGTACGTACCAATGAGACCATCACAAATCATTTTACATAAAACAAGAATATATATGCAAATACAGCAATTTCCATAGCAAATCAAGAAATAAACCAAATCTCATATTTATGAAATCTTATTTTTCCATAAAAATCACCGAAAAACTTTCAATTTATTTCAAGGTAACAGAACATTAATTCAGTAGAACAGAGGATTCAAGCAATAAAGATAAAGTTTGGCAAACATCAAAATCAAACCTCCTACTAAAAAAAGTCATACCAAAAATTCCTAATTAGGAAAAAAAAAGAATCCAATAGAAATAAAGATTGTAATGAAAAAGGCAGTAACAGGGGAAAAAAAAAAAAAAAAGAGTCAAAATCAGAATAAATAATTACTTACCGGAAAAAAGGAAGAAGAAATGAAGAATATTGAATGAAGAATAAATGCTTAGTACGTGAGGTTGAAAGGAGGAGCAAGTCTAATCAAGGTTTAATTAATTGTGAAAATGACGAAAAAATACGGAAAGGATTTGCGTTTGTATATATTGTACACATGTGTGTGTGTGTGTGAGAGAGAGAGAGAGAAGAGGAGCGCTGGCATAAACAAAGGAAGAAGAAGGAATTAAATATATTAGCATGAGAAAAACGAAGCATGCATTGACATTTCGTATCTCTGCGCGTGAGAGAGGGTTGACATAGACAGACAGAGACATGGACATAGTCCAAGTCTTACTGGGGAGCTCGAAATTGATCATTTCTTTTTTTTTTTTTTTTTTATTGCTTTTAGCTGATTTTATTAAGATATTTTGATAGTGTTTTTCTTTGTTGTGCCACAAAGATTTAGTTTTCTATAATGCCAACGCTAGTGTAACTCTTGGGTGCCTAAATATTAAATTTTCATGATGTTAAAAATAAAAATGTATACAGATTCTTTTTTGTTCTAATTCGTACTTATTATGATAATATATTATGCTCTAAACCAATACAGAGAAGTAAAACATAATATGAACATAAATCATAACAGAAGATATTCAGAACCCCTGCTTAAGGGTGGTATGGTATAAGAGAGAGATCCCGCTAAATCCTATGTTTGGATTGAAGTAGAGGTGGATTTTACAAGTTTGAATTTGAGATTTAAGTGGATTTTGTAAAAAGATAAAATTTGAAAATCTTGTGTTTGTTTTGAGATTTTATAGGATAGGATTAGAGTTAAGATATCATCATCATATTGAGAATTATAGAAAAAGTAGATGTTTTTTTGAAAAATTGTAAAAAAAATAGGTATTTTTATTGGAAGTTATAAAAAAAATAAGATATAGACAGGATTTACAAATCCACCCACATCCCAAGGATTTACAAATCCACCCACATCCCACAACAAACAAGGATTGAGATTTTGCCCAATCCAAACATACCCTATATATCATATCAGAAACAAGAATGAATCTTGTATGATCTGACAAAATACAGCAGTATAGTACCAAACATGCATAATGAAACCATGAAGCCCAACCTCCTATTTCCTATGGATAAACAAACAAGACACTAACTTTTCTTAATATTTTCCCCAACAGATACATTTATGCAGGAACAGAAAGTTGGCTGTACATTCATTCACCCAGCTTACACTTATATTGTTCAATCCACAGCTTACAAAACACTGTCAAATAAAGCTCGCTCTCCACAATTAATACTTAAAAGAGAGCTTTCTACTACACCAAGTTTGCAGGACAGTTTATTCATTATAATAACCACAAACTAAACCAGAGAGAGAGAGAGAGAGAAAGAGAGCACCAGAGGCATCATACGACTTCAAACGTAAAAACTTTAGGCACTAAAATTCCGCCTAAAGTTGTGCCCCCACGCCCCCCCCCCCCCCCCAACCCACATGATTTGTATCTTTCTGCTCTGACAAAACCTACAGGCAGCAACACTTACAGGGAAGCAGCGCATTTACAATCTATTGCTCATACATCTTTTCGCCATTTTCACCTAACCTTTCACTGATTCAGGATTAACTTGTCCACTACTTCCACCATGAGTATTAAAACCAGTAACAGGCATGGAGCGCTGAGCAAAATTCAGCAACAATTTCTTCTGACTCTCATCAGTGTGTGGGATACTAGCTCGTAGAAGCTCCACTGGCATCTCCCTATTTACAGCTTTTGCAGCCTCTGAAACAACTACCTCTTTATTTTCTGGGTTTTGAGAAATAAGTGATTGTATGATACTATCATATTTGCTGAGACAGTACTTCGTCAGGAGATTGAAGAAAGCATCGAATGAAGCCTGCCAAAGTGCGGGATTAGGTATGCTGTAGTTGCTGCTAGGCTGAGGATCTCTTAATAATTGAGTTGCTCTTCCTAGAACAGATTTCAAGATGACTGAGGCACCATCTCCTGCAGGGCAACCAACCGGACGAAGAGGTGGCTGCTCCGAGGAACATACAACAGCAGCAAGACAAGCACTGAGTGCATTAATATCCATACCACTAACACAAACAGAGACTGTTCGGGCAAGATCATTAATGGTATCAGCTGCTTCAGTGTCAGAGGGGAGGCCACCGAACAGAAACCTTAAATGGCGGAAGATGGCCATGCAAACTATTCGAGCAAGTTCAGTACCAGGTAAAAGGAGCTGAAGAAACCTTGAAATGAGTTTCCGGCCTTTAGAGACAGAAACTATCCTCAGAAACACAATATCATCCTTGGGAGATAGACCAACAGAGTTGCCACCTTTACCAAGTGGGTCAACCAGCTGAAGAGAGGCAGCTAATCCTTCCAACAGAATGTGGCGCTTCCGCCTTAACTGGCTTCCACCATCTTGAGGTTGAGTACACTGTAAAAGACGATCAATGTCATCCACCTCCAGAAGAAGACATAGCCCATCCTCAATAGTTACCCTTGCAGCAAGCATCGGTTCCTGCTCCAATGACCTTTCAAATGTTTTTTGCTCAGCACCACCATCTCCACAAGCAGAGGGAGGAGGATCAACTTCAAGAAGAGGGCGTGGCCTACGAATTGAAGAAAAAGAAACCCTTCCAAGAACATCAACATGGAGATGTGGTTGTGATTCAATACTATTACGGGAACGAGAAGATTGTTCCCTAGGCTGGGATGGGCAGAAACGATAATTGGACCTTGTTTCAGCATATTTCTTCGCAAGGCTGGCTTGGTGGTAGTAATCATCTACATAAGGGTCGTTTCCATGTGCAGCATGCTGCATTTTAAGAATGCTCTCTATTTCTTCAGCAGTCATGTGCTTTGATCTGATTTGAGGCAAATTACTTTCACTTCTATGGCTACTTGCATCAGAACCATGATTGGAAAACCGCACAGAATGTTTACCTTTCTGTGATGATTTAGACTTTGAATCTCTCTTATCAGTTGATCGATATTTACTCAAATGCGAAGGTGAAGGAGCACTGTTAAACATTTGAGATTGTAAAGCTGAAAAATGGGCTAAAGATGGTTGAAAAGAAAGGTGCCGTATTGGCTGCTGTGGAGATATTAGCTGTGAAGGTAATAACCCATTTTGGTACTGATGTTGCTGCAAGATGTTGTTTAAGAGGACAGAATGATCCCCGTGAAGAAGACCAGCATGGCTAATCCAGTGGTTTTGCAAATGATTGTTACGAGATAGATTTGAAGAAGTTAGGTTTGGCATGTTAGCATTATATTGGTACCCTCGAGGCAAGCCAGCCCAATGGAGAGAAGAGTTAGATAACGAAGAGTTGTTCTGTGCAGAGAATGGGGACTGAGGTCCACTAGAAAGAGATGATAAATTAAGGTGATGTGAATTATTCAGAGAAGTTTGTTGAGAACCTGGTGGGGGGAAGGAAGTGAAAGATGATTTGGGGGCCAAAATAGGCTCACTAGAAAAGTGAGGCAGCTGTTGCTGCTGCTGAGGGTATGATGATGTTCTGTATAATGGTTTAGTTTCTGGGAGAAACATTGAAGAGAAATGGGGCTGCGATGACCATCTCTTACTCTCTTCATAACATTCTGAGTCAGACATATGATGGTCTAACCAATCTGGAAAATCTGCCTCTCGAGTCCATTCTGTAGCTGATGAACCTGCAACAACCTTCATTAATCAGAGGGCCAGAAAGTAAATCAAAACAAAGAAAATAAATGATAAATAGTAAGGAAAATGATGTTCGAATTTGTTTTAGAATTTCCAGGTGATTAGCAGGTCTTTTTCACAAATTCTCTGCTTTTAATCATATTTTTGTTGCAAACAGGTGCATTTCAAGGATCAGCAAGAGTCGGAAATAATGTCCTAATGATCCATAATCATGAAGCCTGACATGGAAATGACATGCCATAGACCTAGAACTTAACAAGTCTATACAATTTTGGGACATCTATGTATCATGAAACTGTGCTTTTACAACAAATGTAAACCAATGACACTACATACCTAGATTTACAAATATCGACATCAAAATGAAAAAGGTCAAACAAAAAAATAAAAAAGGAAGTATAAGAAGGAATCCACTTTAGGCCTTCACAGATCACAACACTTACTTACATGGGATATTAAATTTCTTAAAATCTAAGAATGTGAAAGAGCCATTTTCCTTCACAAATGAATGTGTTCAATTTCTTTATTATTGCTACTTGTTTCTCAGCCCTTCCATTGTTCCAAGACAAATACAAGGATCTCATGCTGATCGGTGTCGTAAGCATTTCTAAGACATCATGAGACCATGTTTGGCTATTCTTAAAGTTCTACCCAGTGACAACAAAAATGCTTTGCTAAAGGTTTTAGAACTAACTTAATGACAGAAAAAGGTCAACTGAATTTAACTAGTTAATACAAACAAAATGTAAGTGCAAGTAAAACTACAATTCTAAAAGTAGAAAAATAATATATAACTCACTCTCCCTAGAGAAAGATCCAGATCGATCACCAATAACTCCAGGATGTCTTGGTCCAGAAACAACTTTGTTCAACTGCAGAATAACAAAAGGTGCAAGTAAGAGAAAACAAGAGGCAAGTAATAAATCAATCGATAGTGAGGACATATGAAACAAGAAATACTTTTATTAGACGAGCATTTATTATTCTATTCGAAATAATTGTCACAAGCAACATAACATTATGCTCCAGGATCACTTGTATTGGTCACAATCCCAATCCAGGTCAGACTTCCCCATTATACTATGTTGCTTCATTCATGATTTTGTTTAGTGCATTTTCCCCTATTAAGTAAATTGTTCCCAAACAATCAGATACTCTCCCTGCCCAATGTACTATGAGAGTATATCCTGCATGGCATTGCTTCAGACTCCTAGCATGGGAAATATTTAAAGGGCTACCGGAAAATTACGTTCCAGAGCAACTCACCTTTGCAAATGTAGTTGTCAGATCATCAATATCGGATAATGATCCCAATCCTGAGCCCTGGTAAAAGAAAAAGGTAATAAATCATAAGGTCAAATACAGCTATCTGAAGAAACTCAGATCTTAAAAGGATAAGTACAGGGAGATTGTTAAAAATAGGGTTTAAATAATGCACAAGGTAGTACAAGTATGCATAAAATGACAACTAAGTCAGGAATGTGAGGAACTAGTCTGCCATGCGCGCATCCATGGTCTGAGATTTTTTAATCATGAACAGAATTACATCCACTAGGAAGCATTTCTAATTATGACATCTTACAGTGGGTTTAAGAAATAATATAAAGATGTAGGAGCAGACCAATATATTACAGATATTAAGGGAAAAAACTTACAAATTCCAAATATAAGGAGATACAGAACCACACTCGGTTGTTAAGATCTCACGAATGCATAACTTTTGAAATACAAATGGTAGAGTAATCTATTTTACTGTGACAAGCAACAAATATAACATTAAGTCCAAGTAAACTATTAAGACGAACAAAAAAAAAAAAAGCCTAAACTTCATCGAAGAGACAACTCCACAGAATAATCATTCTATATATTAACCTCATCTTTCTCGAACAAATGATACTCATTCAACTCCTCTTCACAACCTAATACTCCTTCAATTGCAGGAAGAATTTCTTCTTCCTCTTCTTCTTCCAAACCTCCTAATTCAACTTCATCCATTATATCTTTTCCGAAAAATGCATACTGTGATGCATCGAAAGTCGTGCTACCTGCATCAAGAATTAAAAACAAATTCATTTCCCACATATATAAATCACATCAACACCTTCGTGGTGTCAGTCAATCAAGATTCGCCATCAAGAACTCAGATTAAAACAGCTTGAACGCCCAATTAATCTTTTACTAAAAGAACAAATCAAAAGATACGCACAACACAAATCGAAACCGAGAAATGGATGAAATGAATAGGAAAAAAAGAATTAAAATAAATAGATTGGGCTGGAAGCAGAGAGCGTCATACCAGAGACTGAGCTGCTGGAGAGGTCGGTGAAGTCACTGAAATCTTTGCCGTCGGATCTCTCCATAACTACAAAATTAATCGACACCTAACTCCAATCACAGAAACAGATAGAACGACGGAAAAATCCCTGCTTCTCTTTCTTCTGTAATTTTCGTAATTAGGGTTTAGTAGAAGACAAAATAAAGACTCGCAAACTGAGATATACACATAGTTCACACACTGAGCGGTTAGACTCGCGTCTATATTTGTCTCTGTGTGTTAGAGAGAGAGAGAGAGAGAGAGAGAATCTCTGTGTATATATATTATATGTATGTGTCTATTATATATATATAGAGGGGGGGGGGGGGGTCTGTATTTTATTTGGTTATTTCATTTTGACTATAAGTTGTTCTAAATGGACGTGAACATAATTATTTGGTGTAATATATCCTAAATTAATGCAATATAATCTTAGCATAATCTTGTGAGTCATATTCACGTTCTTAAAATTTGATTACACTCTGAAAAAGGGTATTTTAACTAATATATGGATTAAAGAAGCGAAATAAAAAATACACCAGTTAATATTATGAATTTAATTACATATTGACTTATTAAAGTCAATATGTTAAAGCCAATTATTAGCAAACCATAAGCATGTAACATGTAATATTCCAATAAATAAGATTGAATCATTGACTAACACCAATCATGATAGTTATGACTCAATCCGATAATAACTCGAAACAATTTTATAAAAGATATGACTAAGCTTCATATATATTAATCAAATGAGAATTTGGAATTTCTTGTTAAAATAACAATGATTTCATAAAAGTTTGTAATTTATTTTTTTTTTCAAAAAGAAAGTTCGAGTTGCCAAGAATTTTGTTGGGTTTAATCTTAAGCTCAAAGAAGAGCGATCACAGGGCTTGGTAAAATTGAGTAGTAAATTTATGCAATATGTGATATGAGACTATGAGAGGCAATAATTATTTAAAATAGTTTATAGTAGTATTAAAGTAGGAGTAAATCTTATGTGAGACGGTCTCACGGACCATGTTACGTGAGACGGGTCAATCCACAACCCATATTACACAATTCATATGTAAATTAATGAAAATGGGTTAAGGTTTTGGGTAAAAATGATCCGTCTCACGAAAACTATCCGTGAAACCATTTTACATAAGTTTTTGTGTTAAAATAGTAGTGGGTCAGTTTATGAATTAAATTTGTCAAAAAAAATAAATATAGTTTAATATGCTCGAATTTTATGGAGTCAAACTCATCTCCGCTCCAAACCAAACAACTATAGGCCCATTTATCTTTATTAAGAGTTGAGACCTTTAAAAAATGTTAGCCCAAAAAACATGATCAATAAAAAATGATAGAAACGTTGCATGAGATGATATTTGCAATTATTCAAATTAAGGGAAGGGGTCCGATCCATAAAGTAGAATTAGTTTAGAAAAGGTTTTGGCGTATTCCGTATGGATTATCCTCCTCAGCCTCTTGACGCGGCGTCGCCGCCCTTGATTCCTTCTCCTAAAAGTCATCTCCGCCAACAACTCCACCTTCACCCCACCCACTCCACCCCCACCCCCCCTATATATACACTCATCACTAAATCTCACACACACAGATTAACAGATATATCTTCTCATAGAAATTAGCTAGCTACTTTCTTCTTTCTCCAACTACGGCCATGAGCAACTACAACCATCCTCAAGGTAATATATATATATGTGTGTGTGTGTGTGTGTGTTAATGGAGGTATATATACGTATATATATGTGAGTGTGATTATTTGAAATATATTTGTAGGAGCTTATCCTCCACCGGGGACGGCGGAGCCACAGGGCGGTTACGCGGCAGCGCCGCCACAGGTTGTTTTTCCGGTGAAAGATGGGGAACATAATGAGGGTCCACCAGCCGACACCCAGTCTAGAGGTGATGGATTCTGGAGAGGATGGTCAGTTTCTCTTCCTCATACTCTTTGCCATTTCTTTTCTTTTTCTTTTTTTAAATAATGAATACAAAAATAAATTGGTGTTACCTTCAAACTTGTATTCATAATTGTGATCGTGATTTATTTATTTTTTCGCAGTTGTGCTGGTCTATGTTGCTGCTGTTTATTGGATGCTTGTTTCTGAGGAGAATTGTGCACATCCGAATGCAATATTTATTTTCATCATTTTCAATGTATAAGTTTGTTGCTTTAATATATTTTCTTTCTGTGGAACAATATTGATGTTGGATTGTTTTCTCTTAGTATTGAAGGTCTTCTGTTGATTTTTTAATGATGTTTGTACTCTTTAAAATTGTTATTTAGTTCATGCATAAACTAATATGTGAAACTTCTTATTCATATGAGAGTTGAATGCCGTACAGATTAATGCTACACTATAAAAAGATATTTAATTAAATGAGGTATATATCACCATCACATCATCTATTTTTTGGTAACTAATGAGTTAAATCAAGTCTAACAATGATTAATTTAAACCTGTTTGGAGTATTTTTACCATCAACCTTAAGTTTGTGTTTGATCTTATTTCATCCTCATTCGAATTAAGCGAACTCATGGAAGCAATATTGCAGTCAAGTCAAGTTCCTTTATTTAATATATTAGTCTCCTATTCTGTTGTTCATAAACATCATCCATATGGGCTTTCATTTAGGGAAAAAAAAAAGTGGGGGCTGGGTGATAATCTAAAAAATTTAAATGAAGAATGCTTTTGAATTTTATGAATGGGGCAACATCCTCATTACTAAACGCACCCCATTTTAAAATAAATATATATTAAAAGGGATAAGTGACCTTATTAATTGTATGTTATATAATTGAAATTATAGAATAGTAATGTTGTGGGGTGAGTTTATAAATTTGATAGTAATATTGTATGTTTGGTGATTGAAGTGTGTTTAATTTAATTCACTTAATAAATATTTAAATGAATGGATGCAATTTACGGGCTCCACCTGCTCCTGTCTATATTCATTCCTCTCTTAATATTACATAATGGTTACAACATAAAAATGAAAATGACTTGGAATCTTCAATTCCACTTTATTCGTTCCAACTTGTAATTCATTTCACAGAAAAGTGGAAGGTTAGATTTGAAGAGTCTAAACTCAAAATAGCATCAAGGATCCCAAACATATAGCTAAAAATTAAGACTGTAAACCTCGTACAGTCAGCCAACCATGAATACAAACATACAATACATAGAAGCAACAAAAAAGGTCATGAATTCCAAAAGGCAGAGAGAGATGTTAGGAGTCATTTCTGTTAAGATAAAGTCAGTTTCTATTTTCGTGGTAACAACCAAAGCATAACTAACCTCCAAGAAAAAGTCTCCGATCAGAAGAAACCGCTGGAACCTCGCCTCCTGAGTACAAAGGTTCCTGTGGGGCTTCAAAAACACCTCCCACCCATTCGGAGGTTTCTTCCAATTTGCAGCTTCTATCCCTCGTCACCATGCCTTGCTTATCCGGGAATGCTGCCCCACAAGGCCTCTCTTGTTTTCGATGCCCAGCTTCAATAAATTACTTCTGACCTGATCCAGATGGAGGAGGTTTTAACTCAAAATCCCCTGGAATGAAGATAGGAAGCTGGTTTGAGACTGCATCCCTCTTCAATCTTGAATCTCGTGGCAAATTTATAGGCAGTCTATCATGTCCGTCTCTTGAGTCCCTGATTGGAGCACTTAGAAGTGGGCCCCCAAAGAAGATGGATTCTCCAGAATATGTCAGCTTCTCTGTTTGTCGGACTGGCTCTCGAGGGAGAATAACAGGAGCAGGACGCTTGTCTTGACCACTAGTTGGTGCTACCACTGGTAAAGATGGTCGTTTACGAGCTTCAGAAGCTGCCACTGGAACAGAGATGTATCTTCCGGCTTCTTGATCCCAAACCACAGACGTTCTTTTAACATCTCTGATGAAGGAAGTTGGCTGAGCAGGGGGAGGAGCAGAGAGTAGTAATGGGTCCGTGCTGCTATGCCGTTGCATGATCTTTTCGTCGAATCCTGAAGAGTTGTGGAAAACTGCCTTGTTTTTAATAGGGGCAGCGGCTTTTGAGGTTAGGGGCTGATCTGGGACGAGTACAGCAGCAGCGAGAGGGTTTGGAAGAGGGCTCAGTGAAACGGACTCGTGAACATGGCCAGGGCTGCTGAAACTGCTAACACTTTGAGTGCCGGTTTCGTATTCGTCGCGACTACCTTGACTGGGAGCGAACGAGAGTCTGTACTCGTTCCTCCCATCTCTGTTTCCCCCAGTATCGGTGCTCATACTGCTTCTAACGCTGGCGTTCTCACTCGAACTTATTTCTGAATCAGGCAAACGCCGATTATCAACGGGGCGTAGTACAGAAGACGATGCCCTTGCTTTTGCAGCCGCTTTCACCGCCTCGTTTGAATTGAGTTTAGCGAGTTTCCAGGCACTGATCCGGACACCCTTTTTTGGTCCCTTGTTGCCCTTATCACCAGACCCTCCTGTAGCGTCTGGATCGATCGTAGATGGGACCATTCCGGGTCCCAACTGCGGTGCAACTTCTTCCTGATATCCAAGTTTCAAAAGCAACTTAAGATGACCCACACAATTTCAGAAAATGTCAAGATAATCTACGATGTGGATAAGATACATACCTGATAATCTACGAAAACCCGAGGAGGGGTACACCATGCTCCCTTATATTGCAGTCCCAAAGAGCTTCCACCACTGAACCCTGTTGTTGCGGAGCCAGATGGAGAATACAAAATGTTCGGGAGCTCCTCGTCCACCGATGCTCCTGCAGGTGCTTCACTCATCGCCCTCATTGCCACAACATATTCGTAAGTCGTAATTCCCTACAATAACCAATAACAAATTAGGAGACTGAAAAAATCAGATAGCTCCACCATATTTTGAGGCCTGACCTTTCTAATTAGTATCATGTGGAAAAAGAAAAGTTCCCCCAAGGGCACACAGGCTAGCAAAGACACTGCTGTACATATAGCCTGCAAAATGTAGATGGCCAACAAATAAGAATACATCTTAGCTTATGATCACATACTAACTTATTCATATGGTAATCCAGGATGTCATTACCACAACAGTTGCAAACGGGGCACGAGAGAAACCATTTCCTAATCTATCAACAATTTCAGCCTCCATATGACTCTTCTTAACAAAGCAACGAACAAGAACACCAATGCCGACTCCAGATTCAACAACAAGCTGAGGGAAAAGAACAGGGTAAGATCAAGCATCCAAAATGTTTAGGGTCTATGCCCATAATAGTTCCCTCAAACTTACCCACACTAAACTGATGCCCATAAGTGAAATAAATGTTGCATAGTTTTTCCGCCCCACACAGTTATTGAGCCACTACAGAGAATGGATGCAGTGAAGTTAGATTCCTCAATATATAAGAATTCAGAAAAAAAAAAAACTCAGAAAATATGAAAGATGCATAACATCAAGGGATGTACCCGACAATGGTGATCAAATCCATCAACACACTTGTCACAACTTCGACAATGCTTGCTAAACTTGCGAACCTACAATGAAGTAAATGTGGTAAACAACTCAAGTAAAAGCAATATGGCAGAGATAAGGCATACAATAAATACAGAAAACTCATAATCAATAGCATTATGCATGTGCAAACCGTCCCTTCACATTTAAACAACAATGATATCGACTTAATTCAGATACTCAGAAGCACTTAACTACGATAATGACACCTCCAAAAATATAAGAGATATAAAGTTCAGATTTATTGGATGCCCTACTGGGGCGACATCAATGAGAAAGTAAGTAAAAAGCAGCTCTAAGACCACTGTCTTCCAAGATCGCTGCAATGACTAATCCCCTTGTCCCAAATTTATGACCCTCATTTTCTTTCCAGGACATCTCAACACAAGGCTGCTGAAATGATTTATTTATTCCTTATTTTTTTCCAAACAGCCCTCTTCAAACTAAACGATGCAACACCTTTAACTCTCTTCAACCTACCTTTATTTTCTGATGATTTAACTCAGACATTAGAGGTGTGGACCAAAACAAACTACACAGCCAAAATTCACTGGGTAACATAAGATGAGATGGATACCACCAATAGTAGCAATGGAAAACAATTCACCATAATGATTTTGAGAATGAGAAACAAGCTCAAGAACTGATACAAATCACAGAAACCAATAACCTACCTCAGCGTTGCACAGCGTGCAAAACAGTGCATCTTCACCGATACCTTCCTGGTCAGCTCCTTCATCTTGTTTGCAACAATCTTCAAGAACAAAGATTGCACAGAAAATTCCTCCAAAATAATGGCAGAAGGAATTCCTTCTCGGAGTGATTACTTGAGCAGTGGATTTCACAGACTCAACTGAACCTTTCTTACTAGAGGTAGCTCCTGCAAAGGAACTTCGTGAAGGTGACGATGCACATGAATGAGTTCCACTGCTAACTTCATCAAATTTTCTGTTCTGGCCATCCGAAACTGATTCATGCTTTTCCCTTGCTTCATTCATGAACTCAGGATCAAATTTTGACATGATACCAGGGTCTGCCGGGTTAATTGCAGTAGACCGAACATAAAGAATGAACACTAATAGTGCCTGCATTTGAAGAAACCCTTGAATTTAAATTAGGCAGAAAAGTCAGTTTTAAATTACATGTCAAATGTGAATGAAAATTGAGAACCTCAATATGATGAACCAAATGAATGCATAACATTTCGGAAACATTCTTAGGAGGTACAGGCTATCAGTCATTAACATGTGCAAAGAATGTGAACGCTGAAAGCATCATAACTACATATAATTCACATACCACTGGGGAATAGATACCAACGAGAACATACTCCCAAATTCGGCCGCCAAGGAAAGGAGCAAAGAAAGCATAAAATGCTACCACTAACAAGCAAAACACCGTGATAGCAACAACCTGTGGAAGATAAATACAAAGGTGTGCTCAATGAACTTACAGGTGAATAATCAATCAAATGAACAAAAAGTTGAATTAAGCTCCAAAATAATTTTCAAAAGGGACATTATCACAGAAAGTGAATTACCTTTGTTATCATAATTACGAAGATAAAATACAGATACAGAGGGTTGGAGTAGAAAAAAAAGAAGATTATGCAACTGTTGATCAAAAAACACCAGTGTACTTTTAAATTATAACATACAGACTGCTTAAACACTCAAAGTTTAATCTTGAGCACCTTAACATTTTATCAAGGCAATGATACAAAATCTAGGTGCATCACATCATGCATTTTCAGTGGATGTTTTTCTATTGTAGGAAAGATAGTATGTCGGTTGATAGTTTTCTATAGCTTTCCATTGATTCAGTTAGATTCTTGTTTATCAATTCCTTGTTTTCTACATCCAAATGCATACTTCCATTATCTTGATTTGATTGCCAACGTGTTTGCAATCTAGAGAAAATACTAATCACCCGGTTAAAAAGAAAAGGTGGGGAGGGGGGGGGGACATAAGATATTCTCCAATTCCAACTCCTTTCCCTCCCAATTCAACCCTCAAAAAACAAAAACAACCTAAAGAAATATGAAAATTTTCTAAGGCAATAACCTACGTAGATGTGGCATCACATATGGACCTTTAGCTAGACTTCTGATTGTCCAACCAGGACTTGTAGTTCACAGCTCATTTGGTATTCCAATAAGTTTCTTGAGGCAACCCAAGGGAAAAAAGAATTTTACTGAATCAGAAACACAATCTTCAGAAAGTCCCCTAAATTATTCAACCAATGTTGATATCAACAGGATATTTTTCATTCAGTAGTTCCCAAAAGAAATATACTACTCTTGAAAAAATATATATAAATGAGCCTTCATAAGAGAAACTTGGAATCTTCATGCATAGCATAGCAACTTATGCATAACAGAAAAGGTGGAGTCTTGATGGGAAGAAAGCCATTACTTGACTAACTTCATCACGAAAAACTAAAAGCCCGATCAATCTCATCGAGCATTTTCAATCAGCCAAGCATAAAGACATTTACACCACATGTCAATCTACATAATAAATTAACTTTGTCGGGTAGATACAGACAGTCACTACAAAGTAAAATCAGATGCACACAGATTGACCAAATTACACACCTTAAACCCATTCAGAAATTGCGAGTACATAAACCATAACCCTCCCTAACCCCTAAGGCCTAACCCCTATCCCCACCCAACCCAAAGTTCAAAGCAAATTTCAGTCCATAGCCATCATCAGCAATTAAATCACACAATTGAGTAACAACAAAATAATATACAAAATAAAATAAAAAAGAAAAGGAGAGAACTCAATAAAGCAAAAACCTGAAAGGTATGAGCAGGCAGCTGCCAGCCATGTTTCCTCACCATCACTCCTCACTTCACCACAACCACTTCTCTCTCCTCTGCTACCTTTCCCTTAATCCTAATGAACACACACTACACCGTTGACTGTGTGTAAACTTTCTCCTATTTTCCCCTTCTCCAGAAAACCAACTCCACTCAAATGGGCTCAGCCAGAAAACTAAAATAAAAAATAAAGAACAAAAAAGGAAGAAGAAAAAACCCAAAAAGAACCCATTTTTCCTTTTTCTTCCAAAAAATCGGAATATTCTACTCAATTACACAACAGTCCATAAAATAAATACAAAATCACCGGAGGTCAAACTTTGTCGGTTTCCACTGAGGTGGATTCAAGAAGAACAAAGTACAAATCGCAAGCCGACAATTCGACGGCGGTGGAAGGTGAGGGCGGTGTGTGTGTGTGTGTTTGGTGTGTGTGGTGTGTTTTATAATAACTCAACAAAAGAAGTTGGTAAAGTGCAATTAAACTATTCCACTAACGCATATATTCCGATTTAAAGAAATAGAGCTTTTAATGTGGTATAGTTGGTTAGGTCCCCCACTATTTATTATTTTCTATTTTTCAAATAAAAATATATATTAATGATGTAAAAAATAATTGGTGATAATAAGTTATTAATGAGTTTAATTTAACATACTAAAGGTTTTTTGTGAATATTGTTGTTTATAATTGAAATGCAAGAGCAATTATATTGTTGATGTCGAGTATATTCATAGACTTTCTAATTGATTTTTAACTTCAATTGTAAATGGTGACTTTGTAAATATTAATTGGACATGTATCAAAATTTGAATGATGAAATGATAAAAATGCTTAAAATCTAGGTAGAAGTTTTTAAATTTTCCTTTAGGTTCTGTAAATGATGATGAGAGAAAAAGAGAGTTTTTTAATTCACATTGCTAATATATGATTATTTTGTATTATGGCAATTATTTTAATATAATAATCATTTAAAGTTATTTTATATATAGATTAAAAACATTTAATATTTATAACTCTATGTGTGAAATAATTATATTATCCAAAAGTAGTAAATCTCTCTCTCTATATATATATATAATTACAATTACCCCCTAAAAATAGAAATGTAAAAATTTTCCCGCTCATTTTCACTTACTAAATATGTAATATATAAATTGTTAATAATTGATGATTATTAAATATAGAAAATATATTTTGTGTAATCATCTACATATAGAAATTGCACATATCATTAATTATCTCATATTAACCAATTACACATTTCTTTATTTAGTGGCAGTACGTCTAAATTTAGAGTAAGTCTCTTATGAGACCGTCTTATGAAATTTTAATACATTGTGTGAGACGGGTCTATCCACAACTCAATTACACATCATCCAAACCCTATAATTCACATATTTGTTTGTGGGTGATGGAGCTTCGTCTCATGAAAACTATCCGTGAGACCGTCTCACATGAGTTTTTGTGTTAAATTTAAGCATTATTTTTCTCCACTAAGTTATCACCTAAATTTATATGTATATAGATTGATATATATATATATATATATGAGTTAATTTAATTAATTACTACTCGTCAATTGAGTAAAAACATACACGTCATTTTATGATTCTCAATTTTCTAATTTTTTTACGCCTACACATATATATATAGATATATATATACATATACAATTAAATTCGATAAAAAAAACTTGACTTTTATACATAAAAATTAATTAAAAAACATTTTTAAAAATATTAAAATAACAATAAACTGATGATTATGATATAAATTTATACATACATACATTGGTAAACTTTGACTGCATAACTACATTTCAATATGAGAGATAAAAAAATATTAAAGATTAATATAAAATTAGTTGAAATATGTTTGATTGATACACTAAATAACAAATTAAATGATATATATTTTTTATTTTAAAATGTTTTAAATAAAGTTGGATATGTCATTCACAACCAATTTCTGGAATAAAAGCAACTTCTTTTTTGTTTAATTTTTATCTAAAAATATTTTAAGTAAAATTTTCATTCTATTTAATATTTTCAAATGCCACAAAAATAAATGGAACTATAACAGAAAAAACAACTTACCTATTTTGTTATTTTAATACATTAATTTTAATTTATGATTTGTAAACAAACATAAATTAATTAAACAACTTAATTTGAACAATTAATATGTTCTCTAAAAAATATCTTAATATTTGAAAAATGTAAAATAATTGAGTACGCTAACTATGAACTTTAAAAGAAATAATAATACTTGATGGAATCTAATAAAATAAATAAATAAACTGAAAAAAAAAGTCAATATTAAAATTTAAGATACTCCTTTATATTTTGATTTTGTAATTGTATAGCTCTAATTAGAGTTTTAATAACAAAATCAACAAACATACTCTAATATATAATGAAACACGTATTTAATATTTTCCATCAATTTGTTATAAGTTTGTTCCTTCACTAAATCGTCAAGATGTATGACAATATTATGACTATGAACATCATACTCAAGTTTTCAAGTGGGAAATATTACAAAATTAAATTATGTCGAAATGGTGACAAATATATGAAAATTCATTGGTGATTTGGGGGGGTGTTTGATAGAGAACGTAATTGAAGAATGGATGTTATTTGATATTCTACTATATATGGTGATGTGATGAAACTTTTTTGAAAAAAATATTCAAAAAAAGGTTTGTTATATCTCAAAGATATTCTAAATAATCAAAGGTTGTTTTATATGGTCAACGTATCTATATAAAAAAATTACAACACATGAAATTCATGTAACATACACATACGAGTTACCAAATGAAATTGAAATATTATTAAGAACTTGATTTTTCTGTAAATTGACATTTTCACACTAAACTCGAAATATTTAAATTTTATGGTCATGCACCACACGGGGAACATATCATATTGAATTAATCTCAAATAATATATTATTTTGTGTTCAACATTTTCATATCAAAACACCAAAATAGTCATTTTTATATGTCCGTGCATCGCACGGGACCTATTTACTAGTAAATAAATAATGTAATTCAATAAATAAAAATTTAATAATAAAAAAAGCATGAGTAAAATTGGGAAAAAATCATTATAAAAAAAAGAAAAAAAGAAATTGGACTTCTAAAACAACAATTAATTTAAAAACTAGTTAATACTAGTATTCTTTTGGGGCCCAAATCAGAAATCAGAAAACACGGAGGCCATTTCAGAAAATAACATATTTGTGATTTGTGAAATCTTCCCTGTTGAATCAATAATCCTCATATAACCCACAGTTTTTTCTCTGAATTCGAATTCCACACTGAAAAACCCTTGATTATTTACGACGTTATTTATCGGCGAAGCTGCTGTCGGAAACGATTTATTTGTAAACCCGATGTTTGTGAATTTCAGAGATTTTGGTAAGCTATTGTGCTCTTCAATTATATTCCTTTCTGTTTTTTTTTTTGCTGAATTTTCATTCATTCGGGTCTTGGTTTTCTTGTTTTATGGCTTTATGAATATTTGAGAATGAACTCTTTTTGGTTTTACTGATTCGATCAATTGGGAAACCATGATGTGAATTCTTGAGAATTTTTGTTGGTAGCTATTAGAAGTGTAGAAGGCAGCTAATTTTGTAATATCTGTTTTCATTTACAAGGATAGCTTGAATTATTGTGTAATTTTATGGTGGGCAGTAAGCAAACGCATGGTTTTTTTTTTTAGCTTTTGTTGTGTGCTTCACAGTACTGGTTTACAATTTACAGATTAAAACTTAGTTTCTTGTAATTGTAGTTTAATCAACCTTAGTAGCACCGATTTTGAAGTATGATAGATGTTATGGTGGATTTTGAAGACAATGTGGAAGGTGGTGAAGGGGTTGCATTGAATACGGTTGACATTGTAGATACTGCAGAAAATAGGGATAGACAAGTGATCAGTTTGTCTAAAAAAGATGTTGTGGGAATTGAAGGAGATAACTTTGAACCCCACGATGGCATTGAATTTGATTCCCATGAGGCAGCCTATTCATTTTACCAGGAGTATGCAAAGTCTATGGGGTTCACCACATCGATTAAAAACAGTCGTCGTTCAAAGAAAACCAAAGAATTCATAGATGCCAAATTTGCGTGTTCGAGATATGGGGTCACACCAGAATCAGAAAGCGGTGTTAGTAGAAGGCCGAGCGTTAAGAAGACTGATTGTAAAGCCAGTATGCATGTCAAGAGGAAACGAGATGGGAAATGGTATATTCATGAGTTTATAAAGGAACACAATCACGAGCTTTTACCAGCCTTAGCATATCATTTTCGTATTCATAGGAATGTAAAGTTAGCCGAAAAGAACAATATAGATATTCTGCATGCTGTTAGTGAGCGGACGAGAAAGATGTATGTTGAGATGTCTAGACAATCTAGTGGAAGTCAAGATACTTGCCTCAGCAAGAATGAATTCGATCACCAGTTTGAGAGAGGTCGGTACTTGGCATTAGAAGAAGGGGATGCTCAAGTTATGCTAGAGTATTTTGTGCAAATCCAGAAAGAGAATCCTTGTTTCTTTTATGCCATTGACTTGAATGAAGATCAGCGTGTACGGAACTTGTTCTGGATTGATGCCAAAAGTAGGAAAGATTATATAAGCTTCAATGATGTTGTTTTCTTTGAGACTAGTTATGCTAAAAGCAATGAGAAGATGCCTATTGCTCTGGTCCTTGGTGTGAACCATCACTTCCAGCCTATGTTGCTTGGATGTGCACTATTAGCTGATGAAACTAAACCAACATTTGTTTGGTTAATGAAGACATGGCTCAAAGCAGTGGGTGGGCAGGCTCCGAAAGCTATAATCAGTGATCAAGATAAACAATTACAATCAGCTATCGAAGAAGTTTTCCCGTATTCTCGCCATTGTTTTGCTCTATGGCATGTATTGGAAAGGATACCTGAAATTCTTGCTCATGTGCTCAGACAAAATGAAAATTTTATGAGAAAATTCAGCAAGTGTATCTTCAAGTCGTTGACAGATGAAGAATTTGATATGAAATGGTGGAAGATGGTTAGCAGATTTGAGCTACAAGAAAACGAATGGGTTCATTCACTATATGTGAACCGTAAAAAATGGGTTCCGACATTCATGAGAGACACATTTTTGGCTGGCATATCCACACATCAGCGATCTGAAAGTGTGAACTCTTTTTTTGACAAATACATTCACAAAAAGATCAATTTGAAAGAGTTTGTGAGGCAATATGGTGCGATTCTTCAAAATAGGTATGAAGAGGAAGACATGGCAGACTTTGATACCTGGCACAAACAGCCAGCACTAAAGTCGCCCTCTCCTTGGGAAAAACAGATGTCAACAATTTATACCCATGCAATATTTAGAAGATTTCAAGTTGAGGTTTTGGGTGTAGTAGGATGTCATCCCAAGAAGGAATCAGAAAATGGAGGCAATGCTATTTTTAGAGTTGATGACTGTGAAAAAAATGAGACCTTTGCGGTTACATGGAATGATGCAAAGTTAGAGGTTTCTTGTTCATGTTTAATGTTTGAATACAAAGGTATTCTTTGCAGACATTCAATGATTGTCCTCCAAATATGTGGTCTTTCTACTATTCCATCTCGATATATCCTTAAGAGGTGGACGAAGGATGCAAAAAGCAAGCAAACACTGGCAGAGGGAACTGAAAGAATCCAAACAAGGGTGCAAAGATACAATGATCTATGCAAGCGTGCTATTGAATTAGGAGAAGAAGGTTCCTTGAGTGAGGAGAATTACAACATTGCGTGTCGTGCTTTAGTTGAATCTCTGAAAAACTGTGTGAATATAAATAACAGAAGCGCTGTAGAATGCAGTAGCAACTCTGTTGGACTTCGTTGTCCTGAAGAAGTGACCAAGATGCTCCATGCGACCAAAACAAATAAGAAGAAGAGCACGAACAAGAAAAGAAAGGTTGATATGCATGTTATTTCTGTTCAATATAATCCATCTTTGACTTCCTTATTTTGAAGCAATGTTTCTATCTCAGTTACAGCCAGCGCCAGAAGCCGTTGTTATCAACACTCAAGACAGTTTACACCAAATGGTGAGCTAATGTTGATTTGGATTCTCAATATAATTTGCTATGCATCTTCTGCTTTATATGCTTGTCACACAAACAAAAACCTTTATTGATATGATTCTTTTTTGCTTTATAGGAACATCTAAGCTCAGAGGGGATACCCTTAAATGGATACTATGGGTCCCAACAACATGTGCACGGACTGGTATTGTTTCATGGATTTCAGACCATATGATAGTGAATATATGATTTTGTGGAATGACACTGTTACCTAAAAGCATGATGAGTTATTAACTGACCACTAATTATTGTTCCAGTTAAATCTGATGGAGCCGCCACATGATGCTTACTTTGTTGGTCAACAGACTATGCAGGGGCTGGTAGTCATACTGAGTTCCCCATTACACTCTATTCTTACTCATGAATTAATTAAGTCAATGAAATATATTTGGTTTTGTGATTAAATTGTAGGGACAATTGAATTCCCTTGCTTCTAGCCATGATAGTTTTTACGGGGCTCAACAGAACATGCCTACACTGGTAGTCTCGTTTGTCACCTCATAACCTTACAATTGCTTAGCTAAGACAATGACATCTTTGATTATTAAGTCTTGTTCGTTCTATTTATTCAGGGGCATCTGGACTTTAGACAACCAGCTTTCACTTATAGCATTCAGGTAAGTCATAAGAATGATACTAAATCTTGTTAGGAAAGTTGGTATCCAGCTTTGTCTATGGAATGTTAGATTACTAGTTGATCTTTCAATGTTGGTTTGTATAACATGCTTTTCTGAACGAACATGATCAGGACGAGCATAACGTGAGACCAACGCAGTTGCATGGCTCTGCTAGACATGCTTGACGAAACTGACCCTTTTCCTTTGTAATCACAAGATCTGTTTCTTTCATTCATCCAAGTCTTCAGAGGATTCTCCCTGCCCCTAATTTTCTCAGCTACGATTTTGTTGTAAACTACTTATAATCTGTAAGTCATTTTTACTTTTCTCTCTAGTAATTTATAGATCAATCCTTCTCTTTTAGCAGGTTTTCTATCTCCAGATATGTGATGAAATTTCATATAGATCAGCATTTCTTCGCACAACTCCAGGCATGTTCTAATTTGGCAATGTTTTGTTTTAATAAAAAAAAATCTTTCTTTCAGAATAAATTTTCTTTTAATAGATTTTTTACTATTTTCTCAAGATCAACCTGCATAGATAAATATTATATTATTATTTTACCTTTTTCTAAGTTTGTTAGACCTATTTATTTAAAAAAATGAAAAAAAAACATTATGATCTCCCTAGTAATAAATTACTTAATTTGACATCCAATTTTTTTTCCTCATGTTTTAAATAAATAAATCTGAGTAGAGAAAACAAACATAGGAAGAAGAAGATTCTCACTTTAATAGCAGTTTATTTTCACTTTTTATTTTATTTTATTGTTTTATCTACAAGGAAAGTGAGGTGCAAAAGGATTTCAAGTATTGAACATTTTGACATTAATTTTTGTCCATAAGTGATAGATTCTTCTTTTTAGTGTCCTTTTTACTATTCTTTATGTAGTACTACTTCACCTTTCTTGATTTGCTAAAGATAACTAAAGAAAAAAAGTGATGTTATTTTTTCACTTTTTTAGATATCCGTTTCCCATATTTTGCCTAGTAATTTAATCTCATATTTATTATTTATAAAAACTAAAATAAATAAATTTATAGAGTTAGAATTAATAAAAACCAATGTCTCCAACGGCTAATTTAAGAGCACTGTTGCGACATAAAATATATATACATTAATATATGTGAGGAAGAAGTGAAACTGTCATTTGGTAGGGACGAAATTTATGAAATGATTATGGTATTCTCTAATCATTAATAAATCTAAATATAAAGTGGACCCACTCAATTATTTGTGATAGATCCAATCTACTCCTAAAGAACAAATAACTCAAAGAGCTTTGAACATTAATTAATTGAAAATATTATTTCCCAGAACGATATTTTTACTCATTTAATCATTTTCAATAGTATTACTCATTGAAGTTGTATTCTTGATGGTTGTTCGAAAGTAGGATATATAATGGGGCAAAGTTACGAAATACAAATTTTTAAATTTCGGATTTTTAAATAGCTCAAATTATACATTATTTTGCGAAAAATATGAAATGATTAGGTAAGTTTAAACGGTAATATTGAGGAGAAAGAAAGAAAGAAAGAATCAAGATGATTATTAGATGATTTAAGAATGAACGAGGAGGGTTATTAGTGACATTTCATTCCAATTTTAATACCTTAATTGATAACAAAAATTCTAATGCTACATCCTATTCACCTAAATAAGATTGTGATGGATCATACATTCATTACCAAATAAATAGCATCGATGAAAGAAAAAATATGGTTAAAAATGTAGTGTCATTGTTGATATATAGGGAGTAGGAAAAAGACATTTCCAACACGACAACAGTCAATAAATTCTGACCAAAAGATATACTCTTCCTTTTGTTAAAATCACTACAATATATAATATGACACCTGTAATGCTAATGCTAATGCTATGCATCACCACCATATGGTACTAGTTCTACACTAACACAACCATTTATTTACCTTTATTCTATCTATACTATAATAATCGCTTCCCAATAAATTAAAATAAATACTTAAACTATAGCGCATTAATTTCGTTCAGTAATTCTAAAAACCATAAATAAAATTCTAATAAATAATGTTGATGAATTAATAGATAGATGAGACAGGAAGTATTTGGGGAATGACGGTTTGTTGTCAATTCATTACATTTACTCCCTTAAATAAATATTATGTAGGAAACGGTCGACTCCTGTGGGTCCCAACACAACTGGGACCACGTGGTGTGCTCTACACCATTGCAAAAGTGCGCAGAAATGAGCGGGCCCCACTCCTCCCCCCCCCCCCCTCCCTCGATTCTCTCACTACCTCCATTATAGCTCTTTCCTCACTTCTCCCACTCTCCACTCACTCCCTAAACTAAACGCCATTTCTCTGTTGCAGAGAGCAATGGAGGTCCTCAACTTTCTCTCTCTTCTCTTGCTTTCTCTTCTCTCACTCGTCAATGGGGGATCAATCGGAGTCAACTACGGCCGGATAGCCAACAATCTCCCATCGGCGACGAAAGTAGTTCAGCTTATGAAATCTCAGGGCATCGAACGGGTCAAGGTGTACGACTCCGACCCGGCTGTTCTCAAGGCCTTGTCCGGGTCGGGTATAAAGGTCACCGTCGACCTCCCCAACGAGCTCCTCTCCTCCGCCGCACGCCGCCCTTCCTTCGCCTACTCGTGGGTCCAGAAGAATGTCGCCGCCTACCACCCCTCCACCGCCGTTGAGGCCATCGCCGTCGGCAATGAGGTCTTCGTTGACACTCACAACACCACGCGCTACCTCATTCCCGCATTGTACAACATCCAGAAAGCGCTCGTGAAGTACAACCTTCATGACGCCATCAAGGTCTCATCTCCCATCGCGCTCTCTGCGTTGCAGAGCTCCTACCCGTCTTCAGCCGGATCCTTCCGATCCGATTTGATCGAACCCGTTTTCAAGCCCATGCTCGAGTTCCTCCGCAAAACCGGATCCTCCATGATGATCAATGTCTACCCGTTTTTCGCGTACGAGTCGAACGCCGACGTCATCCCGCTCGACTACGCTCTTTTCCGGCAGAATCCCGGCGCCGTAGACGGCGGCAACGGCTTGCGTTACTTTTCCCTCTTCGACGCTCAAATCGACGCCGTTTTCGCGGCAATGTCGGCTTTGAAATACGACGACGTACCTATCATTGTCAGTGAAACCGGCTGGCCATCAAAAGGCGACAAAAATGAGCTTGGCGCCAGTGTCGAAAACGCCGCCGCATACAATGGCAATCTAGTTCGCCGTGTTCTCTCCGGCGGGGGTACGCCGCTCCGTCCCCGTGCTAATCTTATCGTGTACCTCTTCGCCCTCTTCAACGAGAACAAGAAGTTCGGGCCGACATCGGAGAGAAACTTCGGGCTTTTCTACCCGGACATGAAGAAGGTTTACGACATCCCGTTGACGGCGGAGGGGCTGAAGGAGTACCGGGATACAGCACCGCCAATGGCCGGCGGAGAACAGAGGATGACGACAGCGCATGGGCAGACGTGGTGTGTAGCGCAGGCGGGGAAGGGAAAAGATCAGCTGCAGGACGGTCTAGATTATGCGTGTGGGGAAGGAGGCGCTGACTGCCATCCGATTCAGCCTGGGTCCACGTGTTTCGATCCTAACACGGTTGAGGCGCATGCTTCGTTCGCTTTCAATAGCTATTACCAGAAGAAGGGTCGCGCTATTGGTACATGCTACTTCGGTGGGGCCGCCTACGTCGTTACCCAACAGCCGAGTGAGTACCCTAATTTTACTCTTTTTCTATTTATTTATACAATAATAATAATTAAATTAATGAAAGTCACATGATTAGTTAGATATGAATGAGAAATTGTTATATGGTTAGTGGAGATAGTTCTTGCTAAACCCGATAAATGTTACATCTGATTATACGTATATCCAGTGTTGCCGAATTAATAATGTCAATTTTTGTGTCTCTTCTTTTTAAAGTGAAATATTCAAAAGACAAATATCCATGACGTTGCGTTTAAGAATGAAAAAGATTGATGGTTTAGGTTTTTAATGAGTAGTAGGTTAGTATAAGAAATGTATGTATAGGGATGAGTGGCTAACATGTGCGGAGGGTCAATAATGGTGAATGAGTGGTGGCCCACATACACCTTGAAAGTGGGTGGTAACAAAATTGTATAGCACGTGATTGACGGACACTTCTTTTCTGACATGTCTTTGGACTACATGAACCACCCCCCAACAAAAAAAAGAAAAAAAAAGGCTTTTTTATATTAAAAAAAACATATTTAAATGATGTTTACTCATAAATGGGATGAGGAATAGTATAATCTGGTTTTGGGTATGATTTAAAGAATCATGTTTCTAATAATGTTGTTTGGGAATTCTGTTCGAGTAAACTCATGTTTCTTTGTTGGGGTTGCAGAATATGGGAAATGTGAGTTCCCCTTTGGAAATTGAAGTGGGAGAGGCAGTCAGCAAAACCAACAACATAGAGGAGGAGAGGTCGAGAAGAAGTAAGAGATAAATCTAATCATTCCATTGTATAATTTTATTATTATTTCTTTTTTCGCGGTTGTGTAGTAGTACTGTAGTTATATAATTACTAGTAGCACTTAGATATATGTGTTGCCAATTTAATATTCAAATGGAATTCCCTAATTCTTATTGTATATTTTTGTGGCTTTTTTTTGCAAATTTTTTAACCCCATCTCCTTGAAATTTTAGCAGACGGAGTTTTACAATGGTGAGATTATAAAATTATAAAAAGTAATCGTCAAGGTTAGGTGAAATGTTGTTGTCAATTTCATGATTATTACAGTGGCCAAATCAAAAGTGGATATATCTTTTACTAAAATTGATATATTACATAATTAATATGGTTAAATTAGATTCTTCACACATTATCATAGTTATCCCTTCTGCTTATTTTGCAGCCTCAAATCAATTATTTGTATTGCCCTCAAAATTTTACTTTTCTGTATAGCAATACAATACACACGAGAAGATACTTCAACATCATATTCTCAATTTTGTGAAGATGCAGAATAATAGAATATCACTAAATATGGGTGAAAATTATGTTTTGTTTATACTTAAATTTAATTTGACCAAAGCGTGTCATTTTAGCATGGAGTCGGCTCCATCTAATTCTAGAAACCCCACTAAAGCCAGATATTTCTAATTCAAGCCCACGTCATTCTTCTTTTACTTTGACCAGTCTTACAATTCTATTATCTGTTAGTATAAAATAAGTAAATAACAAAGCACTCTCTCATGAGATATATCCCGTATTAATAATAATAATAATAATAATAATAAAGAAATAAATTGGATAAACTTATGTTTATAAAATGTGATTCATAAGACTGTCTTATTTAAACTTTTACTTAATATAATAGTATTTACATTGTTATATATTGTTATATCATTGTATTTTACATTGTAGATGGATAAAATATTACAATAACCATACTGAATATCATGTATAATCTTTATATAAAATTCGGTTTTTTCTTTTCATCAAAAGTTTTTGTTACTTCCTACGTATTAAGATTTAATTAAATTGCTAATATGTCCCTCTAGTATATGTCGACTAGTTGACGTAACATATCCAACTCTAAATTCTAATTTTTTTTCCCTAAAAAAATGTATTTCACACTTCTCATTTACATTAAACTTTAGTATCTGAATAATCTGATAGAGAAAGATGAATTTTTTGACCAAGACTTGTAAACCCCATAAGTACTCCAACTCCATCACACAATTCTACTACTTAATTTCCCTCAATTTCCAAAGACCGAAAAAAAAGATCATAGTCAGTGAATTCATGTCAAATCCTAGTGATTGGATGCAAATAAATTTTGACGATGTCACTCGAACTGAAATCTCCCCCACCACCACCATCGCCGCCGCCACAACCACCGGAAATTCAAGAAACAGTAACCTGAGCATTGATCAAGGGCGCGTAGCACGGCCTATTCGTAGGCGGTCGAGGGCTTCACGAAGAACCCCGACCACCTTGCTCAACACTGACACGACCAACTTTCGTGCCATGGTGCAGCAATTCACCGGAAGCCCCACCACCACCTCCGCCGCCAGGTCTCAGCTCTCCAACGTAGTCGATTTTACCCGAAACAGAGCTAGCACCGCCGTGTCGTCCACGTCTCCGGCGAGCGGGTTTCCAGATCGGTATCCAAACCACATGCAACAACACCACATGTTGGTGACAGATAACATGCATGGCGGCGGAGGAGGCGGCCGCCGCCCGCCGGAGTCATCTCCGACGAATGAAAATCAATATTACGATAACTACATGTTCTGATCTGTGACTAGACGGGCTGCGGTTGACTTATCTTTTGTTGGTTGTAAATTCTTATCTTACACACTTACAATAGCTATTTAATTAGCTTTTCTTTTTCTTTTTTTTTGAGAAAATAATTTCATTTTGCTAGGATCTTACATCTCTGTAAGAAAAATGAAATAAAATATTGAAAATAATTGGTGAGGTTTATTTGTGATTTGATATGTGGTGGTGATCTTTTTGTTCTATCTTTCCGAATTTCATTCATGTATCGAGAATGAAATAATGTAATTTTGCTAGTTAAAATTGTTGTCAAAACTATATAATTACAAGCTAAATACAAGAAAATTGGACATATAATCAATATTAAAAGCTTTAAAAACAATTTAAAACTATAATAAATAGTTATATTTTTTTATATGTTGCTTTTCATTTCATTCCTCTACATCTATTGTTTACACCTATGTGTGTTATCGCATTTAACAATCTCTAGCTTATTCTATGCTATTAAAAGAAAAAAAGAAAAAACTAATTATGCTATGTTTCAATTTTTATTTTTATTTATCTATGCTTTGTTTTGATACATTGTTAAACATTAATTTGTAACTAAATGGGTAAATGATTTATAATTCGGTAAAAGATACCGTTTACTTACAAAGCCTGTGAGCTTTTGGTCCATTCAAGTAATTGATGATAAATATTTATTCATTCAAAGTGATTGGGACTGATTTGAAACAGTAGTTTTCCAACTTGACTGTTGACTCCCTCCCATTCAACGCTCATAGTTGCATTCTCTACTTTAACCTCAAGGTCGTAGATTTTTGTACCACTCTAGACATTGTCGGTTACCATAATTTTTTTGCCTATAATTTTCAAATGTTGTATTCAATTTATTTGCACAAGTATTACTAGTACTATTATTTGAAAATTAAGACAATCTAAGTGAAATCTATACTATATATTAAAGGAAGAAAGTTGACAAAAATTATAAAATTGTCTCTTTCCAGCCTAAAAGTGTCATGTCAATAAAAATAAAAAAATTGTATATCTTACTTGATAAACTATTCTTTAATAAGAATAAAAAAAGATCAATCTTACTCTAGAAGTTATTCTATAATCTATATAAAATTAAGAGATGAAGAGAGAGATACATTGATTTCTCAAATCTATGTAAAAACTAAAAAATGAAGAAAAATATAGTGATTTCTCAACAAAAGAGAAATGTATAGAGAATGAAAAATAAAAAACAAGATATACAAAGAATGAAGAAAAAAAAACAAGAAAAAAACCGTAAATATAGTTATTTCTCAAATCTATATAAAACTAAAAAAAATGAAAGAATACAAGGTTTGCTAAACATTAAAGGTAGAAAAATTCTTCCACATCTTATTGTTTAAAGAAAAAAAGAAAAATAAAAAATCGTAAATATAATGATTTCTCAAATCTATATAAAACTAAAAAAATGAAAGAATACAAGATTTACTAAAGGTAAAAAAAGTTTTTTTTTGGATCTTATTGTCTTATATCTTCATCTGAGGAGATCCCACCAAATTGTCTTTTTACACTAAACACAAATTGAACAAATAATTTTGTGATAGAGAAATGAAGAAATGACGTAGGAAAACATATATGATGATTCAAGTATGAAAGTGGAATATACAAATTATAAAAAATATAAAAGGAAAGATTAATTATTATAATTGAATGAAATATTATTGCATATAATAATTTTAATTTGACAAAAATATACAAATAAAATAAAAATATTTAAATATAAAATTAACAATTAAAACTATTAAAGTTATATGATAATTCATGCAACACACATGAGTAATATGAAAAATCATTTATATATGATACATAAGGTGTTATGAATAACCTGTTAGTTTATGCAACTTCATTATATTATTACAAATTACAAATATTAACACAATAATTAAAACCGCGCATCACGCGTACTGCTAGTGAATATTAAGGCATTTGATTATAGCTCAATTTCTCCTCTTTCTTTCTACATATTGTGACCTATGAAATATTGTCATTTTATAACTTCCTGTAAAAAATTATACCTACATTACATATCTTCATGACCCACTTACATGAAAATATTGTTCATATGCTTATCCATAGATCCCTAAAAATCAGTGGGTCCAAACACGTCCCAAACTGATTATGGGTCCAAATCTATATAGCACTGGGCCAATCTCAATATACCGGGTTAACAAAAAATCTATCAAGGAATTAAATAAATTAATTTTGTTAATAGTAATTATATAAAAATTATAATTTTTGTACCATATCATTTAATTTAATAAGTAACTAAAATATATGTTCATTAAATTATTGCTCAATTGAAACATATGTTTTTATCTGTAACATGATATAATTTTCATATGTTGAATGAATATACTATTTATTTTCATTTCATTTAAAGTATTTCATTTTTACAATTGTCAAATCATCATTTTCTTAACTACAATCTTATTCATTTATTTTTATATATATTTTAAACAAAATAAATAAAGAATACATTAAATTCAGAACATTTGTGGTTTAACCATATTATACCAATATTTTTGTTACTATCGCTAATATTTTCCCAAATTAAGAATCAAGAAAGTGACATTAGCCGGTAATGTCGGTGTATTTTCCATTAAACGAACAAATATATATATATATATATTTTATTATTGAGAGAGAGGAGAAGAGAGGGAAACGGTTGCGCAATGGGTGAGGGGGATGTTGGAGGGGCCGAGGGGCAGTTACCGACCACTGCTGGAAGCACCAAGAACGACGTCGTTACCACCACTGCCGACGCTCCATTTGGTGACCGTCCTGTTCGTGTCTACGCCGATGGGATCTACGATCTCTTCCACTTCGGCCATGCTCGCTCCCTGGAACAAGCCAAGAAGCTGTACGTTCTTTACCTCATCATATTTCGATTTTAGGTTTTTATGTTCGATGAGATCATGTTTACGTTCCGCATGTGGTGGTGTCATTGTTTTGAATTCTGAGAGATCATGTTTGATTAAAAAAAAAAATCAATTTTGGTTGCATTTTCGATCATTTTCATGCGCTATTCTGATTTGGAAACTCACTTTTTTTTTTTCTGAATTTTTACGGGTTTAATTAATTTGTTTTTGGTGTTTGAAATTCTGTTTTTCATTTTCGTTTAATTACCATGTGGTTAATGTAATTTACATTTAGTGTTGTTTTTTCTATTGAATGAGAGACTCTGTAGGATCATATCTCAATTTATTGGCCTTTGCGTTTGTGTTGTTGAATTTGTGAGGCAAATATGTGTTTTTATTAGTCTTTTGGCTATTCCTTAATGTGTATATAATCAAATTCTTTCTTTTGATTTGTTGTTAGTCGAGGTGCTGATTATGTGTGTATGTAGGTTCCCCAATACATACTTGCTGGTTGGATGCTGCAACGACGAGACCACACATAAGTACAAGGGAAAGACTGTTATGAATGCGGTTGAGCGTTATGAATCTCTTCGTCATTGCAAGTGTGTTTCCCTCTTCTGCGCTTTGATTTTGTGTTGTATGCATTGTTGATGCTTCACTTGATATACTTGATATGGTTAGATGCTATATAAGGATTTTTATACATGAGTACAGCACATCTCTATGCTTCACTTGTTCTACATCCGATTATCCTGTAATTCATGTAGCTTTTCTCTATGGTAGGTGGGTTGATGAGGTTATTCCTGATGCCCCATGGGTAATAAATCAAGAGTTCCTTGACAAGCACCAAATCGATTATGTAGCTCATGATTCTCTTCCGTAAGGGTTCTCATCTTGAAACATCCTTTTTACAATTAAATTACTATGGCAGTTGATTGCGTCATTTGAAGTTTATGATACGCTTCCTTTATTTGGCTGTGGCTATAGTAATTTGATATAGAAATGATGGTGTGTTTCTGAATTAAATGTAGTAGTTTCTGAATTTTAATACAAAATGTAGTAGGGCTTCTAATGGATATTGTGTTGTAAATTGAAATCATTTGAAGTGCCAAACTAACTGCTGGGGGTTGATTGCAGAAGTCTATTTGAACACTCATGACCTTGTTCTATACCTCTTCCACTTTTGTCAGCACTCTTCCAGTATCTTACGTGAACATCTATAAAATTTTTAAATTTACTGCTTCTCCAGACTTTTCTAATTATGAACAGTTCGAACGGGGAATTTAAGCGTTGGCCTTGTTGTGGAGTTCTGCAAACCACATAATTTTGTTTGGTTTAAATATGTTTGAACTTCCAGTAACTAGGCATTTACACCCCTAGGGGGGGATGTAACCTTATTTTGCAGTTATGCAGATGCAAGCGGAGCTGGAAAAGATGTATATGAATTTGTAAGCATTTCATTCCATCACACAGTTCTTGTTTTGATTCTTTAGATGTCATTGGCTTTGTCACTTTGAATTGGATACACCTAATGATCATATGTTATCTTACTACTCTTAATGTAGGTGAAAGCTGTGGGACGATTTAAGGAGACTAGAAGGACTGATGGAATTTCAACTTCAGACGTCATTATGAGGATTGTGAAGGATTATAACCAATATGTGATGCGCAATTTGGATCGTGGATATTCAAGAAAGGACCTTAATGTTAGCTATGTTAAGGTATGATATTCTGGATGAATATTCTTGTTGAGTCTCTTGTCATCAAATCATTCTGATGTATCATAATTCTCGAATCATCCATCAATTTAGATTAATGCGAAAAGCTGGCGTTAGTTTCCAGTAAGGCTGATGATTTTCTTGATTTTGATTTGATTGGGTAGGAAAAACGTCTAAGGGTGAATATGAGGCTGAAGAAGTTGCAAGAGAAAGTGAAGGAGCAGCAAGAAAAAGTGGGGGAGAAGGTTAAGTTAATTATAGTGAAAATGTTGGATTACTTGCGTTGTTGTGTTCATATAAATCTTGGTTTTGCAGATACAAACTGTTGCAAAGTCAGCGGGGATGCATCGCAACATGTGGGTTGAAAATGCTGATCGATGGGTTGCTGGATTTCTTGAAATGTTTGAGGAAGGTTGCCATAAGATGGTAAGCTTAAGGATACACATGTACCCCAGTCTCTACACTTAGGATTAACCTTTTGTGCCAATTTAATTTATATTGTGGGAACTTGTTGCTTTTCTTAGGGGACAGCCATTAGAGATCGAATTCAAGAGGGTTTAAGAGGACAGCAGGTGAAGGTTTTGATGCCAGATGACCTTGAGACCAGTAGTGACAACGATGATGATGTTGATATTGATGACGACGAGTGCTACTATGATGACGAAGAATTTTTAGCTGATTATGAATTCTATGACAGCGACGAGAAGCAATAAGTTGTAAGTAATCTACTCAAGATGTGTAGAGTATTGTAGAATAGCCCAACTTCTATTTTTCTTTTCTGCTGGTTGCCACGTCATTTGTGTTTCGATTTATTTGCTGTTATCAGTTTTGGTAGTTGAAAGTCATGATATAGTTCAGCACTGTACTCAGGCTAGGTGCAGTCATATTTTTGTGATAGGAGGTCGGGGTTCCATCATTTCCTATATTTACTTGTTCTTATTTTGTAAATGACTTCCAACTTTTTATTTCTATTCATATTTAGGGGTGAAAAATAAAATAACTACCTGGTATCTGATCTAGAAATTTGTTTAGGTTGGGGATGAATGAATGACTAGTATGCGCAAGCTTTAATTACTCAATTTGTGTTTGTAATATAAGAATCTCACTTACATAACAAATGCAAACCGATTGCAGTTTTTGTGTGGTCTTTATATTATGAACAGATGTCTTGAAAGCATTTCAAGAAGATCCACCCTCAACCACTCTCCATCACTTCCCTTATCAATGATTGGGTTACTATACAATTTTGTAGTACATCACGGGAAAAGGAAAAAAAAGTATTGATATCATTCACAATATTTGTCGTTTTAGATATTGTTAGATCTCATTATTAATGATATCATTTCAACTTAGAATCCAATTTTATTTCAAAATTATCAAACTTTTTGGGTAACAACATATGATGTTATGTTTAAAATTAGTATGTATTAGTCATTTTCATTGATTCGTATTTTTTCGAAAAAAAAAAAATTGAGATGACAATTATTGTTAATTGAAATGATTAGTAACTTATAAAACGTGGAAAACTATTTTATCATTTGACGATTTAATTTGCTAATAGAAAATACATATAGTTAATGAATTTGCAACTGGTAACATGAATTGAAGATGAAAAAATTCCTACACATTATTGAATATTTCCAATATTGCTTATAAATTCTACACAGATGTTTCAACCATTTGTTGGGCCATCTCAATTCTTTTCCATTTAGTGAACCTTGAAAGCAGTGAAAGCCCAATCATCTGGGCTACGAGGCCGCATATTAGCCCAATCCATAATCCCTTGGCGTGTAGTTTAACCTTGAATGCGAGAAGACCGGCAACGGGCATGCCCATGAGGTAGAAGGTTCCCAAGTTGACGAGCACTACCAAATGCTGCCATCCACATCCTCTTGCAACCCCTGTTAAGTTAATCATATCAAGATCATCAAACATTTATTACACATGCAGCATTAACATAGGAATTACCTGATAAGATTCCTTGGACAAAATCGCATGGTATGGAGCCCAGAAGCAGAGGTGTCATATTGGAGAATGCAGAGATAACATGGGAGCTGTTGCTGAACAAGCCAGCCCACTGTTTATGACCAAAATACAGTGCTACATCAACAACACCTGCCACTATTATGGTTAGCCTAAGAGTCACACCCATGGCATGCCTGGCTCGACCCGGATTTCCTGCTCCTAACTCATTCGACACCCGAGTGCTACAAATTTAGATTCATCAAACGATTTAGTTTTATTGGTACCAACGAGCAAACAACCCCAACTTTCTGTCTCTTCTTCTTCTTACCTCGCTGCTGCGCTCAGACCATAAGCAACCATGTAGGCAATGGCCTCTGTATTCACACTAAATACAATACAGTTTTGAGATAAATTATTATTATGGAATCAAGAAGAAGCAAAACAAGACATGTAATACTAATATACTCACCACATTGCTACAAGGGATGTAGTAATTTTGGAGTTTGGCATCAACCCCGCCAACAAAACAAGAATCTCAAACGCCCAATACTCCAAACTATTTCGAGTATCGGACCATATATCATTAGTAAGACAGAATACAGAACACGGAAAAGTGGGACAGATGATTACTCACCAGACCATAGCTGCAGAAGGCACAGCGAGCTTCAAGTTAGTAAGTAAGCACCTAAAACACTCCCAAGTGAATCCATTCCACGTCTTCTCAAACTTCTTGGCCTTGAGCACGTATATCCCAAGCATGAAAGCGGAGATCCACAATGAGATAGAAGCAGCCACCGGGGCCCCCTTAAAGCCGAGCTTGCTAACGTTAACCAAAGCATAGGCCATGCCAACGTGGAGGCCGAGAGGGACAAGCGAGCACACCACCAGTGGCATCATAACTGATTGTGTCTGAAGATATCTCAAGATGTTCTGCACGAATCCGTAGGCGAATAGCCCCGGAATCAAGTACTTGAGATACAGATTAGCTGACTCAGCTATGTCGCGTTCCTGACCTAGCAGAATCAGAAAGAAACTCGAATTCCACCACAGAAATGAGACACCAATGGCGAAAACAACTGATATGATGCACGACGCTTGCAAATATACTCCCATCAATCCGTACATCCTCGCCCCGAATCCTTGCCCGCACAACGTCTCTAGGGCCCCACTCAATCCAATCTAAACAATCAAAATTGTATACCCTCTGTTTAAAAACTGTATTTCATCTTCTATTCTGATGGCTGGATCGCAGTATTCTATATTTAAACGGAGTAAAAAGTAGGAGCGATGAATAGTTACCATGAGAGAGTAACCGGTGACGCAGGCGGTGGAATTGGCGAGGTTAGAGCCGGCGAGCTCTAGTTCTCCGAGGTGGCCGGCAAACATAACCGAGACAAGAGGGATGAAATAGTAGGCCACATTTGTAATGATCATTGGCAAAGCAAACACCACCTGTTTCTTCGCCTCCTTGGCATCGATCACTTGGTTCAGCCACCTAGCCGCCCGCCCCCTCCTCTCTGGAGCCGCCTCTGCTCCGCCTCCCGACTCCATTTCCGCCATTAATTCCGGCCAGTTTTGATCAAGGGTATTCCAGTGGTGGTTAGTAGTTACAACACATGAATGTTGTGTAATGAATTTATACGTAATCTATGCGTAAATGTAATAGTCTACTAAAGATTTGGATGAGGTGAAGGCTGAGGTAGTGAAGATTTGAGTAGATATCGGAATCATTGTATTTGCTAAATTAAATTGAAAAAATTAATATTAAAACAAGATCTAAACGTCCTAAATCCATCTCCGACAATAAATACGGGGACAGTTTTTGACAAAGTAATTTTATTCATGTATAACTACTTTTAAGTTTATTGTTGTTGTTATAGGGAAATCTATGTATAAATACTACTAAGTGATTTTTTTCAAATCTGTATTTAATTTGACAACTACAAATCACGCAAAATCACTATTTATTTTTAAAAATGATTAACATCACAGGAAAATATAAGCGATCATTAATTATAGTCATTCATTCCTCTTAGAGTTTCGTTATTAAACAATTAACACTAAGCACTAAGCACAAAATTTATCTCACTTGCCTAACACAATTTATGAGAAACTAATAATAGATATTAGACAGATGAAGGATATAATTATCCGCCTAACAGACGAATTTAATTCAGAATTTGTCCAAAATTCCAGTTAACAGATGTTTTTCCTTTTCTTGTATTGGGTATGAATTTGCCTTTTTGACATGTTTAATGATTTTATGTTTTTTGAGCCTAAGTTTGCGATTTTGTCAAGCTTATGTACAAACTTTTTTTCCATATTAATCAAATCAAATTCAAATAATTTTTTAGTGACGACATTGAAATTAATTATGAATACAACGAGACCAATCCATCAAATTTCAACAGCAAGGCATTCTTCTCCAATTAATAAAATCTAGATGATGAACATAAACGCAGACCGAATGATCAAGAACTAAAATTCTTGAATCTCTCTATGCTAAAACAGCTCAGGATTGAATAAATTTAACTAAAATTACAGATCTGGGGTAGATCAAGATTCAAGATTTTGTCAAAATGAAGATTGGAATCATTCTTCTTGTTCTTCCTCTTCTTGAAATGCTTAGCAGCTGCTTTCATCACTTTAGCCCATACCTGCACATATACATAAGTTTCCCAGATAAATATTTTATCAAATACTCGACAACATCTTATAAGAAATCAGCAAAAACATTCTCTGTTTTCTGTGTTATTACGAGAAACAGAATAACTGAAAATATTCTCTGTCACATTTCATCAAACAGCTAGCCTGCAAAAAACTTATACCTTTGGACTCGGTGAAGACGAAGAGAGGCGACGGGAAGAGTTGACCGGAGAAAAGCCGAAAGACTTGCGCTTTCTCTTCTTCATCCTACTGCATTTGCTCACATTATTAAGCACAGTATCGGTGAACTTTCTCTTGATCCTAGCAGCAATTTTCTTAGTATTTTCGAGCAACCCCACATCGTCATTGCCACCATAAGAGAGCTTCCTAGAGATGTCAAGGTGGCCGCGGTCCGACGGCGGTGGCGGAGGAAGCAAAGGGGACCAAATGGAGCTCTGGGCGTAGTCGAAATCGAAAGCGGAGTTGTCTGGGAATTTGAAGAGAAGGTCTTTAGACATGAAGGGTTCCAGGTACTCCACCACCGTTACCCGTGGAGCTCCGTTGCTGGATATGATAGGCATTATGGCGTTTTCCGGTGGAAGACAAATTGGAGGGCCGTTGTGAAGAAACCGAGGTTTTTATCTGGAAGAAAAAGTAGCCGTTTGGAATTGGAAAATAGCGTTGGTGCTGCATAGGACAATAAAGGGAATCTATTGTATTTATTGCTAGATGCAAATATGGATTTTAATTTAATTGATTTATATCAATATTGTCAAGGATTTTACATAATTTATTATGATTCAAAATCTTATTTCAAACTTCAAATCATATCATTCATTCACCACTTCTTAACATAAATGTTAAAAATGTGCAGAAATAAATAGTAGTGCGTAAAAAAATATTATTATCTTTGATAATTTAAGTTCTAGTACTCTCACATATTTTAATTTATTGCCTCATACGTAATAATTATTATCTCTTTTTATTTCGTAAATATTGTTTAAACTTGAATGTATTTCTTTCACTCAATGCTCCAAATTATAATTATATTTCCTTATCAATCAAGTATATTAGTTATTTTTCAATTGATTGTATATACTTTGTTATTAATAAACTCATCTTTTAATTAAAAAAAAATTGTCATTAAATGTAAAAATGACATACTAAAAAAATTAGAAAAGATTTATGTGGAAAAATTTGTAATTTTCTTATAGGATGAATAGAGTAGAAAATAATCACATCACGATGTGTATTAAAATATTAAGTAGACATTACACAAGATTCTAAAATATAAAGTGTATAAAAAATCTCAAATATTTTTTTTAATTCTTAAACAACATTAAAAAAAAAAAATCATATATTGGCCCATTATTAGTGAGCACCGCTAAAACCCCTCCAGCAAAACCCTGCCGGCAATGGCCCTCCGCCGCCGCAATCTCACCTCCACCGTACACCGAATCCTTCTCCGCCATCTCTCCTCCGCTGCCACCAAGTCGCCTCCTCTTATCTACGACTACACCACCGACTCCTCCTCTCCCACCACCACCTACGAATCTGTTACTCTTCAGTTATTCTCGTGGGGCCGCGGCGCCTCAGGCCAGCTCGGCGGTGGCATAGAGGAAATCAGGATGTATCCTGCGCTAGTTGGCACCATCAACGTCCCACCCAATTTCTCCCTCTCCCGCTCAACTCCAGGTCGTCTTCCCCAATTGATGACTTCCGGTGAGCCCCAATTGGAGGTTCTGATTTCCTGTGGGCTTTTCCACTCTGGTTTGGTGGTGGATGGAAAGTTGTGGATATGGGGCAAAGGCGACGGAGGCCGACTCGGTTTTGGGCATGAAAACCCGGTTTTTGTCCCTACTCTAAACCCTAATCTGGATTCAGATGTTAGAAGCATTGCTCTCGGTGGATTACATTCCGTCGCGCTTGATGTCCTCGGTAGTGTCGTCACTTGGTCAGTGTCTCTTGCGCATTGCTCGTTTTCTCTTTCTTGCATAGCTAATGATGATAGAAATATCTCTTCATGAGATTATAAAGTATTCATAGTTAAAACCTATTCGTAAATAGCCGATAACGATTGTTTTCTTTGCAGTCTATATGAATTTCGATGCTTATTAAAAAATTAACGTGTAAGGTATATTTCATTGTGTTTAACTTTCAGATTTTCGTGACATCGAAGCTTTCAACTTTCTGTTTCCATGTGTTTAAATTGTTTTCAGCATCTTTGCCACCATGATTGTGAAAGTGTCCAAAACTGTCTAATATCATTTGTTGTTTGATAATGAACGGAGAGATTTACATTGCATATTTTAGACACAGTTATGATTTAGATTAGGCCACTGTTTGCAAATCTTGATACTTCTTTTTTACAAAATGAAGTTTTCAGGGGTTACGGTGGATTTGGTGCTCTTGGACATTCAGTTTATCACAGAGAGCTGCTTCCTAAATTGGTTAAAGGATCTTGGGATGGAGAAATATGTCATATTGCTACCAGTGGTACACATACAGCTGCTATCACCAAATCTGGTTAGATACTTATTTTCTACATTTTTCATTTCCCCCTTCTTTTTTCTGCTTTGATTTAAAGCAGACAAGTCTTCCTTTTAATTCCTTGGATAATTTGACTTTTGGGAATTGATGAAAGCTTAAAGTTCTACATAATTCTTAGCAACAACATTGCTGATCCATACGAATTGGTAAAATGGCTGGCTTTTGCTTTATATTCTTCTTTCTCAGCTGTGTTTGTCTTTTTATCTCCGTGTCCACCATACATGACTTGTGTCTTTCGTGGTTAATTCTATCATCAAAATTGTGGACTTGTGTTTTTCGTGGTTAATTCTATCATCAAAATTCAAACAGTGTATCCCTTGAATTATGTTGCTTCCTAAATATAAACTTTAATATTTGCATAATATCTATTACTGCTGGGTTTCTTCTATGATTGAATTTATCTACGTAGCCCTGAAATTGGGCTAGGAATCAGGTTGGTAGTACCATCAGGTTTGGCAGTTACCCGACATTTGTCTGATCATAGAGGGTACCCAACCTGAATACGCAAACCAGATGACACATGACACGAAACCTTCTCCTAGCAGTGTGTTTTGTGCAATCTATTACAGCATGCTGTTTAGATGTATCTTTTCAATGTACAGAAGTTTTACTTAATTGTTATATTTGTTCAACTAGTGTACTGTCTGTAACTTCTTTTACCATGTTATTGTGATGAAGGCAAACTTTACATTTGGGGGCGAGATGAAGGGGATGGTAGATTGGGCCTTGGTCCTGGTCGTGGCCCAGATCATGCGGGAGGTCTCAGCACACCTTCTGAAGTAAAAGCACTACCGGAGCCAGTGGCTGCTGTTTCATGTGGTGGTTTTTTCACAATGGCGTTGACTGAAGAGGGGCAGCTGTGGAACTGGGGTGGTAAGGATTTATGATGTTATGGTTGCAATTGAAAAGAAACTTGCTACATGATTATTTGAGGATAAAAAAAAAAGTATGAAATTTTAACTCACTTTTTGAATCATAAGACAGGCAAGAAAGATTAGTCAAACTCTTCATCCAATCATATCTCCTAATCTCCTTCCTGTCAGGTGCCACTCCAGTTAGAGTAAGATGAGATCACAGATCCCTGATAATGGGAACTTTTATGCTAGTGATCCAGAATTGTGATTGCCTAATTTGGGGGAGGAAGTTAAAATGACAAATAATAACAATTAAGTGGAACCTTTTGCTTTGTAGGGGATAGCTGAAAGTTTTATGAGTAGTATTTTTATAGTGTCTTGTCTCTGCAGCTAACTCCAACTATGAGCTTGGCAGAGGTGACAAAAATGGTGGATGGAAACCTAAACAAGTTCCCAGTCTCAAAGATGTTCGTTTAACTCAGATAGCTAGTGGCGGTTATCATTCTCTTGCTTTGACAGGTCTGTTCATGTAAAAATATTATAACTTCGACACGCTTTCTTTTCGATAATGGAATCGGAGACCTATATCTGAAATTGCTATTTTTGGTGTGTAATGACTAATATCAGATAAAGGAGAAGTTCTTTCATGGGGTCATGGCGGAAATGGTCAACTAGGTCATGCTTCACTTCATAGTCGAAAAGTTCCCGAACCTGTTGAGGCACTAGCTAATGAGAGGGTCACTTATATTGCTTGTGGAGGTTCATCGTCTGCAGCTATAACTGGTGAGAAAGACCAGTTTAGATCCACATGAACAATTTCTAAGTTAATATCAATAATATGAAACAATCTTCACATTAATTGTATTTGATGCTCTGTGCATTCCGAACCAACTTTCTGTTCTTTTATACATGGATATTGACTCGGTAGGCACCGTTAATATCCTATTTCTATTCAAATATATGAAAGATAACTAAATAGACGTTCCTGAATTGGTCAGACAAGGGGAAGTTGTACATGTGGGGCTATGCAGCGGATAGTCAATTAGGGGTTCCTGGTCTTCCAGAGATACAATCATCACCCGTTGAGGTTAAATTTCTCTTGGAGGATGATGGATTGGGGAATCACAATGTGCTTTCTGTTGCTGTTGGTGCTTCTCATGCTATGTGTCTTGTTTCCAGATCTGGTTGCTAACAGGTGAATAACTAACTATTCCCTCATACTTGGTTAAAACTGGCCTCAAATACAGAAAACGATTCACAATGTATCTTTGTAGCATTATAGTACGTTGTGTTACCTTATATTAGGAGATTGTTGTCTACTTTCTTGTCTTTCTCAGGCTTATCATTTGAACTATTTGATTGTGTCCTTTCCCAACAAACTGCTGGTCGATCAGTCGTCATACATGATTATGATTAACTCGTAATGTCTCAAAGCTAGTTAAAGATGTGATAATGATCTTGAAAGATCTTATTTAGTTACTTTGCTTGAGAAAATCTTTACATAAATAGGATCTTATAAATGTTGCATCTCGTGAAATACATCTAGCGTATGTAGCTAATTTGCACATACATTCATGATGGTGTGATTTATAGCATTGGCAAAACCTCATAAATAGCACAACTACTTCAACGATGGAAACACTTTTGAGTTGACTAGATTGGATCTTTTGTGTAAGCACTAATTGCATTTATTTATACTACTTGTAATAGATACCTTAAAGATGTGGTCCAATTTGCCCATTTCATTTACATTACTATGTTGTTGTGTCAATAGAAATGTAATCATTTTACTCCGACATCAATCTTTCTTCACATCACTCTTGATTTGGGCAAAAGTATATACCTTAAATAGATGTTATGAAGTGATGAAATTATTCATTTGTAATATCTAATATTTATATAATATATTTCCTGTTGACACCTTAAAAAAATTACATTATTTTGTAAATGAACTGCTTAGCCTTAGGCTCAAGATTCATCATTTGCTATACGATTACATAAAATTTAATTGGTGTTGTTACAACCTAGGTGTCTACCTAACGAGACTTGAGACAAACAAAACGACTTCTCTAACAACTACTTTGTGTTTGTATTTGGATGTCGAGAAAATGGGTTTCACTGTGGATTCAGTTATAAGCAAGTACTGTACGAGCTACAAAGCTTTACTTGGAAGTGAGAGCAAGAAAAGGGAACAGACTTTATTAGAAATAAAAGCCTTAAATGTTAGAGATATAATCCTATTGGCTATTCTCATGTGGGGACCCACTCACCGACGACATGGAGCATGTGCAAACCCCGCTGCACTGCGTGCAACCCATTAATGATTGTAAATTTTTACTGCTCCCTTTTTCTTTTTTCATAATTATCCTATGACTCGTGCTCAATTTCAAATTTTAATTGTGGAAGTTAAAAATAAAAATTCCGAAGGCAAAAATATACATGGAATAAGTTCGCACATATAATCTTATTAATTTACTTAAATAATTGTTTAATTTTCGGTTTTATCCTATTACTACCTTAATAGAGTACTTGGTCAAAAAAATTATTTTAGTATCGTATAATGGATTTAATTGTTTAGCATTTGCCAACAAGAATGATCTTGGATTAAAACGTACCAAGTTCAAAAGAGTCCAAGCCAGACAAATCAAATTTTTATTTTATTTAAGATTAAAGAACTTAATATATGATATATTGTTTAGACAAAGAAGTGTATATGTATATGTACGATTATGTAGTCCTGCTACAACGCATGTAGCGCACATAGGCATACAACACTTCAATAAAAAATGCTTAGTGCATGTCCTATGTTTCTAACCTATTAATTGAAGATCTAACATATTTTATTCTTGTTCTGCTGTAAAGCTAATGACTGCATGCAACCAAATTGATTTGAGTTTTTTTTATTAACTAGTTGTGATACAATACTCAATTTATTCAAAAATGAATATATGATGATATGTCGGACTCTATAAAAGTTAGCAATAATGAACAATTTGAGACGACAAAAATAGTTCATATGCTATAAATCACAATAAGCTGGAGCTCAAACCAAACATGGATTTATCATAGTTACAATTAAACCAAAAAAAAAAGCAACAACTATAATTTTATTTATTAATACTCTATACGACTACAAGTTGCAGACTATGCTCGAAAAATTCTATACAACACAAGATTTAATAATTTATCTTGCACATTTTTTTGCTCTTCATTTAAATGTACAATTATTACATCTTGTGTTGCATAGAATGAATCGATCAATATAACCGATAATTTAAATAAAGAAATAAAACAAGAAAAAAAAAAGTGAAGTATATTAGGCATTCAAAAATAACCGTTAAAATCAATGTAAAGAATTGGAGGTGCGGCCATCGGAGCACTGATAAGCTGGCCTGGAAATCTGGTCTCCGGCGCTGGCTGGGCACGCCGTCAGGCCCAGCGGCGGCGCTGCCATGCAATTGTAGGAAACACAGACGGCAGCGGCGTCGGGCAGCGTGGAACCTACCTCCATGGGGAAAGCCGTTAGATAGTTGTGCTGGAGGTAAAGCGTCTTCATGGTGCCGGTCTCCACGCTCGCCACGTACTCGTCCGGAACGGCGCCGTTTAGGCGGTTGTTGTTCAGAAACAGCGCCTCCGCCCCAACCAGCGCTGTGGTTAAATCCCCCGTGAGGGAGTTGTGACTTAAATCGACGGTGGAGCCCACCACGTACGGCCACGGTGGCGATTGTGGGACCCCGCCTGAGAAATTGTTCCGTTGGAGTAGCATTGATGTGACGGTTGGGCGAAAGAGGGCCCACGGGATGGGCCCACTGAATTGGTTCATGCTCAGGTCCAGGTACGCCAGCTCCGAGAGCGGCTCCAGGGCGTTCAGTGGGCCCCAGATGCGGTTGTTCGCCACCGACAGGTAGCGGAGCGCCGCCGGCATTCGGGTGGGGAGGTTGCCGGAGAAGTAGTTGTTGCTGAGGTCGAGGTGAAGGAGCTGCGGCGGGATGGCGCGGGGCATTTGGCCGGAGAGTTTGTTGGAGGCCAGGACCAGGACTCTGAGCTGATTCAAAGCCGGCAGCGACAGCGGAACGCCGCCGGAGAGCTGGTTGCGGCTAAGGTCGAGGGTGTGGAGATTCGGCAAGGCAAAAATCTGGGGCGGGATTTCGCCTGTGAGGCGGTTGTTGGTGAGGGAGATGACTTTGAGGTTGGTGAGGGAGGCGAGCAGCTGCGGAAGGGGGCCGGTGACAATGCCGGAGAAGAGAATGAGCTGGGTGAGGTCGGTGAGGTGGGCGATGGCCGGAGAGAGAGTGCCGGCGAGGCCAGGGGAGTCTGAGAGGCCGGTGCCTAGGGTGAGAATAGTGACGCGGGAGGAGGGTGAGCAGGTCACGCCGGCGAAAGAGGAGCAGGGGTCGGCGAAGAAGTCCCAGGTGGAGAAGAAGCGGGCGGCGGCGGCGGAGGAGGAAGGAATGTCGGTGAGAGAGTTCTTGATCTGGCGGAGGGCGGCGATGTCGGTGGGGTTGGTTAATTGGTGGGAGAGTAGTGAGTTGTGGAAGAGGAGGAAGAGGATGACATGGATTAGATTCAGAGGAGAGAGAAAGCAGGTTTTGGCCATATTAGAAGAGAGAGATAGACTGTGAGAGTGAGTGCAAAGAGACTCTGTGACTATATATGGTGTGCTGAGCCTCAACAATCCTTTTTTTTTTTTTTTTTTAATATCATCATTCAAAATTTAAGAAGTTTAATTAATTGGAGAAAAATATTTGTCCCAAAATAAAAACAATCTTGTAATTAGTTATAATAAGTTTGGTTTCATGAAATTTAGTAATTTATACATCAAATAACAATAGCATGTTGGATTCTCCATCCAATTTGAGTATGTATTCATTTTGTTTAAGACTGTAAGATATTATATTTACAAGAAAATTAAAACTTTAGAAAACCAACATTAGTGTATTAAAACTTTAGAAAATTAATCTTGGATCTTGTGTATTATTTGATATAATTAGTGTAAATTAGATAAATATACCATCTTTGACCAAATTTTATTTGGTTTCCGTTTCAAAAAGAAATAATAACAAGTTGGTAATTCATGGCTTATATTGTATTGTTATTGTATGTGGGATGAGAAATTAAGAAAGGAGTGGAGTGTACTTTTTAAATCTACTTTGCTTTCTGTTATGTAAGAGTTTTACAGAGTTGAAATTTCTGACAAACCCACTTCCCACTTTGCATCTAACTATATTTTGACCACATTCCCCCCACTCTCTTCTTACATTATTTTATTACATTTACCCAAAAAAATCTTTTATTTTTAACCCTCTAAACTTTGTTTTCCTAAAATTTTAGTCATTCATTAAATTTATAAACTCATGATTTGTAAAACTATTCAAAATTCTAAATATGTATCATGTAGATAAAAAAAAATAAAAAAATAAAAAGCTGCCAACATAAATGTTTTCATATCAAGTAAACAGCAACGAATTAGATTGATATGTTATAGCATGTTATTGAACTAAAAAAGCAGAAGGTTTTATACTTGGATTTGTTAGCGGGAGGGAGAAAATATGGAGTTTTAAATTTAAACCATTCTTTGGGCTGCATTTGAGCCCAATACAAGCAGGCTCCATTGTGTTCTAAAATGGGTTTTCAGGAAATATTTGGGCTGAGCCCAAAAAAATTATTTTGGTCAAAAACTTAATGGTAAGCCCTTTACCAAGTAGTTTCTTGGAGATTCAATTATGATACGAGAATTGTTAGAACTTTACTGCCTCCTTTTACCTACTATAGAAAAACATAGTTGAATATAGGATATCGAGAAAAGAAGAAAGTTCAAGAATATCCTGTACATTTGCTTCATCACTTCAAAAGGTGGTTATATTTTCTAGTTTGAGAAAGCCTAGACTTGAGAACGATATCAATTGAGCCTCAATATTCATTCTTCACAGACCCAAAACCATTCTGATAGGATATTATTTCGTGCTCAATACACACATTGTTTTATATTTAAGGCAATTATCATGTGTAAATTTATTCAGAAATGGAACCTTTTTACAAACTTTTAATTTCTGTTCTCCTCATGTATTTGCTGGAACTTCTTCACCAACCCGAAATAATATCTTACATTTCCATTGATCATTCGTGTATAAATTATTTGTGTATTTGGATTAAAATTCCTATAAAATATGAAGCCTATGATAATGATATCTTAGATTTGTTAGATGATGATAAGTAGTTCTTATGCCAACTCAACAGATATACTCCAAAACAGAAACAATCATTGAACAAAAAGTATTGAAATACATTTTGAAACTGAAAATTACAACTCAAATTCATAAAATAGCTCTTCTTAGGAAGATCACAGTCCCTCCTTTGAGCTCCATTTCTCAGAATCTGTCATCGACATTCATAAGTATAGATTATATATATGAAAAAGGAAATGAAGTGTATATTTATATGTTGGTTGATGGAAAAGTAGGACCTTTAGCTAGGCAGAGCATTGGAAGCCCTCTGGTGGAGTTTTTCCACATTCGATGAGGAGTTGAAGAGCAATGGGAATGATTATGCTTATGTTGAGAACCTTAGCTTTAATGGTGGTGCATAGGCAGAGAGCTGCATCCAAGTCTAGTAGCCCTCCCAGCACTGGGCAACAGCTCTCTTTTGCACTGCTTCCTATTCCAATGTGAATGAGGCCACCTAGTATGTCCACACATGCATCTAGTTTGAGTGTGGGGCATGTTCCTTGTGATGACGGTGGCGGTAGTAGTGGTGCCGGTGGCGGTGGCGGTGGTGGAGGGCAAGGAGTTTCTTGGGGTGGCGACGGCACAAGTGGTGGCAGAGTTGGTGGTGTGATGATTGGTGGAGTTGGAATAATGGGAGGTGTGGGTATGGTAGGAGGGTTGACTATTGGAGGTGTAGGGTGGGTTGGAGGGTGTACAATCGGAGGCTCGGGTATAACCGGAGGTTTGGGGTGGCTCGGAGGGTGCACGACCGGTGGTTCGGGTTTAATGGGAGGTTTGGGATGGATTGGAGGGTGTACAATGGGAGGTTTGGGGAGGGTTGGAGGGTGCACGACCGGTGGTTTGGGTTTAATGGGAGGTTTGGGGTGGGTTGGAGGGTGCACGACAGGTGGTTCGGGTTTAATGGGAGGTTTGGGGTGGATTGGAGGGTGTACAATGGGAGGTTTGGGGTGGGTTGGAGGGTGCACGACCGGTGGTTCGGGTTTAATGGGAGGTTTGGGGTGGATTGGAGGGTGCACAATGGGAGGTTTGGGGGTGTGAGGTGGCTTGATTGTAGGAGGTTTGGGTGGACATGGTGGTGGTTTGGGGGTGGCTGACGGCGGCTTCGTCGCCGGAGGTTTTACTTTGTGGGGTGGCTTAACTTTTGGTGGGTGTTTGGGTGGAAATTTGGAGGGAGGGGATGGACAAGATGGACATGCTAGAGAAACATGCAAAATACCTAAGTTGAGAAGAATTAGGACATGGAGGATGCTCATTGTTATGAGATTTTGAGGCTAGATAGGTTTGAAATCATCCTTCTTATAGGAAAAAAAGAGAGTGAAATTGAACTTGGTGTGAGAGTAGGGTTCACTAGATAAATCAATTTATCTGGTATTTTATATGCACGATAAACATTATAAATAATTAGATCCACGCATCTGATTCAGTTTAATAAGTCGAAAAGAGTTTGTCTAGAATATTAATTACTCAAACTCAACTTATATCTAGCTCGATTTTTATAAATTCTTTAATAATAGTATGTTCGACTAGACTCGATTAACATGCTAGGTATTACGACAGATAAAAATCTTGAATAATAGTATGTTCGACTAGACTCGATTAACATGCTAGGTATTACAACAAAGTCCATGCTATAGCCATCATTTGCTAGGTATTACGACAAAGTCCATACTAGTCACAAGAAGTTTAGTTGAGGAAAAGTAGGGGTAACAAGTTGCCTTAGTGGCCTAAAATTCCAAAATGTGCAGTGCAAAGGGAATTGAGCTTTTTTTTAACTTATAGTGGCTGTTTAACCCGTGATTGGTCCAACATAATTATATGTGTGACTACAAAAAAATTCTTGATGCTCCAAAAGTTTTGCTGTGCATGTGAACTTTGAAATTTACAAGAAAAAGAATCATCTTTATCCGAGAACAAAACATTACAAAGATTTTGTAACTAACAATTGCTTCAAAATAATTCTATAAAATCTTATCCCAGACCAAATTTGTCAGCCTAGAAAATAGGTTGTCCACATAATTAAGTAGGTGTACATTAATTTATTCCATGCTATACTTGGAACATATTTGAGTATAGATTCAACTTCTATGTGCATATTTATACGAAAGTAATATGACTGGTGTTGGTCAAATTATTCAACATATTGGTTGCATCCAATAAGATCAATCATTACATTAAAAATTCAATAACATCAACAAATACAAATTCAGGTATGGATACCAAGACTTGTAAATCAAGCTAATTACAATGGTATCAATCACATAAATGAAAGATAAAAAGGACTGATAAAAGCACTATTGGGAAAACTGAGAGCTTCTCCAGTTACTATCTTTGACAGATCACAACAACAACTATGGTACACTCGCCATGGAACAACAATGGCAACAGATGAATACAACAAACGAGATCAAAGAATAACTCATCTAACCAAAGAAAAAAGACTTATGGAAGGAAAAAAAAATCTCTAAATTAGAACAATTAGTAGTAGTAGCAGCAGCAAACGGCCCGTGATCTATAAACTTCCCTAGCAACCTTATCTAGAGAAGTATGGACAAAAAATTGTACCCTGTGATCTTGCTATGGAGCTAGGACATCAGAGCAAAAACCTGACTCATTTCTACACTTGTGACTCCAAACAATGCAGTTTGCCACGTTAAATTATCAAACTCACTCTCAAACAGATTTCTCTTCAAAAATGGCCACTAATATATGTACATTGCTGGACATCAAGAACTGCCAGCAACCTCTGCAGCTCGTTGCCTCATCATTTCCATTACAGCAGCCCTTCGTCGAGAATCAGACTGCTGTTGCAGCCTTCTCATATGCTCCTTCAAGTCTCTGCACCAACAATTAGGAGGGACTTGGTTCAAATTCTTCAATGGCGATGATAATGAGTTTGATTGAGGAGTGTGAATAATGGGGGAGTAACTAATAAAAATGGGGGAATCATTAAACTTATTTTAAGGCCCATTGACTTATAGCAGACACTGTAAACAGGAATAGATATAGTTTCCATGATAATCTATGAGAATGGAAGATGAGTGACTAGGTAGTTGTCAAAGTCAAACAAGATAGTTCATATAACAAACCTGCATCGTGGTACACTGCATTCGGATTCTTTGCATGCTCGAGCATGAAGCTGAAGGAGATACCACATTTTCTTGCACAGAACACAACCTCCAGAAGCACGTACTTTGCATAGCATACCATGGCGGAAAAGTCCCTTCACCTTGCGACAATTTGGATATTGGCAGTGTGGAGAACGGCATTGAGAGGCATGCACCAGGAGCTCAAGCATTTTCCTCAACTGCAAGGTCAAATAACAGAAGTAATCTGTCAGTCACAGTGCCATTGCCAGGAAGTAGATACTAAACTAACCTCGGTCATAGTTTATATGAGTTAAAAGTTAAATGCTCATCCAGTTTATGCTTTAGCTCTTATCATAATCTGATAGGAAATGCATATTCTTTGGTTCGAACGGATAACAAAAAACAAAAAAAAAAATTGTAGACAGTGAGAAATGCCTGAAAACAAAGAAAAGTATTATATACCTGAGTAACTCGTAACTGCCTGGCCTCTTTGTTCTGAGCATCACGGTCATTTGAAGGATGATTTGTCAATTTATGAGGATGATCAATTCCTCCATCTTTTGAAAAACATGCATTACATACATCATAGTCGGGGCATGTCTCACAGCGCCAACCTTGTCCCGTTTCTATATCAAGGTGACATACATTACATGTTGTCACAAAAGCTGGTGCAGTAGGATTGTGAAGATGATAGAGGACCATAATTGAGGAATGCTTAGCTCGGCGAAGAGTATCATATTGATAATGATTTCCTTGGCAAAGGCTAAGAAATGCCTGCCTGGTGTCAAAGAATTCACTCTCAAGAATTTCATCCTTATCTTTGGTATCATCGGGGATACCAGCAATTTCAACCTGCAGATTCATAAATGCCTCATTCGAAATGCTGAACCATGTAAAAACACATAGGGAAAGCATGAAAACAAAAATGTCTGCCGATGGTACTATGATCTTATGGACTTACAGGACAAAGAGCATGCTTGTCCTTCTGGTTGATAGGATGTCTCTCTCTGTCCTCACGCTTTCTCTCAGCATCATAGCACCTGAAATGAAAGATATCTTTGATGAATTCACTGGCAGGATTCCTGTTCTGGATATGATTTATATACCCTACATAGATCACTAGCTCCAGAGATGGACAATTGGCTTATCCATCAATAGATGGCTAACTTAGAAGAACTCCATGACTAATCTGGCAAACAACAAACTGTTGTAGCCAGAAAATCTATATAGACATTACTAGAAACAGAGATACAAAATTACTAGCAGCAAGCAATCATTGACCATACTCTACAATAACTAGCTCATATCACTAACACACTACACACAGAAGTAAATGCTGGTCAGTGAAAACAAGACAGACGTTAAAAATCCTTACCTGTCACAGAGCTGAAAGTTTTTGCACTGTCTGCAAACCCAACGGTTTCCAGATACCATTAGAATGCAGCAGTGTGTGCACGCATGCTGTAAGTGAACCATAATAAAATCTTCCTTCATTGGAGATATTGTCTCCCCCAGCTACAAAAAAACAAAGTAACACTTTTGCTTCAATAAGTGTTAGAAAAAGAGGCACAAAAAAACAAAAACAATGTGTCAGAAATATAATTACAATCTGCCAAAATAGCAGATTTAGAAAATAAAGTTACTTTATGAGGTCATCTTGTAGAAAACAAATGACAATATCCTGAAAAGAGAGATGCTAAAAATAGTTTATGGCACTTGAAATAAACTACACAACAACAGAGGACAGTGTATAGGAGATTACTTTATGCATTAACAAAATATCCTTTGATGCATTGCCAGAAAGATCTGTTTGGCCAGATGCCTTTAGAGCTCTTTTGGTAATGGTTTTCTTTATAGTTCCCTTCTTATGCTGTTTTCTCCCATCCTCTTCTTGTTGCAGTTGAAAGATCATGTCCTCAGCAGCACCAGGCCAATAATCCCCATCGAAGTATGGTAATCTAGCTGCAGTTACCTTTGCTTTACATTCACCAGTAGTAATAAAGAAATGATCGTACAGATTAGTAAGATCAACTACGATATTTTCCTTTGCAGCTTTCCTTAACATGGCCAAATACCTGAAACCAAAAATATGGTTCAAGTAAAACAGTGGAACGTATTAGCAGACCATTCGTCTAAACAGTCTCCATGAGATGAAATTTATCAAACTTACCATTCCCGAAGTTTATCGGATTTTGGTGTCTTCTGAATTTCTGGGTGGCAATACAAAATGTAGTCTTCCCCCTTTAACGGGGGGCAAGCCCATATATAGCAGCTTGCAAAACCACGCTTTTTGCAATATTCCAAGTATCCAATCTGAAGAAAGAAGAATTTTAATGATACACACCAAATGGAACCAACAAATTTGTACCCAAAGTTGAGTCGGCTACATGGGTAATTGCAGAGAACAATGATTTAGAAACTTGCCAAAATTTCATGGTACACAAACGTCCGGAGAGCCTCTCCTGTCACTGCTTTGACTTCTGGCCTGAAATACTTAACTGAGTCCAAGTAAGAAAGGTAGACCCGGCGGTGATTTGGTTGCTGACACTCTGATCCAAATTCTTGAACATACATGCCAAACAGGCATACTTCAACACCTTCAATTTTTTGAAATAACAGTATCACCTGGAAGATAGATGACGCATGAATCCCCAATATAAGATTACCCAGCATTATTACACACAAGAACCAAACTAATGTAAGCAAGGATTTTAAGAACTCTTTTACATATTGGTTAATCAGCATTTCTTACAATAGCCCACAGGATAAATAAATTACAAGAGACACTGACAGAAACCTGTTTAGCTTGTCCAGGAATTAAACTCTCTCATAGATTCACAAATTTACTATTTCTTTTTTGACTCATTTATTCAAACTTTTAATTTGCAGCCTTCGCACGTCTTTACTAAAATCAAGAAAAAATAAACAAATTATAAACAGTGAAAGGATAACTCATTCAGATAACTCCTGCAAATATTTCAGGGTACTATACACTTAAGAACCAAACCAGGCATCTAAACTATATATATGGTAGTCAACCAATTGATTCAAGTATAAAAAGCACACCTTAGACTTATATGGGAACTCCGCAGGATAATTTTCCTCCTGGAAAATTTCAAGAAACCGTGGCTTAACTTCCAACTTCTTGTCCACTGATGACACCACTCGTACAACAAGAGACTCTGCTCCTGGCACCTGGCAAAGTTGACAATCATAACAATCATATAAACTGAAATAATGAGAGAAAACATTACTGTTTTAAGAAACAAGAGGCATCATTAAAAATATTTTGCTACTACAATGAAAAAGAAAAAAAAAAATCTGTCATAAAATACAACCAAAAAAATAATTGTGCCGTGATTGGATTCATTTTGTCAAAATAGATTCCTTTCCCTGAAATGAAGTTGTTTTTGGTTGGAAATGTTTCCAAATACAGAATACATTATTCAGACCCCAACATCCTAAATCCTAATGGAAATCAACATATCAACTCAATTATCAAACTAGCAACTCAATAAATGTTGCTTATTAAGAAGCATCGAACCTTTTCAGCTACTTTTTTAGATATGACTATTTGTTGATTATGAAAGGATAACAAAAGAGTTCCTGAAGTTGCAACATAGGATTCCCATAAAGTATCAGCTATATATGTTTTCTCACCCATCCGTCCTACTTATATATAATAATAATAAATCTCAATATTGAAAAGAAACATTTTAAACAAACATTAACTTCCAGATGATGGGAAATTAAAAATGAACTACACAAAAGCAAAATCAAATCACCTCATCGTAACTTTTCCCATGAAGCCTTGCTCTATCCAGCCTTTCTTGCTTCAGCTTGGCAAATAATCGCTGTTCGATGTGATCGCTCAAAATTGTTCTAGGTAAATCCTTTGCTCCTAGAACAGCACTCTCTGGTAATGGCACACGTTCTCCTCTTTCAACTTCTTCTATATAACAATTTGGACAAGTATACTCAGCTTGTCCACCATCATTTCTTCTACCATTGAATAATGCACATATTTGATGCTGCCAAGCTTCACACTTGTCACATTGAACCCACTGCATAAAATAAATATTCAGAATTGCAGAAGAAAATTTCTCAGAGGCAAAACAATATGCAATCAAGTACATAAGACATACCCATTCTTCAGTTTCCTCATCATTTTTCTTTTTCTCCATCCTTGCCTTCGGAATAGTAGTTCCATCAACTACAACAGTATCTCCACGAGCTTCATTATAGCATGGGATGCAGAAGTAATGACGAGTGTCACCAGCTCCGATGGTATAATACATAGCATTTCTTTTAATGCGAGCACCACAAGGTGTACAATATAAAGGGGGTGGTTCAAAGGCAAGCTTCTCAACTGCACACAACTGGCAAGAATTTTCACTCATTGAATGCTCCATTGCTTGATTTTTTTCTGCTTTTGCTTTGCTCTGTATAACAAAAGCCATTGTAATATCAGCAGAGTGGAGAATCATACATAAAAAGAGATTGAAGTGTACATCAAGATTCATGAGAAGATTAAAGCAAAAGACTGTGATATCAATTAAAGAAACTCCTTTTCATAAGAAGCAAAACTGTTTACGTTAATGATGGAGTAATTACAAGATGTGGATGAGAAATCCACCCCAAAAACCAAAAGGAATAACTAGAGTGCTAAACTCAAATCATTGAATCCAATTATTCTCCAAACGAAGCAGTATAAACTTGAAAGGGGGAAGAAAAAAAGAACCAATAAAAACTTGAAGCGAGAGAAGAACAAATTTGTTGAACAACCATCTAAATCATTGTATCATAGAATGGATAACAAAACAGAATAAAACTGTAACATAAGGATTGAGAAGACATTTTAGATTCAAAATAAATTCTAACACTTCCCCTTCTCAATTTTCACAAGAAATAAATAAGCACAAGAATAAAACTATAGATTAGTATGATCGATATTGAAACCAATAATCTCTTTTGCATTTATACGCTATGTATCTTAAAGATGTAATTAAGTTTAAGGTAAAATTTCATAAACTGTCTACTTTTCCATGAATAAATGCTTTGGCTCTAAAATTTCTCCTTTCTTGGATACTGCAGAATCTATGAGAAAGATGCCTCCACGTTTAACAATAATCAGGGCCCTACAATGTCCATGAAATGCATACATGCAGCATGTCTGGAGCAATATATCAATCAGAATAAGAAAGTAGCTACTGGACTGGTTTAATAGACACCACATATGAGTACAACACTAACCTGGCCAATCCACTGTCTAAGACCTGTGATATGCTTCCGGACTTGCTCAGGGGTGAACAACTCTGTCATTGATACTCCCTTAATTTTTGGCTTCCCAGACTTAGATGTAATCTCAGAAGGTAATGACGGATTTTCCACCTTAGCTTGTCCCATTTCTTTTTCACTCTTAACAACTTCATGTACACCAAATCCAACAGGGTTGTTTGATGCACTAGGATCTCTTTCAGGCCTTTGTGTGTAGAAATCATCCAACTTATCCTTTTTCACTTCGATGGACTTTGTACTTAATTGTCCAAAACTTCCAGGAACTTCCATTTTTACTTGAGTAATTTCAGGCTTCATAGGAATATGAGAATCACGCTGTTGTTCAGAACGTTGTGCATCCTGAACTGGAGATTCATTTACAGCAGAAGCCAATGCGAAAGAAGATTCACTTTCAGATACTACAGGCTGGGAGCCTTGTTCAACTTTCATGCGTTTAACAGATTGTTGTAGATCTTCGGGAGTTTCAACCATCATTGGGCTAGGCTTAGGCATTAGCCTTCCAGCAATTTCAGCAGTCTCATATGATTTACAAGTACCATTGACAGAATTAGGCAACCCAGAGCTGAAACCAGGACAAGCTAATGCCTTCAACTGCGCCTGTTGCACATAACTCTTCACAGGAATACAAACAGGGCAGCTTGCATCACGACAGCGTCTATGATGATTGACTAAAACTCTAGTAGCACAGCAACGTGGATATGGACACTGAAAATCCTTACAATGGTCTATATGTTTCAATAGTTTTTGAACCGTTAAGCAGTTAGGCTCTTGGCATTTCCCTTCTGGAGCAGGACAACGACGAGCATGTCGTAGAAACAGAAGCCACCTTTGTTGGTTCTTGAACTGTCGTTCACGATTAAGGTTATTAGATCTGCATAGAGCATTGCTCATGCTGGGAGGTTCTGCTGATCTAGATGCATCTGATTGACCCATTATTGATTCTTCAGATGATAAATTATTTAGTTGAGCTACATCTTGCCCAGTTAATCTATGCTGAAATTCATCACGCACACTCTGATCTTGTGTGAGTCTTCCTGGTAAATGAGACACATCTTGAGACTTGGAATACCACTGACCATGCAATCCCGCATCTGGTTGAATACCACCAGGATGACCACAAAATTCATTTTGTTGGTTAGCAAATTGTTGTGAGTGCAACAACTGTTGTTGCATCTGATCGGAAGTCTGAGTTAGTGATGAACTAACATCTTGTGGACCAGATGGATGGGAGAGTAACTGAGTAGCTCTAGAGCGATCTTCCATAGAATTATGTTGAAACTGACCGTGTATATCAGAGAACTGGAACGGGTCAGAGACTTGTGATTGTGTACCTTCATCACAATGCTCTATCCCATGCCCAGACTTAGTTTCGGAAACGCTATTTGATGATAGCTGAGATTGGCTGAAAGTATCATTCTTTGACAAAAGCTGGTTTTGAGTTTGCCTTTGTGAGACCTGATTCTGGACAAGTTGCTGGCGCTGAAACTGGTGAGCAGGCTGTTGAAATTGTTGATGAGATTGTGCAAAATTTTCTCTAACAGAATACTGAGATTGAAAATTCATTTTCTCAGACTGGTCGATTGGTTGAGGCTTCAAAGTTGTCACCTGTTGGGTAGAGTGTGCATTCGACTGACTATTAATCATCAAAGCAGAGTTTGTGTTTGGCATGGACTGCATGGGTATGGCATTCAAGCTCTGATTGTTCATCATTGATCCAACAGAAGATACAGGAACATACAAGTTTCCAGACCCTGAAACCTCGGCAGCACCAATTGCATATCCATCACCTATCATATATAATAACTTGCAGTGAGAAAAACAAAATTCCATTGAGATTAAAATGGTTGCCTTTTCTGCATTGCATAGCCAACAGACACACACACACACACACACAGCGGGAGACTTGAAGAAAGAACAACAGTACCCTGCATTACTGGTCGCTGATTTTGATCAAAACGTTGCAAGGGTTTGGTGGAGTTCCCATACATTGTTCCTGATAAATAGCCCTCAGTGGTTCCAGGACCATTCATCATCGACATATTGTTACCCATCATCCCCAGCCCCCCATTTAAGGGCCCATTTGATAATCCATATGACTTATGCTGCAACGTAGATCTGATCCCACCGCCCATGTGCCCTCCAATGTTATGTAATATACGGCTGTTTTGACCACCACCACGCTGCTTTTGCAGCATAGGCTGTGATACAATTGAAGATTCACCAGCTGGAAATGCACCAACATTATTGGATGAATCCATATTCATAAATGACTGGTTATTAACACTGTTTGCTTCATTATTGCCACTGGTATTAAATCCAGGAGTAGGGATCATTTGACTAGTCATTCTCTGTGCACCCATGGATGTAACCAGGTTATTTCCCCCAGAATTGACAGAGAAAGCAGGAGATGACTGCTGAAATCCACTAGCCAAAGCTCCTAAAAGAAATAATGTGTAAGATAAAGAGTTTAAGAGCAAGTCAAAATCTATACCATAGATCACAAGACTAAGATACCATCAGATGAACTAAAAGAACCACCATGCACATGGCCAGAAGACCCATTTCCAGTCGGTAAGAAGTTCCCAGAATTGGCACTGCTGGATGCAATCATGTTGGAGTTATTGTTAACAACACGAGAGCCATCTACAGATGTAGTCCCAGTAATGATAGAATTTCCAGTTTGTTGCAATCCAGGAGTTGGAATCATTGTACCAACAGAATGAGAAGAATTAGCATGAGCGAACTGCTGATTGTGATTACTCATAGGTAGGCGTTTAATCAGTATATGCAGCCGATTTTCCAAAGTTGCTAGGTTTAGGTAATCATCCTGAAAAAAGATAAATCAAACTATGTAAAGGGCTCGATTAGTACACTAATGAGGGTGGCGCTTATGAGCACTTTCTAACATAACCCACTAGACGACAAAGCTTAGAAGTCATATACAAAAGATTTAGATACAACTAGAAACATTATTATGCATAAATTATGCATAAGAAACATTTGTTATTCAGAAAATCAATGTATTTAAGGACGGACAAAGTACACCCCACCGTTGTCGTGGCACTCTTGAACAAAGCCTCTTCTAAACGTTTCACTAAATCAACCATTTTCTTAGTAGGCACCTCATTAGATTGTTGACGTCGCTGCATAAGAAAATCCCATCTACAAAAGAGCAAAGCAATAACTTTAACAGCACAAAAAAGTGGAAGCAGCAAGTGAAGTGGTCTCCACCAATTCATTTATGAATCAATGAAAGCTTCCCCAAGGAAATAAACAAAATGGGACTTAATAAGTATCCGAACAGAATAGCAACACAGAGGCTTAATAAATGGGAATGAGAAACATGTCCTTCCCTAACAGAAGTATAAATCTAATCACCTAAAACGAATATAAGAACCTTTTGATACCAAATCAACAGGAAGTCTAATATTTTAATAACATGAATATGAAGCCCTCTCTTTATACAAAAATAATACAGGATCCACACATACGACACACTTGAAAAGACAAGAAAAATAGATTATATTAAATACAGGAACCACAGATACTCAGCACCTTCACAATAGTCATCTGTACATACTTCCAATGAATTAAAAGGGGAGGGCTGAACTAAGTTACAATCCTACTGCAGACGTATTCTGTATTTTGGAGCAAATATTTTCATACAAGAGTTGCTTAACATAACCTTTTTCCTGTTTCTATTACATATGAATTGTTATACTTATGTTGATTATCCATAATAAAAGTATTTCATTCGTGGAGTAACAGTCTTACATCTTTTCTTGCATGTATCTACGTGTTTTCACGTATTCGGGGTCTGTATTCGGAACACCACGGTGGACACTAGGATTCTGCATCTGGTTGGGAACAGGATTTCCATTTTGCTGAGGCAGCCCGGGTAGTAGGGTACCAGCTTGGTTTGGTACCTGCCCAGTGAACTGCCCAGAATGGTGGGTTTGCAAATTCATTGTTTATTTGGCATAACAATCATGTCCTTCATAACATGATATCAGAGTTCCATGTTGATATCAAAAACCATAACAAACTAGTTGGACAACTGCAGCTCTATCAAGCCAGAGTCCCACTCGTGGAACAATATCCAAACCTGGTCAGATCACCTGTAAAATCCCACAAGAATTTTACAAAGAAGGGAGATGAAATAAGAAACCAAATCAACTAAGAATTCCAAATTTTCAAAATTCATTATGCATGCATTCCTCCTTTCAACAAAAGAGGCAGCAAACAAGCATTCAGAATAGACAGATATCTCATGTATTCTAAAAAACAAATGGGCCAAATTTATGCTACACTAAAAACTCAAATGTAACCAGATGCGCCTTCAGTTAATCCGCAACATAACAATTTAGATAGTTTCACATGTCAGAGATATTTTGGAGGCCATACTACAATATTTCTAAGACATGATTAATACAATATAAGACTTGAAATTTCCAGAAATATAAGAAGAAGCTACACTTTGCTGCATCATATCAAAGAACCAAAGGATGTCAGCGTGAGAAATCATAAAATTCCAAATCAGAGTCATCAATTTAAGGATGATATTAACCGACTTTTTCACTAGGGTTGACTCACTTAAACTTCCCATGTTCTGGAACGAAAGAAAGAAGCACCTCCATGACAAATATTATAGCCATGGAATAAATAAAATAAAAAAAGATAACAACCATTGCCTAGTAATTGTAATTGCTAAGAGCCAAAAAGTTTCACTATCAACTACAGCATGCTCTTGCACCAATACACCAGACAAAAGCAGGGACTCAAAGACCAAATTATCATAAGACCTAATAAAAGCTAAACCACATTGCTAAGATCATGTTCACAAGAAAAGGATTCAACATAAATCTCTTCCCCCGTCAACAGTATCCAACAAATGCATCTACATACGCTGTATTGAACTTCTAATTTCAAATGGCATTGATGTTCATCCCCAACAAATCTTAAGTAAAGGTTTAACAAACTAAAGTTAACTGAAACTATTAATATAGTAGGAAAAGTGTCTACTCTACTGAGCAGGAAGATGCCCTGTGTAATTCAGAGCATACCAACAAGAATTTAATCCATAAACAGACATACACAAAAGAACACAGAATAAGGAAAGGCTTTTTTTTCAACAAAGTTCACACTTGAAGCATGCCCAACATCAAAGAAACGCTAAATCAGATTTCTTGACCACAACCTTGATCAACTTTAAATTGCCCACAGTCTTGATCACATGCATAACAACATAAAAAAATTGAAATCAATCTCGAAAGAATATTGGCCAGGTTCAAATCATAATTTCACATGACCGATCAAATAAAAACAATCCTTCTAGGGTTTAATCATATTGGGGTAAACAAATTAGAGCATCAAATTTGATCAAATACAGTTTGTATTTCCAATTGGCGCTAATGTTGATTAGAATTAACAGTTCAATCCAATAGAAAAGCCAAAAATCAACTGACCCAACGAAAAATTAATGACTGCGATGAAATATGTGAGCGCGACAAATAGAAGTTGTGCACGAAAAGATGAAAACAAACAACACAGAGCTAGCCGAGAGCCGAGAAGTGAGCAAACGGCGGCGCCCAAGATGGAACGACGTCGTAATAAGTCTCAGTAGTGAACGATGATTTGGGGAAGAAAGACCTTGATTTAGGTAATGGGTAATTTTGTTAATTTCTGGGTCTAGTGGACGCCATTTTAACTTTTTTTTTTGTTTAATTTATTATATTTTAAATTTTGTTTAGTGTCAACAGAGCCCCAAAATTCCAAGAATTATAACCAATTGACCCCGTAGGTTTCAATATATGTTGGAATAACCTCATATACGAGAATCATTTGCAAATAAACTCTACTTTTATGATTTGATTGTGAATAAGTTAGGACTTGTTTGAGTTTGTTTGTTTACTAAAACAAATGTTCAACGAGTTGTATTCATTATCTTTTAACTAGCACAAGGCCCGTGTAATACGGGTTTAAATAAATTGAATTTATTAAATTAGAAAACATTTAATATTATTTATATTATAAAAATTAACTTATGATTTTGTGTTATAACTATTATCTAAGTTAATATAAAATATAATGTAATTTTGATTAATATATTATTTAACTCTTGAAATATATGTTGAAAGGTTATTAAAATCTCTTTTTTGACTAGGATCGTTGGATGGTCCATAAAATCGGATCATAGAATCGTAAAATTCTACAATCCTTAAAAAATAATACAAGGATGCCAACTTATAGCTATATATATATACATGGAAGTGTATAAATATGAACTAATGAAAAAATATAAGTATGTGTGATATATATATATATATATATGTAAAATACTAATTAAGATACTTTATAGAGTATTTAAGATAAAATAAAATAGATGAAATGTTATTAGACAAACTAAAAGAGTAATTTTATAATATACAATTAGACAAACTAAATTTTTAAATGGGTAATTAGAATTTATGATGTTAAATTATTAAGTTTTAATTTATACTCTTAACAATCCAATAAACAATGTATTTATTTATTTTGAATTGTAACTTATAAATGTAATAAAATAGTTACATTATTACATTACTTCAAATAGGATACACTTGGTCTAGATTGTAGGACTATGTTTGGACTAATCTTGGCTTATTTGATGGATTCAGTTCAATCCTTATTTGGACAAGGATTTGTAAAATCCTACAATCCTACCCAAGGACAAAAATATCGGTATCGGTAGAAATATCGGTACCTTGATTTTACGGAAATATCGACGGATATATCGATTTTGGTGGAAATATCGGTTTTATACGAAAAAATATATAAAAACTTTGTAAAAAAAATTGAAAAATATATCTAGTACTTTACATAATATTATAAGTAACATTATTACATATATTGAACTTAAATTTCAAATAAAATGATATATTTACAATAAATATAGAAATACATTAATATTATATACATCATAATCCTTTTATTAAATTTCAAAAAATTAACTAAACTTAATTAAATTATGAGAGGAACCTAAATGCTAGTGTACTAATTTATTTTAAACAATTTAACTAAATTTGTTTAAAGTAATTGTTTGCTCTACTAATCACTCATAGACAAAAATATAGATATATAAAAAGAGAGATAAATAACTCGAATAGATATCCTCCAAATACACCATAAAAAGATTCATAATTAAAAAAAAATTCACTTAAATTAAATTCATAATGAAAAGGGAAAAAAAAAAAAAGGAAAAGAAATAAGGAAGAAAAGAAAAAGAGAAAAGAAAAAGAAAAAAGGAAAAGAAATTAGCAGGAAAAAAAGGAAAGAAAAAAAGAAGAAGAAATCAAGCGCGTGGCGGCCACGCGTGGCACAGTACTCGAAAACGATTTTTTGCCAATTTTTTGCGATATTTTGATGAAAAAGAATGTCCGGTGTTTTCTCTGTCGGAGTCCTCAAAATCTCGAAATATCACAGAAAAATCAGCGATATTTCGCGATTTTTTTGTCCATGATCCTACCATATTTTTCCTAAATTTTCTACCGTACTCAATAAAAATTCTACTTTTTTCACCTTTTCTACAAATCCCAACAAACAACATCTACTTTTTTTATAAGTCTCAATATGAAAATGACATCTTAACTATAAGTCTATAATCATACCCTACAAAATCCCAAAACAAAGACAAGATAATATGAAAATGACATTTTAACTATAATCATATCTTACAAAATCCCAAAACAAACACAATTTTCAAAATCTATACTCACTAAATCATCATAAATCCCAAATTCAGATTTGCACAAACCACCTTAAGTTCAAAATAAACATAAGGGTTTGTTGTTTGAAGTTGAAGTCTTTAGTTCAAAACACACACACACAAATCTGAAAAATACCTCATTTGTAGAATCGTAAAATCGGTCAATTTTACACACGATTCTAACGATTTTATGAGGTAGAATTGTATCCCGATTTTATCGGAATCCGTATTATTCTATACCATTGTGTACGAAAATATAGGTAACTCCCATTGTGTACGAAAATACAGGTAATTCTAGAAATATAATTTTAATAGCTCTCTAGAATTCTAATAATTATCTCTAAACCTAGAATTCAAATAACTCTAGAATTCTTATTGAATGATTTAATTGGTCATCAACTTCTGATTGACTAGCACAATATATGTATAATATCAATTAAATTGATTTTTAAATTTAGAAATTGTACTTAATTAATTCTAAAATTAACCAAAATTGATATTTAATATATGATTTTATAAGTGGTGCATTTTGATTAGTCAATAAAACTGACTATCTACACATATGAATGAAATCAACGTCAATGATATTAAATGATATGATCATATTGGTTGCACGATCATATCGTGTAGTGTTATGAAATCAATGCCACCGGAATTCAAAGATATGGTCACATTCATGAATTTTTGTGTAACCCTATTAAATACACACATTTTAAATTTTAATACTAAACTGACCTTTTCTATCCTATTTCAAAAATGCAATTTTGTCAAATTTTATAAATTATTATGATAGAAAAGTAATAAAATTATGATCGAAAAATCATCATTTATATAAATGGAGGTATTTTAGGTATCAGCCCATTTTATCAATTCATGTAAAAGATATTTTGGTCAATTTCTGAAAACTTGGATTCCTAAAGAGAAGGGTCTTACTCGAACAGCAGTTTGTCCTTTTTCCTTGCAATTAAGCATATATATATATTTTTTTTCTTTTTTCTTTTTTCTTTTTTCTTTCTGTTTTTTCTTAACAAAAAAAAAAAACATATATACACACACATATATATTTATATAGATAAAACCGGCGAAATAAATCAATAAGTCTGCTCGATCGATTGCTGAAAAGCCATTCTTCAATTCACTTCAAAAGATTTCCCCTAAAGTCCCATAATTGTTTGAATCAAACCCTAAAATTTAGAATCCAGAGTCCGTAAAGGAAGCATTGAATCAGCAGTGAGCGGAGTTGAACCATCAAGAAATCAATCATGAGGAAGAGAGAGAGGGAGAATCCATGCGGGATTTGTGGGCACTACCACAAGTACGAGGAGGGGGAGGTGTGCGGCGTCTGCGGCCACCGTCTGGTCGCCGGCTCCGATAAATCAGCCGCCTTCACCGTCCATCTCAGCGCCTTTCCGTCGGAGATCTTGCCCGAGTTCCTTTATTTGGGCAGCTACGATAATGCTGCCCGTGCAGAGCTTCTCAAGTCGCAGGGCATCTCCCGTGTCCTCAATGTAAACTTCAATTTTATTTATTTGGTTTGTTTTACACCAAAAAAAAAAAAAGAAGTCCATAATTCGAGCTTTATTAATGGATGTGATTAAATTTGTCTAGCTACGTGTATAAGCCCTGGAAAGTTATATTCATGTTATGTGACAAAATATAGTGTGAATTTCTAACTTATTTGGATTTAGGAAGCTTACGATCAGAATAATTTGTGGTGTGTATTTTTGCTGAGGAATGATTAGAAAAATAAATCCACCTAGTCTGTAGTTAAGCTAGATTATAGAGAAACTCCTGAAGTCTATTTTCCATTTAGTTTGGCTTGAAGATATTAAACACTTGGGAGGTGGCTGTGTTCAACATAGAAGTGGGTGATTAAAAGGTAGTTGTGTATGGGTGTGCTAGATTTGTCAGATAGAAATATTTAAGGGGGTAAGAGTTGCAGAGAATCAATGATCACTTTGGGTAAATTAAAATCTATGTGTCATAATTGTTAGAGGCCTCGAAGCTCTGTTCATGGGGCGCTTCTTGTTCACAGGCAGCTCTCCAACCCCAAACACGTTTTTAATATTCTTTTTATGATTGATTTTTAAAGACATTCTTTCTTGAGGAAACATAAGGGTGAGTACTTCACTTTGAGAGGCAAAAATACTTGGGAACCTTAGGGTTTACCAAAAGAACTTTTCATGAAAGAAGGAAAATTAAAACCGCTGGACATCAATTACTCATGCCATTCTGCTGGTGAAAATTAGTATATGGAGTTCTTACTAGTTAGTAGTTTCAACTTTATAAAGACTTGTTTGTTTGTTTATTGTGAACCGTGGAGAAGAAAACCTTTTCTAATATTAAGTATCAGATGGTTACTTAAATTTGGTTTATTGCTATTTAGCTAGCAGTTGTGATGTGCTGGGCTTGAAATCTTACTAATACCTGCCAATTTGTTGCAGCTGAGTTGATCATTTTTTAACAGAGATTTTTTATTTGATCATTCAGTAAAAAGACCTTCTCTTTCTTTTAATATTTTTTTTTCTCTGTGCAGACTGTGCCTGCGCTTCAAAATTTGTACAAAAACTCTTTTACTTATCACTGTCTTCAGTATGATCAAAAACTGCCATTTGATGATGCAATTCAGTTTCTAGGTGAGTCCTTCAACTTTCATCTGGAAACTTATAAGTTCGCCATGAAAAATTATACTAGCATATGATTGTTGTTGTATCAGATATGGTTGTTAAAAAGAATAATGTTTACAAGTACAGACAATTCTTCTTAAAGGGCCTGCCTCAACCAAATTATATCAATCACTTTAACTGGCTTAGATTAAGTAAGATATCATTGAATATGAATGCTCTTAATTATGTATATGGGGTTTTAGATTGTCTTCTATTACAAGTATATATCATATTACCAAATTATACTGATATGCAATGGCTTATTAACTTTCTATAGGGTTTATTTTGTTTTCATCAAAAGGTTTGAGAAACATATTGCATGGCTTGTTTTTTAGTCTTCTGTGAAAATGGTACAGTCCTTGAAAGTATATGCTGCCACGCTCTGAAGTCTAGTTTGAGTTTTAAGCTTCAATTTCTTATCCTTCTTCTTTCTCTTATCCTCCATTTCTTATGTTGCACCATATAGTTTGCATTTTTTAGAATCTATAGAATTTTGCGGAAGAGAGATCTCCAGTTTTTAGTTCTCATTTTTTTACCGATATCTTCTCCGGTGTGGTATCGATTAGGGATGTTAAATGGACTGGCCCTATAAACCGAAAAAAAAAAAGGGTTAGAGTTGAATTTCGCCTGCTCGTTTGAATTTGTCCCTTGAACCCGAAGCCCATCTAACCCAAAACTCGCTAGGACTAGTCCGTTTAACATCCCTAATATTGATGTAGGTAGTGATCAGTGATGTCTGGACTTGGTCATCGCTTCATCCATTTGTATAAATTTCATGTCTTAATCAAATTTATTATTTTGATATATTTTGTGCAGAACAATGCGAAAAAAATAAGGTTCGGGTTCTTGTGCATTGCATGTCTGGCAAAAACAGGTGAACTCATTGTCACAGTTTAGGACTCATCTTCTTTTTTTAGGATGGTCACTTTCTTCTTGATATTTTGGTTACCCTTTTTTTTTAATCTCTGACAGGTCACCTGCCATAGTAATGGCGTACTTGATGAAAAGCAAAGGCTGGAGACTCGCCCAGAGTTATCAATGGGTGAAAGAACGCAGACCTTCAGTCGAGCTAAATCAAGGTTTGATAAAGACCAAGAGCTTGTACTGAAATCCAACCTTCTATGATTATAGAGAATTTTGTTATACGAATAAATATTGCTTAAAGTTCCACGAAAACTGAACTACAATGAGATAGATAATAGAGATTGATACACGAAATATAAATCAGGGTTTTTTTTGCAAGGACCAGGCATGTGTTATTTCAGATCTGACACATTTTTATTTTGGTAATATCAGGGGTCTACCAGCAACTACAGGAATATGAGCAAAATATATTCGGTTCAGCCGAGAACAGTGGTATTGCCATGCCCGGTATGTCACCTTTCAGCTTTGGCTTCTCAAAGCCAAACGATCCACCAGTCCCAGCTCCCATTTTCAGTAACTCTGGCAGTCCTTCAATATTTAGCCGTACACCATTTGACACCCCCCCTCAAGAATTCACGTTTGGAGCCATGCAGACTCAGCAGAGAAACACACCAGATGAAGCTGCTAATGATATCTCCATGGATGGTTCTTGATCATTGGCATCACACATTCCTCTGACTGAATGATTGGTGGAAGGTAAGGTTCGTCTCCCATTGAAAACATGAAGACAAAGCGGCAAGAAATGCTGATATATCGCGCCCTCAACCTCCTGATGAACTAAATTACTCTCCAGCTCGTTCCTGAATCTATATATTCGAGGTCCCTTGAGGATTTCTTGGTAATAAACATTGTGTTTCTTCTTTAATTTCTGAAAAACCAGGCGTTGTACCATGCTTGCTTACGTGTTCAAGTGAAAACTGTTAAAACTCTGGCATATCCTGAAATTTAGCCATTGTCCTTGACATGAAGGAATTATTTACAGAGGTTAATGTTATCACCTACCAATGTACATACTCATATATATTGCATACTGAATTTCATTTTTAAGATATTTTGTCTATCTGAAATTCCGAAGTGAGGTTCTGTATCTTGCTGTGTTACATCAGGATCTTTTTTTATGCAGTCCATGAATCGAATCAGTCAATACAGGCACGAATGCTGGGCCTGTAATCTTGTGAGCTATCGGTTCAAAAGGTCCAAGTTGAGTTGAGCTCAAACTTTGAAAAATAAGTTTTAATGATGATTATTATTACACTTATAAAAATGTCAATATGCAGATATTGCAAATTCATCCTGAGACACCAAAGCTATTCTCATTATTCAGCTCTGTTTTGTATATGAACAATAATTTGTATTTCTGTTTCAAGTGTACACTATATACGATCTGCTACAAAATGCACGTCTCCAGCGTTGATTTGGCAAGCCACAATAAACCTGGATCATTTCGCTTTAGCATAAAAAAGACTTCAGCTTTTCCTGATTCATCATAGACAACATCTTCCCAAAACCCAACCAGGGTGAGTATGTCCACAGCAGCTGCAAGAACCACATTTAGCTATTCAAACGAGACAAACAAGATATTGTGCTCGTAAGCGTGAACGAAACCATGCCTACCTTTGTAGATAATAATGTTTCTTTGTATCATCGGATTAGCCTGTTTGAAAATCAGCCAAAACATTCAATGAGAAGAAGTTAGAAGGGCAATCCTGTGATGTTGGATCGTGGATATAGCAGGTGGCGTACCTTTCTGAGTTTTTTGAACTTCATATCATCTGGGTGTTGAATCACATTACTGCATGGAATTTGTCGGTATTTCAATGAATGAAAGATGAATGACTACTAAAAATAATAATGGCTAGTTAAAATCTAAGGAGTACCCTATTATCTTGATTAATGTTTGTAGAACCCTTCCAGTGTCTGTGGGAGATGCTTCATATTTCAGTGACTGGATTGCGCTTTGGAGACGATTACAAAACTTGGTAACTGGGTCTTGGATTATCTGCAATTCGGGATCATCTGGATCAGGCTCAGTCTGCATCTCTTCTACTCGAGAATCATTTGGATACGTTTCACCAGGGCCACTAGAATGGTGATTTGAATCTGCTTCAGAATCATCAAGTGCAGGTTCTAGAACGGTGGTTAGACTATCCCCTGAAAAGATGGGATTAGATTGTTCACATGGCAAAGGGCTGTTTATATGAAGAGAATCCACCATTTCATTATCGAAATGGCTCCTCCCTGGTCCCACATGAGGCTCAAGTACCATGGATTCGTCACCCTCAGAGTCATCTGGATCAGGTTCAGAGATATCATGATTGCCATGGACATCACGATCGGGCAAAGCAGTTAGTTCCTGCACACCATCTGTTAAGTGAGATTCCATTCTTTATCTGGAAACACAGTTTTAGGCAGGAAACCAGAGCCAAAAGTATCAGAGTGACTTCTCATGTACCTCAGATGATCTTGAAAATGTGGTGGCTATACGCTCAAAAGCCGCATTCACTGAAGCAGCACGGGCATTAGGAAGAATAGAAACCTGCCCTCCAAGCTTATGTGACGAGGTCACGTTACTGCTAGGATCAAACTCTAGTTCATAATTATCTAAATGGGTAACTCCACCCAGTGTATGGCCCCTTGATTTAGTCCAATCAAGACTAGCAGCTTCTTTGTTGAGCTGACTATCCAGAGCATAGAAATTTGTATCATGTTCAGAGAACACCATATGTGCCTACAAAAATGATTGAAATTGTCCGCAGATTAGCCGTGAAGTACATATTATACAGAGGAATCACAAATCGAAACCTTTGTATAGATATATTTTGATGGGGAATATAATAAGTCAAAAACGGTAACATACCAGCTCATGCAAAAGAGTCTTCTTAATGCTTTCATATTTCCTGAAACCCTTGAGATCATCTGTTCGAAGTCTCAGTGATATCTCTTCCCCATGATTCTACACATAATCCACACACAAAGAGCTTGAGAAAGACTATAGTCAACCAGATTCATAATTACTAAGGAAGAGCTAATCAGAACAAAGTTATGATTACTAGAAAAGAATGAAACATTTCAAATCACAATCATCACCTTGTTGAAACCAAGGATACACACAGGATCCACTCCAACATAACCAGCCGGTGCCATCTCAGTCATAATCCCCACCCGCCAATGGTGCTTTAAAAACGCCAATCAAAACAGAGCTCATCACAACTAAGAAAAAATATGAAGAGTATGACCATATCAATTATAAAACGAATGATAAAACCACATCTAAGGTACCTTATTCATAATTGCAACAATCCCTGGATCTGAAGCAAGTTTATGCAGCAATTCCAAAGCCTTTGATGCTGGAGGATTCAACTGCAATCATCCAGATAAGGTCAATTAGTCCTCATGACGCATATCTAAATCAAAACAGATTAGCAAACATGAAGGCTGATTATAGCGACATTTTACCTCTATTCCAGGAAGACTAAGTGTTCGAAAATCACAAAAGACGTAAGTTCCTTGAGGCAGTTTAGAAGAAGTATAATTTCTATTGACACTTCTCTGCTTCAATCTCTTCTCTTCTTCATCAAATCCAGCAATTCTGAGGTCTGCCTTTGCTTTTTCCAGGATATCATCAACCTCGTCTTTAGGAACTCCCATCATTCTAATAGATTTTCCCTGAAACATATGGTAGAGAACCAAATTTCAGCAAATCAAGTACTAATGAGACAACAATACTTTCAGCCAATGAGACAACAAAGTGCATATACCAATGCTAACTAAAACCAATTCCAAGGCATATTGGTAAAGAAGTATTGGCACCTTAAGAATAGATGTGGATTCCAAGCTCAAACAAGAATGCTCATCAGAAAAAGGATACAGCAATTTAGAAGCTTTGTCGATAGGTACAAGTAGCCGTAGAGTACTAGCATCAACATTTGTGAGTTCTTGCAACTTATCCCCCAACTCCTTAAGAGTGGCACTTCGATTTATCTCAACAATCAACTTCTGTCGCCTCCATATTACTAGGCAACTATGCAAATCTTCCTTCTTCTCCATGGTCTGTCTATATAAAATGCCTTCATATAACAAAAAAGCAAAATTTCAAAGATGTACTATTGCACAACATCCTATAAACTCTTCTTTTTCACAATAAATTCAAGAAATTCTTGTACACATAAAAAAAGAAAGAAAAGAAAAATATGCTAAAGCAGCTAAACACATAACTATTTTCACATATTTGGGCTGCTAAAAACCCCATCTTTAACTTCGATCAATTAAAAATAATAAGACAAATTTCACCTCATAAAATTCACAATTCACAACTTTTTTCAAGAAAACTCAGAGATTTGATTGTTCCAAATTTACAACCGTTTCAACTTCAAATTCAGAAGCGAGAAATTTCTTCAGCTAAAAGAATAAAACAATTCGAATTTTTTGAGAAGAAACGGAGATTTCAAGATCGCATTTTTACACCTTAATTCACGAGAAAAGTAACAATAGATTAAGATTTTTCAATCAACAAGAATAGAAACTAAATAATGTTAAGATAATAACTTCAACAAATAATTCACCTTAATTCTATGATTTCTTCTCTCACAAGACAGCTTTTTGTGGGTTCGAAATGGGTGATAAAATGGAATGCATAATCGGAGAATATATATGGAAATGAAAAGAGGCGTACGTTAGTGTGACCAAAGGGAGATTCACTAATGTAAGCGGTCAGCGCAAATGATCATGTGAGCTGACGTCACGGAGAGCTGAGAATAATCTGGAATCTAAATTGGAGCATGGAAAAAAAATAGCAAACGTGTGAATAAAACCTTTGAGACCTTTTTTTTTTAATTGAAAAGGTGCCTTTCAGATTAATGTTAATAAAGTGCATTACAATATCGTAGAAATCTTGAACAATACAAGTTTGTTGAATACATATAACTTAATTTTAGTCCACAACTTAAATATGTTTAAGCTTATTTATATTATTATGGCCGTAAAACATTAACTTAAATATTATTACTTAACTAGTGTAAGACCCGTGTAATACACGAGTATTTTTTTATGATAAATAAATTTTATTATTTATGTATATTATTTTAAATTTTAAGTTTGAATGATATTTATCTTAATTTATGATTTACTATTTATTTATTTCACATGTATATGCTGATAAATGCATAATTTATTTGTCATTTCACATTGATCATATTTTTTCCTCAATTTTGTAATTTTTTTATTTAAGTATCTTTTTATAATTTTGGATAAAAAAAATCTCAAATGCATAAAATAAATAAACCTTTCAATAATGATATATGATGTAATAATTGTAGTAAATTAACCAAAAAAATATCTCTATGGACTAAAACCATTATCCTTATCAACTCAAGTTTTGAAAAACTTCATTGTACACTACATTTGTTGTAGTATTACATATCTTCCCATCATTGTCTAAAACATAATTTTCGGACCGCTTCTTGTTTTAACTCTAAATATTGCAACATATAGTTAACCGTGTGTGAAAACTGGTTTTGGCAAAAATAAACCAATATGAGCTAGTGACTGATCTTAACTTTTGTTTATGGTCATTGCAAAACACACGAGTAGTGGAAACTGTTTTCTTTGAAACTTTATTGGCAATCTACTATAAGATGGACTAAGGTTCATTCGTGGTATATACACCTTATTTTCGATGTTTTTTCCTAATAAAATCTTGACCTTGATAATATGATTTTCAATCTGTGTAATCACCAATCTCGTACCATTGCATAATCCTGAAGATTGATTTATATTTCGAAGTAACATAACTGACACACCAATCTTCAAACGCAACTTGTGATTTGAGATTCTAGAAAAATGAATGTTATTTAAAAAAATCCGTAGAGAAAATTTGCTCATTAGCATTATTGTTTTCATATGTTTTGCAAATGCTATCAGAACTCAAGAACTATTTTTCCTCTCCAGGAAGCAAGGATAACATGTAATCATTCGCTGCTTCCACAACACTATGAGTAGGTGCAAGAATAGCTCTTTTCTCAAGGAAATTTTGGGGTCGAATATAAGAAAAAACACGTGAATTTATCAAATATTTACTCACATCAGATCCACAAGTTCTATGGTTATTTTGCATGCTTTTTCATTGTCCTTCTTCACGATCTCTTCAATAGAACTTTTTGGAAAGGTCTCGCCAATGACATCTAAGAATCATCAATCAAACATTTTTAATTAAGAGTGAATTTAAAAAACATAAATTGGAAAAACAATAAAGATTCATACCTACTGTTCGGGTTTCTAAACCAGGACATGAGATAATTTCTTTGAAGGCAGTAAATTCAAAGCCATACATAGGGATTGAGACTTTAGGACAAAGTTTGATTGTAGTAAATTTATGGATGCTCAATCGATATGCATGTTTTGTAGCCCGATTAGTTTCCTGATTTTGACCTATTTGAAAGTTTTTTAACAAATAAATTACTCCCTCTTTTAGGATGTTTTTGCATCCACTAATTTGACTATGTGCAACAGTAGTCTGGATCCTTATAAACTGAAAATGAATCATGAGAGAAAAAAATGTTAGAATTAAATAAATTTGAATTGTAAGCATATTATAAGATTTTAAAAAACATAAAAAAACTCATCAATGAAGAATATATATATACCAATTTTATGTAATAATATGATGTGTTCTTAAAATACCTTATTATCCATCAAAACCATCTCCATGAGGCTATTTTTCTGTGGATAATTTCTTTAAGGTACAAACCATGATCTGATAACTCGAACTCTTATTGCACATGTCTCCTTGGATTGATCAATGTTAGCAATTGCAAGGTATTCCATGTCCACTTAAAAATGCATAAAAAATAATTAGGTTAGAATATTATGTAAAGAAAATTGTAATGTTGAATTTTGAAACACAATATCATATAAAATATACAATTCAAAAATTGAGAAGGGTTGGGATTACAGAAGCAAGCATGCAAGAATATAATAGTTAGAGGTTGAGATTTATAATGACAAATAAAATTGAAGTTCTCAAATAAGGCATATGTAAAAGTAATCATCATTTGCATGATTATAGCTTTTGCATGATTGCATGATCATAGATTTGCAAGATTTTAAGTGTAACTGCAATTTGACATTAATTATCAAATCACATTAATTCTTTTGACATGACTCATGTTACTAAATGTAGGTTTCATATCTAAATATTAATTGACTTGTTCAAGTCGATCATATGAAAATTTAGTATATTAAAATATAAAAAGTTTATTATGTAAGATTTAAATTTAAAAAGTATATATGTAAACAAAAATATCATGTATAACATTTAAAAAGTATATTTATAAAGTTTATATGTAAACCAATATATAAATAATAGAATTTATTTATACAAGATATTTTAAAAATTTTATAGATGATATTTTTTATATTTATACATGATATTTTTAAAGTTTTATAGATGATATTTTTTAGATAATATTATGGTTATTAAAAATGATAATTGTAATTGTTAAAATTATATTCCTTCAATACTATATATTTCTAATAAAGAAAAAAGCTTACATATATAATAATAGTAGTGGCAAAAAAAGAAAAAAAAACACTTAATAAGAAAATTTAATGTGCCAAATTTGAGAATGTATTATATATTTAAACTAGATTTTAAAATATAAACAGTAGCTTTTATTTATACATTATATTTTTGAAATTTTATACATGATATTTTTCAAATAATATTGTGGTTATTAAAAAACATGATCTAATTATTAAAAGTATTCTTTCAATAATATATATTTATAATAAAAAAAACACTTACATATATAATAATAGATTATCTTTAAAAATAACATTTAATAAGAGAAATAAATGTTCAAGCTTTGTATGAATAATATATATTTATAATAAAAAAAAACTTACATATATAATAATAGATTATCTTTAAAAATAACATTTAATAAGAGAAATAAATGTTCAAGATTTATTTATACATGATATTTTTGAAATTTTGTACATGATATTTTTCAAATAATATTGTGGTTATTAAAAAACATGATCTAATTATTAAAACTATATTCTTTCAATAACATATTTTTATAATAAAAAAACACTTACATATATAATAATAGATTATCTTTAAAAATAACATTTAATAAGAGAAATAAATGTTCAAGCTTTGTATGAATAATATGTATTTATAATTAAAAAAACACTTACATATATAATAATAGATTATTTTTAAAAATAACATTTAATAAGAGAAATAAATGTTCAAGCTTTGTATGAATAATATATATTTATAATAAAAAAAAACTTACATATATAATATTAGATTATCTTTAAAAATAACATTTAATAAGAGAAATAAATGTTCAAGCTTTGTATGAATGTCATGTGACATTCTTGGTCCTTCTTATATATATATAAAGATATATTTATAATAAAAAAAAACTTACATATATAATATTAGATTATCTTTAAAAATAACATTTAAGAAATAAATGTTCAAGCTTTGTATGAATGACATGTGACATTCTTGGTCCTTCTTATATATATATAAAGATTTTTTATATATATATAAAGATTTCATGTCCGTACATTTTGTAATAACAACTATCCAATCAACTTATATTGTTATATAAGTTCTCAAACATTTAGTTTTTGCATGCTCTCTGTTTTTCAAATTACATAAATTTTAGATTATATATGAAAAATTATAATACATAGAACACTTAAAATTTCATAAAGTTTATAAGTGAAATTGGTATGTTATTTTTGTGTACTTCAATGAACAAAACAAGTTTGATCTGTGGCATAATTTACAGCTACAAATTTAGGATTTTTTTTTAATTTAAAAAGTTAAATACACTCATATCATCACACTTTTTCTCTTTTTCCATAATCATATCATATATCCGAGTACAAAGAATTTATTTGATATAATTCATTATAATAATATCACATTACATGATCAATTACATGAAGATGTGAAAAAAATGAACAAGAAAACCATATTTTAAGAGAAAAATATTTGAACTTGGAATAAAGAATCACGAATTATACAATGCAAGTTCGATGTTAGATCCATCACTCAATAAGGTTTTGCACCCCATGACTAGAAACATGTGGGAGATGTTTAAAGATGAACAATTTTCGACCACCGCGACATTGTTGGTTGGGATTGCAACCCCTATGGTAAGAGATTGCAGGGGCTGGAGGTGAGTTTTGTTTTGGAACACCATTTCTTGCTATTGCAGGATACCCAATAACTTTGTCCGCTTCTGCGGATGATGAATGAAATGTGCTAACCACAAGCATCACGACCAAGCTCATCACCAACATTTTCGTCATGTTTGCTTATAACTTATTGATTTATAAAAATCTAGGACTATTTTTCTCTTGAAGAAATTACTAAGTTTTCTTGATTATTTTTATTCGGAACATTCTTAATATATATATAGCAAAATGTTTGAGTTCGGATGCAAATTTGACCATTGATATCAGTAAAATAGGAATTTGAGGAGAAACCATTGATATTTATGACTGTCTTTCCTATAATTGTCATATCTCATGAATTGAGTTTAGTGGTTTTCCAAAATTATAGGTTGTTAAAGTAATAAAGAAAGAACTATGAAAGGTTTATATGAGAAAAAGACATCAATTTGCATTCTATCATCATTTATATTTTAAGGTTTGCAAAGTTTTCTTGGTTTTCTTCATAGCAATTCCAATAAGTTTTCTTCGCAATTACGCACATTCTTGTTTGCTATGTATGTATGTTATTTTCTATCTTTTATGATTATATAGGTAGAAATTTTCTATACATTCATAATTTATAGTGTCTATTTGCACATAAGATAAAATCCTGAATGCAATCTTTTATATTTCTTAATTTTATTTGTTTCATTTTTTAATTTTATTTTTATATATAAAGAAATGAAATAATAAATAGGTTTCCCCTTTCTTCAGGACAAAAGAAGGTAAAATGTATAGCATAACGCTTAAATTATATCATATAGCCATAGGCATAAATAATTAAAACACATGCACCAATAATGATTATAATCAAGTATATAAATAATTAATTTTATTTAGCACATAAAAATAACATAAATGAACCGTATCAAAAATGTTTAGCCATAATGTGTCAGAATGGCCATTGTTTCGGATGGGACATAATTAAAATTATTAAAATTAACCTCAATTAAATAATAAATCCTATTTTACTTAATAATTATTAATAAATCCAAATATAAATCAATTAAACTTTACATCCTTTTAATATTTTGACAGCTTGGGACGTAAATGTGAAAACTCATAAAGCGATACGATATTTGCAAAAACAAAACCAAAAAAAAAAAAAAAATCAAATAAGAAAATAGACTTTTGGGGTTGAAATAGACTTTATGGTATTAAAAGTGTAATTCTCTGCCATTGTTCTTTCTTCATGTAATTTTCCAATTTTTATTTTTGAATTGAAACTCATGCAACAAGTTTATTTTATAGTATTTCTATTTTACAATGTACAGCAATTTCTCTTAAATTGGTACATAATCATTTGTGATTTGAAGCTTTTTTTATTTTATTTTGTATTTTAAAGGTAAAAATGAATTTCATTCAACTTGTTAGATCATAACAATAATTATCCATGTGGCAATTTTATTTTATCACAACATCATTTAAGTTGAAATCCATATAACGATAAGCAAATCTTACAATATTATAATTAATCATCTTATTGTGCAATAATATTACACAATTGAGGAGGATAAAAACCAACCGAGATGGTTAACAATGCAATTTTCAAGGGGAAAAAAAGGGATTTGATCATCCTGATTAATCAATAAAATGGCAAAGATGCTCAGTTATCGTTCCCTCAAAAAACGACGTCATTTTGGAGACGACGAACAGTTAGCAATCTTCGATCGCCGCCACGACATTGATGCTCGGGGTCACAAGGCCTGTGGTAGCCCCCAGCAGGAATGTCTGGTGGACTGTATATTGGCAAATCTGCCCCCATAGCAGGGGTGCTAATATATGTCGTGCCTGATGTCGAGAGAAAAGTGCTAAACACCAACAGTGTTGCCAATGCAATTGCCAACATCTTCGCCATGCTTTCTTTCTTGATGATCGATCAATCAAAATCTAGGATATTTATTATTATTATTATCCTCTTAAAACTTGCAAAAGTTTTTTTACGCTTTCTTTGAATTTTTTTATGTATTTTTATAGATGTAGAAATTCCAAAGATTTGGAAAATTGTAGTCCATTGATTTTTCTAGGATTAAAAATAGTTGTTTGAGGAATCCATTCAATATGATGAGTGATCTTCCGAAAATTGCTAAGTTTCATCAATTTTAATTTAGTGGACAAGAAATATTGTCCATTTTACATGGAAAAATTGGCTGGTGATATTTCAGCACTAGTGGACGCAAGCACAATTGGGTCTTGAAAGAAACAAGGGTTCAAAAGTAATTACACCTCGTGAAGAAAGTGAAAAGTATTATTTTGCTATGGATGTAGGAGTCTTGACTTTGACTTTAACACTAGGGTTGTGTACTTATATGATCATTGTAATGTTTGTACTTTAGGTTGAAGAGGATTATATAGGTTTAAACATTAGTTAGTAGAGGAATAGTGTTATGTATGAATTTTTTTTACTAGTTATTTTACTATTTAAACTTCAATTGTGGTATTATATAGTAATATAATTCATAATGTGTTCTTACTTTTGATAATAAACATCACATTTTTTTCATAATAGGAAAAAGTATTGATTGACAAACGTGTTCGCTACTAAACAATATCCTCTATTTATTCCACATTGGTATTGACAAAGAGGATTATATAGGTTTAAACATTAGTTAGTAGAAGAATAGTGTTATGTATGAATTTTTTTTACTAGTTATTTTACTATTTAAACTTCAATTGTGGTATTATATAGTAATATAATTCATAACGTGTTCTTACTTTTGATAATAAACATCACATTTTTTTCATAATAGGAAAAAGTATTGATTGACAAACGTGTTCGCTACTAAACAATATCCTCTATTTATTCCACATTGGTATTTCATTTGGTGTTCCAAAATAATCGTCATACGCCAAATGTAGAACAATACATCACCAATTTACACATGATATGAATTAAAAATAATAAAATATAAGATGAAACATCAACTTGAAATAGAGGATCCAGTATGTTTCGCTACTAGCTGATATATAATATAAACGGCAAAATAAATAAATAAACCAGTTATTGCTGTTCAGTTAGCTAGGTCCAAACTTGCTAAAATGTAATATATACGATATAATTATTGGTAAAAAAGATTAATGAGATGATTAATTGTCGTGAAAATTGGTCAAACAATAACCACTAACAGTATTATTCTTTTTCCCCGACAATATTTATTCCTATTTTTAAAATTACTGTAATGATTGGCCTCTTGCCTCCCTTTATTTGAGCTAATTGAAAAGGTTGTTGATTGGCTCCCATCACATTAATTCAATTAAGTTGCTAAATAAATATATTTATACTTTTTTTTGGAATAAATATATTATACTTACATGTGATGGATCATTCCATTTTTTTTATAATCGATTTCCAAGTGTGATCCATATTTTTTGTAAGTATAATAAATATCATTAACTTGTAAAATAGATGTAATCTATTTACACATATGTCAATGGATGCAATCATATTAGAGGCTGAAATTGAATTGCTTAAAAAAATAATTATAGATTAAATATCTCATAAATGAAGATACGTAGAACCTCCATTATTGTTGAAAGCTTTAAATACAAAGAGAAAGCTTTGTAAAATATCTCCACTTTCGAAATAAATAATTAAGTGTCTAGTTTCTTTGCTCACTTGATGAATTATCAAACGGTTATATATTTTCTCTCTCTAAATTGTAATTTTGGTTTTGTTTATTTTCGATAACTCTTTTTGTACGGGATTTTGAGTACCCTTATACTCTGTTTTTCTTTATATATTACTTTATTTTACCTTTCAAAAAAAATAAAAAAACGGTTATATATTTCTTTCTCTCACAAAAAAAATCATGAGTATATATACACATATCGTATATATGTGCTATACTTCGTAATTTTTCGGTGGGTAGTTGATCTAACATAATATTGATAGTATCATATAAAAAGACAGGAATGCATATGAATGATAAGAAAAGGATGTCTATACTATATCTATAAATACACACACCAAAATGCATGTTCATTAATTTGGGTTTCATCATGAGTCCCACAAACTTAAATTCATTAGACGATTTTACAAGAATATTCACAACTTATATATCTGTATATACAAATACTTGTACAATTACATTTTAAGCTTCAAATTTGTATTTCTAAGTCAATTTAATTATGTAAACATTCAGGTGCGGATCCAGAATTTTATAGGGGGGTGAGCTGAAAAGTAAATGTTTTGGTACATTAAAATTTATACATAACAAAAATATTTCAAACTTTACATAAGTTGTGCCCTACGAGACTTCAAACATAAAATTCATCAATAATTGAGTCTATATCTATATTTTTAACAAAATCTCTCTCAATATAAAGCATTAGAGAATATTTATGGAAAAAAAAAGAGAGTATAAAAATCAAATATTAATACTTTTTTCATACATATCTCATAAACATACTAAATGAATTAAAAAAAAAACACTACCTTGAATAATGTGGTGAAAGATTTCAAGAAATCCACGTCAAAATTTCAAGAGAGTTGATCTTTGTTATTGATGAAAATTCTTCTTGAGTTATCTTTTTTGTCTTTCAATATTTGTATTTATATTTAGGAAAGACAAAAGAAAAAAAAATTAAAAAAGAAAAGGAAATCCCTCGCTAGCTGGCGGCTACGAAACTTACGGTGAAGAGATTAAGTTTTCAAAAAATTAAGGAAAAAGATTAATTTAATTAGGCTGCAATTAAAAAAAAATTAAGAAACATGGACTGAAATTTCTACTTTCCAAAAAAAATAAAAAATTGTATTGAGCTAGACTAACTTAAAAATTAAATATTAGATTTTATATATAACGTACTGGCTAACATATAAAGTTTTGGTCAGCACTGGGCTAGAGCTCAATGCTGGCAATATGTAAGTCCACCCTAGTGATGCCCAAACGGTTCGGAAAACCGGAACCGGGCCGGTTCAAACCGGCAGTCAACGGTTCGGGGAACCGTTGACCCGGTTTCGGTTCCAAACCGGAACCGGGAACCGTCGAGAACCGGTTCGGTTTCGGTTCTCAATTTGACAAACCGGCAAACCAACGGTTCCAACCGCCGGTTTTTGTATTTTTTTTGTATAAAATTGGGTCAGTACCGCGGTACTGGATATGAGTACCGCGGTACTGAGATTTTTTTTTATATAAAATTGGTTCAGTACCGCGGTACTGGATATGGGTACCGCGGTATTGAGACGCAAAATTCAGTGCTTTGGTTCTCTGCATCTCAGTACCGCGGTATCCATATCCAGTACCATGGTACTGACCCAAATTTCTTCAGTTTTCTTCGAACCGCCGGTTCGAACCGGCCGAACCGTCCGGTTCCGATTGAACCGGCGGTTTGGAACCTAAACCGGAACCGCCGATCACACGGTTCGGTTCCGGTTCCACCAATCCAGAACCGCCAAACCGGCGGTTCGAACCGGAACCGGCGAACCGTTTGGGCATCACTAGTCCACCCCAGTAAACATTGTGACGATTAGACTATTGTCATGAGATTATTTATGTAAAATGCTACTGAAATTTTAGAGAAGATTGAAAATTTTGGCAAACAAATCACTAATTAAATGTCCCACTAAACCTAAAATCTACAATCTTTACAATGATCAAAACCTAAACTAACCACTAATTAAATGTCCCAAAATGCAGCTCAGCAGTCACATTCATCAATCAACCTTCCCATATTCAACATTATAAATACAAACAACAACAACAACAAAACATCAAATATCTAAATATATGAATATGGTATCATACATGACATTAATATTGCCATCTGTAATAATCTTATGGCTACATCTCATGGGCACAACAAGAGCCAAAGTACCGGCGATCATCGTCTTCGGGGACTCGTCGGTGGACGCCGGAAACAACAACCAGATTCCGACGATCGCTCGAAGCAATTTCGCGCCGTACGGACGCGATTTCGCCGGCAGTAAGGCCACCGGAAGGTTCTGCAACGGGCGGATCGCCACCGATTTCATCTCGGAGGCGTTCGGTCTCCGGCCCACAGTCCCGGCGTACTTAGATCCGGCGTATAACATTTCCGATTTTGCCGTTGGGGTAACTTTTGCTTCTGCAGGGACTGGATACGATAATGCAACTTCTGATGTTCTAGTAAGCTCTCTCTTCATTATGCATGTAATTTTGACCTAATTTTTTTTTTTTAAAGTATTTATTTATTTTTTGGTGGAACAATCATCCCCTCATTTAAAAAATTAAATTATTAAAGATACAAAAGAAAACTAATGATTTAACAATGCCTAGGCCGCCCATGTTGTCAAGTTTTTTCCCCCCTTAAATGTTAAAAAAATTAAAAAGTAATATCAGTTGAATATTTGCTAGTGCATAACTTATAGATATGTGATTTAACACAAATTTAATGCAATAAAAATCGAAAAATAAGATAAAAACGACATTGTTTCATTTTTTATTTTGCAAACAAAATAAAAGTTGATGATAGACCAATTTTTGCATAAATTAGGTCGGCATGGCTAGGCCGATTTTTGCAACCATAAAATTTAATATCATTAATACATCCTCATAATTGAGTTAGATAATAATTGTTGAATTGGTAAATTCAATTATATCATGTATATTTTTCAAATTTTGTCGGAATTTTCAAAATCATTAACTTGGAAATTCTGATGTAGCAGCTAAATTTCGACATATCAGCGATTTTGAAAGTTTCGATCATATATGGACCGAAATTGGAAAAAAAAAATTAAACATAAAAAATCAAAATTGAAAAACAAATATTTAATAGTAAAAAAAATAAAAAAGTGTGTTATATACATGATTAAAAATTGAATCAACCTTTCTTGAATCATCAAGTATTATAAATAAATAATATTATCATACATAAATTAAATTTGAAATTGTGATGCAGGGAGTGATTCCATTTTGGAGGGAATTGGAATACTACAAAGAATACCAAAAAAGGCTAAGAGCCTATCTTGGTGATTGGACGACCATTGATACAATCAGCAAAGCATTATACATTATAAGCATTGGAACAAATGATTTTCTGGAGAATTACTATTCATTAACTAATCCACAAAGAAGATCACAATACTCAGTGGATGAATACCAAAAGTTTCTCATCGGAACGGCTAAGAACTTCATCGTCAACCTCCACGCCCTCGGGGCCCGCAAGATAAGCCTAGGTGGCATCCCTCCCATGGGCTGTATGCCCTTAGAAAGGGCACAAAACCTAGCAAATGGGAATGAGTGCATGGAAACATATAACATAGTGGCCATGAGTTTCAATACTAAGTTGTATGACTTGGTAAGAGAGCTAAACAATGAGATTCCTGGCCTCCAATTGGTCTTCTCCAATCCCTACTACATTCTTTCACAAATTGTCTCAAAGCCATCTTCATTTGGTGAGTTTTTAGTGGGACCCACATGGTCGTTTTTTTTTTTTTCCTCGTCTTCCACGTGTCGAAAGATTGATTAATGATCGATTGGTGTTATAATTTGCAGGGTTTGAGGTTTCTCAGAGGGCGTGTTGTGCTACAGGGATGTTTGAGATGGGCTATGCTTGTGCTAGTCGTAATCCTCTTACGTGTGTTGATGCAAATAAATACGTGTTTTGGGATGCATTTCACCCCTCGGAACATACTAATAAACTTGTTGCAGATCATGTGGTTAAGACTGCTTTGTATAAGTTTCTTTGATTAACCAAAACATGTGTGTGTGTGTATGTGTGCGTCTTCCAAAGTATGGAGACAAGTATAGTATCAAGAAATTTTGTCCAAATTTGGTGTGTCCAAAGTAGATGGATCGTTCAATAGCTATTGTAGTTAATGTAATTCACTAAATAAAATACTTGTAATACATTTTGGGTTCGAGCTAAAATTTATATGAATTCACAGGGGCCCAAAAAGATTTATTATAGAATAATACATGGGCCTACGCAAACGCCAGCATTGTATTGAAACTAAGGCCCAATACGCAATCCATGTAATATTGCATAAGAACGAGAAATAAGGGCAAATAATTAATATATATATTTCATTATAAAATTATTTTTCTAAATTATTAATAATCTGAACATTAAAGTTTTGCCCAACCAATTGTGAGACTAATCTTGAAAAAAAGATATTCCTCTATTCATAATAAATTCGGATACAACTGTAAAGTAGGCCATAAACTAACTATGCATGCCAGATGGTGTTAGAACTAATAAGTCCTTAAGTGGTAATGCCAATTTCAACAACCATTCATGAAGCAATAGCAATACACAAATCGTTACATCAAAACTGGTTTTTAGCTCAATTATTGTTCCCTCAGACATTAAAAAAAAAAAAAAAGTGAAACTAAAGCTCATCCTTGCTACCGCTGTCATCTCCCATGAGTTCTTCAAGGGAGAATTCGTCTTCTTCGATTATTTCTCCATCTTTACCGTCCCATGGTTCAGTCTTCACAATCTCAGGGCTGCCAGCTAATGGCAGAGTTCCTTTTCCACCACGTCCAGCTTCTTTCACAAAATCCCTGAGAAAGGAATAGATGTTCAGAGAGAGAAAGAGATAGAGAGAAACAAGAAAGAAACAGAACAGATAAAGTGCTCACATGATCTGGTCATGCTCAAACGCGCTCTTAAGTGGGGCAAAAGCTTTCTTTTTCAAATTCAGGGCTACCATAGCTGGATAACCATAGCCTCCAACTCCAACATGCTTTTCAAGATCGGGCTGCTTACCCGCACCAGCCCAGAGGTAACTGCAGCATTTACGAAACTTCAGTCAAGCATGTGGAATGGAAAGGTTACTTTTAAGGATAATAATGCGAACAAGGAATTTATTTCTTCATGCCTGTAAGGGCTCTTTTTAAACTTCTCTGCAACTGATAGCAAAAGCTCAAGGTACTTATTTCTACCCTCTGCTTTAGAGTCCAGAATATCGGGAAGGAATGTAACAAAGCAGATGGCAGCTGAACCACACTTCTCTTCAATCACATCCTATAAGAAGATTACACAGCATTGCAGTTGCATTTGTTACGACCCGAAGAAATCAGTAAAGAAAAGAGAGACTGGGGGTTGGGGGAAGGAGAGTGGTAGCAACTAGCAAGGAACGTAGAGGTCTTACTGGGCTAGTCAACTCGGTAACTTCAGGAGGGGCAGCATTTGTTTCCAGCTGCTCCAAAGCAAATGATTCAATTCCTGATGCTGATCTTGCACCTTCATATGGAAACGGGCTGTCTTTGTCAGCACCAAACACCAAGATAGTGGGAAATCCTTGCACGTTAAACCTGCTCATCAAAGACTGGCAACTCTAATTGGTTAGAAATGTGAAACATTCCATTATTTATGATCTCAAGAAACAAAGGGTCGAGCTAATGATACTTTATGATTAGGATTAATATGCTATACATTTTGTTATCAAGTAGGGTATGTGGTCATTATGCAAAAATACAGGGGCATAAATCACAACATTATTGATGTTGAAGAAAGAAAAAGAGAACCCATATGAGAAGTTATTGATGGCTTGTCACTTACTTTTTCTGCATCACAGTCAACATGTCCCAACTTCACCTGGCCCTTAAGACTGTTGGCTGCCTTCTTCCACTCAGGAGCTAGCTTCTTGCAGTGTCCACACCTTCACAATAGCAAATCAGGTACCATCAAAAGTTAAAAAACAATAAAATTTTATACCAAACAGACAAATATGTTAAACCAAAAAAGAGCAAGAAAGAACTTTTAGAGAACAAATATGTTTGTTAGTATTAGCTATTCAGGTGTTGCCCCAGAGATTCCAATCCAATCTGTTAGGTTGACAATTTTTGCCTTTGAAATTCCCTTTTCAATGTACTTTCTACTTCAACCTCAAGGAAACCACTGCCATCACTTTCCACTCTTTGCTAACACCACCCCCCTCCCCCTAAACCAAAGTTTCAGGATTTTAAACCTATGATATTAAGAAAATAAATATATCAAGCAGGCAACTTACCAAGGAGCAAAGAACTCCACAATCCAGAGTTCCTTGCTTTTGAGTACCAATTCATCAAAATTGCGTGAATTCAGCTCCACTGATGCACTGGGTTCTGACTTCTGGCTGGATCCTCCTGATTTACCATCCAGACGTTCCTTCAGGAGTGCTTTGACCTTTTCAAGATTGATAAATAATCAAATAAATGAATAAATCTCTAATTATCTCTTCCTGAGTTCACTCGCTAACAACACAATTCACAAGGGAAGTGGAAATGATGCAACATCCTTGACTCAAAACCATTTATCATCACATGTTACAATGACCAGATGAGCATGCAAGCACGGCAATATATGCCAATATAATTGAAAGAACGGTTCATCACAGAATAATACAATTTTATGTCTACTGGCTCAAAGTCTGGCTATAATTGTTTTTGGGAAGGATCGAAGATATTATTGTGATGATCCATAAAACTTTTATGGCCTGAAGTTTTAAGTGGCTAGTACTAAGTTATCGAAACTTGAAATTTCAAAGTAATTTTATCATCCTTGCAGACAAACAAAACAACCAAGAAGTATTGACAGAAGGGTGAAATAGAAGAAATCAATAAATAAAATGCTTAAGAAAATATTTTCACCTGTTGCAACCCAAATTCAACAATGGGCTTGGCATCCCTAGCTCCTTGATAATCTACAGGAGGTTTTCCTGGTGCAAAGACCTTAATGGTTGGAAAACCTTTGATTCCATATTCCTGCAGTACACAAGGATGAAAGATTAAAGAGTTGAGAAAAAAAGCCTCATTTATGCAGGTTTGTCAATTAAATAAAAGTGGACAATGGTCCAGAGCATGCAAATGCACACATCTTACAAGAAATAAACACTCTTTCAATTCCCACACAGGAAATAAAATAAAAAATCCAAATCCCACACCAAACTTCATTTATAAAATTTGAGTATAAAGAGTCACTGCATGTTCCAAGGCTTTTGCAGCCAGAAACATGAAAAATATGAGAAAACAAGTCAATGGATTCCCTTAGCTTCAGACATATTAGCATAATGAGCATCCTTGCAACACACTCACTCTTCATAACGAAAGGTCACAAGTATTACCAGGTATTCAATGAGAAACACAATGTCTAAAGCTGTAAGAATTAATTCTAGAGTAAACCAAGACATCAGTGAAAGTAATGCAGTAGCAACTAAGCAATTACAGAGGAAAGACAAATTCTCATGAGGTCAAGCTCTATAAATAAACAAATACAATATAACAGGCAAACAAATTATTGAGCAAAAATAACACCTGAGCTAGTGACTGGTGAGCATCAGCATCAAGAGCGGCCACAGTCACTACACCTTTCAAGACACTAGCCGCCTTCTCCCACGCTGGCGTGAGTGCTTTACAGTGACCACACCATGGAGCAAAGAACTCAACTAAAACTATACCATTAGAATTAAGGACCTGCAGAGCATTAAATACACAATCTCAGAAATGCTAGATCACTGATAGAAACTCTGGACAAAACAAAAGAGCAGCTAAATCAAAATGTTCGAGGTTCAGCGCCCATTACAAATTTACAGAACAAAGATTTTCCCACTCTCTCAATGAAATTGAGTTCACCATCAAGCATAGCAACAAGAAAAGATGACCACATTCAGATTTTATTTTTATTTAAAAAAAAAAAAAAAAAAAAAAAAACGAACTCAGTACTCATGCCAAAATACTTACCACATTTCATAGAACAACTACAAACTAACTGATTACAACTGAGAAAATAACTGGTCGGATCTTAACTTCTATCTCATCAACTAACAAATTCATTCATTCTATCAAATCGGAACTTTATTCAATTAAAATGATTCCCGGAACGAAAAGAAAACAAAAGATTAAGAAATTTATAAACGTCAACAAATTCACACACAAAAAACAAAAGAAAAAACCTCAGAAACAGAGAAATGTTCGCGTACCTTGGACTTGAAATTATTTGGGTTTAACTGAACAACGGGGGATGATGGTCCATACAATGCATGAACCCCAAATTTTCCAACCAATAAGAGAAGTAGAAGTGAAATCAATGGCGATTTCTCCATTTTTTTCTTGGATTTCTCTTTCTAATTGGAACAGATTGTTTGTTCGCGGAGTTCAAAAACCTGCTGAATATGGTGCTACGTAGATCGGACCAATAGTATTATTCCACGTCAGACTAATCATTCTTATATTATATTAGGTCAAAATAGTCTTTGTTAGAGATTAAAATTAAACAAATGATTAAAGACCCGGCTATCCGCACCCCATGACCTTCTAAACACACTCCGATTTCTAAACACACCCCCATTTAAATCAACTTCATTAAATACTTTCTAAATACACCCCAACACATTACAATAATACCATTTCACCCTAAATTACACAAATATACTCAACACACCCACATTAACCAAACACACCCCAAAATCATTCACACCCAAATCAAAAAACTCTTAACTCATTTCAATCCAAGAACCCTATCTCTCAACCCGGATTTGTTCGACCGATTTGTTCGATCAAATCATTTGGTCTAAGTTCGAACAAGTTTTATCACATTCAACAAAGCATTTCCGTCCAATGGATCCTTACAACGAAGATGAAGTTCCAAGTAAGTTTGCAATTCGTTTTTTCAAAGTTTTTTCCTACATTTAGGTGAAATTTGTTGTTTTATTGTTTGAAATTGAGCAACATTGTTTAGGAATCATGTTTAGGATGTATTGTAGTTGAAAACATGTGTAGTTGTTGTAGATTTAGGCCTGCAAAATGAAATCGCGATTGTGAATTTTCTGATTCTGGGCGAGGTTGATTCGGCCCTGGTTCGCTGAGTTTATAAAGGGGCGTTCGACTAGTGTTCAAACGCATTGCTTACTATTCGACTGCCAGTCGAACATCTGGTGTTCTGTTCGACTCCTGTTCGAACATCTAGAGTTTTGTTCGACTATAAGTTGAACACTTCCCTATTGTTCGACCAGTGTTGGTCGAACAGTCCTCATTCCCTACACATCAAATCTTATATTCTTGTGTTATATCTTTCACTCATTCAAGTTTGATAAATATTGTAGGACATGATAGAGTTTATGAAAGGAGGAGACCTACTGCCTCGAACAGAAGACGTTGAAACGAGGAAGCGGAACAGGAACAAATAGAGGAACCGATTGCACATGGGCTCGGTCTTGAAATAATTCAGTATCATGAATTGGAAGCCGAGACAGTCGATGATGAAGGAGAGAATGAAGAAGAGGAGACAGGAGATCAAATGGAATCCGAGGAGGCACAAGGGGAAACATCGGCTGAGGATGAGCTTCTGACGGCTTCTTGTCTCGGTGGGCCAGTTAATTGGAGCCTCATTCTAAGTTTCAAAATACATATTGCCTATTCTATTTGACATGGAATAGAGAGGTCGATTTTGAAGTGTTGGTGTCACACCACCAAGATGGAGACATGGAACTTCAACAATGTGTCACTTTCCTTCTTGAGGTTAGTTGAAAGGTATACGAGCATTTCGAATATGAGGTGTTTTTCTTATAGGACGCCCAATAAGAATCTCATTTGTGCGTTCGTGGAGCGTTGGCAACCGGAGACCAACACCTTTCACATGCCGTGGGGTGAGATGACCATCACCTTGGACGACGTTTGTTGTATCATTGGCCTCCAGGTGAGTGGTCACTCGGTGATGCTACCTACGACTAGGAACATACCTGAACTTACCCATCTCTTGATACAAAGATTGTTAAGCGTTGATGAGAGAGTCGCCTTAGATGCCCTTGTCGGTCTTAGAGAAAGTAGCGTGAAATTTGAGTGGCTCCGATCTAAGTTTGAAGGACACATTGGCTCAGACGATGCAGACATATTGGCTTGTTTTGCTCGGGCGTATCTCTGGTTTGTGTTGGGATGCATAATCTTTTCTGATAAGACTGGAACCAGAGCAGATACGAAGATCCTCTGACTTCTAGAACGTTTGGACCGTGTCCATACATACGCATGGGAAGCGATTGTTTTGGCGTACTTGTATCGACAGCTCGGACTCACCTCTCGAAGTGGGGTTCGACAAATGAGTGGTTACTTGACCATTCTCGAGGTACAATGTTTCACGAGCTTCTTGCATTTTATCTTTCAATTGATGTATTTAACCATTTTTTCTCTTAATTGTATCAGGCTTGAATATACGAGTACTTTCCAGTCTTCAGGCCAATTCACAACGTTAACTATCAACGCCATGAGTCCCTGGCAAAAAAATGGATAAACCGAGCTCATCCCGGAGGAACCCTTGATCGGTTGGTGGCTATTCGAGAAGTTTTGGACATGATATCGACAACCGACGTGAGTACTTACTTTATTGAAATTAAGTATCGACACCCTTGACATACGAATTGCCAAATATTGATGATATTTATTGGTATATGTAGGTTAATTGGATGTCCTATAGGGACGTGAGGGATTACCATCCATTGGACGAAGTCACCTTCTACCAAGGGTGTATTAGATCCTTCGACGTGGTGGAGGCGTATCACCCGGATCGTGTGTTTCGTCAATTTGGGTACGTTCAACGCATTCCAGATGACCTACTCGTTCCCATGCTTGCCCGACGGGGAAAAAATGGCCTCCAGTACAAGGTTACATGAGACGCGCTCGGAGCCTATTTCCGAGTTTGGAGGAACCATGTGCTCACGCCGAATAGTCGAGGGAGACGTGCGTGCCCGGATTGGGAGTGCTCGGAGGACTATATGGAATGGTACAACTTGGTCTCGCATCCGATCATCTAAAATCTAGAAAACGTGGTCGAGCATCGTGTTCCACCTCCTCAACGACGGGGGCCGCAACCGTAGGAGATGATTGAAACTGTGATCGGACATTTGGAACCGTTCTACCAGCAGTGGCTACACAACCGGGAGGGGCTCGATGCAAATGTATATATTTCAAATATCATTGGAGCCTATCGTGCATTGAGGATCGATAACGAGGATCAACCTGAGTCATCACGACGGGCCTCATCTAGGACTTCTCGCCGGGATCGTAGATGATAAAATATTGATCGCGTACTTGTTGGAAATGTGAACTATTTGACAAAACAATTTTAGTTAGTGTTATTTGTTATTTGACAAAACTTGTTCGTTTATGAATACTTTGTTATTGGTTCTAATATTCAATGAATTTATTGATTCGATCATTGCTTTATTGATTCAATTTCAATTATATTAGCACTATGATTTGGTTAAATGATATGCTTATGTATACTCAACAATTAAAATTGAACATCACGAATCACAATTTGCAGATGAATAACCAGCCTGTTCGACCGATGTGAATCGAACAATTCAAAGACTATTCGGCCAACACTGGTCGAACACTCTTCAATATGTTCAACCACTGGTCGAACATATTGAATCCAGTTCGAACACTGGTTGAACGTAGTGAAGAGTGTTCGACCAGTGTTGGCCGAACAAGAGGAAAATTGGGAGGAGAGTCAACTTGTTCGACCATAGTTCGAACTTCATAAACAGTGTTCGACCAGTGTTGGCCGAACATGAAGGAAAATCTGATCGTTTTTTACTTTTATATAGCACACTAATCCAACAGAATAAGATATGATGAAAACCTGTGTTCACGAGTTATATAATAACAATTGTTCAAACATCAACCAATCAATATCACACTAATTCTCCTCATTTTCACTTCTACATAGCACACTATAAAGATATGATGAAAAACTGTGCTCACAAGCTGTATAACAACCATTGTTCAAACATCAATCGATAAACGTATTCAAAGATAAATAAAGGTCAAATATTGTTTCATACAACACAACAAATGTTTATATAAATCTAGTCATCATCTATGTCAATTGATGCAATACCCATCGACGAGCTTTCACTACGACTTTGAAATGCATAATCCATGATTTGTCTTTTATAATATTCAGACCACCCGTTTGCACATGGTAGTCGAGTTTTGAACCACCGATCAATAATAGGTGGTAATGGTGCATCGTCAGCCAATTTTACTTATGTAAGATTTAGAATACAGTCAAGTAAGAGGCATATTAATAATTGATCATCAAGTATAACAAAACCAACAACATATCCAAATTACCTAAACGTAATGATCGTTGCCAACCAGGGCCATGCATACGAGTCAAGGCTTCGTTGGTATCTGTGTCCTCATGGGTAGAACCGTTACCGACAGGTATGTGGATATGTGGATAATGGCCATGTTGTAAGCATTGGCCGCCAAGTATGCCATTTCGGGGAATGTCCACCAATAATTGATCTGGTAAATGGGCTTCTCGTAGCAAGTCAAGTTCGTAGTATCTGTTCAATCCAGTCGTGCATACCGATGATATTCTTGTGTAATCATTCAAAAAAAATTATCTCATCGATTAGATCGTTACGAACCTGTGCCCATGAGTTCTCTCTCAATCCTAGTCCGTGGGCTATGAACCTGAAACCACAATGACTGTCTCCCAATGGATTTTTAATACTCAGGACGTGCCTTTGCATGATAGGAGGAAGTTGACCAACGAAGATTTCATCACCAGCCTTGCGGACAGAACACAACTTTATTGGTTGCATTTTCCTCTTCAAGGTTGAGAATAAGGAAGTTGCCTTAGTGGATTTACCAACGTATGTATTTTCCTCGACAGGTGTCGAACAACTATCGTGAAACGATTCAACGTATTCAAACCTACTAGGGTTACGTTTTGTCAACGACTCTCTCTTTAACTTTGCTTTGCTAGGCCTACCACGTGGATGTGTGATCATTTGGGGATCTTGCAACAAATTTGTTGACGGTATGGATATCTCACGAAGTCTTTTAAGCAACAACAACTTCTGGGACTCCGAGGTCATTCCAAACATGTCGTTAACATCACCGACTGTTTCTACCCAACGGTTGTCAACATCAACGTTCACCTCGCCTTCGCCTTCACACTTCATGGGTTCACAATCCAACTTTCTCCAAAATGAGTCAATCATATCAAGTTGGACAACTTGACCATCCCGTATCAACTCCCCCAGTTCGTGTGCACAAGGCAAGCCACACGTCCTCCTCAACACACAACCACAAATGAGAGGATCTACACCGCAACTATCCACACCACTCATCTCGTCAAACATCTTACCAAGTGAATGATGCGACACCAATCCTCGAATGTTCTTGAACAAAGGAGAAGCATAACGATGTGGCGCGACATGAACACTTTGTTCGAAGGATGTCTTCACATTCGTATGTGCCGTGGTGAGCAGCTGATGGATTCTTTCCTACGATGTCTCAAAATTGCCTTGACTCAATCTCAATTGTTTTTTGAGTTTGGCATGTGCACTCTCGGCCCTATGAATACAAAAATATAACGAGTCACATAAATTGTATTAGAAAACCTCAATAACTGTTGTTATTCATTTACGTAAGAGCATACCTGCTAGTAGAAATGTTATCAAAATGCATGATATTGTCGGTCCAACAAGAAACAAACTTCTCATTATACGGGTGGATCCAATTCTTCATGACGTAGATAAAACCTCTAAGATATTCTCTATAGTCAGATTCAAGTCTCCTTACCAACTCATTGAATCTGTGTTCATCCTCAGCTAATATCATCATATTCCATGAATGATTGAATTGTTTCCACTTCTCATTTCGACCGAAAATCGGCTTGCATTTGCTCAAAATATTTTTGTTGATATGTCACCGACATAGCAAAGACTTGGAGTCAGGGAACGTAACCGAAATAACATTCATGAGTGCAAGCGCTCGATCGATTACAATCACTTTCGGTTCACATCTCTTGTTCAATAATCCTTTTAATGTAGTTAACGTCCATCTATAGTTGTCCTCACGCTCGTGGGACAGATACACAAACGCAACTGAGAAAGTTAAGTTTGTAGACGTTACACCAACTACTTCTAACAGTGGCATCCTATACCTATTGGTCTTATAGGTACAATCCATCAATAGCACGCAAGAAAATGCACGTAACAACTCCACAAATGTCGGATGAGCATAAAACCGATCGGTAACAATATATGTTTGACCACATCTCCTGGCCAAGTAGTAGTAGTTATCCTGCTCCAATTTTTCCAACAAAAATTGCAATTGAGTACGTCTCCATGCTTGACAACTCTATGCTTATGTCGAGCATTGTAAATGGTCTTCAACGTCGACGCATTCTCGGAAAAAGAAAGTTTGACCGTACTCAATATATCATTGGGCTTGGTATTGTTCATAGACAAGTCACGAACAAGTTGATCTTCAACACTTGTTAGTCGACCTGCAAATGAGTGTCCAACCAAGTTCACCCTCATTGGGTGATTATGCGATCCGCATACAACGACCAAGCACCATTGGCCAGTCTCTTTCAACTGTACTCCTTTCAGCATAAAAGGACAATCACACTTCTTAGTGCCAGTATTCCATCCTTTGAGCGACTTCTTCTCAACATCGACTTAGTGCCAGTATTTCGTCCTTTGAGCGACTTCTTCTCAACATCGACAGAAGTTCCTACTGTAACTTTTGTCTTCGATGGACGATACTTACCACCATGCTCACACCCAAAAAATACCCGAGCTCGCCTACCACTGTCTCCATTATTCGATCGTCTAACCAACATAACCATGTTCAGACGAATTCCAACCCTAGTTGCCCAATTGACCAATGCTTCACGATCATCGAATACTTCATTCGTTCTAAATTCTTCAGAAAAATCAATCTGCTCATACATCGGATTGATGACGTTTACGTTCACAATGCTCATTCTACATTCATTTGATTCGATTTCCTATAATGTATGAAATGTACAAGTAAATACATTGAAAAAAACAAAACAACTTAAAAAAACAGAACTGTTCGACAAACATTGGTCGAACAAATAACACACTGTTCGGCCAATGAAAGTCAAACAGAGTTGACAATGTTCGACCACTAATCAAACACATTGTATTATGTTTGGCCAGTAGTGTTCGAACACATTCATTATGTTCGGCCATTGCAGGTCGAACACACTTCGATCTGTTCGGCCTGTAATGGTCGATCGGGAAATTTGCAGATTTTTTTTAACCTCGAAATACACGTAAACAACTTACATTGTCCATCTCTTGAGTTCTTTTTTGAGACATGATATTTTTTTAGTACAAACAAGGTATGAGGTGAGGGTTTGGAAGATTAGGGTTTAGGTTGAGGTTTTGCAAGAAAAATATTGAGGAAGAAGAAGAATGCGTGTGTTGTAAATGAGTGTGTTGCAATTGGGGTGTGTTTAAATTAGTAGGGTGTGTATAGTATAAGTTTGGTTTATTGATAATTCTTTATAAAATTAATAGTAAAGGTATAAATATCTTTAAGTAAATCATTTATTTTATATTTAATTTTGTGAGGTGTGTGTAATAATTCAAGGGGGTGCGGATAGCCGGGCAAAAAGGGCGATTTGAGTGTTTTTTAACCCTATAATCTTACAAAACCTCTTTTAAGTCGAAGTTTCTGGTGTTTGAAAATTGTGTAATAAACTGACTAATAAAAACATAATTCGCTTTAAAAAACAGCAGAAAAATCAAGAAAAATAAAAAAATTCTGAATGAGAGGATTACACAGAGGTGTGCCGAGATTGAGGGCATCGAGCTCCTCGATTATTCCTCTATTGAGAAGAAAAGCTATGAATTCGCTGTCTGCTGTTCAAGATACTTTTTATACCACAAAGGTAACTGTAAAGATTGGTTTTTTTTTTTTTTTCTATTATGTATTTGATTATTTGATGTTCATTTCATTCATGGATTGAAGTTGGTTTGATTATCTTACCTGGGTTTTTGTCTTTGATTTCTTTTTTGGCCATTTTTGTGGTTTTGATGTTGCAGGATATCTTTGAGAGACATAAGGTGGTGTTTACTGTTTGCACTTCTATTGCATCAGTTGCTACAGCATGGGCTGGTATTTTTTTCCCTTTTTATTTTTATTTTTTGTGGAAGTGTGTTTGTAGTTTGAGTATGTTAGGGTGAGGATTTTCTTGAAGTTTGGATTTTAGTTTTATGAGTTTCAATTATTGTGTAGTTATTTGGAGCTATATTCTCATAACTGTAATGCAACAAAAACTGAATGGAAGTATTTCTAGTTGTGATTTCTATACTAAATGCGATGGATAATGATAAGAATTTTACAGAAAGTGTTGTGAGACTGTAGAATTTGGTTTGAACTATGAATGTGATTTGAGTTAATAGGCTGGCTCAAAATGATCTCTAGGTCATTTGCTTGATCAAAATATGGAATAATGACTGGTTAAATTGGTTACAGATTTCCACTTGGCTGTTTGTGGAGATTTGTGTCATATTTGATGCTGATGTTGATGCAGGTTATACATTACGGCACATTCATGAGTCGAGAGTCGAAGAAAGGCTTGAGTCGATTGAGAAAGCTGTAAGCAATTGCTAAACTAATTATGGAGCTATATGTTAAATGTGTACTATTGTAGTTTAAATATCTTTGTTTTTTAATGTTATGGCGATGAGGGTCAAAGGTTTGGAGAGTTTCTATTAAGATTTACATTAGATAAAGAATAGCACTTGACTTTGAAGTTCTGAGCCATGAAATTCTTGGGAGCCAGTTGGAGACCTATTTTATTCTCATAATCTATCATTCATTATAATATCCTCAATTTCATGTGTGATGTAGCTAGAGTAACAATGTTGTTATTAACTTACTGAGTAAGTGAGATGATCGAACATCTCTTTAGGCTACACGAAATTCTTCTGTGGATTTAAGGGGGACACTTGCATTGTACATTTCCATAGTCATTTCACTGGAATTATGACTCTAGTTCTATGCGTTTTCATTAAAATGATGCAAATTCTCGTCATTTGCTTCAGAATTCAGGGTGTCTTAGTCCGATTTCGTAGCTTCTGCTTTTCTCTCTGTTAATTTTGTTGACATGAGAATATAATTTTTATTTTTGCAGATGAAAAATAATTATCCGATGGAAGATCCTGAGTTACGAAAACTTGTTTCAGGAACTGTTAGTTTGCCAGCTTGTGTCGCTACTGCTGGAACCGGTTTGATTATAGGGTCAGTAGTAATTTCCAATTTGATATGTTAAAATTTATACGAATATGTTCTTGATCCATTTCATCTTCGTTGTCTTAAATTTGCAGGTACGGTTTAGGTTGGCGGGGTGGAGCGTGGTATACCAACCGAAAGATCCGAATGGAACAGATGAAACTATTGGGGCAAATAAAACCTAAAAGGTGGCCAATGAAGTTCTTAAGAAGGCCACTAATAAGACCAAGAGTTCATGAAGATGCTGCTAAGATTTCAGAACCTTTGCACAAGGATGCATCCGTTGCACAGAGCTGAACGAATAGAGCATGTTAGTCAACCAACAAACGGATCCAACAACAGGGTATGAAGTCGTATGATGACGTGCCGTTTTGCAAGTTCTCGACTAATGCTCGTATGCGACATTGGGATGGTCTGTTGCAAAATGATGCTTGATTTTGTGTTTCATTGCATCAATTTTGGTCATGCTTGTATACATGCTGTCTGCATTGATGCAATAAAATATGTGAAACACATTCACGATATTATTTACACAAGGCAAAGGTGCAAATGAGCCTTTAATCTTTATTTTTAAGTTATGGTGCAAATGTATCATAATCTTTCTATTTATGGTGCAAATTTATTTTTTTAAACAATTACAATTTTAGGATATTATTTGAAGTAATACCCAATATATTACTATTAAAACTGAAACTCTTAGCAAAATAAATAAATAATTTTCCCCTCTGTTTCACTAATTCGACAATTTATGGGCTAACAAAGAGAATCAACAGAATCAAAATCTTATTAGCAATACTTTTAGTAAAATAAACACATGAAATGAGAATTGTATCATCTTTACCCAAAAAGGCAGAGACATATATAGGTATAAAAAGGGTCTGTTTTTCGGAGGCATCAAAAAGGTCTTACCAAGTCATTCAACATGACTTTCACAGAACATTCACCTTGTAAGGTAAGAGAATTTGGGGAAAAAGAAATCCAAAAATAGACCATCACAAAAGAAATGGGATGGTGGTGTCTGGTTCCATAAGTTATACAACACGTCAATCAGATTCGTTGTGAATCACCTCGGAAGAGGCTTTGGACGAATGTGGAAGAGAGTCAGAGCGATCAGGTGAATCTCCAACACTCTTTGTGTTTGAATGCTGATTCTTGTTGCTTGCAGTTGCTCCCTTCTTGATCCAGTCACTTAACTTCACTGATTTGGAGAGAGATGGCTCGGGCATGGGCCCCAGTGATGCTGTTCTCTGATATGGAGGCGGAGGTGAGTATGCAGTGGAAAGAGGAGGGACACTCAAGCTATATGCATAAGAATATCCTTCCAAGGGATGATCGAATTTACAAGTAGGACCATATTTGCAGAGTCCATAAAGAGTGTAATATGAACATACAGTTTGACCCTGCATTAAACCAAAAGTGGAGTAATTAAACATGGAAATTAGACAGCGGTTAAACCTTATCAAACTACACAATATGCTAACATATTAACTTCCCCTTCATCAGCATGCATTCGCTTGTGTTACTATGGAAATTGATGCTGCAGAAATTGTTTCTTTAAAGTACGAAAAAATTTCATCCACAGAGCATCATTGACTGGTGTATCTGGGGAGGAAAGGAACATGATATTTATTGACAAATTGGATTCGTTAAATTCATCTTAATTGCTGGTTAGACTGCATTTATCTCTGGGAACTAATCTTGTATTATCATTGGCCCTAGCAACCTTCCACAACCAATATTATTCTCAATAAAACTAGAGTAAAGTTTCAGTAATATGTATTGTGTGCCTATTAGAGGAATTTAACATGATAGCCTGCCTAGATGGGCCAACTTACCACAAGCTTTTAACTTGACACTATGATCCAATGCTAAATAGAAAGCTATTGCTACCACTTACAGTTAAACCTTGTCCATTTCTAATCTAGAATAGAAAATATTCATAACATTTATAGTTGTACAAAAGTCACCAACGAAATAGATTCCATAGGGAATAACACAGTTTCAAGCAACAAAAAGCAATTACAGCTCCTAATTCTTAAGATTAAAAATGCTAAGAAACTTACAGGTCTTAAAGGAAGCCCAAGTGGGCCAAGAGAACTTGACACTAATTGTGAGATCTTCTCTCTGGGGTGGTGATATTTGCATTCTGATCCATATTTACAACTCCCATGCTCCATAAAATATCGGCATTCTGGCTGATCTGGTCTATCAGGCAGATAAGAGACTGACAGCTGCCCATTAGGTACTGGTGCAGTGAGGACACCAGTAGCAGATAGGGGGCTGATGCTTCCCTAGTGATCAGCAATAGACATATCATTAGTAGTGGAGTGTGTGACATGAAGGATGAACTCAAAAAATCTAAAAAAAAGCAAATCACCCGCATGCAACAAGATGCAAATCATGCCTTGACTGAAATGCTTTGAAAAGAGCAATGTCTTGCCAAAACATACACGACATGATAAAAGCCACTTTTTTGCAATATATATATCCTGGTTTCTATTGAAATAGAAGAATCAGGTTGCGAAAAAAGAGAAATGGGTATTATTCCTACAATAGCCTTTTTAAAAATTACACTCTTCTTGGCCTCTGATTAAGCCCAGGCAAGATCTGGCCTATTCCTGGAAAGGTCAATCTTGCAATACATGTTCCATAATGATTTCTACCAAGTAAGTGTTTAGCATATCAGCACTGTGCTATGCTATTACCAACTAAGTGCTTGCATGATAAGAGAAAATAGCAAAGCAGCATCGTGCTTTGAAATTAATTGTAAGAAGTCATTCTTAAAAAGAATTTGTTGCAAGGAGGAGGCAGAATAAAATTCAGGTGCTGCCAAACAACGAAGTAAGGAGCATATTCCAACAATGGATTGCTTAAAAACCATAATGCACAAAATTATGTTTGACAGGACAACTTCCAGATAAATTCTCCATAAGAAACACAGATGATGTATAGATTACAAAAATACGAGAACCAAACATTTCAGTAAAGTTCAATTCTAGAATGGCAATTACCAAAAACCAGACAATCCAGGGACGAGAGGAGATGAATAGCAGAAAGTGGCATACCATATATGTATTCCATCCTTGTGATGGAGATAGAATAAAGGGCATATAGCTTTGTGGAACTTGGAGAGAACTAGCAAAATAAGTTGCCTTTGATAAGGATGCTGCTGAAAGTTCACCTGCAGGTGATGCACCAGATGATGGCGCAACCGCAGAGCCACCAGAACCAAAGATAGGCCCTACTACAGGTAGAACATTAGCAGCCATTGTCGGTTGAGGGTGATGAAATTTGCAAACATATCCATATTTACATGATCCAGTCCGCATATAGAATGAACAGGGTTTTGCATCCTAATAATATACACAACTAACATCAGCCAAAATCATACTACATTAATCTACTGCTAATATAACACAGAACCAGATCATAGAAGATATAAGAACCTGACGCATTGGCAGGCCTAACGCATTTACCAAGACATCTTCCTGCTTATCCTTAGGGTGATGATATTTGCAGGTAGACCCGTACTTGCAGGTGCCTGTCTTCAGATAATACTGCAAAACAACAGCAATCAATAACAAGAGCCAGTCCACTACTACCAAAAATAAACATCATCACAAAATGAACATACAACTAAGCAAGATAAAATATATCAGATATAATAATTCATGAAAGTTAAGGCATCTATAAAAATCAAGAGTTCACAGGAAAAAATTAGACATTCATCCTATACAGACACAAGGCTGTCCATATAGCTGAGAAGTTTAAAGCCAAATAAGCAAGTTGTTCATTTGTCATACATACTTCTTCATAGTGAACAAGTTCAGTGAAAGCTAAAGAAGAACTTAAGAGTAACTGAAACATTAATGGTCCACACTGGAACAGATTCCCAACACCATATAAACAGGAGGTCTGCCAAAAAATTAGTTAAATGGGTGTAGAAGAAAATGCAACTACAAAAAAAAAAGAAAACAGGAGGTCTGCCAAAAAATTAGTTAAATGGGTGTAGAAGAAAATGCAACTACAAACAAAAAGAAAAGCAAGGTAGTTTAACTAGCTCAAATGATAAAATACCTTATTAGGCAATGTTTAATACTTCCATGATGGAACATGCTATATTACTATAGGTGAAGATGAAAAAATTATGTGCATATAAAACTTCACAACCAAGCAAGAAACAGCCATGTTGCTGCTTCATATAATAAGCTTCAGTAGCAGCCCCTGGCAACTAAGAACTGGTGATCGTTTTCTTTAAGAGTATGAGAAGTCTTCTTGGATGGACCAAACAGAAATGAATCAATCCAAATTGAAAATTCAACTGAAAGGGGAAAGAGAGAACCATAATGATGAAGTGCTTGGTGTTGATTACCATTATAGATGTTAAGATAAGAAAAGGTCACTTGAATTGATGTCTGACCAAGTAAAATTAAAGCTCCCAATATGCAGGAAAAGAAGAACACAAACTAAATATAGTAACCAAAAGCTTCCGAAAAATTGAATGTGATACATGACAAAAGGGAAAATTACATTACCCCGCAATCTGGTTGTCCAGCTCTTTCTGGAAGTTCCCTGGTGGTTTTAACACCATACACCTAGCCATCATCAACAACAACAAACACGGAAAACTGAAACCATTCAGAAAACATCTTCCTTTCACTTAAATTAGTAATCAAACACACAAATACGATTTAGAGAATATATAGATCAAACTTTTCAAAATGGTGTTTACTTGTACTGCATTAGAGGGATGATTGAAACGACAATTGCTTCCATAACCACAAGACCCTGTTCTCAAATAGTATATGCAATCTGGTTCACCCGGTCGATCCGGGTACGCAGCCAGCTCATCGCCCACTCTCCCATTATCATCACTGTCTTCTACCTTTAGCCGTCTCATCCCCTCTGCCAACATCAATCGCTAACTAAACACTAAACCCAAAAACAAAACACACATACGCACAAAAAAAAAAATACCATACTTGTTATTCAAAAATCGAGTTTGATTACAACGATAATACAGCAATCAATCACCATTGTCAGCATAACACAAAGAACCGATCATCAGCGAATACAAAAGATCATAATAAATTCAAATTATACCAACAAAAAATTCCACAAAAAATTAACGTAGTGCGAATATTTATGAAGCAAAAGTACAGAGACAACAATACTAAATCAACAAAATAACCGAAATTTTTTGATCCTGCAAAAGAAAACCCATACCTTCAACTCTGTCGGACGTCGAACCATTCCTCTGCAATTTCCGATTCCCCGGCATCGGATTAGCAAGAACTTATAATCTACACTGTACTTAATACGATAATTATGTCGTTTATTGTGCTTTAGATTTCGATTTCAATACTACCCTACAAAATTCACATGCGTGTGATTATGATCAATGGCGAAATTTCAGAAATCACGCCAACTTTTAATGCCCAAAAAGAAATGAAATTAATATCACTTGGATTCTATCATCATTCACATAAAATTATCGATTTCTCTCTGTGTAGAATTCAACCTCCAGATCTTCGAAAAAGTCCCAAATTTGAACTGCGATTTCTCTGCGAAAGATTTTCTTGCACTCGTGTACGATTATATTAAATTAAATTCACGAAATAATTTATCATTATTATTTATGTAAATTATTTATTGTTTATGTAAAATCACGAAAGGGACTGGTTGCAGTCTTGCAGATACTTAAAGACTGATTTACCCTTCCAAGTCTTCTATAACCCTATTATTCTATTTTGTTTTTGTTTTTATTAATGCATGTTAATTATATTTTATGAATATAATTAAAAAATTTAAAATTCATATGAGATAATTTCATAGATATAATTCGTAATTTCCACCAACCACTCAATTTCATAAATTAATACCTAAATTGTAAGTTGTGGATTTTAGATCACCTAATATCATATAATTAGATATGTGAGACGGTTTCATATAAATTATATTCGTAAATTAAAATATACGACTACTTTTTTTATTTTTGACAGTAAAATATATAACTACTTTAAGAATAATAAATATGTATGTGTAATTGATTTGAAACGCATAAGTTAAATTAGGTGCATGTCTTAGCATTGTAATTGTTGGTTTCTTTATTAAAAACGGTTGGTAACTAATGACTATATTAATGAAAATTTAAGAATAATATTGTGTATGATAATTAAATAATTAATGAAAGATTTGTGTTTTACATTTGTTGTAATTAAAAAATGATAAATATGTTACATATGTTTTCCAAAAATTGATTATGTTTACAAATAATTCGTAGGCTACTATGGGGTTAGTTTTGTCTTTTCACTATCATAGTTAATGCAACTACGGCGTATGGTACTAGGAAAGAGGAATTGGGCGCGAAATACAGGGAGTATTTTATTAGATTTTTCATTTTTTAATTTCAGAAATGCGACAAATCGTCGCCGTTGAAAGGGGCAAATTTGTAGCGTGGGCTGAAAGCAGGAATATCTGAACCGTCGAATTTTTTGATCGACTCTGATGGAATATCAGCCGTTCGATATATGGGGCCCACTGATTGGAATTTATACTCTTTTGTAAAAGGAGTGGGCCCCAACGGAACCGACCTCTTGCATGTAGGACAATGGCAGAAGATGAAATTTTTAAATGTAAAATAGTAAGAATACCAAAAGTGAAAATTAAAGAATTCAATTTTGATATGGTCGAACTTATCTGAACCGAGTTTTTCTTCCTTAAATTCACACTGAAGTCAGAAACCGAACTGAGCTGATAAATGACGAACTGAATTAGTTATGAAACACGATGACGAACTGAATTAGTTATGAAACACTATGACGAGCTGATTTGCGATAAAGCAAGACGAACTGTTTTGAATCCAACTAACCGCTATTTTTGCGGAACCAGTAGCCCATATCCCATATTTTTCAGAGGATTTCAACTGTCACGTATCACAGGAAGTATAAAAGCTCGTAATACTTATTATTTCTTTTTCATACGCACAATTATACTTAAAAACATACACATTCTTCCAATTTTCTGACTTGAGCATCGGAGTCCTAATACCGGGAATCCCTCCCGGTGTTTGTTTTGCAGGTACTTTAATCGGAGATATCGATTTTCCACTTGGGGAAGAAGAGTGTCGGATCGGAGCGAGATCAAATTTTATTAGTATTGACTAATTTTTTAACATAAGTAGTTTAATGATAATTTTAACAACTAAATACATAATCCTTCTCAAATAATTGTTTTTAATAAAATATTTTCTGATTGAATATAATTTGTTTTTTTATTATCAAGAATAGTGAATAGATTTTTCCAAATTGGCCCCTATCATTATTTTATTTTTATTTAGTATTGTGCATTAATTATGTCTATTAAATGCATGATAATGTAGTTGGCTTTGTACATATAAAAATATCTATTAAATGTTTTAGTTTATATGAAACAATCTTAAACAACTTCTATTTTGTTAAATATAGAGTATATTTTAGCAGGCCTCATATAAAACCCTTCAATAGACTTAGGGATGTAATCAAACCAAGCCGTTCGCGAACAGTTCGTGGCTCGACTCGATAAATATTCGTTTGAGCTCGGCTCGTTAGTTTAACGAGCCGAGTTCGAGCCTGAGTTTCGAGCTCGTTAAGCTTAACGAGCCGAACTCAAGCCTAGACATGTTCGCGAGCCTGGCTCGCGAACCCCTAAACGAGTCTAGCTCGCGAACATGTTCGTTTAGGGGTTCGTGAATAGGCTCTTTTATAGTTCGTGAGTCTGTTCGTTTATATATTTTATTTAAATATGATTATGAATTTTATAAGTTTTTGAAATTTAGATAATTAATAATTAGTAATCAAAAGAAAATCTTTAACCAATCCAAAATGTTATGGATAATTTAATTTTTTCGAGCCGAACTCAAGCTTGAACTATCGAGCCTGTATTCGAGCCCATTTCGAACTTTTGACGAGCTTGTATTCGAGCCCATTTCGAGCTTTTGACGAGCCTTTATCGAGCCAAACTCGAGCTGAATTCGTTTAGTTTGTTATCGAACTTTGTTCGAGCCGAACTCGAGCCCATATCGAACTCAAAATTTTGATTTCGAGCCGAGCTCGAGCCCGAGCTAATATCAAACGAGCCGAACTCGAGCCAGTACTGTTCGGCTCGGTTCGACTCGTTTACATCCCTAAATAAACTAGATAATTATGCTCGGATTCATTCATGTATGAATTCTTCTCAGATGTATATCTATACATTCCATACCTATATGGATTCTGGATTCTCGAGAAAACATCAATTGAAGAAAATATACTTAAAATATGTTATATATACATATTATACAATCAATCCCTTTGCTATATTGATAATATAACTCGTGGAACTAAATCTATTATAAAAACTAAATATATATGGTTCTATTAGCTGCATATGGAGTTATATATACAATTTGAGAGAATTTGTTAGGTGATACTCGATGTAGATCGTTAAACCTATCTAAAGTTACGTGTAATGTACATTTAATTTAAAAAAAAAAAATTGATTGTTACGTGATGTAAATCAATTTATTATCATTTATTATGGCGAAAATTAAATTACAACACATTTTAAAGAATGAGGTATCATAAAAAGTGGAATATATGTATAAATCGTCCATATATGCATTTATGACTTTGTTTCAACTTCACAATGTGTGCACTCATGTTTGTGAATTAGTTGTTGCAGTAGCTCACATTCATGCACATAATCATCTCTCTATATGCTAATTAACGCAAAAGTTACATTCGGTCGACAATCATTAGGTGTAGCATTTTGAAGACATGTTTTGTTCAATTTTCACTTCTTGAACTAACTATTCTTGATGGCTAGAGTTAGTTTCTAATAAGATGTTTGATTACAAAATCAAATACAATTTTTTACAAAATTGCCATTTCGATCGAAAATTTCAAATTTAGCAAAACAAATAATAAGTTTAATATTGCACGTAATTGGTATTGTAAAATGGATTATCACGAATATCTTATTAGCCCATAAGAATCAACACATCAACATACAATAATTCTCAATGAATAAAAAATAATATTATAAAGTAGATAATAGTGGCAACCAAAGGAAAATGGAGCTTTTATTAAAAATGAATCCAATATATATACATGTCCTTAAATATGAAGGATCATTACATATGAAAAGCCAAAAGACTAATAACCTTAAAGACTCTAGAGTAATGTCCATTAAAAACTAATAAATTTATAACACTCCCCCTTGGACATTACGACTTGATGTACATGTCTCGTTAAAAACTCGCTAGAAAAACCCAGTGAGAAAAAAAACTAGACGAAAAAAGAGTACATGACATATAGTCTTTATTGTGTTACACTGGCTACCTTATTAAAAACCTTTGACTAAGAAAACTCTGTGGGAAAAAACTTAGTTAAGGAAAAGAGTACGACCAATGGTCTTCTGGACCCAACCTTCAGGGTTGTTTTGAAGTTGTCGCTCCTCCTGAAGACAATAATCTTCCAAGTTTACGCATCCCAATACCATAGACATATTTTTCAAAAGTAGATGTAGGTAGGGATTTCGTGAACAAATCTGCAAGATTGTCACTAAAGCGTACTTTTTGTATAATAATTTCACCACTCTTCTGGAGCACATGTGGATAAAAGAATTTAGGGGCTATGTGTTTCGTTAAATTTCCTTTAACGTGTCCATTGCTCATTTGTGCAAAACAAGCTGCATTGTTCTCATAAAGAACAGTAGGGGATACATCAGTTTTAGTAATGCCACATGATTCACAAATCTGTTTTATCAAAAATTTTAGCCACACACATTCTCGTGAGGCCTCATATAAAGCAATAATCTCTGAGTGGTTTGAGAAAGTGGTAACCATAGATTGTTTGACAGACTTCCAAGAGATTACAGTACCACCACAGAGAAAAATATAACCAGTATGGGATCTGGCATTATGAGGATCAGACATATAACCAGCATCCGAGTAACCTACCAATGACTTATTTTGATTTCTTGTATATAGTAAACCAAGATCCTGTGAACCTGGAAGATACCGAAAAATATGTTCAATGTCATTTCAATGTCTCCTTGTAGGAAAAACACTAAATATTGCTAGTAAATTTACCGCAAATGCAATATCGGGTCTAGTGCAATTTAGAAGGTAAAGTAATGCACCGATTGTACTTAAGTAAGGAACTTTCAGTCCTAATATATCCTCATTATCTTCTTTAGGTCTAAACTGATCTTTATCCACTTCTAGGGATCAAACAACCATTGGTGCACTAAGTGGATGAGACTTATCTATGTAAAATCTCTCCAAAATCTTTTTCAAGTAGGTTGACTGGTGTATAAAAATTCCTTCAGGGAGGTGCTCGATCTGCAGGCCGAGATAAAATTTAGTTTTTCCTAAAATTTTCATTTCAAATTTAGTTTTTAAGTTCGAACTAGCTTCTTCAATTTCCTTATGTGTTCCAATAATATTTATATCATCAACATACACAGAGATGATACAAAATTCATCTGATGACTTCTTTATAAACACACAAGGAAATGCATCATTGTTTGTATATCCCTTATTCAGGAGGAATTCACAGAATCGATTATACCACATTCTTCCTGACTGTTTTAGGCCATATAAAGACCTTTGCAATTTAATACTATACATATTACGATTCTCATTTTCCTCATCTGGGGAATCTGAAATCCATCAGGGATTTTCATATAAATATTCGCATCTAATGATCCATATAAATATGCAGTAACAACGTCCATATAAATACTTCGATATTCACATCAACCAGATCCTCTTCATTTCCCAAACTATTATGATCTGGTCATTCCGCAACCCTAGTATTTTGATTATTTTGTGCACGTGCAATGTTACCAGAGTTTTCATCTTCAGGACGAATCTCTTCGGGAGATATTTGGAGTGATTGAATATTTTTGTTAGATTTAGTTTTCTGCAGATTTTTATCTTTTGTATTTGTAGGTTCTTTATGCTTCGAGCGCAGAGTAGCAACAGATGATATATTTGATTTATTAGGAACTTCCATTCTTTGTGGTGCATTCACAGCAGGTATATGTGATTTTGTCACTCCTTTATGATCAGTAAATGCATCTAGCAGATTACTTGTTAAATACTGCAAGTTAATTATTTTCTGAACTTCCAGTTCAGTTTAACTGGTGCGTGGATCTAAATATTGAAGATTTTTCACATTCCATGAAATTTTTCGGCATTCTTTTAAATTTGGGGAATTAGTTTGGATAACACTACAAACATAAAAATTTGTCTAAATAACCTTTGACCACAATACTTATTTAAATTTATTCCCAATTTCGTATCATGGACAAAACTACCAAAAAGGTCTAAAATGCCCTTAAAAACCCACATGTGCTTTTATGATGTTTTAAGCTAATTTTCCTAAGAAATCCCAAATTAATTACTCCATATATTTAGTAAGATCTGGACTTTTATTTCCGAATGGAATATGTATATAGGTTGGAATATTTTCCTCATGTCAATATTGTCTAAAAAATAGTGGTTTGGAATGTGTAACAATGTCACGTACAAATTCCTTTGGAAAACTGAATGTACATAGGATCGCTCGAAAATGGTATCAGAGCCTAGGTTTATTAAGAACTTTTATGTTATATTTATTTATATTTTGTGATTAACCTTTGGTGAGGAGAATTTCTCGTGAAAATATGGATCTGGACAATTGTCCAAGATGTATACCATACAGGAGATATCGTCAAATTTTGGCGATGTATGAACAAGAACACCGAGACCAGGTAACATATTAGCAAAACCAATATGTTGATCAAGAAGAAGTAGGTGCCGACAGGGAAACCTTAAGGCAATGCAAAAGACAAGAAGAGTATTACATGAGTTTCCTTTGGGTTAACCAATGTTTATATCTCGAACTGATAAACCTTCAGGAGATCGTTCATCAAAATCATTGATAACAGAAGGAGAACCTGAATGGAGCGAGATACTTCCAGATACATCTAAGGTCTCTATAGATCTTAGAGAAATCCAGGAGACGGTGTAGAATTATGGCAACCGCCATAATCATCTACCAACACAAGTCCATCAGATCCAAAACCAGATGAAGACGATAGTAAAATATCAGAAAGAGACTATTGAAATCCTTCATGATATTCAAAAAATAGTCAAGAATCTGGAGGACAGGTCAAGTCTTTCTGGAGGAAGGAAACGTATAGATTTCGGAATAATTCCATATTTACACCAAAAAAGGGATACCAACTAAAGTCACACGACCAATGACCCGAGATGAAAAGCTCATTGCTATCATCAAAGGAAAATCCATCATAAATTAAGATGATGGATATGGAAAGAATGAATCTTGAAGATCTACAAGAACTTGCCGAGTCCTTTGCAGGATTAGGTTAATGGATCTAAAAATGCAAACAGGGGATGGTTCAGCCTTGGTTACTCGTGACCAACACCCAAGACCACCTCCACAACCACCAGTAGATCCCAATGTTGTAGAAAGTTCGGGTTCACATCATGTGGATGAACCAATGCCACACACTGGAGATTTTACTACAAGAGGAGATCATATCGTTGCAGGAAATCGACAACGTTCCAGAAGGCCAACTCTAATTAATACACCTTATGGAAAGTCACAGCTAAAGCCCATACATCTGTATGGATTGATGCTGAATTTGGATATTCCAGATTTTAAGAATCAAGAAGTTCTTATTGATGATTGGGCATCATCAATGAGAATGACAGCAGGAACTCTTGATCTCACAAAGGAATAATTCATTTTACTTTTAGAAATGAGTCTTAAAGGATCTGCAAAGATTGCGTGGGATATGACACCACCAGATATTAGGAACAATGTAATCGTTGGTGAGTCATTGAAAGGAATTGTCGATAATATGGCTAAACTATTTAAAGTCCATTTTATCGGCATAGGCTATTTTACGGGATTGGAAGAAGAAAAAAGAAAAAGTTATAAACAAGCCCTCTACTGCCTCGAGTTACATGATATTTTTCATATAGACGAATACATCAAGTTATTCACCAAGTACCGATGGAAGTCCAAGGTGGATGACAAAGAAGCTTCGCAATTATTCTTTGCGAAGATACCAAGTCCCTGGAGAGAAATGCTCATTAGGGAATACAAGAGTACAGACGATTTGGATACAGTGGCCAGAAGGATGTCTTTCCTAAAAGCCAAGCTATCCGAATGGTGCCACCAAACAGCACTCTACAAAAACTACAAGAGACTAAGAGGAATCAATAAAATGGTTCCTTTATGTTGCAAAGAAAATGACATCCCAACAATAGTGGGAGGTCAACCACGGAGGCATAAAAGAAGGAAGCAGAGAAGCCATCCTTACAGTCGTGGAAGTAGCAACAGAAGAGGAAGTCGTTGGAGACCTAGAAGAATGTGGTTTAAACAAAAAGCCCGGAGCTACAAGTTGGGACAAAGACCAGCACCAAACAAGAGTAGAACCTTATCAATAGGTTCAAACCAAGGAGGTTCCAGCAGAACTATGGGAAGAAGAACTTTCAGGCGTGCTCACACTGGAGCTAATGAAAGTTTCAAAGACTGTAATTGCTGGACTTGCGGAGCAAGAGGACATATCTCAACGGATTGCCCAGACAACCAAATGAGAGGTCTTAGACAGTTCGAAGCAACACCAGAATTCGAAAAAGTTGTCTATTACCAAGATCTTATACAGATGTATCAATTTGAGGATTTACCCTCGAATGAAAGCATCTATGAAGAAGAGATCTATTTGGATGATGGAAGTGAATCCACATCAGAATCAGAGTGAAGAAGAAGTTCTTCAAACAATGACAGAAGATATGTCAGGATTTCTCTCTCACACAACAGTCTCTCATAAAACTCTTATGAGGATTATAAAGGAGGATCCAAAGCTTCAGATATACGATGGTTTTACCATTGGAGCTATGGAAAAAGCCTTCGATAAGTTTGGAATTCGTAAAAGAAAACACCAAATTATCCATAGTGTTACTACGGGAGAATTCGCCATCCCAATGGAATTCACAAGTAACCTGATCGAGATGCAGTTGATCCCTTACCGAGAGGTTCAGGAGATCAGAAGCCAAGTTAAGAAAGAAGTTGCAAATACACTCGCATGGATTCATATCGGAGCCATAAGAGTTATTATTAAAGCAATCTTCAAAGAAGGAATTGATTCGCCTCTCAATCTTGCTATATTTGACAAGCGAATCTCAAATCTCAAGGATTCAATGTCACAGAAAACTTGTGTGCAGAGAAATTGGCATTTAATGTCTATCCTCGTAGTGCATACAATTTGGGAGATCGATACTTCAACAGAGTCTTAACCCTTCATCAAGATTTCAAAAGAGACGACTTGATGAAAGAATGGAATAGACCTTACTCGATCACATACAAGATTTCCTATGCTCTCTCGAATACATATCATTCAGATGTATTCTTGAGAAAGGAATTTATCGAAGTCCCAAGAATCTTCGAGGATTTCACCAGGATGGTTTTGCCAGAACTCATTGAATCTCCAACTATAAAGAAAATAGATATGAAAATACAAGATCAACTTGTCTTCAACAGGAGTCAAAGCCTCAGAATGGAGACAATGAGAATATATTTCCAACAAGACAGACTGTTAAGTAATAGTCATTGGGAAGAAAGAAGGCCTAGTACAGTTCAGCGAATCTCAAGTGTATTCAAAACACGAAGAGAGCTGAAATGTCCAGAAGGCTGGAGAGAGATTGAAGTAATATTCGACATCACCCAAACGGAAAATATTTTCCCTTGTGATGTTCTATATTATCTACAACAACCAATAATCAGGAGATATCAAAGAAGCCTAAATATGGGTGAAATTATTCTGACTATTACGGGAATTGCATGAGAGATCCCAGAAAAATTAATATTGGGTACCAACTTTCTTGAGGATCATAAACCTTAGGAAAGATTACAAGATAGAATGGAATTTACAGTGGCTGATACAAGATACAGAATCAGATGACCACTAGTCCATTCTTCATATACATTTCAATCGGAATGTTATATGCAGAATACAAGGCTAAATATTTTACAGCCTATGTTGATTCAGGAGCAGGGATTTGTACTGCAAAGCAGGAGGTTTTTCCTAAAAAAATGGAAAACGATCTACCAGCCATTGCAGGATGAGATTTCTCTAAAAGGATTCTTATCCTTAATCGAGGAATCAAACAAGTGAAAATCATGATCGGAGACGCAGACAATACCCCGTGGTATAAGGTGAAGACGCCACCAATCTATTTCCATGATACATGAGCAGATGTTTTACTAGGAAACAATTTCCTACAAACATTCAAGCGATTTACACAAGAGAATGAGACAAGAAGACTTATTTTCACAATGTTATGTGATCATAAGATTATTATCCAGCGATTGAGGGAAGCATTTTACAGAAAAATATTTTTTCCTTTTCGCAGCAAGCGTGGTGATGAAGCCAAACTTCGACATCCAAAAATGGCGGATAAAAGAAGATTTGGTGATGCCTTATTATCCTTTCGACAATTTGGTTCGAAACAAAAAGATATCAAAAGATGGGATAATAATTTGTATTCATTCAAAATACAAGGAGAAGAATGAGTTCCTCCAGAGGCTATTGCAGAATTGGGAAAAGCCATATTGGAGAATCCACAGAGTGATGTTACCATTGAAGAACAGATATCACTCGAGGATTTTAAGAAAATGATCCAAAGAAATTACAATGAAGATCCTTTAACATGGTGGGACAGGAACGAGCTCAAAACATCCTTAAAGGTTAAACCTGGAAAGGAACACGAGTTCGTGAGACTCAAACCAATCATTATGAATCAAAATGATCGTGAGGATATGCAGAAGATACTTAAGGAACATTTGGACTTTAAGTTAATCTCACCAAGAGTTTCTCCATATAACAGCTCGGGATTCCTTGTGAGGAATCATGGAGAAATCAAAAGAGGTAAATCGAGACTTGTTATTAATTACAAAATGATTAATAATATTCTGGAGTTTGATGGATATTATATCCCGAGTAAAGAACACTTGGTTAACTGTATCAAATGTGCCAAGATATTCTCAAAGTTCGATTGCAAGTTTGGATTTTACCAGATCAAGATGGAAGAAGAAAGTAAGAAGTTCACAACTTTCTCCACACCACAAGGACACTATGTCTGGAACGTGATGCCTATGGGATTGACAAATGCACCCCAGATATATCAAAGAAAGACTGATAATCTCTTCAAGGATTATTTCAGCTTCATGTTCGTATACATCGATAACATTCTCATCGCATCAAATAATATGAAGGAACATCTCAAACATTTGACGATTTTCTCTGATGTTTGCCATAAGGAATGATTAGTATTTTCTGAAAAAAAAGGCAGTAATTGCTACAAGATAGATTGAATTCCTCGGAATTGAAATCGATGAATCTGGAATCATTCTACAAAGTCATATTGTAGAAAAGATATAAGGATTTCCAAATGATCTCAAGGACAAGAAACAACTTCAAAGTTTTCTCGGAGTTGTTAATTTTGCTGAAATGTTCATCAACAATCTAGCATTTCACAGGAAGGTGTTCAGCCCATTACTTAAAAATGAGGTTATATTCAAATGAGAAGATGAACATCGAGAAGGTATAAAATAACTTAAGGAAGTCTGCAAAAAGCTTCCGAAACTTGTTATACCTCAAGACGAGAATGAACTGGTTCTATACACGGATGCCAGTGACTATTGGTAGGCAGCAGTCCTTATGAAAGCTACACCAAATGAGAAAATGTCATGTAGATATTGCAGTGGTCTGTTTACAGACGGAGAAACGAATCGATGTCATATCAATGAGAAGGAATTCTTTGCAGTCAGAAAGGCTTTTAAAAAATGACCTCTCTTTTTACTGGCTAAAAAGTTTACCTTAAAATTTGATAATTCAAGTGTCAAAGCTTTTCTGAAAAATAAATAGAATCAAAACCAGAAAATACTAGATTACTTAGATGGCAAGCTGAATGCCAATATTATGATTATGATATTGTCATTGTAAAATCTCATGAAAATGTTCTTACAGATTTCTTAACATGAGATGGAAGGACACGTTGCTGATGAAGTCCTTAAATGAGTAAGACATCTCAGGGAAAACCTGGAAGAGTCTTGAACGAGAATTTGAGACGTTATGTCTCAATGCCAAAGTCACTGGACGACTTCAACGAGAAGATCAGAAATCCATTTCTGGTCTAATACGAGCATGCCAATACGCTCAGGGATATTTGTTCCAAACGCTGCATAAGTCTATTCTCCAGGCTGCATCTCTCATGGTGCAAAAATGAGCGATTAGAGATCGGGACTCTAACCCGAAGGCTATGGATTCAAATATTATGCCTACGAGTGTTACAAGTGATGCATTTCTTGAGGATGTACAACATGTAACGAATGTTGAAGCTCCGGTGTCACAACCCGAGTCTTCAAGTCAACCCAGCACCTCTGGGGTAAAAAAAGGAGAGTTGAACCTTCGGCCGCAGACCGGCCAAAATAAGGTTCAAGCTAACGAGATTAAAATTTCTCCTATGCAGGTTTATCAACGACAATGAGAGAAGTTGGTAACTAGAAAGGGAATCAACCCAGAAAGAACGGTGGTTGATATCTCTGGAAAACATTTGAGAGTTCGGATGAAAAACGAAAGTCATCCAAATAAAGTTCAAGAGTGGTATAATTTTGGAGCTTTAGCTTCGATTTATACTATGTCACCTGGTTTTCCAGAAATTTTGAAGTTACCGAAATGGATTGGGGAAGCAGTCCACGAGACTTGGGCAAACAACCCACATTTGTCCAGAGACGATATTTTGGAGTTATACTTCATTAGTGCAGCTTTAGAACCAGCCAAGAAAGGCTTCAATGAAGCTTTTCCTTTCATTAAGCTGAGGAGGCCGGATGGAAATACCTTAAAAAATATAAAAGCAGCTTCACCGGAAGAAATTCCAATATTGGTAGGAGCATTTTCAGAAGATGAAGCTTCTACAAGACGATCATGAGGACTTTGGGTTTGTCTAACAGAAATGGACAAAGTCAAATATCCTTTCAAGTTTTTCCAGAATTCAGCGAATGGATCCTTCCTATTGAATTCAATGACTGGATCAACAACAGGATTTGCAGAGGAGCTCTTCGATACTAAAAGAAGAACACTCTGAGAAAATAAGATTCCGACAAACAAAGAGACTTACTGGAAGTTCGGCAACATGAAACATGTGGGAAAATGGATTGATTGAATCTGTCAAACATGCCCGGATCAGAAGGAGCCCGAGTTTGGGAAAGGATTCCGACCCAAACCTGACCGACAGACATATGGGTCTAGCAAGGATAAGGACCCAGCATAAAAAAAACGTTATCCTCGGGGATCACGACAACCAAACTTTTAGAGATTCTCCCGACAAAATAAAATGGGATAGACCACGAGAAAGTGACTTGCCAACTAACCTCACATGGTGGGCTGAGTCAAAAGTAAATGATTTCCCGACAAACCTAACATGGGTTGAGTCACGGGACATTAAGAGGAAGAGCACTTACTGAGTTGAAAGAGACTCCCCAACTACTGTCACATGGGAGCACTAATGGAGTAGGTCAGTTGGTGTTCAAACAAGATTTGAAATCCACCTTTCAAGTCCGGATTCATGCCTATATATATCGAGAGTTGAAGGAAGCTGAAGACATCGACCATTCTCCTTAGTTTTCTTACAATAAAATCTTTGTAATATTTTGAGTGTTCTTAGTTTATGTGTGTACGAGTGAAGGCCTCATCTCTTATGAGAGGCTAGACAAGTATTCTCCTCCCAAAAGGAGATTACTGATGTAATAAATATTTCGTTTAAGTTCTTAATAAAAGAAAAGTTTTTGCTTTCAACATGTGTTCTTAGTATTGTTAGTTTATCCCTTAGAATGAATATTTTATACACCTGGTGTAGGAAACGAACCAAGGTTGTGCTGTGCAGTTGCTGAAGGAGCTGGATAACTTGTAGATCATCTTCCCCGAGGGTTGAAGTTGAATAGTGAGGAGTTATTCGTAAAAAGATCTGGGGCAGTGATTTTTCAGCTGGTGGTTTTGCAAATCATCTCACCCAGTACTGTTGCGGTCAAAGAAATGTATGAATTTTAAGGGATAGATTTATTTTACGGAAGCATGTTGGGCCTGATTTTGATCAGTTTACATTCTATTCGGATATTATTAAATAGATGGAGTATTAGGAAAGAATTTCATTTTTTGAGACATCAAAAGGGTATAAGGGTCAAAACATCTATACTATACTAATAGCAGGTAAGTTGGAAAAATTTACCGGAATGCCATTTTCCCGCTCAAAAATATCACATCACAATGCTGATTGTGTAAATATATATATTTTTTTAATGTTTCATGACTCAATAATTTTTAATCTATCTTTCTCTCCAAGCCTCTTGAATCAAGCTTACCCTACAAGCCATTAGATTGTTTTTTTCTCCAAGGATCTTAAATTAGGCTTCTCCTACAAGCCATTGGATTGTCTTTCTCTCCAAGACTCTTAAATCAAACTTTCCCTACAAGCCATTGGATTATATAAGTAAAGATGTGTGTGGTTGTTTCAACAAAAATACTTTCACATATGTGAGATGGTCTTCTAAATTTTCGTATTTATAAATTTTAGTTCTCCTCTTTTTCCTCTTACTTTTTTCTTCTCTGATCTATGATGAAGTTTTTGTACCTTCCTAATATCAATTGTTAGGAGTTTATGGTTGGGATGGATTCATCCATATGAAAATTTAAGTTATATCAATCAAGGTACGTACCTCAATTATCTGTATATTCATGAATTTTCATTTTGATTACCCTGGAAAAATGAAAAAAAAAACTACCAATTCAAAGAATTGAGAATAAAAGTCAAGTATTTATTGGGTTTCCTAAGAGCTTTTGGATGATTCTTCTGTAGGAGCACAATTAACTTTTGAAAATTCACAACAAGCCAACAATTGAAAAAAGAAATGAGCTAATTAAGTATAGTGCGAAGGAATTTGGTCTCATAATCAGTAATTTGACATTCTAAATATTGAATTAATTGAATTGGAAGTTAGAGAATTATATAAAAAAAGTTCTCCTCAAAAGATAGATACAGTTTTATAAAACAATCGGTGAAGCAACTATTCCATGATCAATAGACATATACGTAAAATTCCAAACAATAATGATTGAAATATAAAATCAGACATATACGACTTTATATTGTACTATTATAAATAGTGTTATTCAATAGTGTGTATATATAAATATATATATGATGTTCATATATTATGTAATTATGATTAAAATTGTACTATATTAAAGTAATTGAATTATATTGCAAGATGCGCAACGCGCGGGTACACTACTAGTTTGGACTTAAAGTGGAAAAGGTTGTTGATTTTATTTTGTATTTAATTTTGGCAATTTAAATGGGAATTTTGAAAAGAGGGCTATTTTCACAAAATTTTATGTTGACTAGGCCTTTTAAATGAAAGCCCCTTTAAATTTTTACTCTTATCTTCCCCTAATGCCGGGAAATGATCTTCATCAAATATGCAGTCAGCAAATCTAGTTGTAAATTGATCCCCTGACATGGGCTCTAGGTATTTCAAAATGGATGGAGATTCAAAACCAATATAAATACCTAATTTTCTTTGAGGGCCCATGGAAGTACGTTGTGGTGGTGATATTGGAACATACACTGCACATCCAAAAATTCATAGATGAGAAATGTTTGGTTCTTTCTCACGCACTAGTTGTAAAGAGGAGTAGTCATGATATGCAGTTGGACGTATTTGAATTAGGGCAGCCGCATGTAGAATTTACATGGCCCCAACATGAAATGGGTAAGTTGGAATTTTATAGTAAAAGTCTAGCAATTAATTTGATATGTTTAATCAATGATTCAGCCAGACCATTTTGAGTATGGACATAAGAAACCGAATGATCCACTTTAATTCCTAATGACATACAATAGTCATTAAATGCTTTTGATGTGAATTCACCAACATTATCCATTCTGATGGATTTAATTGGATAATCGGGAAATTGAGCCCTAAGTTCAATAATTTTAGAAATGAACTTTGTAAAGACATTATTTCTAGTGGATAATAGACACACATTTGTCCACCTAGTGGAGGCATCAATCAAGACCATGAAATATCGAAATGGTCCTAATGCTGGGTGAATTGGTCCACATATATCTCCATGAATTCGTTTAAGAAAAATAGGAGATTCAAATCCAACTTTAGTATGAGAAGGTCGTACTATAAGTTTTCCTTTTGCACAAGTTTCGCAAACAAATTCGTTTACAGAAGGTAATCTATTGTTTGATATGTTGTGTCCAATAGAATGAGACAAAATTCGACGAATCATATTTTGTCCTGGATGACCCAAACGTTCATGTCATAATTTAAAAGAATTTGGATCATGAAATTTCAAACTCATTGAAATATGGAGATTAGAAGGACGAATGTATGTATAATACAATCCAGATAAGAAAGAAGGGAGCTTTTCGACAACTTATTTCCGACACCCTATGGAATTGGTTATTAAGAGATACTCTACATTATTTTCAATGTCGGTTTCAATGTGAAAACCATTCGATCGGATGTCCTTAAAACTAAGGAGGGTACGTTTAGATTGTGGATATAAAAATGCATCATTGATAATTAATTCAGTACCCATAGGGAGAATTAGTAAAGCTCTACCGGAGCCTACTATTAAAAGATTATCATTTGCAATTGTACTAACACTCCCTATTTTTTTCAGTTAAAGTTTGAAAAACTTCCTATCTTTAAGGATAGTGTGTGTTGTAGTACTATCTACCAAGTATAGAATATTTTCTCTCTCCATATGGCAAAAATCAACGATGCAATAAAAGATATTGCAAATGTTCACAGAGAAAAAAAGAGTACTGATAACGTGTTGTAAAATGGATTATCACGAACGTCTTGTTAGCCCACGAAAATTAACACATCAACATACAATAGTTCTCAATGAATATAAAATAATATTATAAAGTAGATAATAGTGGCAACCAAAGAAAAGAGAGCTTTTATTAAAAATGAATCCAATACATATACATATCCTTGAATATGAAGGATCATTACATATGAAAAACCAAAAGACTAATAACCTTAAAGGCTCCAGGGTATTGTCCAGTAAAAACTAATAAATTTATAACAATTGGAGCCACGGTCATTTTTTGCGAAATTTACAAACACGTCCGATCAATTTGTTCAATTTTGACTATGTTGAGATCAAATTCGTTTTTTATTTTTTAGAATTTGAACAAAATAAAATTATTCCGAGAAAAAATATCTCCAACCCCGGGCCCGCAATCCACCACCCACTCCCACTCCCACTCCCACTCGCCATCGACGCGATTATCTTTCCCTCTTTCTGAAATCCGAATCAACATTTCTCAATTCCAATCGATTCAATTTTTCAGATCATCCAACGGATGGGGGACAGCTCGACGGTCGTCATGGTGCCGGCGGCGGAGAAGGAAGGAGATGGAGCTGTAGCGGCGGTGATGGAGAAGGAATTGATGTGCCCAATATGTATGCAGATAATCAAGGATGCCTTCTTAACCTCATGCGGCCATAGCTTCTGCTACATGTGCATCGTCACTCATCTCCAGAACAAGAGCGATTGCCCTTGCTGCGCTAAGTTTCTCACTCCTTCTCAGCTCTTCCCCAATTTCCTCCTCAATAAGGTTATTTTCGTCTCTCGAATTCTGTTGTGCATTTTATGTTGTGGGTTTTAGGAATAATGCTGGTTGATTGAGTCGAGATCTGGTTTGATTTTATATTCTAATTTTTTGAGTTGGAAGATGGTGTTCGTCCTTGTGCGTGTGTTTAAATGCATGTGTTTAAATGCATGTGTATTATTTATTGAAGCTGAAGTTCTTGCTAATTCATCAGACAATTTAATTCCATTGAGTTACTTATTTGTTGTTAAAATGCTCAAGAATAGTCAATTCAGATTGCAAACTAAAACTAAACTTCCAGGTGGTGCCAATCATTCTTCACCAGTTTCTCGTATTTTTTGCCTTCATTTAATGGTTTCCGTCATAGTTTGTATCTTGAAATAGTTCAATTTACAATGCAGCTTACTGTTATAAGTTTTCTCTTTACCACATTTGTAGCTACTGAAGAAGAGATCTGCCCATCAACTATCAAAAACTGCATCTCCTGTAGAACAATTTCGTCAATCACTGGAACAGGTAATTTTGATTTGGGAAACCTTGGAAGTTTTACTTATGCTAGGACTCTATGAGTTTAAATTATATCTCTATGAAAATGCTTCTTCACTTTCGTATATCTTAGTTACCTTTACTCAATTAATGGTTGTGCATGAACTCCACAAATCTGAGTTAGATAAAATTTATTCCCATTTTTAATATCACATCAGGCTGGCATACCTTCTTTCTCGTATTTGGTATTTGCAAAGTCAATGAACATTTATGATGCTCAGTGATGGTAATTTGTCCGTGCTTGCAACTAAGTTTTTGGAAGATTTCTTGTTTTTTATTAAATGAAATATCAACCAACCGCTCAATTTATTGTTCAGTATGTAAACTTGTTGTATTTGTTTTTTTATAAAACTTGATCTGCTCCATTTACCTTCTCAACTGGAGCCTTGGGCTATTTTTCTCTTGCTGGAGTGCATTTGTCCACTCGTGCGAACTATATGTACTCACTATGTGAAAATGAAGCACTTTTGAGTTTGGTATTCAATTACCTGCAAAAAAAAAAAAAAAAAAAAAAACCTTTCTCAAAAGATAACCAACTTATATATTCTTTTTCTTTATACAAGTAATTGTATAGCTTGTATCTTCTGGTGTTCCTTTATCTGAACAAAGTCCACATTGTACTTCAGTAGACACGTTGTCTGGGTCAAAACAGCTGGTAAACATTAAAATCCACCTATATGTGTAGAATTGATATTAGCAGCAGTTAAATTGAATTAAAGGTGGAATTACATTTAGTTAAATGATGGAGCACTTTCTTGAAATCCTCCTCCTGATATGGAGTCCTATTGATCTTGGCAGGATTCTGTTTCCATAACCATGTATCGTGACTGCTTTAATCTAGATTAGCATGCATTGTTAATTGTTATGATGGTTGTGATGCCCACCATAAAAATTTGTTAATCAAGTTCTTATTTACCTGGCATTGATAGTTCTATCCTGCTCATGCAGCAAAGTATGCAATCCCTCAATGCTAAGCTACCTTCTATATCTGCTCTTTCTGCAGAGGCTTGACGTATTTTGTCCTTAGACAGGGCTGTGAAGTGTCAGTAAAGGAGTTAGAGTCTCTATTGTCTCTGGTGGGAGAGAAAAAGAGAAAATTGGAACAAGAAGAAGCAGAGAGGAACATGCAAATTCTGCTGGACTTTTTACACTGCTTAAGGAAGCAAAAAGTTAATGAACTCAATGAGGTTTGTTACCAGGAAGGCTGTAAGAGAAAGGGATTAGACCATTTCATTCACAATTCTTGATAATTAAATAGTTATTTGGCTTTATAAATGTGGTTAGCTTTACTGTGTAGTGTATATATTTTGTGTGTTTTCCAATCCCACATAATGGATAACAGCTTGGTTGTGTTGCTGCTGGCTTACAGAGTTTCTCCCCTCTGTTCCTAGTTGTAGTGTATGGTAGTAGATTAATGGAGCACTCTCTATGTAATAAATACATTTAGGCTGGGCAAACAAAAAACCAGTAACTTTCAAAAAAAAAAGCCCCAGATAATAGACCTGCCCTAGAACATTTTTCTCTTCTCTCCTCTTAATAGAAGATCCGTGCTGCTTCTTTGTTTGTTTCCAAACCAAATCAGAAAACACAGAACTGATTAATTTAGCCTGCTGCCTCTTTTGTTAGACCAGTGTGAGCTGGAACCCCCTCCAAACCCTCCTATTTTTTCTTTTTGTTGCGGTATAAGGTGTTTCCGTAGTTTAGGGTTGTTGTATTTGGTTTCTAGGTTTTAAATTGGCAGGGGCTGAGCTGCCTCTTTTTCTTTCTTTTCTTCCTTCTCCTGCTTCTCCTCCCTCTCTTCTTCTTCTGTCTATTACAGGCTGTTGGAGTTTAGATTTAATGTTTTGCTCTTTTTAGTTAATAAAAACATATTAGGAAAAATTTCAGCTTTTTCAAAATTTTAGAAGGTACATGAAATAGTGACTTATTTTTCCTTTGTCGTTCTTCTGGTGCTCTGCCTTTCTGTCAGTAGTTTTTGACTTAATGCTTTCTTGATGATTGATATTTATTGTGCTTACTTGTTACAGTCAAAGATGTTTATTTGTAGATATTGTTGAAGGGGAAATACTCTCTAATTGTAGGTGGGAATATCCGCCTCTTAAAATCCAGTAAATTGGAATTCCAATGAGAGATTAAAGATTTCTTCAAATTATAACGAGTAATACATTTTGGAATCAGTTATAGATGTTAAGATATTCCATTTAAATTGTTTGCTTTGTCAGGTGCAAAATGATCTCCTTTATATCAAGGAGGACTTAAATTCTGTGGAAAGACATAGGATACAGCTATGCCATGCAAGAGAAAGGTGTTCAGTCAAACTGAAGATGCTCTTTGATGATCCTCTGGGAATTAGATCTCACAATTCTCCATTGGAGAGAAGTACATCAAGTCTTGCATGCAACTCTTGCCACACACAAGGAGGAGTAACTTCTGTGAACTTTCCATACAAGAAAGAGGAGGGAAAGGGTCGGGTTAACCCCCTTAATAGCAAGAGCAAACAAGCTTCTTTTGGAGACCCGACTTCGCAACATATAAGCCAATCTGGTCTGGCTGTTATGCGGAAAAAGCGTGTTCATGCACAGGTTAGGGAAGAGGTTTCATTGACAAGCTCATATATGCTAATAAGTAACTATCACATATGATTCAGATGCCTGAATTGGTTTGCTAGATTAATACATGCACGCTATATATGATATTGATAGGGAAAAATGAGTAAATTATTATTAATAATTAACAATAAATTGTTGAAGATCTCATAGGATATTTTATGGTATATCTTATTTCAGTTATTTATATTGAGAGCCTTTTCACTCATAAACAAGGCGTTTGCATGATTGTCAGTTTTTCTTATTGTGATTTTTGATATATGCTATCCATGTAATTATATGTAATCTCTGTATAAACTCGCATTAAATAAAAAATTATTTATTACTAATACACTCACATTTATTAATTTATTTCCTTGAGAATTGGCATGGTGTATGTATATGACTTACAAGAATTCTCATGGGAAGCCTATGAACATATAAAAATGGCTGGTGTGAACAATTTTTCTGAGTCAGTATAACATATTGACTTCTCCTTAATCTTGATCCAGCCCCTATTTGATTTATCTTGAACAACCACAAAAGACTCAGTCAGGCTGTTGGTTTAGCCATGTAGTTTCAAAATTGTTAGACCGATTTAATCATAAAACATGGCTTTGAGTTTTGAGTAAAATTTGACATAGAATGTTATGTATTTGATCATTGACGAAATGGGATCTTAACTAACTAAAATTCCCAAATAAGGTTTATTTCAGTGCTCAACAAACTCAGTCATAGGAACATAATGAAATTGAAAGAATTTAACAAATCCTATTTCTTAAATGCTCTCCTTGAACAGTTGCTGTTATCCTGCAGTTTAATGAACTTCAAGAATTTTACTTGCACAAGAGACGTCAGTTGGTCAACAATTTAGAGAAGCTACAAAAAAAAGACAAAACTACCATTACAAGAGAAGGTTATAGTTCTGGTCTAGCAGATTTCCAGTCAGCTTTAAGTACATTCACTCGGTACAGGTAAAATTAGAAAGATTTAGTTCCACAGAATAACCACTATTTGACATGTCTATCACAATTTCTGATGAACATTTTTGATATTATCTTGGAACAGTCGCCTGCGAGTAATTGCTGAACTTAGGCATGGGGATCTCTTTCATACAGCCAATATAGTTTCAAGGTAAGTTGTAAACCCAGAGTAAATTGCTAGGAGAAATCTTAATGTGAAAGTTTGCTTATGGGAAATGGAGAGAATTACAACCTACAGGGAAATAAAGCCTGAAGTGATGAATGAGAAGATTGAGAGGCCTGAGATTCTTATTGTCAATACTTTGAAGAAAAAACTTATCCAATATAAGAGGTTGAGATAGAAGTTCACTCCTGATTTGAATGAGAAATACAGAGTTTATTCAGTGATGAAGTCTACCAATGTCAATCTTGATAATTATTCACATATAAAAATGAGTTACATAAGGAACAAAATGGTTGACTAATGTTGCACTGGTCCATCTGAAACATATGTCCTCCCAAGACACCTCATTCCCATGGACTAAATACATTGTTGCTTTTTTATGTGATTCTGTTCTGAGAATATATTCCTTTGGGATAATTGAGTGGTAGGAACTTTTTTTGTTTTTGTTTATGATAATACCATCTAGAAAGCTTTTTGAGTCTTTTACACTGTCAATTTTTTTTCTCATCTTTCTGTTTAGTTTTTTTATTTCGATTTCTGCTTAAATACATAAAATTACTGTTCTTGTTGCAGTATAGAGTTTGATCGTGATGATGAGCTGTTTGCCACTGCTGGAGTTTCACGGCGCATAAAAGTTTTTGATTTCTCTTCAGTAGGCTTCTTTCCCCATCTGTGCTTTTCGTTTCCTTTCCCAAATTATGCGTGTGATGTGGTGTTAGGTGGAGATTCATGAGCCCTCTTTTTGTTGTTTACTAAATTAATCCACCACTTATTAGTTACTTTTTCCTGTGGAGATATCAACATAGAAGGAACAGAGTTCTGACTATTAAAGGTACAAACCAAAGATGAAAAACTACCAAGATTAATCCAAGAACTGATTCTTTATTAGTTGGAAGAAATCTAGCCAGTTATATCGCATGCGCATCTGTACCAGAGGTTTTTGCCTGAGGTTCATCCTTTCTTAATGCCGTTCACGAAAATTAGTATTTCGTGCCTAGCATAATAGGGGTATTGTTCCTAGATATATTTGGTTATCATCTGGTGTGAATAGTCTGTAATCATATCCTGAATAGGAGGCTGTTGCTTACCTATAATTCCTCATATAAAAATGTCTCCTCAACTAAAATAAAAATATGGTCATTTTTTCCTCTATGATTGCCATTCTGATACTCATTTTTAACCCATGGACCTAACCTTATACTTGTATTATAGGTTGTAAATGAACCTACAGATGTGCATTGCCCTGTTGTTGAGATGGCAACGAGATCTAAACTTAGCTGCTTGAGCTGGAACAAGTTCACAAAAAACCAGATAGCTAGCAGTGATTATGAGGGCATAGTAACTGTTTGGGATGTAACTACTCGCCAGGTATAGTACAGACATCAACTATTTGTGTTTTTCTTAATTACAACAAAAGGGAAAATTTCCCTTATAACTGATATTTTTTTTGGGGCTTATTCAGAGTGTTATGGAATATGAGGAACATGAAAAACGTGCATGGAGTGTAGATTTTTCCCCAACAGAACCATCAATGCTGGTGTCTGGTAGTGATGACTGCAAGGTAAAGTAAGAATACTTTTTTTATTGCTCGAGTTGAAGTCTCAAGTTGCATCCAACTCTTGCACGTTTCTCTAGTCGAGATTAACGATTATGAATACAAATACCTCGATTAAGAAATATTGAAGGCTATAAATTTTTAGTCAGTAGTTGTTTGAGATAGTTTAATACTTTGGTCCTACTTATAATATATCATTCCAAAGCCTTCAGGGCTGACATATGAGAACAATATGTACTTGATCATCCAGCAACAGGAAATCTCAGTACATAACAATTTTAATCATTTGTCTTGCATCCATGAATACCTTTCTTGTTTATGCTTTCTTCTTGATAACAAGTGATAGAAATTTCAGGTCAAAGTTTGGTGTACGAAGCAAGAAGGCAGTGTCCTCAGCATTGATATGAAGGCGAATATATGCTGCGTTAAGTACAATCCTGAGTCTAGCAAATACGTTGCGGTAATGTTTTCTTTGTTAATATTTTCTTCACAATTTGTAATAACTGCTAACATTTGAACCACATTGAACCACTGGGAATTTGGAATAATACAAGCTGAGATTGGCTTAAGGAGCCTGCATTGTTGAATGATGCAATAATTTCTGCTGAAATATACAAGTTATCTTGAACAGATCGTCTTTCTTAGTATCTGTATTTTCCTTTGAGACACAAAATGTCCAACAACCACTTCTTACTATGCAGGTTGGTTCTGCAGATCATCATATCCATTACTATGACTTAAGAAATACTTGCCATCCACTTTATGTGTTCAGCGGCCACAAGAAAGCCGTTTCATACGTAAAATTCTTGAACAGCTACGAACTTGCTTCCGCATCTACAGATAGCACTCTAAGACTGTGGGATGTGAAGGAAAATTCGCATGTAAGTTTTGCATCAGTCCGATAAATTCACTCCAAAAACATGCCTTTAATAGCCATATACCTAATATTATGTCATTTAACATATCAAAATATGCATTGTTCTCAGGTTCGTACGTTTAAAGGGCACACAAATGAGAAGAACTTTGTCGGACTCACAGTGAACGATGAGTTCCTAGCTTGTGGCAGTGAAACAAACGAAGTTTTTGTCTACCACAAGGTGACAATTCAATACTTAAAGTGGCTTTTGTTCAATCAAACTCATTTTGTTCTATCACTTTACCATGATACAAGTTTCATCTCAGGCTATCTCGAAACCTGCTACATGGCACAAATTTGGATCTCCGGACGTAGATGATAGTGAAGAAGATGCAGGACCTTACTTCATCAGCGCAGTATGCTGGAAAAGTGGCAGTCCAACTATGTTGGCTGCAAATAGTAGAGGAACAATCAAAGTGCTGGTTCTTGCTGCTTGAGTTTTAAAGGTAATTGATTTGCCATGCTTTTACGAAAACTTCTGGGACATTTGGATTTATTATTATTTTACCATTGTTATATTCTTAGTTTATGGCTAGAAAATAGCAATCTATTTAGTTTTTGTGTTTGAAAATCAATAATATGTGGATTTTTTAATTTCATTTATCATAGTGAAGAATGAATTATTGTCTATCAATCTTCAAACATGGAAAAGTGAAAGCCCATTTGCTTTACCGTCATTTCGGTGTACACTTGGTGATGGTACACTTACTGTCCCAAGATTATCGAGCAACTATCAATTTATTATTTTAGAAAATCAAGATCATATTTCGTTACCATAACACAACTGATTAAAGATTATATTTGATAAGTTTATCAGATGTGAAGCTCAAACTGTAAGGTCTACATGTTAATAAACCAATCAAATGATCGATCTCCCAATGGGAGCCCAAGAAGATCCACTAAAATCTGAATAAATCTATAATAGTTATAATTTTCTGATGGAACTCCCATTCATCATGGAGAGACGAAAATCTCACCGAGAGTAACTAATAAAAAAATAATAATAAGAAAAAAACAACATAAAAGAGAAAAGAAGAGAAAAAAAAAGAAGAAAGGGAGAGAAGAAGGAAGAAGTGTGAGCTGTTGTTTAGATCAACTATTAATGAACTTACTAATAAGAAAATATATGCATCCACGTGCAAAAGTGATAAACCACATAAAAGAATATATACATGGTTAAGTTAAAAGCTAGGATCCAAGAAACATTTGAGAGACAGAGAGAACTATATTGCATTATATAATGAACCAGTCAAGATTTTTGCCTTTTCTACATTTCACTGAAAATGTAAATTACTATACAAAAAAATTCACTAATTAATGCAGAAATTATAATTAGTAGCAAGGACAGCCTCCTCTCTTATATACAGATGGTATACATTTGTTGTGTGATGTCATCTAACTTTTGCTAGACTTGACCTCCCACCTCTTGGCTGCAATAAGTACATTTCAAATCAGAGTTGGAAGTTGGAGAGAGAGAGACAGAGAGTTTGTGACTCCAGATATCATGCACAGTAAATAGCTAGAAACAATACGACATTTTGAACGATATACTTACGGTTATTTGAGCTTCAGAAGTATGTACAGTCTGACTAATTTTACCAGAATCTTGTCTCCTGGATCCCCTCGACAATCTGCGGTGTAACTCCTTCATATGATTATAGGTGCTGAATTTAACGCATTCAAGAAAACAACTGTCAGAATAGCGGTCTATAGGATAGACAGAAGATTAAGTTTCATAATATATGCAAATTTCATTGTTCTAAAAGCTTTAATACATGTAAAGCAAATGCTGCTTCAATCCAAATATTGTAGCATGTTTTAATTTTGGAACAGATTCAATCTTTAACTGTTTCTATTCAACTGTTCTTGAATAAATCCTGCCATTATATTTAAGATCAGTTTGTTACATTTTCCCTATATAGAGTAGATCGCTGACAAATATAACATTATGATTCATCAAACTTCCAAACCGAAGATAACTCAGCCACATGTTGAATACATACCTGAGGCGGTGTCTATTGCAGGTGGTGAAGAAAGCCACAAAACCATTAAGGATACTTCGGAGAGCACGGAAAACCTGATAAAAGACCATAAGATAAGCAAGGAAAACAATATGCATCTCCAATTACAAGAAGGAATTTTACAATAAACCACCTGGGAGAAAAGGTCATTCCAAAGAGAGCGCCAGATAGAAACCTCGTAAGAGTTCACTGTTGATTCAACATCTCTGCTGAAATTAAAGATGCTGCTAGCAAATAGCAAAAGGTCTCCAATTAAATCATTCACAAATGTACAGAAGTAAGCCACAAGGCTACAGAATCCAAGGACCAGGCGGATTGGAGCATAAAAAGCTTCCCACAGAACCCAGAATACAGGGTATATTACAGAAGTCGCTGCAATCAAACACAAAAAGAAATTGCGAGTCAAAACATCTTGCAAGTCTACATTATAAAGGCGAAATTGTAAAATGATGGTCAAGACAGCCTGTTAACTCACCAACATTCCATACAAGACCCAATATATACCATAGTGGCAGCAGTAAGATCTCTACAACATCTCCTACTGTTGTAAAACAAGACTCAATCACCACCCATGTTACTGAAAAGAAACTCTCTGCTAGTCGTATGGACATACTCCAAAGAGGGAGGAAGAATTCCAAGAACTCAGCAACAGGCCCAGCCATTGGTTCTATAACAAGCGAAAGGAATGAACGAGTAGTCCGCGTCACCATAAGAAACCATTTGATGGCCTTCTGAAAATTATGAAGAAATAACATTGTTCCCAAATACTTGATTCTTGAAATCATTTCCAATGATTCGATCCAATCAAAGAGGGGTCCAAACAAACTAGAAGCTGTCGCCTTAAGGAGAGGCACATTTTTATACAAGTCATAGAATCCAATGAGGACAGTGACAATTGATATAAGCACGTAGCATGCTCTGGCTAAAGGGCACATCCACGGACGATAAATATGGCTAAATAATGGGTAGGATTGAAGAAAAATAACCCAAGATGGAAGTCCAGCTTCAAGTAGAGTAAGTAATCGCAAATCAGACATAATTATATCCTTCAATTTAAAAGGGAGGTCACGATCATTAAAGCGGAACAAAATCAAAACATCCCGGTATAGAGTAGGCTGGAGTGTGTCTTCACAATCACTTAAATCAGGGGTGTGAGACAGTATGTCAACAGTTTCAGAGTTTCCTTCTTCTGAAGATATCCCAAGATCACAATAAATGGACTCCATAAGTTTCCTTCTTTTGTAAGGCCCAGCAGCGGGAGGAGGTGTCAGTAGTCTATTAGTCATACTTCCCATTGCCACGGGATAAACACGGAAACTGCTACTCGGAGAGCATGGAGATTCTTCTCCCACACACATATCATCAATCTCAGCCTCGTTAGTCCTTGGGAAACTTTCTTGTGCATCATGGAAGACTTCCCCTGCAGCAATATTGAAATACAGATACTGAGATAAAAGGCATTGCACTGTCAATAACAGAACTATCATATGACAGTGCAAGGTCCAAAATGTTAACATGTCTAGTTTAAGTGTCCAAAATGGAAACTCAATTAACCAAGGCTAGGCCAGGCCAATTTTCCAGGTGGACTAAATTTGTGTACTAAATGGATGGAACCAACCAACATAGCCTGTCATTCGGTTTTTGCCTTGAACCATCAACGACAATTTCAAGGGCTTTATAGTTGCTCAGTGCATATTTATGTTATTCAGAACTGCCAAAATTACATCATAAAATTCTATCAACAAGCTCAAGCATCACCATTATTGGTTTACATATCCAAGTGAAAATTTCCCTTCCCATACATGTTTCTCACTTCAAAATCTCAATAAATAATGAATGGTGAGTGGAAGAAGCAGTAAGAGGAAAGCAAATAATTAATAAATTCAAAAAGACACCATGAAAGGACGTAAATTCATGAAATACCTAATGTAGCATCCAAATGCTCTTTCAAGATAATCTGCTCATTAGGTGTCCCAGGGAACCATGAAGCAATTGACCTGGCTGCTTGTGCTATGCTGTCAAATTCCCACCTTCTCATGAGTTTAGCCTCTATTGCAAGTGATGTATCCGTCTTAACATGACATACATAGAAAAAGAAAATTCAGTTTCAAGGAAGAGAATTCAAAAGTACAGCACTTAAATGTATAACCTTAGACTAGCTACCTGAAGCTCATTCAAATAGTTAATACCACGTACATCTCCCCAGGCTACCTCAAAGACAATGAATCCATACAGGGTTCTATGCAACTTGCTGTTTGCAATCAAAGAATTCCTAAGCTTCTTTACAGGTAACAAAGCCCTCTTCTTGGACAATGTCACGGCATCAATCAACGAGAACCATTTTTTTAAGTTTCTCAATTTACTTGTATTCGATGAGGAAGAAGTCTGTAAATCTGAAAGTTCTCTCATCATCTTTCTGTCCTTCCGCCCTCTAGAGTTGGCAAAGGGGGACAACCTGTACTGTACAATTTTCAAAATTATTTTTAGCATCTGGGTTAGCAACTAAATATTAAAGTTACAAAATCCTCCTAAGTAGTGAGGGACAAAGAAATTTCAGCAACCTTAGTGACCACGAACTGCCACAAATGTGTAGGTCGTGAAACAAGATCTTTCAACCATGGCCGGTTGTCCACCAAGATATAGATCTTCCCACTGTCAGAGGCCATAAATAGGCTGAGATATGAAAGATACGACTGTAAATCCCTGCAGAAAATTACCAATATCAATTTAGCAATATCACCAGATAATGATCTCTAGCATAAGATACGAAATTTCCACTGTCACCAGCATGTTTAGATTAGATATAAGAATGCAAACGACACTGTACGAACATGGGATGAGGGGAAAATTTTCCATTCTAACCCCCTAATGCATGAATGTTAGTCCTGAAAATACGCATCATTGTGTGATTCAAGTACAAATATGATGCAATCAAAATACAGTAAACTCTAAGTAACAAAAAACATCATTGAACTGCCAAAACTGGGCCTAAAAGGAAGACCATCTAACACAGCAAGGCAACCACAAACAATATTGCAAACAAGAACATGTAAAAAAACACATTGACTGAAATATTCAAAAGTCATATCATTCACCACAAACAGAAGCTCTTCACAAACATAAACCCATCGATCCCAATTAGAAAACCAATGAATCGATGATTCAAACTAACTAATACAGTATATTTACCCAATTTGTAAGCTTGTTAACGGAAATACACAGGGGCCATTGTCGCCGTTCGCCATTGGTCGCAAAATCAGTCACTGAAACTCCCTTATTTCTCAAATTTAAAGCAGCCACTGTTCCATCGAATCAGAAAGAACTCATCAGAATGGAAAATTCAAGCCAAGAAAAAAAAAAAAAAGGAAAAATACAGTAGTGAAGAAGAAACAAAACCCGAGGAAGAGAATTCTACTGAAAGCTGATCAAAGCAATTCCATAAGAATAGTTGCTGAGAACAATCAGAAGAGCAGGCACCACCGCCGAACTTCATTAAACAAAAAATCAAGAGCAGAAACACCAAACAGAATTGGAGAAAAAAAAGAAGAAGCAAAAGTAGCCAATGGCCAAGATTGCAATTGACTTTTGCCGGGATCAAGGGATAAGAACAACCGAAAGAGACACGCACATCGATACAGAATGCCGAAATTCAGACTTCTTTATATGGGAAAATCAGCAGAATAATAAAGGGCGCCATTAATATGGACAAGATTGCTTGAATTTATTGCAAGAAAGAGAACTCGAATTGGGATTTGGAATATAGGTTGGCTTAGCTTAGAGGTGTTGGGCATAGACCAGGGACACGTTGACTGCGTGTCTCTGTGAGAGTTCTTCTGCGTGAGAGAGAAGGAGTGATTGGAGAGAGAGAGGGAGAGAGACGTCATTCAGTTATCCGGTGACATAGCCTGTGAACCGGTAAGGGTATATCGGTAAATTACATCTGAAGCTTCGTGTCTGCCATGCTGGAATTTTAGGATATTCGCATACAAATATTGAATAATTTAAATATATTTATCATATTTTTGAAATTGCAAAATTATATTAGAATTTTTTAATATAGGATAAGATTTGAAGTTTCATGAACTATTGAGAATATCTCCCATGTACAATAAATCGTGATGAACAGAATTATTGATTAAAAAAAAAAAAATCTACATGTGAAATAATTGAGATGATTACGTTTACTTGTATGTATATTTTGTATAGTATTGTAAATTGTCAAGATATTTATGACTTAATAGCTGTACTTGTTGACAAGATTTTATGATTGAATTCTTGATCAATTCTATTTTATTATTGATTTGTGGTGTAGACTAATTCGATCGACTAATTCAATGATCCAACTAATAAATTAGTAGAAATGTGTCGCAGTCCTCATTAAAACTAAATTGACCTTTTTTTTTTTTGAACAAAAAATATATTGACATTCATAAATCCACAAATTTTAATTAGGGATAGACTATTTTACAAATATTAAACATTGACCTCCTATTTAATTTAATGAGACCTAAAAGAATCGTGAATTCAAAGCACACGAAATAAATAAAATACTTACGAATTAAAGAGACAAGTATGAGCAATTCATCTTACAATTTCATGATCAAAAGTTAAGTAGTTCTTTAACTAGACATATTTGAAGAACAAAAATATTCCAACCTTACAACAACAAAAAAGACCAAAAATACATTATTATTAAGTTTCAGGCCCAAAATAATTTTCATATTGAAGCTCTATAAGCCCATTTGGCCTAAGATTTTCACATTTTCATCTTTATCCTACAATAGAAGTATCAAAATATTGGTTAATCAACCTCAATAAAAGTCAAAATATAAGGAAATCTATATATATATATATATATATATATATATATATATATAAAATAACAATTAACCCCTCAAAATAGAAATTTTAAAATTTTTCCACCCATTTCCACCTCCCAAAAATAGAAATACATATTATTTCATAATTTATAAATTATAAATTATTAATATTAATGCATTAAACATGATTTATATATATGGTAAAAATATCAGATATTATATTGATAAAATCGTGGAAATTATTATAATCTATTAGTGTATGTTTGTTTGGAGATTATGTAGGATTGGGGAAATCCGACTTTGAAATCCTGAAATTTGTAAATAAAGGTGAATAGTTAAAATATATGTTTGTTATGAGACTTTATAGGGTAGAATTATTACTGTAGATGTCAAATCAATGCTGGAAAAGTTAGTAAGTGTAATATTATTTTATTAGTTGATGTAATAATAATGATTGGATGATTGTAATAGTAGAAATTTAGTGTGTATTGAAATTTGTGTATTAATAGGTTAGAGTGTAGGGTTAATTATTATATTTTCTTTAAATAAAGTAGCATTTGAGTGGATTTTATAATCTTAATTTAAATCTCCTAACAAACAAAAATTTGAAATTTTGAAATCTCAAATCCTGACTCATGAGTTTCCAAACAAACATACCCTTATGGTATATGAATGTTAATATGATCTCATCTATAAATTTTTAATTATTGATATAATCAAGATTAAACATATGTTTGTTGAATAAATTAAAATAATATAATGATCGGATTTCAAGAATTATAGGTCATCAAAGTAATTTTTTTCTTATCTCTATTGTTGTACCCCATATGCACATATACCACCTTAATAAATATATAATATTACTCTGATCGGGGCATTCGTAGTGACTAAGGGGGTCGAAGACCAAAAAGTGAGTTATTAATCAAGCTAATCAACATAAATAACACAACGTAAATTAACTATTTCTATTTACGATATTCAAATTTCAAAAAATATATTGAAATACTATAATAAAAATCACACAATTTTATTTGACAAGTATGTCGTATACAATACTCCAATTTAATATATTTTCCATGTAAAAATATTAATAACATAACATAGCATTTACATACTTTAATTATATTATGTACAAATTTATCATATAATCTTATAAAAATAATATAATAATAAAATGGTGATAATTTTGGATGACTTACCTTATCTATGTTATATTAATTCTTATTAAAAATCATAAAGATTTGTAATAAATCTTGAATATAATAAAACAAAATACATATGATATATTTTTGCATACAATAACATTTATGAATTCTAAAATTTATGAATTCATATACCTTCTATTAAAGTCTAAAGTCTACAAACTAAGTATAAGAAATATCATTTATAAAAAATGATATAAAAATATATTATTTATACTTATAAAAAATTAACAAAAAATACATTCTATTTCATAATGTTGGATTATATAAATAAATTTTTATTATTAATTTTGAAGAATAGATGGTCGATGCTATTTATAAAAGTGATAATATGTTGGTGAAGAATTTTTTTCATGTATATTTTAAATACTTTGAATTTTTTATTATGAAATTTCATTGTCATCTATATAAAAACCAACTAATCTCATTTCAACTTTTTAAAGTAGAAATACAATTTTTTATGATTTTATAATTTATAAATTGCAGATATTTAATTTTTCATAATTTATGTATATTCGTGGTATGAAAATCATTTTGTATATATAAGAAAATTGAGGAAAAAATATTATCATATTTAACATGTTATAAAGTTAGCATGATTTGTATATATGTGGTAATAATATCATGTCATGAAAAGTTGTGAATAAAAATATGTACCTTAATCTAAATCATTTTATATATCCACGAAAAATTTAACGAAAAAATTTATCCTTTTTTTGTTGTAAGAATAAATAATGTTTCGTCCATGAATAAAAAGTAAATATAAATCTGAAATTTCATTATCATGGTAGCATAAAGTTCACAATTATATGAATAATGATAAAATATCTTTAGTTTCTATTGTAGTTTCATGGTTTTAGATTTATCAGATTTTAAAATGTCTACCATCTACTATGATTTTTTTAATAGATAAATTTTGATTTTAAGGCATCTAGAAAAAAAATTATATTGATTTTTCGATGGTATGTTAAATTTAGAAATTTAATTTGGAGTAATATACAATACTATCAATATTTTAAGCTCATTATGAATAAATTATTGAACATATATTTAATTTGTACAAGTTTTTTTCTAGACCAATTGTGACAAAAACAATTAGTAAAATAGTCAAACACATATGATGAAAATAATAAATATTTTTAAAATTGATGAGTTATATGAGTAGTAGATTAAATTGAAATAACTTTGAAAAACTATATGATTTTCATGATCATCATTTTTATATCAAAAAATTACTAACACTCGAAATTTATTCGCTACATCACATGGATACCAAATGATGTTGAAATATTATCTAGACTTGATTATAATATATAATAATATCACCATTTTATGCTCATTATGAATAAACTATTGAACATAAATTTGCATAAGTTTTTTTCCAGGCCAATTGTGACAAAAACAATTAGCAAAGTAGTCAAACAACGTATGATGAAAATAAAAAAATATTTAAATTTGTAAATTGTATGGGTAGTAGATTAAATTGAAATAATTTTGAACAACTATATTATTTTTCATGAACAAAATTTTTATATTAAAAAATTACTAACACTTCAAATTTATTTGTCCATGCATCACACACAGGTATACTAAATGAGATTGAAATATTAAGAGAACTTAATTTTTTACTTTTTTTTGTAAATCAACATTTTCATATCAAACTCGAAATATTTAAATTTTATGGTCGTAAGTCACATTGGTAATAAATCAAATCAAAATTCTTCAAAAAAATTATTATTTTTTGTGTTTAACATTTTCATATCAAAATATATAAATAGTAAAATTTGTGGTTGATTCTATACACACCTCATAACTTACTAAACACACCTCATTTCTAAAAAAATGAAAGATATAAAAACACAATGTTTGGGGTGTGTTTAATAAGTTATGGAGTGTGTATAGAATCATCTAAAATTTATATGATTATGCATCGCACGAAACTTATACTAGTATAATAATAAAATAGTACATTGAAATAACTTGTCAGTTATTATCTACTTGTTGGTCCCAAGTGATCAGAGGTTCAGAGGGGATGAATGAACCAATATCGATTTTGCATTTTTAAAACTTTTATGTAAACAAGTTACTGATTCTACACTGATTCAGCTTATTGTCTTGGTTATCACAGTATGCAGCGGAATAACAAAGATAGAGTTTATTTTGAAAAATGTTATCTTTTCACAAGTATGATTTTGTCAGAATCCTTTAGCAGTATGCTTATGATAAATGCAGTAGGATAGATATACAAATAATGCAATGCAGCAAGTAATCAAAAGCAGTAAACACACATGGGTTTATAGTGGTTTGAAGGTGGTGTAATCCTTCTACGTCCACTCTTATCCTTCACACATGAGGAACTCAACCAGGTCAGATTGATTTACAAGATACACTTTACAATCATCTTCTCAATGAGCTAACCTACTAGTATCGATAAGATTCCTAGGCACTATCCTACACAGGGTACAAAACTCTCACATAGTTATAAGCCTACACAAGACTCAACACTTAGCCAGGATTTAATCCTTCCAACTAAGGACACCAAACATAAAACAATTTAGCACGTAGTAAATGGTTAAAAGTATATAGTGTTTCTTCAACTGGTGCAACTTGAAGACAACCTTGAACTTGAAAGCTCGAATGCTTGGCTTGACTGCTTCTGAAGGTTGAGTGACTGAACTTAGAAAACTTGAATATAGCTTGAGAGTTTGATAGCTTGAGATTGGCAAATCGTTCAGTAGTCTTCACAGTCACCTTTACCTTCTATATATAGTGTATGGAAAATGCCCGTTGAAGAGAGGAATTGTCTTGTGAAGAAATTCAAAATGATCTTCACAATCTTCACATTAAATGCGTGTGGAAAATCTGGGATGTAGGGCATGTCCTACTCTGATCTGTATTAATGGCGTCATATTTCGGCTACAGTACTTTTGCAGGTCTGCGGTCCAGGTGACATCGCCTTACTGGCTGAGCGCTAACTTCTATCTATTGGTAAGTTAAACAGGATCGAATCCTCGTATTACTTCAACATGTACCTCGTACTGCAATGAATAAGATAGAAGAACTTACAACTTTCTGCTCAGGTTGTAGTAGCTGCTTTCTGTTATGCACTAGGTTTCTGTTTCAGAACAGTTTGCTGTTTCTGAAACCTGCAGTCAGCTTCCTGATCTGCGATAACTTTTTGATTTGTGTCTGCTCCCTGATTCTGAACAACTTCCTATTCCAAAATCCTGCAGTTAGCTTCCTGACCTGCGATAGCTTTCTAATTCTGAATAGCTTCCTGTTCTAGAATCCTGCAGTCAGCTTCCAGTTCCAGAATCCTGTAGTCAGCTTCCAGTCTCCCTTACTGCTTTTTTTTTTCTACTTACTGATACAACTTCCTGATTTTGTATACTACTCCAGCTTACTGACTTTCCTTGCTGAAAATCCGTTTTAGAAATATCTTTATTTCCAGAATCCTGCTATCATCAGTATCCACTATCTTTTTGATATATACATCTTTACAAAACATAATTTAGAAAGATAATCTTATAAAGCTAGAATCCATTTAAAAACGTGGAAAATTGGTACTCTAACTTCCTATTTAAAGTTACATTGTCTCATCAAAACCCAACGAAAATATCCCAACACTACTTATTTAAAAAATATACTTAATAAATTTGAAATACAATTTGAATAATCATATACATACCTCAACAAATATCAAGTTTCAATATCCTAAAAGAAAATCTAATGTATCAATTAAAAATAAATTTAATAATTTTTTTAAAGATACATGTAATATAAATAAAAATCAAACAATCATATACATGCATAACATAACATATATAAAGTTACAATTTCCTTGAAAAAACTAAAAAAAAAAAACAAGGAAAAACATAAAAATTAAAAGTTTGATTAATCAACTAGTATTGATCTCCGTCTATTTCATCTATATGTAGACTTGTTTTTTAAAAAATAAGGTAAAAATATCTATATAGTGTACCACTCATATATTCATATTGAATTTATCCATAAAAAAAGTACTAAATAATGCAGTAGAGATTATGATACACATTAATATGAGTATAATTGAAAATCTACTTGTTTAATTATTTTTCTAATAATTTTTAATTCTTGAAAAAATCAAATGGGCCTATGGAATCGGGGGAGTACTAATGGATTAATTTGAATCCTATTTAGCCCAAATAGTATAAATTTAAATAAATGCTGTAAAAATAATATTTGAAACTTCTCCTTACCCTCCATTAAAAAGATTAATCTTTGGTTTAAAAAAATAAAGATTAATCTTTTTCCAAAATCAAAATTGTTGACGCGAAATTGAAAAATAAAATAAAATAAAAAAGGTATAAATTACAAGGCTTGTCTGATAAGCGCGGTAAAATTTAAATATATTTAGCTATAATCTTGTTTTGATTTTGCAACCATATTTGTTGCTCAAGCAGCAAATTCTGCTGATCCATGGAACTACTACTCAACATTGATTCGCCTGAAAACGAAGGAACTGCAAAAGGATCGTTCTCGATTTGCGGTGCGAACGACGTGGGATTCGCAATCTGCATGGAAAACGAAGGAACCGCTTGAAAAGTGGGCATCGATGCAGCAGGTTGAGTATTTGAAAACTCCATTGAATCCTGCAGAAATGGGTTGTAGTAATTGTTTGATGGCATGGTGAAATTCGACGGTTGCTGGTTGATGTATGGTTGCGGAGGCGGTTGCTGCGGCGGAGCACGCGGCGGCGATGCCTCAAATAAAACCAGCTCCCAGGTGTTCGATAAATTGCCTGCGCTGGTTGTGGGGTTGTTGTCGTCCAAAGTCGACGCCGTTTTGTTGTCTGAGATTGTTTCAGCGAGCGCTAGCTCCCAATTGTTGGAAGGAGATGAATTTGTGATGCCTTTCTGCATTTGATCTTGTTGTTGTTGATCCCTTTCGTCTTGTTCAGATCCATCCCACATGGACATGAGATCCACCATTGAATTTGTAACGGGCAAAGATCTGGTTGAGGCCGTGTCGCTTATCAAGAACGATTCGTCTCGTTGTTGTGGTTCCGAGTAGGCCTCTAAATCAATGGAAATGGCAGGGCAAGTCCCTGTTTCACTGGCTCTGATCAGGTCTTCCAATGAGGTGCAATTTGATCCCACCTCAGAAGACGATCTTTCAATCGTGTTTCCTGAGACATCAGATTGTTGCTGTGACATAGGAAGCGGAATCCGGTTTGTACGCTTCGAGTTCGATGAAAACGAGGATTGATCTTTCAAGAATTCTTGCAATGCCTCAATCAGCTCTTCTGAAATCGTCTGAACATTCGGGTACTCAGAACTTCTCCCAACACCAATACTTTTGCATAAAGAGTAGAAATTATTAAGCTCTTTGAATTGCCTTGCAGCTTTTGCACATGCTTGAAAGGCATTCACACAGTTCTGATACTGCAAATGAAAGAAGCTATCAAGAATGATAGTGAGGCCATCAGAGATGTCTTTATACAGCTCAAAGCTTTCTTGAACAATGGAGTACAGTGCTATCTGCACCAAACGGTTCATCTTAGCAGCTCCGGTTGGGCGCGTGGCAATAGCACGGTCAAGCAATCGTTGCCAATATGTGATCCTATCAAGCAACATAGCCGGTTTCATATCAAGAACCGGCTCATTAGGCCGCCTACTCATGCTCCGTTGGTATTGGTACCCCCTTCGTTCCCTCGCCCCATTATTATATATCCTCCTCTGCAACTTCCCTGTCAAGAAGCACTCCAATCTCTCATCAAGATAAAGAGCGAATGTGCGGACAAAAGAGGTGAAATCCCAAGGACTACTCGAGCTGGAATCATCTCTAAACGTGGAGAGGTTGAGAATCTTGGCACCCCTCTTCATGGCATGGAGGACTTCCCTTGGGAAATAAGGATCACCATCTTGGAAGATTCGAAGAACAAGCATCAACGATTTCAAAGCAACGATCCAATTCCGTGTACGCCCTATTCGTTTCCCTATCGCACGAGCACATGCTGCAGCGTGGAACTTGTTGGATGACACGAGTTGTAGGACTTCATATACATATTTCTCATCAATGGGAATATCGTCGTGTGTCGTGGCTTTGAGAACAGCAACTTCAAGAGATGAGTTTGCAGTGCTTGAGACCTTTGCAATGCTAATGCTGGTTTGATCTTTCACTGCCCCAATTGCCCTCTGAAGCTTGCTTGGCATTGTTAATGGTGGGAATGCTCAATACCTCATCATCTGTAGTAATACGAAATCTCAATTGCTCGATAATGTCATACAAACAACAAAAAGATGTTCTTGCTATTAGTTGCCTTCAAGTTTTCAAGTATTGTTTGATCAAGAACATAAATGGTAAAATTGGAGAATAACCATCTTTTGTGTCGTTGAATTTTTTTCCTTTTTTCCCTTTTGGTGGGGGTGGGGTGGGGTAGAGAGTGAAAAGAGAGATGCAAAAGATTTCTTTTAGTTTGTGAACAAGTTTTTCTCATGGTAGAGATTTCTCCTAAACTCTCTCTCTACCATCTAGTTGTACAAGATTTCGTGTTTTTAGGTGTAAGGAACGATGGATATTTCATGTTTAATCTCGTATTTTAACATTACCACGTAAAAAAATATAGTCTACATTACAAAATATCGGAATATAAATTGAGATATAAATTGTAATAGAAGAGTATGACATGTTTTGTCGTTGCGATTGTCAAATATGTAGGTCCCAACTCCTAACGAATCCATTATATTACTATTTTTGTGATCTTATTTTCCATTTGTGGAACAATACTTAATATTACTTTTATTTTGTTATACCAAATAGTAATATAAAATATTAATAATTATTTACTATATTTAAAGGTAACGAAAAACATAATCTGTACAGATAAAAATAAATAAAACAAATTTAAATTTTAAACGAGATTGATAGAGTCTATGATATGAAAAGTTTTATTCGGTGCCGTATTTACCATCACCATTCACCACACCATAAACATATTTTCCTTAATTAATAAAAAAAAACATAAAAAGGATACATTTTTTGAATTGGACTGGTATAACGGTAAATAAATGGAGAGAGAGTGTCAAGTATGAGCAACAAATTAACAGATTTAGCATAAATTCGAAAAGTTAAAGCCTATCGTCGCATGATATGAGGAACGTATATCTACTGTGTGTTTCTTAGTGCGTGTATAAATAACTAAATAAATAAATAAATATATATATATATATATATATATTAATATTCCATTTTTTACTTTATATTGTAACTGGGTGGCATATTTGTTCTCTCTCTCTTTTAAATATTCTTCTGGGCTGCACTTTTTCCAACTTTTCTATCTGCTGTTGCCTCTTCTTGCTTTACTTTGTTGTTAGTTCTTTCTTCCCTTCATTCTTCTTCTTCTTCTTACTCTCTTTCTCTCTCTTTGTCTCTCTCACTCACTTTCATCGACGCAATAATGGGAGATATTGCACACCCTCCCATGGAACAGCTTCAGGACCTTGAGTACTGCATTGATTCTAATCCTCCATGGCGTACGTCTCATTATTCTCTTTTACTTACTTTTCACACACAGTGTATAGATATATATGGAGCTTCACTTTCATCAGAGTGAGAAGTGTGTATGAAAGTTGTTACTATTATTTTTTTTAATCGTTTCTGTGTTTATGGAGACGCAACAGCTTTGCATTTACAGTTAGCTTATTCCACCTTTGTCTCTGCTGGTGGGGTGGGGTGGGGGGTGGTGGAGGGGGTGTCTTGGTCTCATTTATTGACCTCATAAAAGCTGAAACTGTGCACAGTTGGAGTTAATGATGTCTCTGTGTGTTTTTCTTTTTATTTAGAAATATGGTGAGTTTTTATTTTTGGTTGTGAGAGTAATGGTCCCCTATGATTTGATTTCATGGGATTTTCTTGTGTAATAATTCAGGGGTGGATTAATTGACATTGTTGTTTTAAATGTTTGAACTGAGGATGTTTCCGATGTGTAAACTTTAATGAATTACTGATCTTGATTTCTAATTATCCGAGTTGAATAGTTAGTGCATTGAATGAAAGGGAAAAGGAGATGGCACTGCAAATTTTATTTGTTTGTTATTTGTGTCGTTTTCGTATTCACTCTGGGCTACTATGTTGCAGTATCTTCACTTTCAAAGTTGTGTAAATTTTATCTTCACTGCTTCAATTTAGATTGTATTATGCTAAGAGAATCTTTGCTGCTACTCCCGTTCCAAATACAGTCACATTTCTATAACAAAAAAATAGAAACATGGCACTTTTAGTTACTCTACATGAGAATGGCCTGTCTCAAATGTACTGTGGAATCATTGTTATATGTGCAAGATAGCAGGAGCTCATTAAATGGTGTACTTTGTTTGGTGGGAATTTATTTCTTATGCATTTGAAATCTGAGAGATTTGCCTTTTGTGCTATTTTGTTGAATGTACCATGATGGAAGATAAAATATGCAAGAATTGATGATGTGTGAAGATAGTTCAAATGTGAAGATTCAATAAATGATGACTAACTGTAGGCTTATGTACCATTTTCTACATTTCCATTGAGTGGGATAAATTTCAACAAAATAAGCACAGTAGCTAGCTGTTTAGAGCTGATGGAGCTGGATAATGAAATCCTGCAAATAAATCGAAAACAATTGCCATAGAATGTACATAATGGAGATTTGCAAGAATTATGATGTCTAAGTTGGTGCTACTAGTAAATACATATGTCAGATATTTTTCTAGTTCTCTATTAGCAAGCTAGTTCAGACAATGTATGCTCTTTAGAATAAAGAATTTAATTTCTACAGAGTACTCTTCTCTTCTGGATACCACATTGATCTAAATGTGACAAGCGACATTTAGACATAGACGGAACAAATAATACTTCTTGTTAGTTTATCTTAATTCCCTGATCTTCTATTTTCTATCTGCAGCTGAAACCATTTTGTTAGCATTTCAGAATTACATTTTAGTACTTGGCACAAGTGTGATGATTCCAACGATGCTTGTCCCTATGATGGGTGGAAATGATGTAAGCTGCTTTCTTATTCATTTTCTAGCTATGTTGTCTGATATGAAAATCCATCTTCTTACACCCTTTCACTGAGTGATGTCTTTGCTGATCAAACAGGGGGACAAAGCACGGGTTATTCAAACATTGTTATTCGTAGCTGGCATTAACACCCTTCTTCAGACACTTTTCGGAACCAGGTTACCTGCTGTTGTCGGAGGGTCCTTCGCTTATGTTGTTCCAATAACATACATTATTTTTGACTCATCATTGCAACGGATTGATGAGCCTCATGTTGTACGTATCTGTTATCATTGTTTTCCATCTTCTCATTTATCGGGTCTTTTTGAATGATATATCTCTATACTTGTGTAATGGGCACTGATGATTATTTTATTATATTGAACATCTTGCAGAGATTTATACACACTATGAGAGCTATCCAAGGAGCTCTCATTGTTGCTGCCAGTATACAAATAATTCTAGGCTACAGCCAAGTATGGGGTCTTTTTTCGCGGTACAGTTTCCGTATCCATCATCAAGAATTCTACAAAACTTCCATTTGTGGACATGTTGATGAACTGTAGTCTGTTTCTTCACAGCTTTTTCAGTCCCCTTGGTATGGCACCTGTCGTTGGATTAGTTGGTTTAGGCTTATTTCAACGAGGATTCCCTGCAGTAAGTGTTATTTATACTCCCAAGATCTCTATGAACTTTTGAAAGATATACATTCATGAAATCTTGGTATACTCATCTGTTTTGCAGCTGGGAAATTGTGTAGAGATTGGTTTGCCGATGCTTTTCTTGGTCATTGGCTTGTCACAAGTGAGTAAAACCTTAACGATTCCAGTGTGAAACACTTGTTCTGGCTTCCCCAGCATTCATGCAAGTAACAGTTTTCCAATTGCAGTATCTGAAGCACGTTAAACCTCTGAGGGACTTCCCCATCTTTGAACGATTTCCTGTATTGATCTGTGTTGCTATTATCTGGATATACTCACTCATCCTAACAGCTAGTGGAGCTTATCGAGGTAAACCCAATGCTACTCAGATCAGTTGTCGTACAGACAGGGCCAACCTTATATCAACAGCTCCATGGTTCAAGTTCCCTTATCCTCTTCAATGGGGGCCTCCCACTTTCGCAGCTGGTCATGCTTTTGCCATGATGTCAGCTGTTCTTGTGTCAATGGTTGAGGTATAAATTTATGGTTCACTTTATCTAAAGTGTGGCACAAGACTGTTAGAAAAACTCATATTCTCATATCTATCTTGGTCTCCATTTGATCAATCTCATCTGAAACATTGTAATAAACAGATTTTTCTACCCTTAAACTGACAAGGCCAAACATCTGAGCCAAATACTATATATCTTGACATTGGTTGGATTTTGCAGTCCACTGGAGCATACAAGGCAGCATCTCGTCTGGCAATTGCCACCCCACCTCCTGCATATGTACTCAGTCGGGGCATTGGTTGGCAGGTGCGCTATGTACGCATTGATAAAAATACGACGAAATAGCAAATTGGAAAATCATAAGGACTTTCTTCTCGAAGCAAAACTAAAGAAAGGAACTTTACTTTGCAGGGGATAGGTGTTCTACTTGATGGTCTTTTTGGTACAGGCACGGGTTCTACAGTATCAGTGTATGAATTAATCACGAGCTACTGCTTAGTTGAACTTTTACTTCATACTAGAACTAAATTCTGCTCCATACAAAGTTAAACTTTACAGAGGGGCTCTTAACTCATTTCAGGGAAAATGTGGGGCTCCTTGGACTAACTCGAGTTGGAAGTCGTAGAGTGGTGCAAATTTCGGCTGGTTTCATGATATTCTTTTCCATCTTAGGTCAGTATCAGTTAGCTCACCAGACATAGTAGGTTTCTTATGGAGAAAACACTAACCTTGAGATTTTTTTCAGGAAAATTTGGAGCTGTTTTTGCATCAATCCCTTTTCCAATATACGCAGCATTATACTGTGTTCTATTTGGCCTTGTAGGTACGAGATATGATCATGTATAAACAGTTTGTTGTCAAGATTCCACTTCACTTGTGTAACAATTTCATCATTCTCATGCAGGTTCAGTTGGCTTATCATTTCTTCAATTCACCAACATGAACTCCATGAGGAACCTCCTAATAACAGGTCTCTCTCTTTTCCTTGGGATCTCTATCCCTCAATTTTTCGATGAATATTGGATACCTCATCGTCGTGGCCTAGTTCACACCAATGCTGGATGGGTAAGTACCACGCATCACGCATCTATGAAATAAAACACGAGAATCCAAATCTGATCTCATCATATCTTGGCGATTTTCAGTTCAATGCATTCTTGAACACGATATTCATGTCCCCTCCGACAGTGGGGTTGATCATCGCAGTGTTTCTTGACAACACAATAGAGGTGGAGAAGTCGAAGAAAGATCGGGGGATGCCATGGTGGTTGAAGTTCAGGACTTTCAGAGGCGATAATCGGAACGAAGAGTTCTACACTCTGCCATTCAATCTCAACAGATTCTTCCCACCTACATAGCTGCTCCTGTTTCTTGTTGAAGCTTTAGGGTTTTTTTCCCTTCCATTGAAGATTAACAGACTTAGTGCAGAGCCTAATCTTAGTTTCTACCACAATCATTCAATTTTTTTGAGGCTCCAAGTCTAGCTGAGGCCTTGGAATTTAGTGAGAGAAATAAGGTATTAATGCATGTAATTGTTTCTTTCACTCTTTAAATTAATGTTATTTCTTCTCATTACCGATCCGCTATTCCACAATCTCGTGTTCTAGTTATGTCCCACTCTCAAAACTACATAGTCTTTACATTAAATGTTAAATTAATTAATATGATTTTAATAGTAATACATGGATCGGACACAATTTATATGTAGAGAATCGCTTTTGGTTTTTTCTTTACTCTTATTACCAACATGATATATGTAGTAATGCTTGTAAAGAGTACAAATCTAGAATTAGTCAATCTTATAGTTGAAGTTAAGTAATCGACAAGTCAATGAATAGGAACATGGATAGTGATGTGTGTGCATCATTGGTGCATGCAAAATTGTAGTTGATACCGAATACCAATATACATCATATATAGGGCTTATAATAAAATAGAATAAAAAATATATAAAAGAAATGCTAGAATTATAAGAAAATGTGGATATGGATTATGGAAAGTGGAAACCAGTCATCACCCCCACCCCACCCCCCTCTTTCCTTCTTTTTCGCCATTCATTCTCTTCTTTTCACACACCCCACCCCACCCCACCCACCTCTGTATCATTCCCATTCCCATATGCATCTTCTGACTCTTAACCCCTCACGCCACTGCCAGCAATAACCCTTTTTGCACTCGTAAATTTCACTAAAGCTAAACCCATTACCAAAAAATGCTCTCCGCCGCCGACCCACCGCCGCCGTCCCCCGCCAAAACTATGGGAGTAGCAACCCAACTCCTGAACCAACTCCTTCCCGCCACCCTTTCCGTCACCGGCTTCGCCTCCAGATGGCAGGTCATCCGCTCGAAGCTTGCCTCCCTCAAATCCCTCCTCTCTGAAATCTCCGACTCCCCCCACTGGTCAGAGAATCCTCTCCTGCTCACCCTTCTACCGGCCGTGCTCTCCACTCTCCGCCGCGCTGAAACACTCTGCCACCACTGCTCCGACGCTTCCTTCGCCGGAGGCAAGCTTCTGATGCAGTCTGACCTTGACATGGCCGCCGGTTGGCTTTCCCGCCAGATTAACGACCTCGAGCTCCTCATCCGTTCCGGCGTCCTTCACCAGTCCACCGCCATTGTTCTCTCGCGGCCCGAGGTGAGTTCGCCGAAGGAGGAAGTCGCGTTTTTCGTCAAAGACCTCTTCACTAGGCTCCAGATCGGCGGCTCGGAGTTTAAACGGAAGGCGCTGGACTCCTTGATTCAGCTTCTGTCGGAGGATGATAAATCCGCAGCAATTGTCGCCAAGGAAGGTAATATGAACTGTTTGATTTCCTTGCTCGATCTGACTGTCCATGATTCCATTAGAGAGCTAGCCGTTGTAGCGGTGTCGTTGCTCGTTTCCGCCGGAGATTCGCCGCGGAAGTGCGTGTTTGAGGCAGGGGCTTTGGGGCCTTTATTGAGAATCATCGAATGTGCTTCAATGCCAATGAAGGAACGAGCCGCCATGGCCGTGGAGTTCATCACCGATGATCCTGATAATTCGTGGGCGATTTCTGCTTACTCTGGAGTTCCAATTCTAATCGAATTGTGCAAATCTGGCTCAATCACTGCTCAATCACACGCAGCTGGGGCGATAAGAAATGTTTCCTGTGTTGAAGATATTCGAATGACTTTAGCAGAAGAAGGAGCTATCCCTGTTCTGATGCAATTGCTCGTTTCCGGCAGTCCATCAACACAGGGAAAGGCGGCAAACTGTATATCGATTCTCGCTTCAACGAACGAGTATTTTCGCGGATTATTGTTGCACGACAAGGGTTTTCAAAGATTGTTAGAACTGTTTCAGGAATGCTTGAGTTCTGATACATTAGAGCACGTTTTACGTGCTATTTATTCACTATCTGCCTCAGATATTGGCTATAGAATGTTATCTGGATCAACATCGTTTATTATACAACTTACCGAGCTTTTAAAGCATGGGAATGTAATGTTACAGCACATATCTGCTTCATTGCTGGCTAATTTAGCGATCAGTGATGGTAATAAGAGGGCCATTGCTGGTTGTATGGGTTCTTTGGTGAAGCTAATGGAGTCTGTGAAGCCTGATGGGATGCAGGAGGTTGGGGCGAAAGCATTGTTGTCACTGTTATTGGTGAAATCGAACAAGAAAGAGTTTGTGAGGGATGAGAAGAATTTGATGAGGTTGATGCAAATGTTGGATCCTAAAAATGAGGTTGTCTTGAAGAAGTTTCCGGTGGCAGTGGTGGCGGCAATCTTGGCCGGAGGGAGCCAGGGCTGTCGGAAGAAGCTTGTTGCAGCTGGTGCTTATGCGCATTTGCAGAGATTGGCGGAGTTGGATGTGCAGGGAGCTAAGAAGGCTTTGCAGAGACTTTCTTCAAATAGGTTAACAAGTATATTGAGCAGGGCTTGGAGGGACTAATCAAGAATCTATCTCCTCCCAATGAAAGGTAATACCTCGATAACTTTTGTTACATGTTAAAAGTTTCGATTCATATTGATCTGATCATCAACAAGCTCGAAGATTGGAATTTGATTAGGGCTTAAATAACTAGATCTTTGGAATGCCACATTGTGATTTAATCTGAGTGGGATAACTCTTAAGTAGGGTAAATTTGAGAAAATTTTTGCAGCTCAAGATTTGAAATAGATTGGTGGATTAGAACATGTATCAGGGTCTGATTTCAAGAATGATGCTTTAGATAACAATAAAGAACTTAAAAAAGAATCACATTGAAGCAAAATCAGCTCATGAGCTGATCCATGTGATATATTGGTTCTTTGTCAATGATCTAAAGGATCCTAAGCAGGCTAGATATGGACTCTTTTAGAGAACACTGTTTGTTGTTAGATCTTAATGGCCAACTTACAATATAGACTGAAATCTAAATTTGCTTCATTTATAGTGGGCAAGTAAGCAGTTGGTCTTAATTAACATTGAATCCTTGGGGAAAAATAAAGAAAGTTCACATGATAATCATATGATGGGTCAGCAGAAAATGTGCTTTTTAGTTATAACTTATAACTGTATTCCATTATATTGATGATGCCATGCGAGGGCCACGAATCATCTGAATTTCCATGTACATAATTGAGATGTCATCTTGGTGGGTGTTGTGTTTCATTTCTTGACCAAAACTGTTGTATATCTCATCTTTCTCATCATACATTCTATAATCGTACGAACATCATCCAACATTCTCATTGATGTGTTTCCTTTCCCTTTTCCTTGTTTTCTACAGAAAATCAACCGTGCTTCTCTAACCGTCCACCAGGAGTGAAACAAACACACTGAACCTCGAAAGGTTTTAGCTAAAGGTAGTATACTGTATAATATGGAAGAAGAAGAAAATTGCCAAAAAAAAAAAGGGGTTGTTTCTAATTTATTCAACAATGGCTGGCATGGCATGGCATGGCATGGCATGGATGCGGTTTTTATCGAGTATCCTTGTTTCGATTTTTTTTTCCTAATATTTCATTAGTTATTTGATAGGTGTGAGTGAAGCAGAGTGTTGTTTTCACCTCTGTAATTCCTTTGTAATTTTGTTTATTAATGTACATTTGTGTCTTGCTGTCTTCTTCTATCTTTGCTCATTGTATTTCAATCTCGTATTTTAGTTTCCCAAGCACAATTTTTTCTGTGATAAATCTTTTATATTATTTTCTTTTTATAAGTAATAGAATATGTAAAAGGAATTGAAGGGAAGGTGGTGAGGTCCGGCGCAGATGAAGGGGAAAAGTGCATCTAAATTATGAAGAACAATTTGACTTCAATTTTTTTTTATATTAAAGTGCATCTTAAAAACTTGGTCCTATGATCCTATCACAGTTAATGTTTAGCCAATAGTTTTGGGTCCAACCTAAACCCTAGTAACCAACCAAATCTCAAATTATTTCATCTCAAACCACTTTTATTTACAAACTATAACTCCTGAATTTATTGATTATTGACATTGAAAGTAAATATAATCAATTTATTTGGTCTTTTTATGATTGAGTCAGTAGAATTACCAATTATATTACAGGTTTGAGATTAAAAAACAAATTCTACAAACATAGTAGGTGTAAAAATATATTTTCAAAGTTTGAGGATAAATAAACAGTTTTTGAAATGTTAGTGTGTACAAATATTTTTCCAAAATTTGATGAACAAAAATATTTAATAGACCAACTATTTTGATGAAAAAGAAAAGATAAATAGAATCTCCATACTTTACGGAGTTCTAGTTCCAGTCTTCCACAGAGATTTAGATATAATTTAGTTTAACTTGAGCTGTGTATATGATATTATATTTTATGTATAATAGTATTAAAATTTAGCTAAAATTAATTTGATTGAAATTAAAAAAGAATATTAATTAAAATCTAAAAATCTATTTCAGCCTATAAAAGTAAAAATCTACTTAGCAGAGTCCATATATCTGCAAACCCGATTCCCAAGCAAGAAAGGAATAAGCAATGGAGAACGAAGCGCCTGGATCTTTAGAAGCCACCGTCGACGGCCACCCTCAGATTGCCCTCGTCAACACCTTCTGTGAAATCACCGCCTGCGCCTCCAAATCGGAAGCACTCTTCTTCTTGGAGTCGCACAACTTCGATCTTGACGCCGCCGTCTCAACTTTCCTCGACGACGCTATCCCTCCCGAAGCCGCCGCCGCCGCTATTCCGGCTTCACCGGCGGGGCAGTCTAATTCTCACTATTCGCCGTCTGAGTCGCTGTCGGCTTCTCCTCGTTCCCGATCCCCTTCACCGTCGCCTGCTTCCCGCTCTTACAATCTCCGCCCTAAACCTAGTACCGGCGCATCCGTTTCTGGTGGCGGGAAACGCGGAGGTGGAGTTGCAGGCGGTGGAATTAGGACTTTCGCGGATCTGAATAGGAACCCTAAGGATGAGGATTCTGATAACGATTCTGATTATGATCCCCAGGAGTACTACACCGGCGGAGAAAAGAGGTGAATTTCGTTCTTTTTCCTTAATTTAGATGAAAGTCGTTAACTTTTTTGAATCTAGTTTGATTTAATTATCAAGTTACAATTCCTAGTAGACTGTAGAATTAGTACTGGAATGGAATTGATGAAGGCCGTTGATATATTGTTATGATTTATGTATGGTTTTTTACTATCTAGAGTGAATGACATGAATCACCGTTGCCAAAATTAAACTAGTTCATTATGTAATGAAGAAAATAGTGTGTAAGCATCCTAGCTCAGTTTATCATTCTGTGTTATAGTGGAATGCTTGTTCGAGGTCCAAAGAAGCCAAAAGATGTAGATGACATATTTAATCAAGCAAGGCAACGAGGAGGTGTAGAAGCATCTGCTGAACATCTTATGCCTTCTTCAAGCTCAAGAAGCTTTGCTGGAACTGCAAGGCTACTTTCTGGGGAGGCGCCGTCTACCCCTCGACAGCCTGAAATTGTTAACCATACTATTACGTTTTGGAGGAATGGCTTTACAGTTGATGATGGACCTCTAAGGAGGCTAGATGATCCTGCAAATGCATCTTTCTTGGAGGTAATTTCTTCATGTTTTGTTCGATTTTTATATTGGGAGATGATTGAAGGACATTGTTTCTATACTCTGTGACCTGTGTTACCCCACTTGAATTACTTGAATAACGAACGATGGGAAACCTGGTTGTTGGTTTCGCAATCTGCTTGAAAATGTGTAGACTATGGGACTGTAGAGAGAGAGAGAGTTTGGATGAGTTTATGCTAAAAAGCTCACAAATAGTTTTTTATATTTAATGAGCTTTAGGGGAGTGGAAGTGAGGGAGACAATAAACACTAGAAAAGCTCTAATCTCTATGTGATGACATTTAGTTTTGTAGCTCCTGAGATAGTTCGTGAGAGAGACTGACTGAGTCTTCGGTTGTGTAGCTAACAAGTAGATTAGTCTTAATATGATGACACTTCCAATTCGTGTTTTTCTTCCATAACTATTACCTGTGCATCCCCAGCCACAAAGTTTGGCGTTCAGCCTCATCACTAGTGATTACCATTCATCAGATACCAGTGCTATCAGTCACTGCAGACATATATTATATCCTCAATGAGATATCATCTATCAGGGAAGGCCTTTGCCTGAGTTCTAATGTACACCAATCATATATTGTGGTCTCTCAACCTTGTATTCTCCAATACATTGAACTTAAAAGTTCTTGTGTAAGCAAGTAGGAACTTCTCAAGTTATCTATACTTGAATTCTTTGGTTAAAAATTTTCTGAAAGTAAGCGTGTGGTTTATATTATGTCTGTAAATTGTGATGCAGAGTATAACAAATTCCGAGTGCCCAAAGGAACTTGCACCCGCAGATAAGAAGACTGCCGTTCATGTTAATCTTACTAGGAAGGAGGAAGACTACAAGGTTAATATCTATATTGTTTCACCAGTAACACTTCTCAACATTATTTTCCCTCTCTCTCACACACACATTTACAGGAGGCAGGAAAACCCCGTCTTCCATTCCGAGGTGTTGGAAGAACACTAGGTAGCACCAGCGATACAGCCGCACCTATTGAACCGAATAGTGCTCCAGTTGTCTTGGCTGCTGCTCCCACACCATCCCCAGGTCTGGTCGTTGATCAAACACAACCTTCTACATCTATACAGCTGAGGTTGGCAGATGGTACTCGCATGGTTTCACGCTTCAATAACTACCATACCATCAGAGATATACGAGGCTTCATTGATGCTTCGAGGCCTGATGGACCAAGAACTTATCAACTGCAAACTATGGGTTTCCCTCCCAAACAACTCACCGATCTGGACCAGACGATAGACGAAGCTGGAATCACCAATTCAGTTGTGATCCAGAAACTATAGATACCACTAGCCAGTTTATCTATCAATCATCATCTTGCAGTGAACATATGCTAAACTCTAATTATGTCCTTATTGTATGTTAAACACAATTGAATTTGCTTATTTATTAGCTCTTTATTTGGCCAATGTTGTTCCATTGATTTACATCCAAAGCTGAATAACAAAACCAGTTTGCAGAAATCATGACAGGCAAATTGAACAAGAAAGAAAAGATATACAAGGGTTTGTATCTATAACCCCTCCTTGAAGCTCAGATCAAGAATGTGGATCGCTCAAAGGATAACGGCCTTAAAGATCGTATTTTGATCTCATACGTTCTACGAGCAGAGATCCCATCCCAAGCAGCTTGGAATCGCGAAGAAGAAGCAGCACCATCATCAACCACATTGCATACAGTGCCAATGTAGTTCCCACAGTTTCTACAGAGCAGCTTGGTTCGTCGTTGAAACAGCCTCCATGAGTTCTTGGAGGCCAAATATGGCAACCATCGACCTTTATTAATTTGAGTAAACCTGCTCTCATCAATGGAGAAGAACGAAATAACCCCTCGTTTCATCGACTTCCCATATTTCTCATCGATCATTGATACGTTGCGGTTGCATGAGTTCAGGTTTAGCTCGTATCCACAGGAGCCACAGCTGTGAAAATGGAGAAATCTTGCATGGTATATCAGTATATGATACTAAGTCTATTCAAAGTAACTAAAACTGAGAGGATAGAGAGAAAATAGAACCTGTAAGAAACATGTGTTGTAAGAGAGAAGGAATTAGATGATGACCATGGAAGAACATCAACAACCTCGGGACTATCCCCATTGTTCATCTTTTTGATCCTTTCACAGCATCTAGAGAGAGAGAGAGAGAGAGAGATTTATCTGTGTGCAGATAAGGACATGACAGCAGCGAGCGTAGACAGCTGCAAAAGGCTTGCAACGGTAACTAGCTGGGAAATGATTGCGTGTGTTCAGGTGTAGCTGCGCCTCACCAAAATTCAATATATTGATTGTAGAAAGAATATTAACGTCTTCTTTAGTTGCAAATATAACTAAACCTTTTGAATTTGACAAAATAAAAGAAAATAGGACGACTTTAGTTATATCTTACAATGCAGACAAATTGATATTTTTCCGATAATGTGATGTTTCCCAACATTACTATAATACTTATTATTCAAAATTATACAAATATTTATGTATATGTCTAAATACATCATCCAACATTACTAAGTATTTATTATTCAAAATTATACAAATATTTATGAATATGTCTAAATAGAGGATGTATAGTGACTTTGAATTAAGTGACATCAGTAATAAAAAAAAAAAAAAAGGAATTGTGATAGACTAAACTTTACAAACATGTAAAAATTTAGGGAGATTTTACTATTATATATCAAAGTTCAATCGAGAAATTGCTTCAATATAGTTTCACTTCTGTAGGTGATTTAATTTTCTTATTCTTATTTCAAAAAAAAAATTTGTATTCTATTTAATTATTTAGCTTTAACAGTCTTGTAGGTAATACAACCTGAATTAGCGTAATATTATCAATGAATTGACATTTGGTAGCAAAGTGGAACAAAAAACACTACTTGGTAAATATAGTATCTATTAATCGTTTTAAATTGTAAAATAAAATACAAACTTTATATTATTTTGTAATTCTAAGTCATCACTGTTTCTCTGGAGAAAAATTGTGAACATGTTTGACTAGTTTATCCATCCTAACGCTCAACATATTATTTTGTTCAGATTTCATTAATTTTTATCGTTATAGTATTTGATCGACAATATTACAGCTAATGCAGATAGATTAATGGAACACTTTCATCCTAAAACTCAACATATTATTTTACTCAGATTTCATTAATTTGTATCTTTATAGCATTTGATCGACAATACAACAGCTAATGCGGACAGATTAATGGAACATTTTCATCCTAACGCTCAACATATTATTTTGTTCAGATTTCATTAATTTTTATCTTTATAGCATTTGATCGACAATATAACAACTAATGCGGACAAATTAATGGAACACTTTTACAAGATCCACGCGGATTGAATTAAAATAATGTTATGTTCATGATTTATTTTGTTAAATAAAAAATTTTGAATTCAAATTACACTTCATATTTTTTGTATATGTTTTTAAAGAAAATTAAGCCAGATTAATTGGCAAGGATCTAGTATCTATTATCTGAGGAAAGCTGCCCGCGGGCAGACTGAACCCCATTGTTCCGACATCATTTCTCCAGGCCCCGAATTTCTCTCTTCAACCCCGCAATTAGGGTTTCTGCTTCTCTCTTCCCACTTCAAACTTCAAGCTTAAAATTGAGCTGAAATCTGCTGCACTTTCTTCGATCGAAGCTGCAAATACGCAGGTCGAGATGGCGAAGACGAAGCCGGGAAAAAAAGACCTCGATTCCTACACTATCAAAGGGACCGCTAAAGTTGTTAGACGTATTTTCAATTTGCCCTCGCTTTTGTGTGTGTTTGCGTGCGTGTTTTGGGTTATATTTTGTGGCGTCGATGTTTTATTTTCGAAATGTTTCCTATTTTTTTGTACGTTGGATTATCGAGAGTCAGTTTTGAGCCATTTTTTCGGTTTGTTTGTTTTAATGTGTTTGGGTCGTGCTTTATAGTGCAGAAGCATGCTACCTTTTTCCAAGGAATTAGGAATGATGTTTGGTGTTGGTTAGAATTTGGAAATGTTTAATTTTTGGCAACTAGCTGTTGAAAATTCCGTTTAAACTTCTTTATGTAATTTTTCGTGAAAGTTTGTGTAGCTATTTGAAATAGGATGAATGTCGGTGTGGGATTCCATTCAGTTACTCTTTGAGCCCATTTGTCTAAATCCTAGTCTCGAGTGAAATAAATGAAGTTGGAGTTTTCAGCAACTAATTTTCTTCGTTTCATCTGGTATAGTCGGCAAAATGTGTTATTTTTCTGTTGAAAGTTATCTTTTGAAGTTTGAACAATATCTTGAACTATGTGTTGTCCTATATGCATATTATCATCTCTCTCTGCCACTTGGCAGCTTCATTGAGATAACTTTTGAACTATGTGTTGTCCTATATGCTCCCATATGTGCGCGCACACACACGTCACTCTTATGCTGACACTTGTGATATGTGTATTTGGCATAGTTTAGTTGAGGTGAACTTTTGAGGACATGGTGGACTAAGATATGTGAGTCTTTCTGTAGCTGGAGATTGTGTGTTAATGAGGCCATCCGATTCAGACAAGCCTCCATATGTGGCGAGAGTTGAGAAAATCGAGGCTGACCACAGGAATAACGTGAAAGTGCGGGTACGGTGGTATTACCGCCCTGAAGAATCAATTGGGGGCCGCAGGCAGTTCCATGGTGCCAAAGAACTCTTCTTATCAGACCACTACGATGTACAAAGTGCTCATACTATAGAAGGCAAGTGCATTGTGCATACCTTTAAGAACTACACCAAGCTCGAGAATGTGGGAGCAGAGGATTACTTTTGCAGGTTTGAGTACAAAGCTGCTACTGGAAGCTTCACTCCTGACCGAGTTGCTGTGTGAGTGTCAATTACCATAATTTTGACAATCAGTTCATAAATCGTGAAAATATAGAGATTGTCTTTTGGTTATTTAACTTGAACTTCATTTTATTTTATTTTGTGTGTGTTTGGTTTTGTGTTTATTAAGCTATTGCAAGTGTGAGATGCCTTATAACCCGGATGATCTCATGGTGCAATGCGAAGGATGCAAAGACTGGTATGGCTTATGCTCTTATGTTTTTTTTTCTTTCCTCTTACTCTCTGGAGTTATTACTTGTGCTCTTTTTTTAAATGTTTGGATTTCAATTCTTCCATTCTCCTGTCTCAAATGCATATCACCTATTGCTAGTTATTAATACTTAGAATTGCTTTCAAGTGTGAAGCAACTATCGTGGCAACACACGGTGAGGGAATCAGCAGGTTGTAATAAATTAGTGTTTTGCAATGAACTTCATCTTTTGAATATAAGATGCTAATTTGTGAGTTAATATCTAAAGCCTGTAGCATCCTTCAAGAGACTGACAATTAGGAAGGCGGCAAGACCACTTATTATGCTGTGCATTACCCCCTTAAAGGAATTGTACTGTCTGCTTTTCTAGAGAATACACTCTCTGTTTTAACGAGAGCCCTGATTAGCATTAACTGTCTGTGAGAATTTATTGAGCTGTCTGATGGGAGGTATACAAGGCCTTTCATTTGGCCAACAATGTAAATTTTGTAGTTGAGTGAGTCAGCTTTGTGGCCAGTAGACTGGAGAAATCAATCAATGAGGTAACACAAGTACAGGATTACAGTATGATCGAGTTAATAATCAAACTATTCACATCTTGCAATCACAAGAATGTGAATTTGTGTGGTTGACTGTTTAAGCTTCTAGTTGGGTTACAGTTGGTTATTGTAAGGTATTTCCTGTAAATGTTCTTGCATTGTTTTTTTTTGACTAGAAGTTAGTTTCTTCACACATTTTCTACATCCATATCTCAGTATTACAGGCATCTATAGTAATGCGAGCATCTATATCTCAGTTGAATCTTTTTTGCTAGTGTTATCTGATGCATTTTTTGGTTGAAGGTTTCATCCTTCTTGTATGGGTATGACCATTGAAGAAGCTAAGAAGTTGGATCAGTTCTTATGTTCCGATTGTTCATCTGATGACGACACCAAAAGGTCTTTGAACTCATTTCCTGTATCACCTGCTGCTGAAACAAAGGTATTATCTCTTGTCAGTATTTGGTTTTTATGCTGTATAATACATATCCGGTAACTTCAATTCCTTCTGTTTTGAGCTAAACGAATTTTCTGAAGCAATACATGAGTTGAGTGATTACTATGGAGCTTTACAACTTAAATCTACAAAGAGCCAAAAGTTAACAGCCATGAAGGGATTTTGTTCTTTTTGGTCATGTGTCCTTAATCTTTATCCACTATTCTTCTGCTCCTTTAAACTCTCCCATACTTATTTCCATGACAGCATTTTACCCTTCTATAAAATCTTCATAGAATTACACGCCTTGAAAACTTGGGTCATAGTTTTAAATAATAATGATGCCTCTAAAAAAGACAATCAGCGAAGTGAAAACAATGCTAATTCGCTCTGATATTTCATGTGTACTACTTAACTTCGACTCCTACACTATATGAAGCTACAAGCATGATAAATGAATTCTTTTTCGTCAACTCAAGTAAGCTATTCTAACAGTCGATGATTTGTGTATTTTTAGGTGGAGCCAAAGCGTAGAAAGAGATGACAAAATCGTTTTGATGCATCATGAGGTTGTACCATTTTCTTGCATGTTAGCGCCACTATTTGTTGTAGTTGTGGAATTGTAGTGTGCAGAGAAGATACTAAGCATGAAACCAAGTCCAGAGAGGCTTTTCCTAATTTATGGAAAACTTTGTTATTATCGATTAATGCATCTCTGTGCAGACTGTGATTAAGTACACTTAAGGCGATGCACTTCCCCCGGAAACATGGAAACTGTTTTCGTGATGAGCCTGTCAAACCTATTAACCCTATTCATCAAAAACCGCAAGTGTAACTTGCAATCGTGTGAATGCTAATCATTATGTTTTGTGGTGCATATGTTTAGTTCATGTATTCCTTTCCCCCGCCCCGTTTCTCCTCAATACACGCAAGGTTGAGTGTTTCGATGCTCAATGTTGTTTGTCGATGATTTTGTCCATCCTTGTGGGATTCTTGTTCTGTTGCTTGAAAGAACTCAACCTGAAACTCTTTTGACTACTTATTTACCACTTGTACTTTTTGTGGGCTTAGTCATGAAAATCCATTCCAAGTAGTGTTTTTTTTTTTTTTTAATATTTCAGGATAACCCTCGAGTTGTAAGGACCAATTTACCATTATATCTTCTTTCCCTATAATAAAAACAAGATCGGTAGAGATACGTAGCATAAAATCAATCTTCAAAACTGATTAATGTAATTTCTTAAATCATTCAATACAAGAAAAGCAAAGAAAAATCATTAACAATCTTCCACAAAAGCAAATATAGATCAGATGCATAAAACAATGTAATCTTGAACACAAATCCAATGATCAACATTCAAGTTCAACACCATAGAATTTCTCACCAAAAGAGCATACAACAAACACCACACAACATCTACCTTAAACTGCAACTCAAAACCATAAATAGTCTTCTAATCATCACCATACGCTCGAAAACAATACCGTTCTTGATAGAAATCATTGAAGAAGAGATCAGCTTCGAACCATTTAGGGTAACGAACAAGATCACCAGCGACGAACCTCATATAACGCTTGCTCCCTTCAGGCACCACTCTCACTTCCCCTTCCTCAATATAAACGAGCTGGTCAACTTGCCAGTCCCATGGAAGCATGCATTTGCCCGTCTTCCATATAGACCATCTCGACACATTCAGCTCAGCCAATCGGTCCTTTGACACTTTCCTTTCAACCTTCACATTGTACAGATCCTCCAACGACTTCTCCATCCTCACTGCTCGTATGGCATTATAACGAGTAGGAGTAGCACTAAACCTTTTACATTTTTTGGCAGAGGATGAGGTTAGCATTGGAGCCATGATACTACTAGCCATGTTATCAAGTTTTAGACTTGACTAAACAAATCGAACGCCTGCATTAAGACACAAAGTCTCGACTTTATTTTGTTTGTAGAAATCTATAAAACTGTAATAAAACAGGGGTAGGTGTGTAAAACATAGAGACCTTATCAGCATTCATATGAAAGAAACCTTCTGCAAAACAAACCTATTGTCCCTTTCCATATATATATGGATTCATTACCTTAAATATCATAAAACACACAGTTTTCCATTTAATTTTCTTGAAATTTACAAACACTTCCTAACGTTAACCAGGATTCATTTCCTTAAATGCCATAAAAAAACACGGTTTTCCATTTTTATTTTCTTGAAATTTACAAACACTTCCTAATCTGCAAACCGCAAAATGTAAAATGAAAATTAAATATTCAGAAACAACCGTATATTAGCAAAAATCTACAAAACCAGTCCGAAAAAAATAAGTCCTCAATTGATGCCACATATTTCAAGAATCAAGATTTCGAAACGAGTGCTTCTGCTAAATGCGTTCTTCGTTTTTCCATTAAAAATTCCATCTTTTATTTTTCTGCAAAAAAAAAAAAAAAAAAAAATCTCTTTCATCTGCAGATTTCTTCCATTTCAATACTGAAAGTAAATAATGAATGAATGCAATTTATTCCATGGAAAAGACAATCAACAGAATTGAAAAGATCAAGAACAGGCAATCGCTGTAAACGAAAGCCCTAATATAAGAGAAGAACTGCTTACCGTTTAGAGAAGAATTGCTTAAACCCCACAAATAGAGTTGCGCAGGGGTTTATCCATAAAAAGAGGTCTGTTTCGGAGTTTTTTCCTTCTCTCAAAAAGGTCCCTCCAGTTTCGAACATATACCAATCAGTCCAATAGTTTCATCTAATATTACAAAATACCCTCCCTCACATGGCCTTCAATTTTTTGAGAACTATGAATTTGATTGGCTATCATATACGGGTCCATAAACGGGTCAATCATATCTCTCTCGGGCCTTAAAAAGCGGGACCCGACCCGGATCCGGGCCCGGAAATGTTGCATCATCTTGATTTTACGTGTCTACGTTTAGGCTTTAAATTTAGTTTTATGATAAGTTCCCAAGGTTTCCATTCATGGAGTTAAACTAAAGAAAAGTGAGAATTCAATCTTGCAAGAATCATGGGAATGGTGATGCAGGTTAAAAACGGAGGATTTTCTCTCTCTAAAGGATCATTTGCAACTCATCCACCGCTTCCATCAAGAAGGAAATGCTATGTACTTGCAAAAGCCACTGTTCCTTCAAGAACTCAAGTATCATTCATTCACTTTCTTTATAAAAGTCAATTTTTTTGTTTTCTTTCCTTTTCCTTTGAAAACCTGGAGTTAGAGATTTGCGAGAAGTTTGTAATTAGTGGGCTGTGGTTCTTTTGTGTTTAAACAAGTGCAAATGAAGCTTAATTTGAAGTTGATTTGGTGTTTAGAGGATCATGGAGAGTATACCCGTGAGTGGGGAAGTTGGTGGTGCTGGTGGTGCTTATTCATACAATGCTTTGAAAAGATTGGATAGCTTGTGGAGTAACATTTGCTCTGCTTCACCAGGTATATATCACTCTGAATTATGTTTCTTTTGAGTGGAATAGAGACGATAAATGACGTAAATTTGTTTTCAGTTGTTCAGGAACCTCAGCAAGTGGTTTCAAATGTTTCCGGTTTATTTCACGAATCTGAGCTGGCTGAAAAATGTGCTGATATGTTTGATGTCATAGTCTGTGGTGGCACATTGGGAATCTTTGTTGCTACTGCTTTGAGTTCTAGAGGCATTCGAGTTGGGATCGTGGAGAGGAGTATATTGAGAGGGGTATTAGTTATTATAGTTTCTTGCTGGCATTTGTTTTAGTAAATATCTTGAGGGGCTAATGAATCATTAATGTTTGACATGATATCTTTGTGATTGGCAGAGGGAACAAGAGTGGAATATATCAAGGAAAGAGCTTTTGGAGCTTGTTGAAGTTGGTGTTCTAACAGAAGATGACATTGATAATGTTATTGCTGCCACATTCAATCCTGTATGTTACTTTACTTCAGATGTTTATAATGAGGAACTTCTTAAATACTTGATCAAATGATTTTGGACTGGTTATAATGTGATCAAATTTGTGTAAACTTTGCAGAATAGGTGTGGATTTGAAAAGAAGGGCGAGATTTGGGTTAATGACATTCTCAATCTTGGTATTTCGTAAGTTTAATATTATCTTCCAATTTTCAGTTAGTTACTTCATAAGAGCTATCTTTAATTTTATCTTGCATTGTAGGCCTGCCAAGCTTATAGAAATCGTGAGGAAACGTTTTGATAGCCTTGGTGGTGTCATCTTTGAGGGGTGCAGTGTATCTCACATATCAATTTATGAGGATTCAGCTGTAAGAATACATATATAACAGACAGCCTATGAAATATAACTTTACTTTTCTGACATACTTTTTCACAACAAGGTATTACAACTAACAGATGGGAGGTTTCTATCATCACGGCTTGTAATTGATGCCATGGGAAACTTTTCTCCTGTTGTGAAACAAGTTGAGTTCTCTATGACAAATATTCGTCCACTCTACACATCATCTTATGCTTCTAAATATGAACTATTCTGATGCATACAGATTAGAGGTGGAAGGAAACCAGATGGTGTTTGCCTTGTCGTTGGTTCTTGTGGCCGTGGTTTCAAAGAGAATACGACAAGTGATGTCATATTTAGCAGTGATTCTGTGAAGTCTGTTGGACAGTCAGTAGCACAATATTTTTGGGAGGTGTGTTGAGTTAAAGAACATATCTACATTCTCCATTGAATTGAATGAATAGTCGTTTAGGATTATCGGGTTTGCTATATTTTCAGGCATTCCCTGCTGGGTCGGGCCCTCTTGATCGAACCACATATATGTTCACCTACCTTTCCCCTGAACCAGGATCTCCCCTATTAGAAGAGTTGCTTGAAGACTATTGGGAGTTAATGCCACAGTATCAAGTAATGTCCCAAAATTGGTTTTCAAAAAGGATGGTTTTGAACATATTTTGATAACATGTCATTTTTTCCAACTACACAGGGTGTGTCTCTTGCTGATCTGGAGATCTTGAGAGTGATATACGGCATTTTTCCTACATATCGTGACAGGTAATATCTGCAACTATCCATAAACTATGATAACTGGAATATTGCAGATCAAATCTGAGGTTGAAAAATGCCTCTAAATCCTTTTGTTTGCTGGTTTCTGTAAATCGCTTACAGCCCGTTGCCTGCAAGCTTTGATCGTGTTCTACAGGTGTTATACCCGACATTTCTCCTAAACCTCCATATATTATTATTGCTTATTGTTCAATGATTTCCACTTAGTCATAACCTCTACAGTTTGGCGATGCTAGTGGTATACAATCACCCGTTTCTTTTGGTGGTTTTGGGAGCTTAACAAGGCACCTTGGAAGATTATCCGCAGGTATAAACGGTTTATTAGAACAGTGTAAGCAGATCAAGAATGACCGCTATTGAAACTAGTTTCTGTGTTTTTACGAGGTTTAAGGCATACATGAAGCAATCAACCACAATTTTCTTGATTGCCAGAGCTTATCGCTGTTAAACCCGTATATGGTCAGTTATCCCAACTTCTTTCTCTCTGTAAAATAGGCTACCCTTAAATCGATTAAACCTGATGATCTGCAGCCCAACTTAAGTGCTTCCTGGTTGTTTCAAAGAGCCATGTCTGCCAAAAAGCAATCCAGTGTTTCGCCTACTTTCATAAACGAGCTCTTATATGCCAATTTCGACAGCATGCAGGTATTTACTTCTCATGTAATAGTAAAGCAACTCATATTCTTCGTCTCTAATATATACATTTTTGCCAGAAACTAGGGGACCCAGTGCTTAGGCCATTTCTACAGGATGTGATACAGTTTGGTCCTCTTGTGAAGACATTAGGCCTAGTCATGCTGACTCGACCTCTGATTATACCTACGATATTCAACCAGGTAGTATCAAATTTGATGATCATCTGTCTGAGTTAAGAATCTAATTGTGATTGTGATATGCAGGTTGGTTTACCAGTGCTTTTCGACTGGTCAGGACACTTTGTGATGTTGGGATACTACACCTTTCTTTCCTCGTACATCGACCCTTTGATTAGGTAATCCTAAAGTTTACGAAAAACCATGAATTTGATGATCATCATTTGATTTCGATGAAACATTACTAGAGAACCATTGAATACTAAGATTGAGTTCAAGTGTTTACAGGCCATTGATGAACAGATTCCCAGCAAAGATGAGATATGAATGGAAGCAAAAGCTTGAGGCTTGGAAGTATGGATCTGGTCTTGACTATACATTGAGCCATTCTCAGAAAAGTAATCAACAAAAATGATAGTTTTGTTGTTATATTTTTTCCCTCGATTTTTTGACCGAATATGATGAATATAATTCATGTAGACTTGGATAAAGACGTGTTATTGTTGTATAGGGATACAAAACATAGTTCCCTGATACTCCATGTTTTTGCATTGAGTTTGTAAACATGTGTGTATATCTATTATGTGTCTATCCATTATCTATTTCTATTGTCTATATAAAAGTGTGGATGTTTCTTACAAAATATAGATTGTCGAATATATCTCTATCAAATATTATTATTTAATGTTATAATAATAATAATTTAAGTTTTCATATTTAAATAATTTTATATTAGAATCCTAGCTAATTCAAAATCTTATAGAATTCTATTAGAATTAGAACTATAATATAAAAGTGTTATATATAAGGTATTTATATTATTATTTATTTTCTTAATTTAAATTGATATCCATGTGCGTGGTCCAAAACTTGTATATGATAAGTTTTCTACAGTGTTGTTAATTAAGTTCTAAAAGTGTTACACTTTTGGAAAGCTGAATATAAACACTATGAATATCTATAAAAAAGAAAAAAAATAAAGATTTCTTGATTGCCATTTAAATTGTAAATTTTGGCTAGTAATAGTTTTTTTATTAACATGAAGAAGACTTGAGCTATTTTATTGCGAAAATAAAATACCATAGTCTTAAAAGTTATTAGATAAAGAATAATCTAAAAAAATATTACCTTTGAGTCTTGTTCGACAAAATTATTACTTGTCTTCCCAGATGTTTTTCAAAATAATTGACTTTTTGTGTCCTAAAGAATCAAAATGCAATCGTCTGTAAGTTTTTTTTTTTCCTTAAATTCTCTCTATAAATATTTATACTGGTGACGTGGCTGATCTCAGTGGTGCCACGTGAATGTAGTTGACATTGCTTATAATATGATGTAAATAATGTATAATACACACATATACACAGCAGAGGAAAGGAAACAGGAAAATAATAGAGATGAGCTTCTCAGCGGGGAGATTGGCAGGCACTGAGGGAGCTTATTTTTTGCATGAATCCAAAAAGGCCGTGACCCGAATCCTCGAAAATCAAAAGAACTCTGCAAATTTCGTAAAGCCAATTGCAGAATCAAAGGAACCACCGTCGCCGGATGTTCTGCCGGAGGTTTTGAGGCACTCTCTGCCGCCCAAGATTTTCAATTCTCCGGCGGAGAATCCCGGATCCTCTTTCTCCGAATCCTCCAAATGGGCTTTCAAGCCCGACCCTAATATTGCGGCCCGCTCGGGTGTGTCGCCTGATGCCCTTAATCCTCTCAGGGCTTACGTTTCTCTGCCTCAGACCACTTTCGGACCCAAAAGGTTTCTTCTTTTCTCTACATTTTTTTTTTTTTGCAATTTTTATCTTCAGTGGGGTTTTTTTTGTTGTTGTTATGGGCTTGTTCTGTTTTTAATAATTGAGCAAAATGAATGCAAATTATCAATTGGTATTGTGTTCCAAACATGATTGATGATGCTCTAAAGATTGGAAATTATTTAGATTTCGAAGATTTAAGTTGTGTAATGATTAAAGTGAATTCTTATCATTGTTTAAGTTGTTGTTGGATCATTGATGGAGTTATATCTGATGAGACTCAGGTGGCAGCTGCCCAATTCGGAGAAGTCGTTTTTGGCCTCAACTGCAAACGATTTGAGGCAGGATAAACACGGCCCGATCGACCCCGAGAAGTTGAAAGGGCTATCTCAGAGTGAGTTCTGATTCAGCTTCTCCATATATATTGCTTCCTTGTTATTGATCTCTTTGTCTGTGTTTTCATTTTCTTGGCAGTTGGATCTGCATTTGCTGTTGCTACTGCTATTGTCTTTGGTGGTGCCACCCTCGTCTTTGGGCTGGCAGCATCCAAACTCAACCTGCATAATGTAAGTAGAATGCCCCTACATTATATCATGCATAGTTTCTCATCTGTTTGTGATCAATAAGGTGTAGTTTTCTTTGTTTATCACATGTGTACTGTTACTATTAACATGGACTGAAGTGGTTTCCGTTTCGTTGTTGGTAGAGTGATGATATTCGGAACAAAGGGAAGGACCTGATTCGACCCAAGTTTGAATTGTTCAAAGATCGATTAGCCCCCTTAAGAACTCGGGTATGTTGAAGCTATATCAAACAAAGAGAGAATGTTGATGGCTTAATGTTTTCTTGCTAATTCTTTTATCTCCATTTGTTGGATGGTTTTAGGCTGAATCCATATCAAAGAAATGGCATTTGGAGAAGGAAGTATCTTTGAAAGAGAAGCCTCTTATAAGAGAGCTTTCAAGAACATTAGGAGCCAAAAATTCAACTTGAATTTCTTCTTCATGTTTGTTTAACTGTAATATAGTTGTGTGTGTACAACATCTCTTTCTCTATCTCCAGACCTGAGGAATTAAGGGGCGTGTTTATAATGGTTATAGTTAACTGTTAAATGTATAAATGATATTTCTGTCCGACAATTTAAGATTTTAAATAAGGTGTTGGCAGGTGTCTTTTGATCATTGATGTTTGATGTTCTTTTAATTGCATCTAATATATTATTAACCCTGAATATCATAACTAATCCATTGAAAGTTAATATAGTGGGACTTTCTGTAGTTCTGCAATTGGAATATATTTGTTTATTATTGTCATGGATGATTAAGTATTGGTTAAGGTTATTACCTAAAAGGTAATGTTTTGCAATCCCATGTGAATGTATGAATATAAATCTTGTCACCCGATAAAAATTGAGAGATTCTATCAAATTAAATCATCTCTTTTCTATAGCAAAACATCTCATGAAATCCTCTATTATCTTTATATATTTTAATTATTATTATTTATTGCAATCTTATGTTTTCTACATTATGCATTAAAATATGAAATAAAAAATGATAAAAAAATGGTAGATATAACACCAAATGCATAAAATATGTGTATTTAATGTAACAGGTGAAAATGTTTTTTTATTTTTAATTATAGCAAATTTAAATTAAATTAAGCATTCATAAATACGTGTATAAAAAATAAACTAAAAAGAAAAGGAAGATTCTTTGCAGCAGCTCAAGTCAACAGCAGCTATGGTTGATTTGAATTTTCCCAGTAAAAATCAAAGACAATTTGCTTTCTCTTAGAATTTCTGAAACTATGCCCTAATTCATACGATAAAAATTCCGATGAAGCTTTTGATTGGGTTATTATTGATCGGAATATTCTCCGCCGCCTATGGCCGCTGCAGTCGTGGCTGCGACACAGCGTTGGCGTCCTACTACGTGTGGCGAGGATCAAACCTAACCTTTATTTCTCAAATGACACAAATCCCAATTCGAACAATCCTCGCTTACAACCCTCAAATCCCTAATCAAGACAACGTGCTAGCCGACACCCGAATAAACGTGCCCTTCAGTTGCGATTGCCCCGACGGCGTGTATCTCCGCCACGTGTTTAACTTCACGACTTTTCCCACCGTTACTTACCTCTCAATTGCCGGAACTTACTACTCGAATTTGACCACGGTGGAGCAGTTGCGGAGTTTTAACAATTATCCGGAAACGAATATTCCGGACACTGGTGTGACGGTTAATGTGCCGGTGAATTGTAGCTGTGGGGATAGCGCTGTCTCGAGTAATTATGGATTGTTTGTTACGTATCCTCTGAGGGAAGGGGAGACCTTGGAGTCCGTGGCGGCGACGAGTAATTTGCCGGCGGATTTGGTGAGGAGTTATAATTCGGCGGCTAATTTCAGTTCAGGCAGCGGCTTGGTGTATATTCCCGGTAGAGGTCAGTAATATATATTATTTTTACTATTTTTGCTTCTCCAATTATTTCTTGTTATGATTTTTCTTGAATTATATTGAGTTTCTGTAATAAGAATATAAAGCCACTGATAATGTGATCCCCATTTGGGTCCGTATTGATAATTGGATGATGATCGAAAATATGAAATTTACAAACATATTAACACTAATTCCTGCGAAAGAGTTTTTGGGAAGTAGCAATCTTGCGTATGGAACATAAAACGAGCTAGATACAACCACCCAAGTCCAAGAAACAACAAATGGTAAGGGGTCTAAGCATTCTAGGAAAACATTCATTTAAGATAGCCTTTTCAAGTATGTATCTTGAAGTTGTTTGGGCAATGGGGGAGTTTAACTGTGTTTTAAGATGTTCAAGAGAAGTGTGAAAGGTTTTTAGTAGATGAGTGTATAAGCTCCAAAAGTAAAATCAAGATCGTATTTAATATCTTAACATCCTTGTTAAGTATCATATTAACTGCAAAATTACCATTATTAATGTCTTATAAGGTAGCAGACCTTATTTTATGCAAGTTCTTTATAAGAGCTGTCTTATTAGCGTAATTAAACATTTTGCCAGATTTGTTTTATTGGAAAGTCTGCCATTCATACTACTGATGTAGTATTTCATTATATTGACACTTTGTTGTAATTTTAATCTTCATTACTTCTGTATCTAATTTGATGAATCTCCTGGTTTGCATGCAGATCAAACTGGGAGTTTTCCGCCTCTAAATGCCAGGTAGCTACAGCTCTTACATGTTATTATTGCAAAGCTGTTTTTTTCTTTTATGTGTTGCCGCACCTTTAAGCTTATTATGAAGTTGTTAACTCATCTCCATTTTTTTTTTGCAGCAAAGGTGGTTTCACCTTCTACTCATACGGATTTTGATGTCCAGATCAAAATTTATTGTTACAAACTGCAGATAATTTTGTAAATTCTTCATGCTTTTACCCACTGCCTGCTCCTTTTGACATTCAGGATTATCTGGTGGAGCCATTGCTGGGATATCGGTTGCAGTAATAGTTGGGGTTTTGTTAGGTGCAGGTTGTCTATATGTAGTATTGCAAAGAAAGAGGAATGCGAAGAAGATTCAATTACTCTCAACAGTAAATGAAGGTCAGTTGCAACAAGCCTGACATAATACTTCCTTTAGATCCTTATAATGTAATCTGTGTTCTGGTGTCTATAGTTTCATGCTTACATGGAATATTTTACATTTTTTACTTTAGGTTGTGAATAAATTAAAAGACACTGCTGAAAACTATAGACTTGAAATCAATAACTCCAGTACAGAAACACAACTGTGAAATAATAATCCCTGTAACACTTGATTGAGGAATTCTGTTTGTAGTGGATCAATAACTCTTAACAATCACTGAAGAAGGGAAATCAGCTATAAAAGCCATGATTTAGGAAACTAAACATTCAGAATATGTAAACAAAGCATTCATTTTGAGCCAAAACAAAGTTAGGTTAACTACTTGCTCATCAATCTTGTCTCTGCAAATGTGCTGAGGCTCACTACTGCCATGTTGGATTGGATTCTTACAATTGCCAACTGTCCATCTGTCCCTTGTATACTGGCTTTACTGATAACTCTTTTTAGATGTAGATGTATGTAATGGTTCTTCACAAATAACAGAGATTTACTTAAATCTTTATTGTTACATGAAGATGCAGAACACACTAATTGTGTTACAGTTCAGCTGATTATTTGCTAGTGTACAGTTTTTTCTATTATTTTAATTTTATTGATTTTCTCTGGAAAACCATGCTGTATGGGTGTCTACGCTTGAGTTTGTTAGTTATCTGTCTTTCCTTGATTAGATTTCCTTGATTAGATTCTGGAGGCAGTGCTGTCAAAGCACCAGATTCTGGAAGCACGCGGGATGGCACAGCTCTTACAGGCATTACTGTTGACAAATCTGTTGTGTTCACATACGAAGAACTCGCAAAAGCATCTGATGACTTCAGCATTGCAAATAAGATCGGTGAAGGTGGATTTGGTGCTGTCTACTATGCCGAGCTCCGAGGTGAGGTAAGTAGTTTCTCAATTTGGTCAGAAGAAAATACATGCAAATGCAGGATTAGGTTTTCAAGGTCTCAGTTTTTCTGAGTCCATGTTGTTCACCCTTGTTCCATGTATGCTCATCAGCTGATTGAAGAATCCCTTGACATATAGTTTCATTTTCCCTGCAGAAAGCGGCAATTAAGAAAATGGATATGCAGGCCACTAATGAATTCCTTGCTGAGCTTAAGGTTTTAAGCCATGTTCATCATCTCAACCTGGTATTGCATTATATTTTTCCTCACCATTGCTCTTATCCTTTTAAGCGAGTTGGTTGTGCTAATGAAATATAGCTATAGTAACATCGAAGCACTATTACTTTTACTACTGTTCATAGCTCACTAATCAAGACATTTCAAGGTTTCTCACTTCTGATCCTGAAGAGAATCATGTTATGATTTTGTAAAATTATTCTGAGGTTATAGGGCAGTGCTGTAATTGATACTGACTTATGTTAATCTTTTTTGATTTGCTAATTTCTCTATCTTTGGGTACAGGTGCGCTTGATAGGATATTGTGTTGAGGGCTCTCTTTTCCTTGTATATGAATATATCGAGAATGGAAATCTAAGTCAACATCTCCGAGGTTCAGGTATGCTGAATTCAAATGCATAGACATGAATCAACAATTAGGCATTTGCAAAGGTTGGTTGTTATAAAATGCACTTCTCCAGGCAGGGAACCACTCCCTTGGTCAACTCGGATTCAAATTGCTCTGGATTCAGCAAGAGGTCTTGAATATATCCACGAACACACTGTCCCTGTCTACATCCATCGTGATATCAAACCGGCAAATATATTAATAGACCAGAATTTCCATGGGAAGGTTGTACAACATTGTAGATCTTGTACTTGAATGTAGAAACTTATTCATAATTAAAGTGTGTAATTCTCCAGGTTGCGGATTTTGGCTTGGCAAAACTAACAGAAGTTGGAAGTAATTCACTGCCAACAGGTCGACTTGTCGGTACATTCGGTTACATGCCTCCAGAGTAAGCCCCTTGATGCATCTTTACTTTACATACAATAAGATGGCATTAATTTTGGTTACTTTGATTTTGCAATCACTGATGAATTTGGAGAATACTATCCAAGTTGCCTAATCACCTAGTTTAACCCGTTTTTCCAAAACTATTACAGCTTAGGAGTCACTCTCCCTCAGCCAAAATACTTCTTTTCCATTGATTATCCGATGCACTGAACACACAATGACTCATATATTTCTGGTTTCAGGTATGCCCAATATGGCGATGTTTCTCCCAAAGTAGATGTTTATGCATTTGGTGTTGTCACCTATGAGTTGATCTCAGCCAAGGAAGCCATAGTCAAACAAAATGGTTCAGTTGCAGACTCGAGGGGCCTTGTTGGTTTGGTAAGTTCTTCCCAACTTTCTTGGTTAATGTTCCTACTTGGCTGTTTAGATACTCCAAAACTTACCGGCTTTTTCATGCTGATCTTACATAGTTCGAAGAAGTCCTCAGTCAGCCCGAACCAACTGAAGACCTGAAAAAACTGGTCGACCCCAGACTGGGAGATAATTACCCCCTCGACTCAGTCCTAAAGGTCAGTTCACTTCTAAAGGCTCACTCACTTTGTATATTCATAATTCAATCCTGGGTTTTAATCACAAAGTATGATATCATGTCATGGCTACAGGTTGCACAGCTTGCCAGAGCTTGTACTCATGAAAATCCACAACTACGACCAAGCATGCGTTCAATCGTCGTTGCATTGATGACTCTATCGTCTTCCACTGATAATTGGGATGTGGGTAATTTCTTTGGCAACCAAGGACTCGTAAATCTAATGTCTGGGAGGTGACAAGTAAAGCAACAACCATTCCACTCAGAATATGCAATAATATTGATGTATAATATGTGTATGTATGTACAATTTTTTTTGGTGGTTGAAAGATGAAGGAAATATTTTATAGAGAGTAATTTGTATTTAAACATGTGATTCGATTTGTTGGAACAACCGAATAAGAGAATAGAGTAAAAAAAAATTATTAAGTTCAATCTGATCCAACCAGTAAATATCATTATTATTTTTGGACTATCGGAAATACATATATTAATATCTGTTTTCAATGATTTAAAAAAAAAAATTATTAAATTCAATTCTGATCCAACCAGTAAATATTATTATTAATTTTTTTTTTTTTTGGACTATCGGAAATGCATATATTAATAACTGTTTTCAAATATTTTGGATAATTTTATTACCATACGGATTGTTAATCTAATAAAACGATGACGTTTCACTCAGGCGCCAAACGACATAGTTAGTAACCCACCACATCGGTTGCCCTTTTCAGTTTTCAGTTCAAAAGGAATCGAATGGGTGGATTTCAATTTAGGGTTACGATTGGGTTAATTGAGTTCGGATTCAAAATGATGGAAATTTGACAGTAATTGATCGTTCAGATAGAAATGAGTTCGGTGTGGGAATCTTTGTTCTTTCCTGTCAAGAATTTGGTTTCCGCTCGATGCCTCCGTAGATACGGTATGTTTGTATTTTTGTTTGTGTGTCAAGAATTTGAGTTCGGTGTGGATTTTTTCGTTGAATTTTTAGTGAACTGTGTGTAAAGTGTTGCAATTATGCAGAAAAATGTATTTATTGATTAAAGTTATGAGTTGGAAGATTATCAGCTGAATTTCCGCTTGTTCTGTGATGTATTGTCATGCTGTTAAAGTTGATCTCTAGCTTGCGCTATACAAATTAATAGATGGCTGAGCTGAATATTGATGTCGTTCTTTGAAAGATCTAAATTTGTTTGCGAAAACCCATTAATGGCATGTTTGCTTCTCTGCCAGGAAATGTTTTGTATAATTACCTGAAGGGAATGGAAGCCAATGCGAGGGTACATTTAGACAAATCAAAGTTGGAAGCTGAAACCAAGTCATTACAAAATCTTGAAGAAGTCGAGAAGATATTAGGGTACAGTTTCCATAACCGTAGCTTACTGTATCAAGCATTTATGCATCCATCATATCACAAGGATTGTGTGTCATATGAACGGCTTGAGTACATTGGTGACTCGGTACTTAATCTTTTAATCACAAAAGAACAGTTCTCCATGTACCCAGATCTTCCACCAGGGTTGTTGACACCACTTCGTGCTGCCAATGTTGATACAGAGAAGCTTGCACGAGTAGCTGTTCAGCATAACTTTCACAGATATATTCATCTTGGCACTCCAGTTCTTAGAAAACAAGTATGTCAGTCAGATTGTAGAATTCAGTGAATTGGTTGCTATTGTCTTTGTCGATATTCTCTGACCTGCGCCCACATTAATTATTTATTACATAAATTAGCTAATTCTACCATACAGAGAAGCAAGTGGTGTAGTTTTTCTTAGTCTTTCTTTTGAGTAAAAAATGTTATACATGCACAAAATTGTTCAACATTGGATTTGGGTGCTCACGTGTAGATACATTGACAAGTTATCAGTTCTCAGTTGTTCTTTTCTCTTATAGAGATTGCTAATTTCGGATTGATACTGGATTAGATAAGCAGCACTAAATACTTAAGTTATATTTTTAAGGTTTTAGTTGGCAGAGCAAATTTTACTGTGCAAAATGCCAAGAAATCTTGTTTTTTGTGTAACTAAACTACTGAGGTAGAGGAAAAACTACTGGAATTTGAGAAAGTTTATGGAAAACAACTGGCTAATGTTTAATAAGACAAAAAGACAGTTTAAACTATTTCTTTTGAACTTTGTTTTCTCATGTTTCAACTTAATTGTCTCGATGCTTCTACAGATTCAGGCATTTATTGATGCTCTTCCTAAACATCCATTACATTCACATGGTTTGATCAATGCTCCAAAAGTTCTTGCTGATGTTGTTGAATCCACTGTTGGTGCCATCTTCGTTGACAGCAATTATTCAATGGACACAACATGGGAGGTGAGTTGATTCGATACCATTTTGCATATGTTTCTTCATTTCCTTTATAAAGAGTAGATGATGCAATTCTTCCAAGTTTTCCTCCGATTCTAAAAATGCTTTAGTGTGTCCATTTCTGTTCTAATATTGGAGGAGCTTAGGCAAGAAGCAACCGAGTAGACCAAAGTTACAATTGACCGTGAAATAGGGCTTTCCTGTTAATAATGGAAACAATGATACAATGAGAATTGTTAACCATGTTGTCTGTTCAGTTAGGGTAAGGGTTACCCTCTCGTTTTGGCTCTCTTAATCACGCACAAAAAAAAAAAAAAAAGACGCACATAAATGAATATGGCCTGACTGGCCTTGGTGTTACTTTTTCTGTGCGATGCCTTAACAGTGTCGTTTATATGGCTCTCTGCAGATAGCCAGTGATCTAATGAGACCCATAATCACCCCTGAAATGCTCGAAAAAAATCCCATGAAGAAGCTGTTTGAGATATGCCAAAAATACAAGCTCAAAGTTAAACTTGTGGATCTATGGGCAGAAGAAGGAACTTACAAGGTTTTAGTCAACAATCAGCTTAGAGGAAAAGGCATTTGCCGTGAAAAGAAGGAAATTGCATTAAACAGAGCCGCAAATGATGCTTATAAGGAAGTTTTACGAACAATGAGTCAGAAAAACTTGAAGTAAGTTTTTTAATAAAATGTTTAAAGTTTAAACAGCCACATTCAGTTTCATAGAATTCATTATTATTGTTTACTGCATTTTAGTTTCATTTTCCTCTTTAAGGGACTTATTGATTAGTTTGTAGGATTCCATCCTACGAAACCCTATGATCATAAATACTGTCATCACAACACAATGCACTATATGAATTTTGGTCGTGTTTCTTGGTTGACAAGAATGTTTGTGTTTAAAAGTCAAGTCAATGAAACCACCTGCGCTTTCATATAGTTTGGTTGTTTACATTATTATTTTGGGATATCATCATTTTCTACCACAATATATATATAAATTTTTACCACAAATACAAGAAAATAACAATTTTGCCCTTGTTGATAAGATATAATTATAAATAACATCTCTGGTCACATCAATCAACATCATATTATAAACATGTGAGTGCAAGGGTTATTTTAGACTTTTCACACAAATTGTGGTAGAAGTATTTGATTTTGTGATATAAATGGCTATTATACTTTTATATATTATTATTATTTATTTATTTTTTATTATTATTATTATTATTATTATTATTATTATTTTGGATTTCAAATTATAAATTAAACCTTTTTCCCTAATAGGATTTGACAAGCAAAAGGCTTGTAGCATGGCGGCACGTACTGTCTTTAAGTTTCTAGTTGAATTTATTTAAAAAGGATCTCGAACTTGGATGTATTTTTTATTTATTTTAAATTTCATGTTGTTGGTATATACATATATATTAATTGGACAGTATTAGAAATCTAATTTGATAGAATCTGAATCCTAGTAGGGAACGGAGATGTCTAGTATAAATCGAAAATTTCAATTCGTGCCCATATTTTCCAATTTCTATACCTTCTCCCCACGTCATTGCGTTCATCTGTGAATCATCGAGTGGATTCTAGAAGCCAATTGACTGCAATTGCGTTCATCAGTGGATAATCTAGTGGATTCAAGCCAATTGACTGCAGGTATAAGTTTCTTTGTTACAAATAATTTCTTCAATAAATTTGTTTGTACACCGACTTATCTTCAAGTTTGACGAATTATTTATTGTCCCCTCTCTCCTCTCCACAAAAAAATTATTGTTTTTTATCTGTCCCAATTCTTAACTCAAAAGCCAACACCACACTTTCTTAGTATTTTCTCAACCTGAAGTGTCACAATTGATACTCATTTTGTCAACGCCTAAAAAAATAAAAAATTATTGTTCTTGTGTTACTATAAAACAACCACCTATAGTTATTGCCAACGCCTTTTCTCTATTTAAGAGCCTAATTCATTTCACTATGAAAATAGGAAACGATATGTTTCTTCCATTCCAAGAACTTACCTTTGAAGAACACAAAGAGCAAGAAGAGGACAACCACTCTTCTTTGCAAGAGCCTGCAAATGATGAGAAGCAAAAGCATGATCAAGAATGGATATTCAAGCGGGTCAAAGACATACAAGCAATAACCGGATACGAATTCCACGACCCGATTCTCTTGCAACAATCACTCACCCATCATTCTAGCAAAGAGGGCTGCTCTTCCCTTGACCGGCTCGCCTTTATCGGGGATTCATTTTTGCATTTCATGTTTACAAAGGAGCACTACTCCTTGTACCCGGAGTTGGACCCGGGTACAATGACTAGGCTTCGATCTGCTAATGTGGATACAGAGAAGCTTGCAAGAGCCGCCTTGAAACACGATCTCCACAAATTCTTACACCATAATATACCTATATTTGGAATCCAAGTAACTCCATTTCTAACTCCTCTTTGTTTTTTCTTGATATCTATTTATATTTTAATTATTTCTCAAATATTCTTGGACACAAGTCCTAGTACTTGTGTTAGGTTCACTTTCAAAACTCAAATTCAATAATTGAAAAATAATATTTGTTTGTTTGTTTATGTTGTGTATAGATTGAAGAATTCTCAAATGCAATAAAGGAGTATCCTTTACATTCATCGGGATTAATTGATGCCCCAAAGGTGCTTGCAGATATGATGGAGTCCTTGATTGGAGCCATGTATTTAGACTCCAAACAATCTATGGACACAACATGGAAGGTATACATATATATGTCTCTTTAATTTTTCTACATTTATTTTATTTTATTCGCATAACTAACATATTGAATATTTGTGATTGATAATAACACAACAGGTTGCCAAGAATCTATTAGAACCAGTAATAACTCCGGAAATCCTTCCAGTACATCCAGTAACACAACTTCAAGAAATGTGTAGCAAGAAACGATTGACAGTGACGATGAAAGATTTGTGGAGAGAAACTGGAGAGATCGAGTTTGTGATAAACGGACAGTATTCCGGAAGGGCCAAATACACTGCAAAGAGAGTTGTGGCTAAAAATCGAGCAGCACTCAATGTGTATAATGACATTGTTGCAAAGCTTGATGCAACAAATCTAGATTGAATATGATCATGTAAAAATTGTAAATAGGCATACATATTAACGAACAATTGTATTATTTATTTCTTTCTTTCTTGTCATGGTGTCAATTTAATTCCTAGATACTCATTTTGTTTAGTGTTAATGTTATGGACAAAATAATAAAAGAATTACTCTGAGACATGACTATAAATTTTGTGAACAAACGATGCAATGTAGGATCGGAATACAATAAAATATAAATAGCTAAATCTGATCTTATCAAATATTCGTGCTTAAGGATTAATTTTGGGTTGGGCTTAAGCTTGGCGCTCTGGGCCTTTTGATCGGCCCAAATATACTTAGTTGGGCTTATATACTTAGTTGCACTGTGGACCAATTAATGGGCCCAAATAAACTGTTCGTTATTGGAAGGGCCCAGATCCTTCTCGAACTACAAAATCCAGCGCTCAATTGTTGCCATAATTGAATTCTCCTTTTCTCTCTGTACAAAGGGGAGATCACCAAATCTTATTCCCCAATAAATCTGAAATTCGGTCATTATATTTTTTGTTAGATAAAGAGACTATTTCCAATTTCAGTAATGGATTTTGAATTGAAGAGGCAATAGAGAAGCTGCAGAAGCCCGTCGCCAGCGCGAAGCTGAATCCAAGGTTCGAATTTCCCGATGAGTTTACTTATATCTCTAGATATTTAATTTGGTAGAACTGTAGTTTTTTGATCGATCAATATTAGTACTGTTTTGATGTATTCTAGGTTAATTTGTTTCTGGGATTTGTTAAAATGTGATAATTTGGGTGTTGAGGTTTGTTTTTGTTTCCTAAAATTACTCAATAGAATAATAAACCTAAACCCCATGATATGAATTTGCCTTGGGATCTCTTAAAAACACTTAAATGTGAAATCTATTGGATTATCTTAGGTTTAATCTCCATTTGATGATTGTAGACTGGTGTCTTTCTCAGGCTAATCGGCTCGCTGAAGAAAGCTTATTTGCTGGTCGAGTTATTTTTTTATGCCTTATCAGGGTATTGGAGATAAGAAGATCAAACTGCCCCCCTCCAGTTTCACTGTATTGTCTGAAGAAGGAGCTTTTGACAAGGGGCCACTACATTTCTCTTAAAACTTGGTTAACCAGGAGGCTCCTATGGATGCTGATAAAGAATTTTCCAGGACGACGCATGCTGGTGTCCTGGAGTTCACTGCAGAGGAAGGTTTTGTAGCACTTCCTCAGCACTGTTGGAGCAACTTATTCCGAAATCTGATACCTTGAGAGTAAGTTATGTTTTGGCTACCAAAAGATTTCAATCAGTTGAGTTTGGCTTTTCTGATATTCCTAATCACAAGGCAGTCCTGGAGACAAGACTATGACAACATGCTACTCTTTCCCAAGGTGATGTGGTCAATCATGGGGCCCTAAAAGATCATTTGCGTGTTCTTGAGTTGAAACCCTTTTACATTCATATCAATCCAACGAAAATTAAATATAATCTAATGAAAATTCGGCAACATTTCGATGCATGATTAATTTATCAAGTTTTTGACTCTCCATCTCTACAATAAAACATGTAATTCTCAACAATTCAACAAATACAACTAATTCAACTAAATATAACCAAGTCAAATATAGATGATCAATATTTTGACACAATTTACATAATTAAACATTCATATAAATGTAATTAAAATTCAAAATATTTAATGAAAATTCAGCAGCATTTTGACGTATGCATTAATCTATCACATTTTTGACTCTCCGTCTACAATAAAACAGTAAATAATTCCCAACAATTCGAAAAATAGAAACAATTCAACTACATATAATCAATAATTTAACAAAAATCACATAATTAAACATTCATATAAATCTATCGAAAATTCAATATAATCTAACAAAAATTCGACAGCATTTCGACTCATGTATTAATCTACAAAATTTTCAATTCTCCGTCTCTACAATGAAACAACATGCAATTCCCAACAATTTGATAAATACAATCAATTTAACTAAATATAACCAATTAAACTACATATAATCAGTATTGTCACACAATTCACATAATTAAACATTCATATACATCTAAAGAAAATTCAATATAATCTAACAAGAATTCAATATGGTCTAATGAAAATTCGGCAGATTTCAACGAATGCATTAATCTATCAAGTTTTTGAATCTTCGTCACTACAAAGAAACAACATGCAACTCCCAATAATTCGACAAATAGAACTAATTCAACTACATATAATCAATGTTTTAAAACAATTAACATTATTAAACATTCATATAAATCTAATGTAAATTCAATATAATCTAATGAAAATTTCAATGAAAAGGAAATCCATTATTATCATACAAAAAAAAATCACTTGAAAATCTTGTCTCGAGTTGTCAAGAAAATCAAGATTCTGCTGCTCGAAGATTTTCACGAAAATAAAACCGTTTCAGAATTTAGTGTTGAAAATTTCACTGAAAAGGAAATTCAATATTATTACGAAAAACAAAAAATCACCTGAAAATATTGTCTTGAGATTGTCAAAGAAAACAAGATTTTGTTGCTATGAGATTTTTAACAAAAAACGAAATCATCTCAGAATTCAATTCTGAAAATTTCACTGAAAAGCAAAGCTAATATTATCAAGAAAAATAAAAAGTCTCCTAAAAATCTTGCCTCGAGATTGATAAGAAAATCAAGATTCTGCTACTCTAGGATTTTCACAAAAAATGAAACCGTCTCAGAATTCAATTTTGAAAATTTCACTGAAAAGGAAATTCAATATTATCACGAAAAATAAAAAATCACCTAAAAATACTGTCCCGAGATTGTCAAAAAAATCAAGATTCTGTTGCTCTAGGATTTTTTATGAAAAATGAAACCGTCTCAGAATTCAGTTTTGAAAATTTCACTCAAAAGGTAATCTAATATTATCACGAAAAACAAAAAATCACTTGAAAATCCTGTTTCGAGATTGTTAAGAAAGCAACAAGATTTGCTGCTATGAGATTTTCACGAAAAACGAAACCGTTTCAGAATTCAGTTCTGAAAATTTCATTGAAAAACAGATTTAATATTATTATGAAAAATAAAAAATCACCTGAAAATCATGCTCTGAGATTGTTAAGAAAACCAAAATTCTGTTGCTCTAAGATATTCACGAAAAATGAAACTGTCTCAGAATTAAGTTTTGAAAATTTCAATGAAAGGGAAATTTAATATTATCACGAAAAATAAAAAATCATATGAAAATCCTATCCGAAATTGTCAAGAAAATCAAAATTCTGATTCAATGAGATTTTCACGAAAAACAAAATCGTCTTATATTTCATTTTTGAAAATTTCACTGAAAAGAAATTCAATATTATCACGAAAAAAAAATCTCCAGAAAAGCCTACTTGAGATTGTCAAGAAAATCAAGATTATGCTACTTTGAGATTTTTACGAAAAATGAGACTGTCTCAGAATTCAGTTCTGAAATTTTTTGACCACACGTCGTAACGTGATAAAATTATTAATCACAAAAACTCATGTGAGACGATCTCACGGATAGTTTCCGTGAGACGGAGCCCATCACCACAAATAACATGTGAATTGTAGGGTTTGGATGGTGAGTAATTGGGTTATGGGTTGATCCGTCTCACGTAATGCATTAAAATTTCGTGAGACGGTCTCACTAGAAACTTATTCATTATTAATTTCTTTCCTAATCTAACCAACATGAAATTATCATCCCTAATCTAACAACTACGCACTGTTAAACAGAATCGTCTCTTAAGATTAGTTAAATTAGGATACACTTGCTAATTAATCCTATTTAATTGAATAACTTAGGATACGTTCTCTAGATTTAATTCATCAAATGCATTAATCACCAAGACGATAAGATAAACTAGACTCCGAATAAACACGCGTGATTCGATAATTCTAGGATTATGTTACCCTAGAGATGCATGACCTCTAGTTTACCAATTTATAAAAATTAAACAACGATGCTTTAAGATTCTAGCAATCAATTATCAAACACTTAACCTAGATGGTAATCCAAATTAAGCAATAACATCATTATTGTATACTCTTTCATATATATAGCGCAACCCCATTTTTTTTACCTTTTTTGGAATCGAAATACCTAACCTAACTAATAATAAGTTCCCCCTTGACAGTGGTATATGTTGTATATGTAAATCCTAGATGTGAAAATAGGCATAATTCGGCTATGAAATGATTATGAAAGGGTATAAAAAAATGAAAAGAATAGGCTATAGTCCTAATGCTGAAATAAAAAATTAAGAAGAGCCAATAAGATAGAAATAATGAATCATTAATAATTGAAAATATTATACACAGATAACATAATCAATTTCAATCAAACATCGAGAAGAAAATACGGGATTAATTAGAAAATGAATAGATATACGGGTTCAAACATCTCTACTAACCAGAATTGAGAAATTAGCCGAGCATCTTCGAAATTGAATCCAAAAAATTGTTGAGAATTCCATCGTTAAAGTAATCTCCAAAATAAAGAAAATATAAATTAAACCTAACTCTCTTTCTCTCTCTAAATCTCTCTCTCTAAAACTTTCTCCACGTGAACAGTAGTCGAATGGCTTCCTAGAAAAAATCCTTAAAATAAACAAGAAAATAATATATGAAATATTTGAAGACTCAAATCACACATATGTAGGAAAATAGTGCATCAATCAAATAAACAATCTTAAAATCTCACATTAAACACCACTAATTTACACATATTTTCCTCGTATCAATTTTACTGAAAAGGAAATCCAATATTATCCCAAAAAAACAAAAAATCAACTGAATACCATGCCACAAAATTGTTAAGAAAACCAAAATTCTAATGCTATGAGATTTTCATGAAAGACAAAATCGTCTTAGAATTTAATTTTGAAAATTTTACTACAAAGGAAATCCAATATTAACATGAAAATAAAAAAATCACATCAAAATCTTTCCTCGAAATTGTTAAGAAAATCAAGATTCTGCAGTTTTGAGATATTCACGAAAAACGAAATCGTCTTAGAATTCAGTTTTGAAAATTTGATTGAAACAAACCAATATTATCACGAAAAACAAAAAATCACCTGAAAATCATACCTTAAGATTGTCAAGAAAACTATGATTCTGCTACTATGAGATTTTCACGAAAAACGAAATCGTCTCAAAATTCAATTTTGAAAATTTCACTAGAAAAAGATATCCATTATTATAACGAAAAACAAAAAATCACCGTCCTGAGATTGTCAAGAAAATCAAAATTCTGCTTCTCTAAGATTTTTACGAAAAACGAAACTATCTCAAAATTCAGTTCTGAAAATTTCATTAAAAAGGAATTCCAATATTATCTCAAAAAAAAAAAATCACTTGAAAATCATGCCCAAAATTGTCAAGAAAACCAAGATTCTGCTGCTCTGAGATTTTCACGAAAAACAAAACCATCTTAGAATTTAGTTTTGAAAATTTCATTGAAAAGAAAAACAAGATTCTGCTACTTTGAGACTTTCACGAAAAACAAAATTGTCTTAGAATTTAGTTTTGAAAATTTCTCTTATAAGAAAATTCAATATTATCACAAAAAATAAAAAATCACCTAAAAATCATGCCTCGAGATTGTCAAGAAAATAAAGATTCTGCTGCTTTGAGATTTTCATTACAATATTTTGAGATTATTATGTTTTTTTGTGATAATCTCAGAACATTATTTTGAGGAGATTTTGTTTTTCGTGATAATATTAGAACAATATTTTGAGATTATTATGTTTTTGTGATAGTTTCAGAACAACATTTTGTGGTGATTTTGTTTTTCGTGATAATATCAAAACAATATTTTTAGGTGATTTCATTTTTGTGATAATCTTATAACAATATTTTGAGGTTATTTTATTTTTGGTGATAATCTTAGAATTGCATTTTGAGATCAGTTTGTTTTTCTTGATACTCTCTGAACAATATTGAGTTGATTTTATTTTTTGTGATAATCTTAGAACAACGGTTTGAAGTGATTTTGTTTATATGTAGTTGAATTGGTTATATTTGTTTTTTGAATATTTGTTTTATATATATATATATTTATTTATTTATTTATTTATTTATTTATATGAATGTTTAATTATGTGGATTGTGTTAAAATATTGATTATATATAGTTTGATTGGTTATATTTGTTGAATTGTTGGGAGTTGCATGATGTTTTATTGTTGAGACGGATAGTCGAAAACTTTGCAGAACACACTATTGTGTTACAGTTCAGTTGATTATTTGCTAGTGTATAGATATTTAATTTTATTGGCATTTGCTCTGGAAAACTGTGCTGCATGGGTGTCTACGCTCGAGTTTGTTAGTTATCTGTCTTTTCTTGATTAGATTCTGGAGGCAGTGCTGTCACAGCACCAGATTCAGGAAGCACACGGGATGGCATATCTCCAGCAGCTCTTACAGGCATTACTGTTGACAAATCTGTTGTGTTCATATACAAAGAACTCGCAAAAGTATCTGATGGCTTCAGCATTGCAAATAAGATCGGTGAAGGTGGATTTGGTGCTGTCTACTATGACGAGGTGAGGTAAGTAGTTTCTCCATTTGTTAATTTGGCCAGCAGAAAATACATGCAATTGCAGGATTAGGTATTGAAGGTTTCGGTTTTTCTAGGTCCTTGTTGTCCACCCTTGTTCCATGTATCCTCATCAGCTGATTGAAGCAATGTTCATCACCTCAACCTGGTATTGCATTTTATTTTTCCTCACCATTGCTCTTACCCTTTTAAGCGAGTTGGTTGTGCTACCACTGATTTTTGTCCCTGGTATAGTTACTTCCTTCTATGTATGTAATGAAGCCCTGTTCCTTGGCCCTTCCTGTGAGCAATGCAACATAGCTATAGTAACATCAAAGCACTATTATTTTACTACTGATTCATGACATGTCAAGGCTTCTAGAGTCATGTTATGATTTTGTAAAATTATTCTGAGGTTATAAGGCAGCACCATAATGGATACTGACTTATGTTAATCTTTTTTGATTTGCTAATTTCTCTATCTTTGGGTAGAGGTGCGCTTGATAGGATATTGTATCGAGGGCTCTCTTTTCCTTGTATATGAATACATAGAGAATGGAAAACTAAGTCAACATCTCTGAGGTTCAGGTATGCTGAATTTAAATGCATAGTCATGGATCAACAATTAGGCATTTGCAAAGGTTGCTTGTTATATCATGCACTTCTCCAGACCGGGAACCACTCCCTTGGTCAACTAGGATACAGACTGCTCTGGATTCAGCAAGAGGTTTTTTTATATATCCATGAACACACTGTTCCTGTCTACATCCATCTTGATATCAAGCCAGTGAATATATTAATAGACCAGAATTTCCATGGGAAGGCTGTACAACATTGTAGATCTTGTACTTGAATGTAGAAACTTGTTCATAATTCAAGTGTGTAATTCTTTTCAGGTTGCGGATTTTGGCTTGGCAAAACTAACTCAAGTTGGAAGTAATTCACTGCCAACATTTGGTTACATGCCTCCAGAGTAAGCCCCTTGATGCATCTTTACTTTAAATACAGTAAGATGGCATTAATTTTGGTTACTTTGATGTTGCTATTACTGATGAATTTGGAGAATACTAGTACTTGTGTAATTTTGGTTTATGTAATTGGATGTGACATCTTACTACTGTTTTTTCTTTTCCTAATTTTTTGGAATGAATATCGAATTGCAAGCGGTGGACTGATTTGTGTGTTTTACCGAATGCATAGCCCTACTTGAAATTGTTGGCACTATCGAGTTTCTCACAATTTATGTATTCCTAAAATTTTGGATTTATTTTAAGGTAATTATGAAGTCGTTTCTGGGGATATACCATAGACACTCAAATACAAGCTGATCAATGTATCTTGTAATTTATAACCTCCCAAAAAAATAGAAAGGATTTGGGCATTTGGGTAAGAGACATCAAACAAGAGACAAGTCCTTGTACTTGTGTTTTTGGGTTCACTTTCAAAACTTAAATTCAATAATTGAAAATTAATATTTGTTTGTTTGTTTATGTTGTGTATAGATTGAGTAATTTTCAAATGCAATAAAGGAGTATCCTTTACATTCATCAGGATTAATTGATGGAGTGCTTAATTGGAGCCATATATTTTGACTCCAAACAATCTATGAACACAGCATGGAAGGTATATATACATACATCTCTTTAATTTTTCTACATTTATTTTATTATATTTATATAATTAACATATTGAATAATGTGAATAACACAACAGGTTGCCAAGAATCTATTCGAACCAGTAATAACTCCAGAAAACCTTTCAATACATTCCGTAACACAATTTCAAGAAACGTGCAGTGAGAAAAGATTGACAGTGACGATGAAAGATTTGTGGAGAGAAACTAGAGATCGAGTTTGTGATAAACGGGCAGTATTCTGGAAGGGCCTGCGAAGAGAGTCGTGGCTAAAAATTGAGCTGCACTCAACGTGTATTATGACATTATTGAAAAGTTTGATGCAGCAAATCTAGATTGAATGTGATCATCTAAAATTGTAAATAGGCATATATATTAACAAACAATTGTATTGTTTCTTTCATTCTCGTCATGTTGGTGTCAATTTACTTCCTAGATACTTATTTTGTTTAGTGTTAATGTTATGGACAAAATAATAAAAGAATTACTCTGGGGCATGAGTATAAGTTTTGTGAACGAAGGATGCAATGTAAGATTGGAATTACGATGAAATATAAATAACTAAATCAGATCTAATCAAATATTCGTCAAAGAATTTATATTGGGTTGGGCTTACATATTCGTCAAAGGCTTGGCGCTCTGGGCCTTTGATCAGCCCAAATATACTTAATTGGGCTTAAGGATTTGCACTCTGGACCAATTGGTGGGCCGAAATTGACTGTTCGTTATTCGAAGGGCCCAGATCCTTCTCGAACTACAAAATCCAGCGCTCAATTGGTCGCCATAATTGAATTCTCCTTCTCTCTCTAGAGTCTCTACAAAAGAGAGATCACCAAATCTTATTATCCAAGAAATCTGGAATTCGCTCATTATATTTCATTGAATTGGAGAATCCCGATTGAGATCGATCAGTTTTTGTTAGACAAAGAGACTATTTCCAATTTCAGTAATGGATTTTGAATTGAGGAGGGCAAGAGAGAAGCTGGAGAAGGAGCAGAAGGAGAGGAAGGAGAGAGCGAAATTGAGGCTAGATAGAGACAGGAAGGTCAAGGAAGAAGCCCGTCGTCAGCGCGAAGCTCTAGAGGCGGTTCAGCGACAGCGCCGCCTCGACGCCGCCGAAGCTGAATCCAAGGTTCGAATTTTTCCGTCCTTGACCCTTTCTTGTTTCGTTTTCGCGATGAGTTTAGAAATCTCCAGATGTGTATTTTGGCAGAACTGTAGTTTTCTAATTCATCAATATTAGTACTGTTTTGATGTATTCTAGGTTAATTTGTTGCTGGGATTTGTTAAAAATGTGATATTTTGGGTGTTGAAGTTTGTTTTTGTTTCCTAAATCATATTTCTCTTAAACCAACTGTGCTATTTACTCAAATGCTCAACTCTAAAGTTTCTTTTTTGTCTAATCCTTTTTTTGTAGAATAATAAACCTTAACCGCATGAAATGAATTTGCCTTGGGGTTTCTTAAAAAAAAAAAAAATCATTGTTAAATTGTTGAATTATCTTAGTATGAGAGAATGGTTTAATCTCCATTTGATGACTGTAGACTGGTGTCTTTCTCAGGCTAATCAGCTAGCTGAAGAAAGCTTATTTGCTGGTCAAGGAGTCAATTTTTCTCGTGTATTAGTACCTATGCCTTATCAGGGTGTTGGTGATAAGATCAAACTGCCCCCCTCCTGTTTCACTGCGCTGTCTGAAGAAGGAGCTTTTGATAAAGGACCACTACATTTTTCTTTAACCTTGGTTAACCAGGAGGCTCCTATGGATGCTGATAAAGAATTTTCCAGGATGACGCATGCTGGTGTCCTGGAGTTCACTGCAGAGGAAGGTTTTGTAGCACTTCCTCAGCACTGTTGGAGCAACTTATTCCCTGAAGAGGGTTCGAGTTCTGATACCTTGAGAGTAAGTTATGTTTGGCTACCAAAAGGTACTTATGCAAAACTTCAATCAGTTGAGTTTGGCTTTTCTGATATTCCTAATCACAAGGCAGTCCTGGAGACAAGTCTACGACAACATGCTACTCTTTCCCAAGGTGATGTGCTTACTGTCAATCATGGTGCCCTAACATATCATTTGCGTGTTCTTGAGTTGAAACCTTCTTCTAGCATATCTGTTTTAGAAACGGATATTGAAGTTGACATCAGTGGTCCGGAGTCTGCTGAAAGCACAAACCAGAATATGTTGAGACCACTAATCCTTGGAAAACCCGAGAATGGAGTGGTTGATGAAGGAAACTACAAGTACTATAAGTTCACTTTAGATGATGGCACTTGGACTAGGATTTCGTCCAAGGATGCTAAAATTGTAGTTAATTTAGAGTCACAGACACAAGATGGAGACATTGATCTCTATGTTTCAAGGCATCCCATTTTGTTCCCTACACAACACCAGCACTTATGGTCTTCACATGACATGGGCTCAAAGCAATTAGTACTTAGTGCAGAGGATCAAATCTTGGGATCAGGTACTTACAGTGTTGCTGTATATGGTTTCAAAGGAACATCAAAGTACACGGTTTCAGTACTTGTTCAAGATGTTTCCACCCAGAGGCTGGGCCAGACTGCTGCATCTTCATCATCTGCTGAGGTAGACACTGCGGAATGCAGGAACTGTAAACGACATGTCCCATCAAGAACGATTGCTCTTCATGAAGCCTATTGTAGTAGGCATAATATTGTTTGTCAGCATGCTGGTTGTGGGGTTGTTCTTAGGATTGAGGAGAGAGAAAAGCATGTTCACTGTGAAAAATGTGGTAAAGCTTTTCAAAGGGAGGAGATCGAGAAGCATATGAAAGTGTTCCATGAGCCACTTCATTGCCCTTGTGGAATCTTTCTTGAGAAAGAGCAGATGGTAAGAATATAGGATGTCTATTTAATTGTTGAACATCTAATTCATATCAGAATGCAGATTCTCTTTTTCCCACCTTGCTAATAATATCTATATGTACTGAACAGGTGCAACACCAGTCTTCTGATTGCCCCTTGCGGCTCATTACATGTCGATTCTGTGGAGATATGGTTCAAGCTGGGAGTTCCGCTGCAGATGCGAGAGACAGAATCAGAGGATTATCAGAACATGAGAGTCTTTGTGGATCAAGAACTGCACCTTGTGATTCATGTGGGCGATCTGTCATGTTGAAGGACATGGACATACACCAAATTGCTGTCCATCAGAAGAACTGAACTAGTCTTGGAGTTTTTCTTCTGTTGAGGGTCCATCTTCTTTTCTGGGTACATAACTTGCATGTCATCTTATATACATGTATGCAACTAAGTGTACACCATTGGAGCTTCCTGGTTGTGTGTATTTGTGTTCATTTGCAAAAAGTGTAATTCATCAGTATACCCATTTCTTTGTAAGCATTACTGCTTCATTGGTTAATTCTAATTCTTTCATGTACGCCCAAAAAAGTGATTATACTATAATTATTTTTACTTATCTTTTTTTTTTTTTGGTGAATATGTTGTGTTTTGCTATTACGTGTTGGCTATGACCTTTTCTTGAAAATGGGTCTGGATTTTAACAATATTTTATGAAATTATTAATAAATATACTTGATAACTTTATTTTTTATTCGTATTACTGAATTTTCGAGTTGTATTGAATTAAGAAATTATAAAAAACCAAACACAATAATCATACATGAATAAGTAGAGAGCAACAATAACTAACGATCTTTACAATTATCACCCAAACATGTTTATCATCATGCATGCAAGTTATATATAAAGTAAATTTAATTGAGGTTTGATTAAATTATCAAATAGATCATAAATTTACGAAAGTTTCAATTAAAACCTTTAATTAAAAAAAAAATCTTCAACTAATCCGTACGAATAAGTTTAATTTTTTTATTGATTTTATTAAATTTTAAATTTTGAAAAAGTATCAGAATTCATAGTGACTAGGCAAGTACTTGTCCAGCAGATTAAGTATATAGAGGGAGAAGGAATTGCGTTAGTTATGGACAAAAAGAGGACATTTACCATTATGGATGTGGATGTGTGTGGAAATGTATTATGTGGATGATGAAGGATTATGGGTTAAGGAATCAGCCTTTCCATTGAGACTATTCAAACAGTTGACACCTTTGCATGTTTACGAGGATGGTAGGGTTCTCATTTTGATCTCTGTTCAAGGTTACAAAGACTCGAGGATGCTCATTTACAAAAATGCCCAAATTGTAACACGTCAGAACGTTCTTTCCTTTTCTTTGGTAAGAACAAACATTGCTGATGCTTTTCATCGTTGTAGCTTCCTTCCTCCTGAATTTGTCTATGTTGAGAGTCGTATAGACTTGATAGATAAGTGTTTCGATTTCATTTGATTAGATTATTAGATAAGTGTTTCGATTTCATGTTTTATTTTACTTGAAGATTAGATTAACTAGGTATTATGATTTAAAACCTAGATGTCAATCATGACCATTTTTTGCTCTCTTAAATGAACTTCTTAATTTCGTTACATCTGCACTCAAATAGATTGCATTGAATTTTTTTTTTTTTTTGGCTGATATCGTGCGTACTATTGTTTGAGGTTTGAATGAGTTGATTATAAAATTCACTATACAAAACTAAACATATGGAAAGGCTGGAATTTAGCTGAGATTCTTTTCAAAAAAAAGGGATTTTGTTGAGATATGGAAGTATTAAGTTGAGAAATGAGATATGGAATTGGAAAAAGATCTATTTTAGATATGGAATTCCAAGATATAGGGAATTCTTATCGGTTACAGAAAATAATATTAACAAATTTATCTCGTTTATATATTCATGTATGATGGAGTTTTATTTATATATAAATATAAATAAATAAATATTATATTATATTATATTTGAAGTAAATTCCAATTTTTGTTATGCAAATAATTGAGGCACATATTTTCCTAATAATTGCAAATAGAGTTCTAAAACCACAGGAAAAATTGAAAAATTTACTGAAAGTCATAATTTTGGACTAAATTTGCGACACAATTTAAAAGGATACATGATTAAATTATAAATTTTGATTTTGAACATGATTAAAAATGAAACCGCCCTCGATTATAAATTGCTATCCAAACTTACGATTTTACCCTTTACCTCATAAATATACAGTTTATTTTGCCATTTCGATTAATCGTCGATTTAAGGCATGTTCATAAATTTACAATTTTACATTTTACCATTTCGATCAGTCATATTGATTTGAGGACATGCTCATAAATTTACGATTATTACATTTTACCATTTCGATCAATTGTATTGATTTGAGGACATGCTCATATAAATTTACAATTATTACATTTTGCAATTTAAATTAGTCGTATTGATTTGAGAACATGCTCGTAACTTTTTGATTATTACATTTTACCGTTTCAATTAATCGTTGATTTGAGAACACGTGTACGCCTGACATTCTTTCCCAAAATTATAAAATGCAACATCTCATAAAGTTTTGATTCCTATTTACAATAAAAGGGAAAAAAACTTACAAATCATACCTCTATATATATGTACAGTTTATAACAACAAATATATCCCTTAAAAAAAAGAGAGAGAGAGAGAGAGAGAAAAAATCACAGAAAATCCTATCAACATGGCCACCAACCAAGAACTGGCGGCGGCGCCACCAACTCCTCGGCCGCAAATCGCAGAAATATTTCCGCCGGAAATCATAGACCAAATACTTTTGAAACTCCCCTTAAAATCCCTAGTTCTCTTTAGCTGCGTTTCGAAATTCTGGAAATCAGAAATTTTCCATCCCTCTTTCATCAGAAAACACATCAACAGCGCCACCATCTCCCATAAACGAGTTGTGATCCACAAAACCCCTTTTCAATCGTCTTTATCCGCTTCTCTCTCCTCAATCTCCGACCCCCACCGCATCGGCGATGCGTCCAATTTCATTTCTCCTTTCGGAGATGCGGATATCGAACTCAAAGCCGTGTGCGACGAATTGTGGTGTGTGGAAGTCGAGAAATCTCTGTATCTATGGAACCCTTCGACCGGATCTCGCCGGAAAATCCCGGCCGACCCCGCGTCACCGTGGCAGGACGAGTCACGCGTCGTGTACGGCCTGGCTTACGACGCCGCCGTTGACGATTACAAGCTATTGAAGGTCTGGAGGGTTCCGTACTGTTGCCGGGGAACGTCGGTGTATTCTCTGAGACAGAATCGCTGGAAAGAGGTTGAGGATAAGTATTTTCCCTGGATCTGCATTCCGAGCAGTAATGGCGAGTTCGTTAATGGAGCTTTTCACTGGATCGTTACCAATGGCGACGAATGGCATTGCGATCTCGATCGAAGGTCGTCCTTTATTTCTTTCGATTTAACGACGGAGAAGTACAAGGAGTTGCCGCAGCCTCCGTACTCGCCGCCTCCAAGCTCCTACGACGACGTCGGAGTGGCCGTGCTCAAGGGTTTGTTGTGTGTGTTTTTGAATTATTTCAGAAAAAAATCTTTTGTTTTGTGGGCGATGATGAATTATGGGGTTGAAAAATCATGGGTGAAAATATATGGGATTAGGTATGATACTATCCCTTCTATCGCACAATTGATTATGGAAGGGAGATTGATTAGGTTGAGGCCTTTGTATGTGTATGAGAGTGGAGAGGTTTTGGTTTGGTTTCATGGTGAGGGTTGCAAGGATTCGAAGATGGTGGTTTATAGAGATGGAGAAGTGGTGGCAGAAGAAGACAATGTTGGTGGTGGCGGAGGAAGATCCGCCGGCCATCGGAGGAGTGGTATTCCGGCGGGTGGATTTGTCCATGTTCAAAGTCATGTTTCCCTCGCCGCCTATGGGGGCCGTCAGGAGCAAGCTATGTTGTCAAAAATATGATCATTGGGTCTCAATTTTCTACTTTTATTTCATTACTTTTAGTTTTTGTGAGCTTGATGTGCAATTGATTAGATTTAAAGAAATGTATTTTGAGCAAACATTAATTTGTGAGTTCTAAGTTTTTTGCGCATTATACTTTCAGTAATATATGAGATAATATGTGACAATTTCACAAATGATTACTATAGACAAATCCTAAATTACCCATCAATAAAATTTATTTTATAAATGAGACAATATGTGACAGTCTCACTAATGATTACTGTAGACAAATCCTAAATTATCCATCAATAAAGTTTATTTTCACAAATTCATACAGGAACTTTTTGTGTCAATCATGTCTTAATTAACTATAAATCAATTGTGTCTTAATTAACTATAATTTTTAAGTGTCAATCGTGTCTTAATTAATTATAAATTTTAAATTGTGGATTATGTCTTAATCATAACTAAATCCATAAGACTATAAATTTTAAATTATGGATTATAACTTAATCCTAACTAAATTCATGAGATAGTAACATAAGGCTCGCTAATGAATGTTGTTGATATTATATATTTTGTCATTGTTTTGACGAAAATATGCCCCTATAAGAAATATTATTTAAGACTTTACAATTATTTTGGGTAATATATATTTATTAATTATATTATTTTTGTGGACTAAAAATGAAGTCCCGAAAGTTTTTTTTTTCTTTTTTTTTTTTTAAATGAAGTCCCGAAAGTTGATGGATGAAGATTGCAATTATCTTTATCCGAACAATCAAGAGAAAAATTATTAGAAACCCAAATTTGAAAATCATGTGACCTCTTCTCAATTGTCGGGGATGTGATGATCTGCTAAAAATTGGGGATATATACAATTTTGCTAAAAAATAGAGGTAATTGACATTATAAAACAAAAGGATATAAGTTAATAGAGTTGGCCTTGTGTGCACTTGGTGTACATGCAATCCGGGTCGACCTAGTTTTTTATTCGGATCCGCTTGTTTTTTAATTTTGTTTTTTTTTTGCTTCAGGTTGTGACCTTTATGTTGTAAATGTGTGACTTTTATGTACAACTATCATGACATTTATGTACTGTAACTTAGAAAAAAATGAAGATTTTCAACATAATTTGAACTGTATACCTTTATGTGGATATCAATGCGACCTTTATGTTATATCATGTCACCTTTATGTACAAATATTCTGACCTTTATGCACTTTTATATATTACATAAAAGTCAGAATATTTGTATATAAAGGTGACATAATATAACATAAATGTCACATTGATATCACATAAAGGTATACAATACAAATTGTGTTGAAAATCTTCATTTTTTTTCTAAGTTACAGACATAAAAGTACGGATGTTTGTACATAAAGGTATGAAAGTTATAACTAAAAGGTATACATATTTTCCAGAGAAATGCAGAAAATAAACTAAGTGTGTTGCGCCTCCTTCCCGGCGTGTGGGGGTGCGTGAATGACTGTTCCGACGAGTGGATGACCGTGCCGGGTCGGATTGACCCGAATTGTACGGATCTAAGATCTGTGCACCTGGTGCACAGGAGTTTTTGTGAAGTTAATAATAAGTTGATTCTACCCAACATATTTGTGATGATTATCATCAAATTAACATTTAATTTAATTTGTTAGAATCAAATCTTCAAGATATCCAAAGATTACCCAACATTTTTGTGATAATTACAATCAAAGTAAATTTGTTTAATTTAAAAATAATCACAAAATAAAAATTCAAGATATCCAAAGATTAGACATGTCCCAATAAATACATATATACATATATCTTTAATTATATTAATTAATTAGGTGTTTAATTTAGAAGTTCTATTTTGAATAAATTACTGGAAAAAAAATGACTTAAATATTGATATCAACAATATTAATTTACTCATGACACAATTAATACAAGAAATCAATTAGATGGAAAAATATGTGAAAGATGGTATACAATTTAATCAGCAAAGTAAATCATACGAGTATTGTATTGTAAGGCCCTAAGATGCGGGCTTTAACATCGTAGTTATAGTTTGGGTTTATGTATGTATAACTATTTATTTGGGCCTTAAGAAAAACAAAAAAATAAAACCTTGCATCATTTTTGGGCTTCTATTTTTTTGTTTTGACAGACCATTTTCCTTATACGTGTAAGATTTGATTTTTTGGTAAGATAATCCACATTACTATTTTATTTCCTTATATTAGTCGAATTATTCTATTACGTAAATTTTTTAGCAAAGTAGATTTTACCGAAAAAAAAAAAGATTTTAATTCTATTTTTGCTATGTTCACTCCAAAAAAAAAAAAAAAAACTATTGTTAATTTGTTTAATTAATATTAGTAAAAAGGCGTGTGTTTTTCTTGAACAACAAAGGTGATACTTCGCTCCTCTTAAAAAGCGACTTCGCTCGTCCTAAAAAAACACTTGACACGCACTGACAGTGTGACTGTGTGTGAGAAATGTCCCAAATTCCGCATGAACTGATTCGCCATGTCCAGATCTATACTCGGGCAGCGGCGGGTCTGCCCAATTACGACCCATCGGACCCTACCCTGCCCGCTCTTCCGCCTCTCTCCGCCGCAATAGCCGCCTCCGACCCGTCGTCGCCGCGGCAACTCCGTTGCAAGAACTGTAAAGGAATGCTCCTTAGAGGATCGGAGTCAATTATCTGCTTGTACTGCGGCCTCGGCCCCCATTACGACGCCGTTCCAGAACCCATTTGCTTTGCTTCTACCACTGGATATCAGTGGCTACTCCGTTCGCTGCGTCTCGATGGATCGGTATGGTTAGGGTACAATGTGCAATCATTTAAGCTTATTGTACTATTTTATGAAGGTATTTTTATGCCTCCGTTGATGAGAATGCTAAATCATCTTATTTTTTTGATTAGTTTTAGTCGTTGATTGATTGTTTATTTGGGAAATTAAGTTAATATGGATTGATCACAATATATCTCTGTGCTATATCTGTTCATAGAAGTTGAAGGATTTAGTAACCTAATTTGATGGTTGAAGTAATAATTGGGGCTTCCATAATTAGAATTGTGTCGGATTTGATGGTTTTTTTTTTCTACCTTGCACTCTAGTTAGTGTTCCTAATTAGTTTGATTTTATGGTGATCCACCCTAGCTAAGGAAATAATAACATGAGGTTTCCTTCGTCATTTTGGATGAAAAGATTTTACGAATCTAAAAATAACATGAACATTGCAGGAAATGGTTGATCTGAACGACAAAAATCCGCAAGACCTAGGCCAAAGATCTCCTAAATCCTTAACTCGCTTGTCTGAATTCTTAGATTTTAAGATACCATGGCCAGCTGAAACAGAGAAGGAAGAGACTAGTTCAGACAAGCATTCAGAAGAGAGTAAAAGATCATTGAGTTTAACAGGTGTGGCTCCAGATAAATTCTTTCTGAAATCAACGAGGAATGACCCGTCTGATATGCCCATTGAACAACCATCTGACCATAATCAGACTGCTGATAGAAAAGATGTTCCAGCCGTTGACGTTCAAGATTTGTTTCAAAATGTTCGGTCATCTGAGCCAGCTGTGAGCTCTTCCAAGCAAAAGGCTAATGAAGCTTTTTCTGAATGGGAGGCAGATTTTCAGTCTGCTGATTCTGAAAAGCAACATGGTGATCGCAAATCATCTGAGCCTGTTTCGGGCTCTTCTGCTGATGCTGAAATTAAATTCCAGGACCCTGAACCGTTTCACAATTCCTCTGGCATGGAGGTTGATTATTCTGCTCATTTTGACTCCGTGTTTGGAGCAAATTTGAATGAGGGGAAACCAAAAGAGAGTCCAGCTGTTTCTCCAGCATTTGATGACTTTAATTCAGATGACATATGGAATGATCTGAGCTCTCGTGAGGGCAACTTTTCTGGTGGGTTTGATGCCAATTTCCACACTAAGGATGAGCCTCAGAATGGTGATGCATTTGCATTCTCAAATCAAGACTTCCCATTGGAAACCAACCTTACAGATATGACTATGAACGAGATCACAAATGAGGATCTTTTTGAAGATTGGAATGATTTTACAGGCTCAACCAGCTTACCTTCGGATAATGCAAGTAGGCCTGGAGTTAATGATCAAGTTTCCTCTTCTGATGAGAAGCCCTCAGAAAGAGATTTATTTGGCTTCAAAAGTAAGTTTGAAGGAGAAGATTTTGGTAGCTTTTCGGAGCCAAATTTCTTTTCTACCTCCAATAGCAGTAACAATGCTCCTACAGAAGTCAATGCTATTATGTCAGAAAATCCTGCTTCTAACTGGTGAGATATTCTCTGTTTAGATGAGATTCTCAATCACACGTTTACCATTACATGCTGTGTTTTGACTGTTAAGAGTATATAAACTCGATATAAGTTCTTGATATGTAACATTTCTCTTCTATTAAATTTTAGGGCGCGGCTATCCGCACCCCACATATTACTCAACACACCCCAATTGTGTTGTTACTGTTCACATCATGTGAACAGTAACAACACAATTGGGGTGTGTTTTGTATTCCTTGGGGTGCGGATAGCCGCACCCCAAATTTTAATTGTGGCATGTAAAACTTTCAGTCATGTTCTTCTTTGTAGGTGCACAAGAGATTTTTTGTTCTGTCAACTAAACTTGAAAGCCTAACGTCCTTTCCTTTTCCACATAACTTAGAAATGTGAAGATTAATAAAATGTTCTTAACAATTTTTTGAAGAAGTCTTAAACTTTCTGATAAATAATTGAAGCATCAATTTATTTGACCAGCCAAGATATTAATGTTATATCTGATTGTGATGCAATATTTATTCCTTGAATTCAGAGATTAGGTATGATCCATTTTCTTTGTCCTCAGAATATGTTTTTGTAGATGCTTTAACACTTCATAAAATGCGCTTTATGCTATCAAAGCAGTGTGTGTGCTTCTTGCAGTCACTGATTTATTGAATGACTAATGTGAAATAAGGAGCTGAATATTAGTATTCTAACACCTCATTGCAAATCTGTAGGTTAAGCGACAGTAGCAGCCCTTCCCTTGTATCTGGTCAAGCTGCAAATAACGAAGATGCTTTTGGACAATCAACCAAAGATGATGTGAAGTCGCTGATTTCCCAGATGCACGATCTTTCTTTCATGCTTGAAACTGATCTTTCGATCCCCTCTGCTTCTTCGCACGCTCCTAATTCATCTGCTAAAGATTGAGAAGGTGCTGGTTTTTTCAACTTTTAAGCATCTTCATCACTTGCTATTGTACTTTACCTGGTATATGTTTTTCAGTTAGGGGACAGTTTTATGTCGAGTCCCTTCATTTGATACCATTCTTTTTGGAGTGAGTTATAGTTTTATAGATGCAGAATTGGGTCCTTCGTTCCTTGAAAGGAGCTTATATGTTATCTCGTGTAACAGTTGATCATATTATGGTAGAATTGTGCCAGATTTGTTCTCTATTTTTAGAGAATTGAGAGCAACTCATGATTTTTTATTCTGTCCTTTAATTCTTTAATTTTTTCTGTTTCCTAATCTCTTTTTCTAGACGTTTATAATTTATTATTGAAAACAGTAATTCAAAATATATCATTTTTTATCTATTATATTTATTTTGTCAGTTTATACCATATATATAATTACTAATAATATTATACATGCACACGTCAAACATTATTATGATACAATTTTGATTTTGACTCATACTAGTGGGATCTGTTGAAACAGAATTTAATAAAATATTTATGAATCAGTAAGAAAATGAGCTCCCAAAATTGCGTGATCTTATCCTAAGGTCCTATGATTCTATAAATAATAGTCAAACATGTGAAAACAACTAATTCTTAGTATTTTCTATAAAAACACATTTTATAAGCTTGTAATTTATTCATGGAATATTCCAAAACTTTACAAACTCTAAAAGTACATCTCATCCTCATCCAGTTTATGAAATTTGATGACTTTGATCACATGATGATATTTATTCTGATTCAATACATATTCTCATAGAAAAAGAAAAAATCAAAAGAAACCAAATTAGACCATAAAAACCAGGGCCAGGTATCACAAGATCTAGCAATGACTAGTAAGATTGGTAAAGAAACTTCCTCCACAGTCAAATGAATCACAACGTAATTTGGAATATTCCCTTCCCTTGCATTATTTATTACATTTTCGTATAAATGAAAAATCCATTCCATTTGTCCTGATCAAACCCCTATTTCTCTCTCCTCATATTAGATCTTTAATCTCTAGTCTTAACCTCCACACCGAGTCATCTGTGCCAATTTCTCTACTTATATATATATACATGGCCACTATTAAACCTCTACTTTCATCCATGGACTCCTCGACTACATCGCCTCCCACTACCCTCGATCCGCCTGAATACATTCACCATCATCGGAAACCCATCGATGAAATGGATTTCTTCGCAGCCACTGATCGCCGCTCCACCTCCGATGATTCTGCTCTCGAACCCAACGCTGGACCATCCGATTTCAACGTCAATGTAATAAGTTCACATATGTTTTATTTCCTGATTCTTACTTTTTTTTGATCGAGTTTTGTTTTAATTTGGTTGTGAATTACAGACTGATTTGCTTCTTCTGACGTCAGCAACCAACCGTGATCAGTTATCTTCCAACTCGAGCCATCAAGTAAAAAGTGAGGTGAGATACAATATTAAATATAATGTTTACATCCCAAAAATTGAGTGAGTGTTGATGAAATTATTTTCAGGTGGGAGTTCTGAAAACTAAGCTTGAGAAAATGAACATGGAGAATCAAACTTTGAAGGAGATGTTGAATCAGGCGACGAACAATTACACTGGCCTTCAGATGCATTTTTTCACAATGATGCAAGAAGGTAACAATGGACCAATCTTGGCAAGACAAGCCATTGATCTTGACCAAACCCCTGAACCCAAAGTTCCTAGGCTTACTACTTCTCACTCTGTGAAAAGTGTTGATCAAGCTACCGAGGCCACCATTAGGAAGGCCCGTGTATCGGTCAGAGCCCGTTCAGAAGGCCCGATGGTACACCTCGCACCACTCTGTTTCATCTCGTATTTCCTTGTTAGAAACAACTAATTTGGCCTCTGAATCAATAGATCACGGATGGATGCCAATGGCGCAAATATGGGCAGAAAATAGCCAAGGGAAACCCGTTCCCTCGTGCATACTATCGTTGCACCATGTCCTCCGGTTGCTCTGTTCGAAAACATGTATTTTAATTTCTCATTAGTCTAATTGCCAAAATACTATAAAATTGAAAATTAGTGTTTCATCTTGTATTCTATTGTGCTTGTTTGAAGGTACAAAGATGTGGGGAGGATAGAAGCATACTGATAACAACTTACGAAGGCAATCACAACCATCCGTTGCCTCCAACGGCCATGGCTATGGCCTCGATGACATCATCAGCTGCAAGAACGGTGCTATCCGGTTCAATGCCAAGTGGCGATGGGCTAATGAACTCGAATTATATGGCATCCACCATGGCCACCATCTCCACCTCCGCCCCTTTTCCAACAGTCACATTAGACCTTACAGAGCCCTCCAACCCTCTCCCACTACCTAGTCCTATTCTGCCTCAAATCTTAGGCCAAGCATTGTACAATCAATCTAGGTTTTCGGGCATCCAAATGCCTCGACAAATGGATCAAAACATGGATCTTCAACTGCCACCTTTGGATCCATGTATGAAATTGCAAGGCAATCAGTTCAATGCCAGTTCTTCGAATCCTTTACAGGCCACTGATCCTAGTTTCTCTACTGCCTTGGCAGCAGCCATCACCTCGCTTTTAGGCTGCTCGTCTACGAGCAACGACAACCCCATGAACAGCTGATCAAGCTAAGCTTCAAAGGCAACTGATCATGATCAAAGTCCTGTTTTCTTGGAGGTTTTTCTTTTTATTTTTCATTTTTTAAATCCGATTTAGTTACCAATATTTGTTTGTTTGTTTCTTGCTTTCTTCATCTTAATAATGTATTTCATGGAAAATCCATGAACAAAAGATGTGTTTGTTTTTGTATGGTTCCCAGCAAAGTCTTCTCCACTCTTGTAAATTTGTCAATGCCCTTTTGCATAATTCTTTGGCTTAATCCAAAAAGTTTGAAAAGAAAAGGAGCAATATGGCAAATAGAGATGAAAGAAATTAAATTTTGGAATGTATGACATGCATTAGAAAACTGCAATGAAGGAGTCAAATCATGGAAATTGGGAGACTTGAGAGAATGATAGATTTTGATACTTTGTCTTCATTGAATTTGTTTTTTCATGCGTTGGCCCCACCAATAAAATAGGAATAAGATGAAAATGATGATAATGAAGTCTCTTTGGTTCTTAATATTAACTCTGAAATTAGGGAAAATTGAATCAGATACCTTGACTTATATCATGTGGAATTGTGGACTCTATAACTTTTAAAAGTACTCAATAAACTAGTCTTCCATTCTATACATTTGAAGTTCTGAGTTCTCTTATCACTTTTGTAGTGATGGTGAAAAAATGAATTGAAAACGTAGTTTAACTAAAATGTGCAGATTTCAAAATCCAAGTGCAAAGCATGTGCACTTTGCATTAATATATATATATATATATATATATATATATATATATATATATATATATATTGGAGACCGGTATTTTAGAATTAATGAGTAAATTCCAAAATATATGCCGATCACGTGTAAAATAGGTGCATTCACAAATATGTAATGATCTGGACCAAATTAATAATATATTATCAATTTAGTCCATGTAATATCATCTATTTAGTCACGATCATTATATATTTGCAAGTGCTCATATTTTACTCATGTTTGACATGTAATTTGGATCTAGATTTCTAAACTTGGGTCAAAATTGAACAAGCGTCTAAATTCTTGTTGGACCAAAATGATATTTTAATTTTTTTGATAAATCACGCACACAGTTTTTAGTTTTTTGGTTGTTGTTGTTGTTGAAAGTATCATGATAAATCATGACAATATTCTATACAGTCTAGCAGTGTTTTAATTATTACTTTTTTCATTTTACAATGATAGTGTACCAAAAAATGAGGGATAATTCACTCAGTATAATATCCTGATATGCAATCAACCTAATTAAATTTTAACCAATTTTAATAAATGGCAAAAATTATTAGGTGTGTATTGCCTTTTTTTTTTTTGAAATGGGAATACACGTTTAATAATTATTTTACCATTTATCAAAATTTATTATAATTTATATTCTTAAAACGACAACGTATTAAAATTTTAGTAAATGGCAAAACATATCAGGTGTGTATTATCATTTTTTTTTAAACGGCAATACACGTTTAATATTTTTTACCATTTATCAAAATTTATTATAATTTAAAATCTTAAAACAACAACGTATTTAGTATTATCTCGGAAAAAAATATTTAATGTAAATTTTCATTAAAACCTTAAAAATGGAAATACATATATAATAAATTTTGCCTCTTATAAAAAATTATAATTTAAAACCTTAAAATGACATCGTATTACAGTTATCTCAGCAAAAAATATTTAATGTAAATTTTCATTAAAACCTTGAAAATGGAAATACATATTTAATAAATTTTGCCATTTATAAAAAATTATAATTTAAAACCTTAAACGACAACGTATTACAGTTATCTCGGCAAAAAATAATTAGTGTAAATTTTCATTAAGACCTTAAAAATGGAAATACATATTTAATATTTTTTGCCATTTATAAAAATTAATTACGCTTTAGTTAACAAATCCACTCTATAAATACCCTCTCCCCCTAGTGTCACTCATCTTTGTCATTCTCATCCCTCTTCCTACAACATTTCATATTCTCTTCTCAAAAACCATTCAAGAAATTTATTTAAAAAAAAAAAATTCAATTATTGCTTGTTTTCGACCAGATTTTAGTAAGATTCACGAAAGTTTTCTCTTGGATCTCAATATACCGTTGAGAAAATTATATAAAGTTTTTAATTAGGTAATTTTCTCTGTAATTTCTTGTTAATTTTCATTTTGCTTTGTTTTGGTGTGAGTGTGTGTTCCATTTTGACATTAAAACACATATTTTGAATTTAAAAGGAAAGTTTAGTTTGTCTGTGCTGCTGTGCATTATTTCTCTAAAATTCACGCAACTTTTGTGCAAGTGATCATATACAGTGTTTCAAGTCCTTCGTAAATTAAAGTCATTTCATGATATTCCTGTTGAATGTTGCAAGTTGTAGACAATTTCTAGAAAAATAAAAGTTGGAATTTATTTTTTAAATTGGCAAATTATGACCTTGTCCACCTTTTTGGCATCAATTAAATTAAAAAATAATAGATCTATAATTCAAATAAGTAAAGTACTGTAGATTTTCAATACTTCCTAATTGTTTTGATAAGTCATTGAAATAAAATACAATTTGCAGATCTATACTTTTCTAGCAAATATTGATTACTTTGTCAAAAAATTACCATTACTTTTTTTATTTGTATAGGCAAAGACGGTCGAAAGACAAGATCTGAAAATGAATCCAAATGTTAATGCAACCACCAGTCCTCCACCAATGAGAACACACAATCATCGCTACAATTCGTGGCAAACTCAGATTCTTGAATTGTAAGTTTTAATTTAATAATTAGAACTTTAATAGTAAAATTATGTATTAAGATGAAATGAACTTAACATCGCGAAAAATTCATACATCTAAAATAAACTTCCCTTGTAAAAATTAATAATTCATTCTCTCTACAAGACTACTCTAACATCGGATTGAATCATCTATTACATTTTATGTTACATCTCATGTTTCATAGCATTTAATACACGCAATTTGTTAAATAGTGATGTTATCGAATACACATGACATGTGATGATTATTTTGAAATATGAGATGTAACACCAAATATAATAGTAGATCTCGTGTGCTCTAACATCATATTCCATCATTTCTTGCAAAATAGTATTTTTTTTTCTTCGCATATTCTATTGAAGCAATACGTACCTGAAATTTGATATAATTCTTAATTTGATTGAAGGTTTTTCGAAGAATGCTCCTATCCAAACAAGAGGCAGAAAAGAGAACTTAGTCGACAATTGGGACTGGAATATCTACAAATCAAATGTTGGTTTCAAAACAAACGAACTCAAATGAAGGTTAGTTAAGATTTTTTTTTTTTTTTTTTAATTTTAAGGATAAGAATCGAATTTTTTTTTTCTCATTTTTTTTTGCAGATGATATTTAATATTAATGTTTTCTTAAAAAAGTAATGGATAGCCAGGGAATTCATTTTGATTATTTTGCAAAAAAGTGTAAGTTTTGGCTTCAAATAATTTTTATTTAAAAAGTTCATATTTAAAAGGTCGGAAATGTTGTCTTCTTAGCCTATTTCTCAAGTATCACCAAAATGCACATACTCTGCATACGACTAAGTTTTCAAATTTTACTAATTTTTAGTTCAAATCTACCAATCTCATATGCATGTAAAGTGCACGTGCTTTGCACATGGTCAATAGATCTATCAAAATTTTCCATTTTACCAATTTTTAAATTGTTTATTAACAATTCCAACAAGAACGGACTTAGAAGTGAAAATGAACAACTTCGAGTAAAACATGTAAAGTTTAAAGAAGCTCTGAACCAGGGGCGGAGCTAGACCAAAAATATTGAGGGGGCTGATTGATTTTGTGGGATTTTTGAGGGGGGCTAATCAATATTTTAACACTAAAAATATAAAAAATTCCAAAAAATCTATATAAATAATTAATTTTTTTAGAATTTTGGGGGGCTAAAGCCCCCCAGGTGTGGCATGAGGCTCCGCCCCTGCTCTGAGCAATCCTTGTTGCGCCATCTGTGGCTTAGCTATAGGAGCTATCTCCTTCGAAGAACATCTTTTGATAATGAAGAATGCTAAAATAAGAGAAGGGGTAATGGATTATATACACAAAATTTTATTCTCCTATTTTTCTAAGTTCTAAAAGCCCTAAATTATTATTATTATTTTTTTACTTTTTTTTTAAAAAAAAAATTTGGTATCATGTATAGATTGAAAGGATTTATGCACTTGTTGGCAAACCTATTCCCTTCATGAACTCTGGCAGAACTTCCTCTTCTTCGGCTCCACCGCCGCCACAACCACCATTTGCAGCGCCATAGTTTTTTTTTTTTTAATCTTTTTCTATAATGTTTGATATCAAACAATGTTATATTAAACTTTATTTTTATGATATTAGAAACAAATGTTGAGATTGATATATATTTTTTGTGTCCAATCAATAAAATTATCTTTTATGGACAACACGAAATAATTTTTAGACAACATATATTAAATAAAAGTATGAAAATCTTTAAAACATTAATTTTATTCGGTACTGCAAAAAATGTTTCTTGACCACCACAAAGAGGTAGTAGCAGAATAAGGACTATGTTCTAACAAACAATATATATATATATATAGAGAGAGAGAGAGAGAGCAGGACCTACATTTATAGTGAGATGCAAGAAAAAAAAACAGGTCATTTTGTACTTGCGATGTGACTACTACGGACTGTTGAACTTAAAAATAAAATATAAAATATAAAATAAAAATAAATTACAAACAACAATTTGGATTCTATATTTTGTTTGCCAGTGCTCAATTTGAAGGAGACCAAAACTATATTTTAGCAAGCAAAGTGCTAGAGTACATAGAAAGGTATTTCATGAAACTAATTTAAGGCCCAATATTCTTCACTTGACACAAACATTAGCCTACACTATCTGCCAGTTTGAAGAATAATCAAAGATGACAAAATGACGAATATTACTTCATTTTCATCTTTTTATATATATTAATGATGTGACTAGTTTGTGAACCCTTAACCTTATAAATACATACCTTTTCTAAAGCAAAAAACAAAGAAACAATTCGAAATACTTTGACCTTTTGAGAAACAAAAGCACAAACACAACATATTTCACTTCAGTTTGAGTTAACCATTTTTTTGCTAATGGCATCCAAAACAATGATATTGCATTTGCTTCTATTTATTCTCATGTTCACATATTCAAAGGCCTCTCTTGGGCAGCCCAAAGAGACCCAAATGACACTCTATTTCCAAGACATTTCGGGCGGGCCCAATGCGACCGTGATCCAGATAACGGGCCACTCTGATGGGCTTCTTAGCTTCGACAAATTTGGGGCCATATTCTGTACGGACGACCCAATAACCGAAGAGTTTGAGGAAAGCTCGGCCCAAATTGCACGGGCCCAAGGTTTGTATGTGACGTCGGCCCTGGATGGGTCCAATACTCACGTCCTAATATCGATCGTCTTCACCAATAAAGCTTATAAAGGTAGTACTTTGGAAGTACAAGGTTCGAGTGCTCAGTTTGAACGGCTGAGGGAGGTGGCGGTGGTGGGCGGCACCGGAATATTCCGACTAGCTCGTGGTTATGCTACTTTCGAGACTATTTACTACGATCATACACGTCACTATGCCGTCATCCAATGCAACATTACTGTGTTCCACTATTAGCTAGACACTCGTTCTGCTTTGCATCTAATAAAATTTCGTTCAAATTCGATTTGATTGTACTTATTTTGTATGTCAATTAATTGTCACCGGTGATAAATGTGATTGTTTTTATTCTGAATAATGTCTAATATGATTTTTTTTCCACTTTTTTTTTTTTTTTTTTTTTTTTATAATGTAGAATTCTCCGTATAAAAATAGTAGTGTATTATTATTGTTATTGTTATATTATTGGAGACATGTAGTATGAGGGGGCATATGGAAATAAAGGTTGACCTGATCCCTGCATGTGCTATTAAATATAAGGAGGACTGAGTCTTTTATTTGAAAACTTTGGTTTTCAAAGTTCACATAATTGATAATTCCCAATCTTCCAACTGTTATATTCATTAAAAGTTCTTTAAGTTGTAAATTAAATATACATTTATTATACATTTAATTATTAAAATGTAAGAAAATTTATTTGATCCCAAAAAGAAAAAACATTGGTAAGAATGGGTAGGATTCTAGTGAGATGAGTCAACCATATATAAATTTGTGAAATTGGATTTAATTTGAAATTAGATTTTTGTGATAACAAATTGCAAATCATAAAGCAAATTGTTGAATTGTTAGCTAAACTATATATCTTTTACTTATTAAAGCATGTTAATTTATTTTAACCACTCATGAAAATCAAGAAAGTCCACTTGAGCATGTAAGTTAATAATCATAGACTTAATATAAAACTCGAACTCAAGTATCTTTACATCCATTAGCAGTAATAAGTAATTATTTCAAACTCTAATTAGCATCAGAATAGGCTTTTAGAGAAATCCATTAAAAACTTGAGAGAGACTTATGTGCGTCGGTAGAGTAGTTAAAGTGCTTGAAACCAGATTCAACCTATATCGTGATTGACTTTTGAAGGTCTAAATTAAATCAATTTGCATCATTTAATGCTCTCCGCCACTTCCCCATCTGCTCAAACGCGTCGCATAACCATGCAAACTGCACACATTAATGGCTAAGTAGAAGTATGTCCAATTATTTGAGCAGCTAGCTTCATCACTATATATTCATCGGTTTCGAGCAATGATCAGCATGCAGAGTGAAGAGAGTACCAACTTGGAGCAATGGGTTTCTCTCAGAAATGGCTGTGTGCATGTGCTTTTTTGGTTATCTTGGTGCTAAATTTGAGTGTTCAAATTTTTGGAGATGACAAAGTCGATAAGGCTGATTGGAGAGATGATGATTGCAGGTATAGTAGGCGAGGGTGCTATGGTGGCCGATATGGGCGTGGACCAAGGGGCGGCTGGGGTGGACCTGGAGGAGGTCGAGGAGGTTATGGTGGAGGTCCTGGCAGAGGAGGAGGAGGAGGTCTAGGAGGTGGTGGCGGTTTCGGAGGAGGTGGAGGACTTGGGGGTGGCAGGGGTGGAGGAGCAGGTGGTGGTTTTGGTGGAGGAGCCGGAGGAGGTGTTGGTGGAGGGGGGGGATTAGGAGGTGGTGGTGGAGCCGGAGGAGGTGGAGGATTAGGAGGTGGTAGTGGTGGAGGAGCAGGCGGTGGTTTCGGAGGAGGAGCTGGAGGAGGTGTTGGTGGAGGGGGAGGATTAGGAGGTGGAGGTGGTGGTGGAGCTGGAGGAGGTGGAGGATTAGGTGGTGGTTCTGGCCATGGTGGAGGATTTGGTGCTGGTGGAGGAGTTGGTGGTGGTGCTGGGGGAGGTGTTGGAGGAGGTGGTGGATTTGGTGGTGGAGGAGGTGGTGGTGTAGGTGGGGGTTCCGGAAAAGGAGGTGGTTTTGGAGCTGGAGGTGGAGTAGGTGGTGGTGCAGGTGGAGGTCTTGGAGGGGGTGGCGGTGCAGGAGGAGGAGGTGGTAGTGGTGGCGGAATTGGTGGTGGTTCCGGCGCAGGAGGAGGTTTTGGAGCGGGAGGTGGTGTAGGTGGTGGTGCTGGAGGAGGTGTAGGTGGAGGAGGAGGAGCCGGTGGTGGTGGCGGTGGAGGTATTGGTGGAGGATCTGGTCATGGCGGCGGATTTGGTGCCGGTGGAGGTGTTGGAGGAGGCGGCCTTGGCGGCGGGGGAGGTGGAGGTGGTGGTGGAGGTGGAGGAGGCTTAGGTGGTGGGTCAGGACATGGAGGCGGCTTTGGTGGAGGTGTTGGTGGTGGAACGGGCGGAGGTCTAGGAGGCGGTGCTGGTGGTGGACATGGCATTGGAGGTGGTGGAGGAATTGGGATTGGTATTGGCATTGGGGTGGGAGTAGGAGTGGGAGGTGGCGCCGGCCACGGTGTCGGAGTTGGAAGTGGTTCCGGTGGTGGCGGAGGCGGCCGCCGTTGATCATATTCTTAGACTGTTTTCCACATTTGCATGTTATTATGTTTCCAAAGTTCCAACTAGTATCATGTGACAAGACTTGTCTACATTTTCCACTTCAAAATTAATATACTCTGTATGTGCCTTTCACAAGAAACAGAAGGGCATTACCATTACATGTTTAAGTAATGACATTTGTCTTCAATCATCTTCAACTCTTTTCACTTGTCATTTATTTCACTAAACTAGAATATGAATTGAAATCATAATTTAATTACATACTTTTTACCTTTCATTAGCAGAACTTCTGAAATTTCTATCAGAAGAAACAATGATAATGAAGCTAACAAACAGTATCAAACAAATTAAACTAATAAATAATCAATTCAAGGACAATGATTCGGTAGCATTTCAGAGATGATGTTAAAGGCTGAAAGTCTGATGATACAGAAATGATCTTCGAAATCTATACAAAACATATCAGATTAAGCACCAAATAGTTTACCACACCAACAATATCATTCTAAGTAATTTGCAAAACAAGAAAAGCAAGAAATATGTAATCACAGAATTTGAGCACAAAGGTTCTTAAGTATAGATCTAAGTATCTCGTAAAATTTGTTGGGCGCTGCCAGTATAAAATTAACAATCAACAATAGTGTACACTTCATTGGCTTGAAACCAAGATGAAGGGGCCAAATGCAGCTTAGCTTGTGATCTTAGACAAAACAACAGCTCCAAGCAAATTTGGACAAGAAATTACAAGTATCATAATAAATCTTTGATGAAATCCAGGTTTAATGTATCACGAACAAGAAGGAATACCCCAAGAATTAAGACGAGCATGATGCCAGATGACATGATCCGCTGCTCAATTTCCATCGGGAGCTTTCTCCCACCTCTAACCGCTTCTACAAGAATCAATGCCAAAGAACCACCATCTAAAGCAGGCAAAGGAAGAATATTTATCACTGCAAGATTAAGATTCAGAATGGCAGCAAACTGGAAAAGGCCATCAGCATTCGACTTTGCAACTTCTGCACCAACGGCTATAATGGCAACAGGGCCGGAAACCTTACTAGCAGACTGAGAGAAGTTCATAAATGTCTGTTTCAAGCCATCAAGAACGTTCGATGTTAGGCCCCAAAATTCTCGGCCAGAGAACCGAAAAACTTCCATGAAATTCTTGGGCCTAATTTTCGAGAACTTGAGGTTTGGTGATAACTGAACTCCAATTCTACCAGTGCCATCTCCATTCTTATCAGGTGTAACATTGATTAACACCTTCTCTTCTCCTCTCCCAATCCTAAACACTACTTTTCTATTGGGACTATTTCTAATAACATCAACAACTTCAGAAACTAAACTTGGACTTGTTTTCAACAGATCGATTTCATTAACACCTAAAATGACATCACCAGGCAACAAACCATCCCTTGAAGCAGCCGAAAACGGTCTAACATCAGGCACAAGAACACCCGGAAACGATTCTTGAACAGGCAATCCAACAAACACCACTTGTGCAAAAACTATAACATAAGCAAAAACAATATTAGCAATCACTCCAGCAGAAATAACAAGAACCCTATCGAAGATTGGCCTATTTTTCAACAAATTCGCATCATCAGCTGGAATATCACTATCAGGATCATTATCAGGGAATCCCACAAACCCACCAAGAGGAAACGCTCTAATTGAATACTCCACGTTATTTGAATTAAATTTAGCCAAGATTGGACCAAACCCAACAGCAAATTTACTCACATGAATGCCCTGAAGAGTAGCTGCTAAAAAATGACCACTTTCATGAACAACAATAATAGCAGTCAAAACTGCGGCTGCTTCAAGAACTGATTGAGCGCTCTCAAACCCACCAAAATCAAGCTCACCAATTGCCAAAGTTCTAAACTTTGTTCTTCTCCCTTGTCTAAATCCTCTGTTTTTGACAAAAATTGGATTGCTGCTGCAAATTCTTGAAGCTAAAAACGGTTTAGAGAACTGGGTTTTGGTCTTCAAGGGAAAATCTGTAATGGGTGTTTTTGAATTGATAAATCTCAGACGAGAATGAGGAGAGGAAGGGGATGAGAGGTTTATAATCATTCTGATATTATCTGACAATTTGTGGAGAGGATTATTGGTAAGCCGAATGAGTTAAGTTCAATGAAGGCGGCATTGTTTCTTGCATAGAGATGGGAATTGAGAGCAAAAGATTTGAATGGATAATTCGTAATTTTGTTTTGTGGAGGTGAAGAGAATGAGATGTTGCCATCCATTTCCACAAATTCTAACTTCATTTAATCAATGTTTATTTTCTTGGGAGGTACTAGAGGCACCCACTCCAATTTAATTAAATTTCAATTAGAAAAAATTAAAATATTAAAAAATATCTATTTTATCCTCTATTTTTTATGAAATCCTATTCTTTCTTTTGAAATAATATTTTTTTCACTTTTTTTTTAATCTTTGGTGTTGTTTTTTTAATTTTTTTTTTTTTTTGAGGAATTGAATGCAAAATTGATGATGAACATCTCACAAATTAGTCAAATGTATGAAAATCGTATGAAAATTGAACGAAAAAACGCAAAATAATCGATCAAACTTGACCATCTCCATTCGTCCCAGGTTGGCCGAACATTCATAAGATGCTCATCATCAATTTTGCATTCAATTCCTCAAAAAAAAATTAAAAAAATAACACCAAAGAATAAAAAAAGATGAAAAAAAAGCTGCAAAAGAGAGGATAGGATTTCAAAAAAGATCAAAGGTAAAATGGGTATTCTTTAATATTTTAATTTTTTTAACTGAGAAATTTTTAAATTGGGGTGGGCTTAGACTATGTTTATCCATGCCTAACCATACCCACAACCTAATAAACAATTCATTTTTCTCTCCTCCACATACACATTCTACTCCACAACCAAATCTCATATTTTTCATACTTTACCAATAACCACCTACAACCACAACCAACCTTTAATAAATTATTTCTTTTATAATTTAACAATTATATCTATAATTAATTTTTATTATATTTTAAATATTTAAGAAATATATACAATTATTTAATATTAAAAAAATCGTAATTATAATAAAAAATTGGGAATATAGTTAAAATAAATTACAACATCCAATAAAAAAAATTAAAATTACAAGAATTGAAATACAAAAGAAAATAAATAAATCAAGCTACAAATACATCAAGTTAGAAGAGAAAATAGAGTATATGAGATTGTGATCCAAAATATATTAATATTGGTATTTATTTATAGAGAATTTTATTTTATGAATTTTGGTGTATAACTTTTTTTTTTAAAATGGATAAATCGAAATCTGTAATTATCTAAATAAAATACACTCGACCAATCATACGATGACACATGTCATGTGGATTGAGTAACCAAAATCTCATGACCATGGTCATCCCACAAACTTGGTCATGGATTTCATTTACATTTTCCTTTTTTTTTGTCCTCTTGCTATGACCTGGGCGTCAAACCCCCCGCCCCGATAAACATAGTCTTAGAAGTTCGTATGGTGCTTTTAATCCCTCCCATTTTCTTTCTACTTTTTTTTTTGTGGGTTTGAAATGGGGTGGTATAGGGACGGGTCAGAAGTGGCAAATCGAGCTGTTAGTAGTTATTTTTGGAAAAAGTTTCAATTTTGGTATCAAAATAAATCTCACTTGAAAGGAATAAAGAAATTACTAGTTATTTTTGGAAAAAAAATTTAGTTCTGATATCCAAATAAATCTCACTTGCAAGAAATCAAGAAATTAGTAGTTATTTTTTGGGAAAAAAAAAATTCAAGTTTGGTATCCAAATAAATCTCACTTGCAAGAAATCAAGAAATTAGTAGTTATTTTTGGAAAAAAAATAAAAAATTCAATTTTGATATCCAAATAAATCTCACTTGCAAGAAATCAAGAAATTAGTAGTTATTTTTGGAAAATACTTCAATTTTGGTATCCAAGTAAATCCACTTGCAAGTTGCAATAAATCAAGCAAAAAAATGGTAGATGTTGAGTATTAATTAGTAGATATCAACCCTAGCCACCATCTCTGATTTTAGATGCGAAATTCCCTCCAATATTAGGATTTCATATTTTCAATCTCTGATGGAAAATTGCCGACAGATATAAAAATTCATATAATTTGAAATACACTAAGAAGACCAAACTTGATAGTCGTTGAATATTGGCTACCAAAAATAAAATAGAGCTATCAAAACTGAAATTTTTCTTATTTATGGAATGACATTCCTACTCTAATTTACTTTTGATTTCTAAGATTTTTAGTTATTTATTTATCTTTTCTTTCATGAGATAACACCCTTTCGTGACTAAATACAAAGTTTGAGCAATGGATAATTATTTTTGAATATATTTTTACAAATAATTAAAATTAAGATATACATTAAAATGGTAATCTCTTTCGATTTCGAGTTTCAGCTTAACCTCATATAAAGTAGAATATTTTATTAAAAAAAAATTAAAATATCTACTTCATCTTCTCTGAGGAATAAATCTGACTTCATCTTTGATCATGATGGTTGAAATAAAAAAGAGAATAAATAAATAATCAAGACTCTTTGTCTAACCTTTTTTCTTTTCTTTTTTTACAAACTCATTTTTGTTGTATTCCATTAGCATGTTGTTATCAATAGTATTTAATTCTACAACTATTCTAATTAAGAGTTCCCATTAATTGAATTTTATAACTATAGACGTGAAGTACAAAAAAGTGGAATGAAGAATGAAACTTGTTTTCTAGTATGGTTTTTTTATTAGTTCAAAAAAATAAAAAGTAAGCTTTATTATTATTATTATTAGTAGTAGTAGTAGTAGTTTCGTGAATTAGATTTTTATGTCGTGGGGCATCATGAATTCATACGTGAAAAATGAGTATCACAACTGCACAGTAAAGCAGCCATCATCATTCACAATCATTTAGGTATCAATAATCAATAATCATGGCTCTCTAGATATGCATTTGTAGTTATTACATTAGTTAGCTGCTCAAGAAATATGCAATTTTTGTTTTTCTTGAATTAAGGAATCTTTCCCTTTTTTTTTTTTTTTCTCATAGTTGTAAAGTTTTGAGATTTTAAGAACGACCCATGTGAATTCTTGATTTCTGTTTGCTTTTCTTGTAAGAGTCTTGTCCTTCAACAATGGAGTTTTCTGTTGTTACAGTGGCTTTAACTCTTATAGAATTGTTGCTTCTTGATGCTCATGTCTACTGTGAGAAGCCTGCAGTTGTGAAAATTGGTGCTGTTTTCTCTTTTGATTCTGTGATTGGAAAAGGGGCAAAAGTAGCCATGGAAATGGCAGTTGAAGATATAAATTCAAACCCTAGAATTCTGAATGGAACTGAATTTAAGGTGATTATGGAGGATTTGAATTGCAGTGTGTTCATGGGGTCAATTAAAGGTTTCCCTCTTTTCTTCTTTTTTCTTTTTCTTCTTTTCTTTTACCAGTGGTTATAATTACATCACTATATATAGTTTTTACTGTTCATTTAGTAGCTTTTGTGAATTCTGATTTGGCTAAATAAAGTTTGATTTTCTTGGGATTTTTAACTGTCTAGTAGGACTTGTTATGGAATTTTCACCATTTATATTTTTCTGGGAAACAATTGTCTTATGCTATGTGTTTTTCCAGTGAAAAGAAATCAAAAGGTTTTGGCAATAAACTTATGTACACAAGAATGTTATATAGATGAGTTTGAAGTTACTTTTGCCTATTTAGATACGGAAAGTTGCAGAAAGTTGTCACTGTTTTACACACAATTTTTTGTGCAAATTGTTTGAGTGTTATAAGAGAGGCCATAATTCTGTACAACTCTATAGCTGTGAACTTCAAGTTTCATCAATCAATCATTTTTATCAGCTTTTCAGGTGATTGAAAAGGAAGTGGTGGCCATAGTTGGTCCACAGTCCTCAGAAGTAGCACACATCGTTTCACATATTTCCAATGGCCTTCGAGTTCCTATGATCTCGTATGCAGCCACTGATCCGACACTATCTTCCCTCCAGTTCCCTTTCTTTCTTCAGACAACACCAACTGACTCCAACCAGATGGCTGCCATTGCTGAGGTGATTGAGTTCTATGGCTGGAAAGAGGTTATTGCTGTCTTTGAGGATAATGATTATGGAAAAAACGGGGTAACTGCACTAGGCGATGAGCTTGCCAAGAAAATGTCGAAAGTTTCTTACAAACTTCCTTTGTCTCCTCACTATGACCTAAGTGAGGTCTCTTATATTCTGAACAAGTCGAAGTCATTTGGCCCTCGTGTTTATGTTGTGCATATTAGTCCTGATCCTAGGTTGAGATTGTTTAGAACAGTAAAGAAACTCGGTATGATCAGTGAAAACTACGTATGGTTTGCAACGGACTGGCTATCTTCCACACTAGACTCACTCCCTAGAGATGGAAATTACTTAAATACCCTTCAAGGGGTGGTTACTCTTCGTCCTCATATTCGTGAAACCCCCAAGACAAAGGCCTTTATGTCTCATTGGAAAAGGGGTTTAACATATTCAAGATTAACTGCTTATTCTCTCTATGCATATGACACAATGTGGCTTGTTGCATATTCAATTGATAGGTTTTTAAAAGAGAATGGAGGCATCACGTTTTCTTCGAGTGAGAAGATGCCCCTTGAAAAGCTTAAAGTTTTCAATGGTGGAGAGCTTCTTTTAAAGCTTATATTGAGCTCAAATTTCACTGGCTTGACAGGCCAGATTCAGTTTGATGGTGATCACAACCTTATGGGCGTTAGTTATGAAGTTATAAATGTTGCTGAAAACGGAACTCATAAGGTTGGTTATTGGTCAAAGGACACTGGTCTCTCTGTTCACAGACCCGAGTCTCTTGAAGGAAACAAAGATCAGAGGCTTGATCATATAACTTGGCCTGGAGGGATCGTCAAAAGGCCACGTGGATGGGAGATAGCCACTGCAGAGAGACCCTTGAGAATTGGATTTCCAAAGAGAGTTAGCTTCAATGAATTTGTGTCTGAAAACAACAGCAACCACAGTGTACAAGGTTACTGCATTGATCTGTTTCTTGAAGTGCTAAAGCTGGTTCCTTATGATGTTCATTTCAGATTCGAGCCTTTTGGAGATGGCCTCAAAAACCCAAGTTATGATGACCTTGTTGGAATGGTTGCAAATGAAGTGAGTAATGAGCAATCCCTCTTTTCTCCATTAATCTATTTGATGTGATTAAGCAGTTAATTTCAAGAAACAGAAACTTGCTCATTGTTCAGGTTTTCGATGGAGCAGTTGGGGACATAGCTATAGTTAGCAACAGGATAAGAATTGTTGACTTCACTCTGCCTTTTGCTACCACAGGCCTTGCCATTGTAGCCCCACTTGGAAACTCAGCACCTAGTTTTTGGGTGTTTATCGAACCATTTAGTCTCGAGATGTGGTGTGCCACTGCAACTTCTTTTGTGATAATAGCAGTGGTTATTTGGATGCTTGAACATCGTGTCAACGATGACTTTCGTGGCCCTCCTCGTAAACAGCTCAGAACAATGTTTCTGTAAGCATTAACTTTAAGTCCTAAATCCCTCGAATATTTACCAACACAAATCTTATTACATGCTAAATCATGATGCAGGTTCAGCTTCTCCACTCCATTCAATGCAAACTGTAAGTCCTAAACCCCTCGTAAATTTACTAACACGAATCTTATTACATACTAATATTGATTCACTAATATATAACAGATGAAAGTACAGTGAGCCCACTAGGAAAGATAGTAATGGTGGTATGGCTATTCCTGCTACTAGTGATCACATCAAGCTACACTGCAAGCTTGTCATCGATCTTCACCGTTCAGCAGCTTTCAACGTCTATCACAGGCCTCGACACTTTGATCTCAAGTGGACTACCCATCGGATACCAAGTGGGATCCTTTGCTTATACCTATATGAAAGACAGCCTCAACATACACCCATCAAGGCTTCTTCCCTTAGGCTCCCCACAAGAGTATGAGTCTGCTCTGAGACGGGGCCCAGCCAAACCCGGTGTGGCTGCCATTGTTGATGAGATTCCATATGTTGAGTTGTTCCTCTCAAAGCACCCTGATTATGGAATCGTGGGCCGGCCCTTTACCAAACAAGGCTGGGGATTCGTAAGCTCTATTATCCCTTTATAAACACACCAAATTCATGAACTCTTATGTTGTGTGTTCTTTCAGGCTTTTAGGAAGAACTCTCCACTGGTTGTGGACTTGTCGAGAGCAATCTTGAAGCTGACCGAGAGTGGGGAACTGCAAAAGATACACGAGAAATGGTTCTATGGGTCGGGATTAGGTTCTGGCAAAGAAACGAGGAAATCGGAGGCTAATCAACTTCATCTCAGTAGCTTCTTGGCTCTTTACTTTGTTTGTGGCATGTTTGCATTGATAGCTCTTTGTGTGTTTCTTATCAGAGCTGTTAGGCAATACATTGTGTATAGAAGGAGGCAGACGCGCTCTTCTTCTTCTTCTTCCTCGTTTTCAATCTCATCGAGCCTTCTTTTCTCTGCGGCCATTCGCCATTTTCTCGAGTTCATTGATGAGAAAGAAGAAGCCATCAAGAGATTTTTTGTTCAACATGACATGCCTTCATCTCAAGTGATTAGTCACTGAATGTATGTGTTTGTGTATAGAGAGATCAAATCCAAGATCATAGTTAGGTCTAGATTTACACTATTATAGGTTTGTGCTACTTTATTAGAATCTTTTTATTGTTTGTGTAGTGGTCAAGATAATACGAAATTCGATTCGAGATCGATTGTTAGAGAATTTTATTCAGTAAATATGACTCTTGAAGTTCGATAATAAGTCTAATAAAATCAAACGATAAGTTTCCACAAAGGGCGAGTGAACGAAATCAAAAGTACGAACATCATCTTTATTTTTATTTAAAAAGAATAATCAAACAATTTTAGAAGTTAAGAAGCAGGTATTGAATAATTAAGATTAAGGGTCAAAAATTAATGTAACTTAGAGATAAGAATATCTAAATCAATAAACAGTAGACATTATTGAAATGGACAATAATAAGCTTGTTAATTGTCTTTCTTTCACTAGAATTTTAAGACGAATAATTCGCGTTTGTTTTTGATAATGATGGTTGTCGACCTTCTTGCAAAAATAAAATAAAATAAAGAGAAAAAAAAAAACAGTGCCCGATATGAATTTTGGAAATCATAATTTTTAACAGCCAAAATTATAGTTGTTTTGAAAAAAAAAAAAAGCAACAAGATATTTTTTTCAAGTATGTGAAAATAATTCAAAAGGAGCAGATATTCTTTTAGTATTAATTGATGAATAAATTTGTATTATCTCATCACATCCAAAATCGATAATCGTCCTTCACAAATTTTGACATCAATATTATAGATTTTGGATAAATTTCTAAATTTGCAACTGAAAAAAAAAAAAAAAAAACATGAAAGGCAAATAAATTTCTTTAAATCGTTTTCAATAGTTTTCTTACTTAAGTTTCTTTTAAAATATTGCATCAAACCAAATAAAAAGGAAAAAAAAATTTGACAATTTTTTTAATCAAAATATTGAACCTTACTAAAATATATCATTTACCCCATCTTAAGCAGCATGTTGAGGATGGACTAGTTATATATTTAATTTTAGTAACATCAACATCTATTTGATATGTCTCTACATGACTACACGTCAGGTCAAGAGATGACATTTATTTTCAATATTTTCTCAATAACGACAGCCTAATTAATTACTACTTATCTATATTAATTCATTGTTTTGTAATCGTGACTAAGTTCAGTTTCTGGTCCACATGTTATCAGTTGACAGTTATCACACAATAAAAAGGTGGACCTCATATTAATATCTTAGAATATTTTATTATTTTTTCGTAACGTAGCTCCTGTAACCACTTATTTTATAAAAATAATTGAAGTTCATTAACTTTCTATAAATGGCAAAGTTAATTTGGTTTATACTCCTACATAAATAATCAAGCATTGAGGTGATGTTGCCATTCTCATGAATTTCCAATTTCTTGTTCTTTACGATTTTGTTTTATTTTATAAAAAGAGAATAATATTTGAAATTTGTTGGATTAAACTAGCTAGATGAAAAATTCATAGTAATCCATTTTAAATATTTAATTCAGATGTAATCACTGATTTGAAATTTATATAAACGAAAATATATATTTAACAAACATGATTTGGGTGCCTAACATATACAACAGAAAATCTGTGTGCATTATTTAGTCAGACATTTAGTGAATGTTTGGGTATGCTTTCCATGTCATGAATTTCCAATCTTCAGTAAGTATTTTTTAGGAAGATTTATGAGATTGCTAGGACCTACATTTTGAGTACTGTAATTATATTTTATAGTTTCTTTGAATAGTCTGAAAATGATGGTCCCACTAAATAATGTTTGAAATTAGTTATATTATTATTATTATACGACATATATGAATGGATAGTAATATACTTATTAAATTATGTTGTTTGAAAGTTATCGTGTTATATTAGATGAACTTAATGGTGATAAACTTCATCTTGAAATTTAATTTAGATGGAATAATTGATTAAAAAATATGCACGAATGAAAATAAGAAATAAACATAATTTGTATGAGTTTGTTAAATAACAAAAGGTGAGGAATATAGTTGAGAAAACTTGATGTAAAACCCCTTATTACATTTTCTGTTTTAATTTAATTCACGTGTGAAAATAACTCGAATTCAATTATGTAATATAGATCAATTCATAATTTATAAAATAAAGATTGACCGGTAAAATTAAGTTTAACTTAGGAACAGTGGGTTCACTTTCATATGATTTTTTTTTAATTTTAATATTTTATTTATTATTTTCAATATATTCTATATGCAATATCATTCTCAATGTAAAATCAAGAACCCCACGTGATAAGGCGGTTGTAAAAATTTATTCATTAAGAAAATGTTTAACAAGGAATCCTCTTCCAAAGTACAATGACATAAAGCCAAAATAAGACTGAAAACACGCAACAGAATCACATTCTTTTCCTAGCTTCAAAGAAAATAGTTTGATTTAGTTTTATTTCGAATTCAAGCTAAAAAAATATTACCTTAATTATAAAATGTCAATTCCTTCTTTTTTTTCCTTTTAAATCCCACACAAATGAAAGTATTATATGACTATAGATATTTCAGTAGTAACAAACGGTTTCATCTAATAAAAATTTCACCTTAAAAAGGTTTTTAAAATCCAAATATACTCTGATTCATCCTTACATGATGCAATAATTTCTAAATTTTATTGCCAAAATGCATCATTAGGTCTCAAAATTATCATATTTTGTTTTGAAAGGTCATTGAACTATGAGTTTTTTTTTTTTAATCCCTAACCCAAAATATCAGTTTTGAATAGTTTGACTCTTTCAATACTTATTTATAGTTTGGGGACTTTTGGAATCAAAACATAATAATTTACGGACTCTTTAAATCAAATTTTATGTTTCAATTACAGTATTATTCATGTCTGAAATACTGTAATTGATAACTGTAAATCAAGAAGTAATGGTTTTCTAGTTTCCCACCTACCTATAGCTGTTGTTAACTGTAATTGTGTTTAGATTCTGTAATAAACTAACTAAACTGTCTCTTTCTGTTCATTTGTATACTTTATACATGTGAACCAGCAATAAAAAGAAAAATATTGTTGATTTTTTCAATCATCTACATATTCAACTTTGAGCAATTATATAAACTCCTTTTCTTTTGCAATGAAATAATCCACAGCCACGAATCGAAGGTGTGCAATACTTCATGTTTTTTATGTGTTGATGCATCTTGCATAGTTAGAGATTGATTCTTGTACTTGTATGTTTTTTTAACCATTGTTTTTCTTATTGATATTGTGGCACTTTCCTTTATCCCATGTGGAAATCAAATATCTAAATTGCAAGTTGGTTTTTGTCTCTATTTCATGAAATATGTTCTTTTTTGGAGTTTATCATGATGGGGAAATTTCCTGTCTAGTTTCGAAGACCCCCACATCCAATATAACTTATATTTGCCTAAACTTCAATCTTTGTTTATGGTTGTGATTATTCCGTTTCCGTGTACAATTCTATGATATCAACTCTTGTCCAAGAAAACAAAAGGTTCTGGATTTAATATTTGTTAATTTGATGATGCACAGAAGGTGTTTGATGTATTGTTTCTTGAAGACTTGAACTGCTGAGTCATTGGGGTTTTCTGGAAAATGGAAGCCAATGTACGGAAGAGATGGATTTTGGTATTCTCGATTTCTTTTATGTGTTTTGGCGTGGGAGTCATTGCTCAGGGTGGAAATTCAACTGGTGGAAAATCAGGTGTGGTGAATGTTGGGGCTTTATTCACTTTTAATTCAGCTATTGGGAGGTCTATAGGCCCTGCAGTTCTTGCTGCAGTTGACGATGTTAATTCTGATAATACCATTCTCAAGAACAGAAAGATCAATCTTGTTATACAGGATACCAATTGCAGTGGGTTTATTGGCACCGTAGAATGTATGTTTCTCATCTTTCTCTTTCATAGCTTCGATTAAAGGAGTGATGCTGGAAATTTCATTCTTGTGTTTTCATCTTTGTTGGCAGCGTAGGAGTGATGCTGAAAATAATGTGGTAGTTACAAATCATTCAACTGTTTCTTCTTTGTTGTGGAAATAACCTGTTAAATGTGGTAGATTTGTTCAAATTTATGCTTAAAGTGGAAAATCAGATTGAATGGAAAATCTAGAAATTCTTGAGTTGTCATCATTCCTTAAGCATTACACATGATTGACATATTATAATTAATCGAAAAAATAAGGATTAAGAGGAAATTTTGACAGGGCATCCTTACTCGTGTAGCTATGCAGCTGATTGGGAATGATATAGTTGCTGCACTTGGTCCACTCTCGTCGGGGATAGGACATGTAATTTCCCATGTTGTGAATGAGCTTCACGTCCCACTAGTAACGTATGCCACAGATCCCGCTCTTTCATCTCTCCAGCATCCATATATCCTCCGTGCAGTGCCTAATGACTATTTCCAGATGTCTGCAATAGCTGATCTTCTTGAATATTTCGGATGGAGAGAAGTAATTGCCATCTTTGTGGACGATGATAATGGTAGAAACGGCATTTCTATATTGGGTGACGCACTTGCAAAGCAGCGTGCCAAGATCTCTTACAAGGCGGCCTTGACCCCTGGTGCTTCAATTACTGACGTTGAGAGCTTGTTGGTTGATGTGAACCAGATGGAGTCGCGGGTTTATGTTGTACATGTGAATCCAGATAGTGGTCTCAATATCTTTTCAACTGCTAAGAAGCTTGGAATGATGAGCAGTGGTTATGTCTGGATTGCTACAGATTGGCTTCCTTGTGTTCTTGATTCAACAGACACCATTGATCCTCAAACTTTCGATCTTCTACAAGGGGTTATTGCCCTTCGCCATCATACTCCTGACTCTGATCTGAAAACAAATTTCAGTTCTCGTTGGGGACAGATAAAGAACAAAGAGACCACACTGTTTAATTCCTATGCTCTATATGCTTATGATTCTGTATGGTTATTAGCTCGTGCACTTGATGCTTTCTTCAATGGGGGAGGAAATGTCACTTTTTCTGATGATCCAAAGCTGCGTAACTTCAATGGAAGCGCCATCCGTTTCTCATCCCTCCGTATTTTTGACCAAGGACAAAAGTTGCTCAAGATTCTTACTTCATCGAACTTCACAGGTGTGAGTGGACACATTCAGTATAATTCGGAGAAGAACTTGCTCAATCCAGCTGTCGATGTTCTTAATATTGGTGGGACCGGGTCACGGAGGATTGGTTTCTGGTCAAATCACTCTGGTTTGACCATTGCTCCTCCAGAAACTTTATACTCACAACCAGCAAACATTTCCAAAAGCAATCGGCAGCTCTACAGTGTCCTATGGCCTGGTGAAACTACAACACAGCCTAAAGGGTGGGTGTTTCCCAACAATGGGAAGCCTTTAAGGATCGCAGTGCCTTATAGGGTCACTTATCCCGATTTTGTGACTAAAGATAAAGGCCCTTTGGGGGTCAAAGGATACTGCATTGATGTGTTTGAAGCTGCTGTTAACTTGTTGCCTTACCCGGTTCCTCGCCAATATATCATGTATGGAGATGGTATAAGGAATCCTTCATATGCCAATCTTGTTACTGATGTTGCTGAAAACGTGAGCATTCTTTTGATATGTTTTTTTGTTCTTGTGATTGTGGGAACTTATTTATTTTATATATGTTTTGTAGAAATATGATGCAGCGGTTGGGGATATGACTATCACTACCAATAGAACGAAGATTGTGGACTTCACACAGCCTTTCATGGAATCTGGGCTTGTCGTGCTTGCTCCTGTTAAGAAGACTAGATCGCAACCATGGTCGTTTCTCATGCCATTTACTTGGCAAATGTGGGCTGTGACTGGTATCTTCTTTCTTACTGTGGGAACTGTTGTTTGGATTCTTGAGCATCGAACGAATACTGAGTTCCGTGGCTCTCCAAGGAAGCAACTTATAACAGTCTTTTGGTTAGTAGAATATTCACCCGACTTTTTCAATGTTGAAAATCACTCTTGTTCAAATCATTCACACAAATTGTATCTTAATCTTTCAGGTTTAGCTTCTCAACAATGTTTTTTGCACACAGTAAGCGTGTTTTTATATTAGCTTCTTATGTCATTACTCTCCAATGTGATAAAGCCTGATGAGCATTGATTATTTGCAGGAGAGAACACAGTGAGCACGCTGGGACGTTCGGTGCTGCTCCTATGGCTATTTGTTGTGTTGATTATAAATTCAAGTTATACAGCTAGTTTGACATCAATCCTCACAGTGCAGCAGCTCTCTTCAAGAGTTCAAGGAATAGACTCGTTGGTCTCAAGTTCCGATCCCATAGGCATCCAAGATGGCTCCTTTGCATACGAGTATTTAATTAATGACTTAAACATAGCAGAGTCGAGACTCCGAGTGATAAAAACCGAAGACGAGTACATCAGAGTTCTCCAACTTGGCCCAGGTAATGGTGGGGTTGGTGCCATTGTCGATGAGCTTCCTTACGTTGAGCTATTCCTGTCCACCACAAAGTGCCAGTTCAGCATCGTGGGACGAGAGTTCACCAAAAGTGGATGGGGATTTGCATTCCAACGCGACGCACCATTGGCAGTAGATTTATCAACTGCAATCCTCCAACTCTCAGAAAACGGAGACCTGCAAAGAATCCATGATAAATGGCTGACTAAAGACGTATGCACTGCCCAAACGAACCCCATTGATGATAGCCGGCTTTCACTCAAGAGCTTCTGGGGGCTCTTTCTTATATGTGGAATCGCTTGCTTCATTGCTTTGACCGTCTTTTTCTGCAGAGTTTGCTGGCAGTTCAGTAGATATAGCACTGAAGGCGAGCACCACGAGGACGTGGAGACAGCTGAGCCTACACGCCCTTGTAGTAGGCGTACCCTACGCACTGCCAGCTTCAAGGACTTGATGGATTTTGTCGACAAAAAAGAAGATGAAGTCAAGGACGTTCTTAAGAGGAAAAGCGGGGATTCAAAGAGGTATCCTGGTCAAATCCCCGAAGGGTCGAGCAGTTGAGGTTTTCTAAGGTTTTGATCATTCTCTATTTTATATGTGTTTCAATCTCATTTATCACTAGTGTGCATTGGTTGAATTGACTTACGAGATTGAAACAGTGTATGGAATAGAGGATCTCGTCTGTCTTGCTCTCCATGTACATTGTCAACATAACATACAAAGAAAAGCAAATTGTACAACATAATAGGAAGATATTCAAGAAAAAAGAGTTAGAAGAGTTCTATATCTTTGATAATTTTTCGAATTTAAGTGTAATTACTTGTCCTAATTAATCTATGATGATATGAAAGGTAAAATCAAACGCGAGATTGAAATAACATAAAAGATGGAGAATCTTGATTGATAAGGAGTAACTTCTAATGTATTGTCTTTATTTTTATTCTCTTCTTTTAAATTGGAAAGAATCTTTTTTTAGATTTCATCCTATTTAACCTCTAAATATGTAATATATTTTGCAAAATATGACTTGGATATTTGGTATCATATAAGATCACATGAAATCTAGATAATAAAATGGGATGGCCAATAAAATTATCTTCACTTGTGAGATGGGATTCTATTCTTTTTTATTTTAGAGATGCAAATAAAACAGATAATATATGATTATGTAAATAAATAATGAAAAAATAATCAGTGCATTATATATGTATATATTTATACAGTTGGTCTCGCGTGCAACCGTCGCACTGTGCGTCAGAACCGTGCACGGTCGTGTCCTGGGGCACGATCAACTGTGTGACAAAAAAAAACACATACTTATAACCCTAAAAGGCATACTTAGAGCTAAAAATCACATATTTGTGTAGCGCACTATCGACCGTGCCTCATACCATGCCTACACATGACGTGTATTGTCGCGCCGTGCCCCACAGCACGACCGTGAGCGGAAAAAAAATTATATACTTAGAGCTGAAAATCACATACTTAGAGCCAAAAATAACATACTTGTACACTATTGTAGCGCACGGTCGACCGTGCCCCAGGACACGGCCGTGCGCAGTCCCATCGCACTATGCGACGGTTGCACGCGAGTTTTTGCGATATTTATATGCATACACCTTAGTTTTTTATACTTTAATTACATTTTAATTTTATATTTATTTTATCAATATTTTATTTATTTTATCTATTATGTATGAGATATGAAATGAAATTAAAATCAAATTGAAAGAAAATAAAAATTTCAAATGACATACTTCAATAAACGAAAATGATAAAATATTTATTGTGGGCAACTCTTATGTCTATCGATAACCTGTAATGATCACATCCCCTCGTTATATGAAAAATGAAATTAATAAATATATAAGATTTTTGATATATCAGCAGTTGTCATATAATATACCTATGATGGATAGGGTAACGAGAATGCTTCAATAATGCACACAAATATTTTGGTCCCCAAGAAAAAAACTAGTTTTACATTTGCTATGTTTCCAAAACTTATCTCAGCCAATTGTAATCTATAATTTTTTATCACCAATTATGGATTAGAAATGTGCAAAAAATCAACATCAATTAAGGTGGCATACATAAATCTGTGGATTGATGAGACCAAAATAACAATTTTGGGAACACAAATATATTTTTCGAAACCCAAAGACAAAAATTCAATAGTTATAGAGTAGGTCTTGTGTGAGACCGTCTCACGGATCTCATTCCGTAAGATGGGTAGGGTCGGATCGAAGTATTACATGATATATACAAAAATATTACATGATATACATAAAAGTATTACCTCATATACATAAAGGTATTACATGATATTAAGTTATGTGATATTTTCAAAAAGTATTACCTGATATACATAAAAGTACTACCTAATACACACAAAAGTATTACATATTACACAATTCACATACGAGGAAGAAGAGCACCTGGGCGCCTAGCTAGGATCCGCGCGTTTTTGTGTTGACCCGACCCGACCCAATTCGGGTCATTATCCCATAATACAAAAGTATTACTTGATATACATAAAAGTATTATCTAATACACATAAAAGTATTACATATTTTTTTATAGTCTGACTCAACTCAAAATGTATTCTATAATACAAAGTATTACTTAATATACATAAAAGTATTACATAACACACATAAAAGTATTACATAATTTTTATGTTTGACTCGGTCCTATCCATCTCATGAAATGGGATCTGTGAGACGGTCTTACCCAAAACTTTGTCATAGTTATAACTTATAATCATGCATAAATATGTGGAGACTGGAGAGAGAGAGAGGTATTCGAGTATGTGAAACGTTGTAGAGGTTTGGTGCGTGAATCTTCTGACTAATCTTTGATCCGCCTTTTGCGCCGAATATTCCTTACGAAATTGCAATGGGGACCCACATCTTCTAAATTTGTTTCTCCTTCAACGTATTCTTTTTTTTTTTCTTTCCTCCCACGTATTTTTTTTTTAATTGCATCCCACGTAGTATTTATATAAAAAAAATAATAGTAGATATTTCGCTTAGGTTTATATTTTTACCTTTTAAATTGAGTATAATTAACTAGTCATGCATAATTCGATCATTAACTCTATTTACACCACGATCTGACTATTCTCGTAGGGAGTAAAGGAAAGGTCAACCAAGAAACATGAACTAACGGATTAATTATTTAAACAAAAAAAACAAGAACGGTTTTAAATTTACGAAAAAAATTATATATTAAAAGTAAAATAAGATAGGAAGAACCTCTAAAATCGGTCAACTTATATCCCTAACGACACGCCTACCGTTACCCACCTAAAATGTGCATCAAAACCATGCCCGCAAATTAACCTAATCTCATAACCCAAAAAAGGAAAAAAAACAAAAAAAAAAGGAAAAGAAAAATCTCCCACAAGCAAGGGAGAAAACCAGGAAGAGAGAGGGAGGGAGGAGAGAGAAAGAGAGATTGAGATCACTAGAGGAACAATAGTAGAAATCACAATGATGCAGCAAAAGCAAAAGCAGCTTTGCAGAAAAAAAATTAAATTCAATATTAAGAAAAAATTCCTCTGGCGAATCTCTGTCCTCCGACGCTACATTCGATCGGTATGGAGCCGGTTTGTTGCTTGCTGGAGGGGCAACACTTCTCCCCTCAAGTATCGCCATTTTCCGACCGCCGTCGCCGCCATCGCTTCTTCCCCCTCCTCCTCCTCGCCGCCAGCTGATGCCGTCTCCTTGCCTTGCTGCAGTTGCCTCGATCATACCAAGGATTCATCAGATTTGGTTCCCTTGAAGATCTGCCTCTTTGGTGATCCCCACGTCGGAAAAACCAGTTTTCTGGTGAGAATTCAACCACTCCAGTTAACAATGGTTTAACATTATTTTTTTAATTTATTTTTGAGATAATTGCATTTTGCCAATTTTTTTGGCACTTTACCAAACATTCAACATGTTTAAGCCTATAAATGAACGGCTGAGATTTGTTCAATTTGAAAAATGCCATTAATTTCAAGGTTTAAGGGCAAATTAATTGCAACAAAAGAAAATATGATAAAATGCAAAAACCTGCAATTTCTTAGAGGCTAAATTTGTAATTTAGCCCTTTATGTTTAAAGATTGTTATGCTAATTTAATTTGGTTTCAATTGAAGACAAAATATGCAGGGGAAAAGAAAGGGGAAGAATTAGCAGTGACAGGAATAAATCATGTGGACAAAACATTGTATGTTAAAGGGGCAAGAATTTCTTATAGCATATGGGAAGTTGGAGGTTTGTTCTTCATTTTTTTCTTTTTTATTATGTTTTAATGTCGTGTATTCATTTCATCCACGTACGTAGTATTCGACAATTGGTGTGTCACATATATGATTTAAATATAATTATGAAATATTAGGGAATTGGTTTTTGTTAAATATTTAATAAACTCGATTTGTATTTGCAGGTGATCAGGACTCTTCACTTGACTATATTCCAGAAGCCTCTAAAGATTCAGTGGCAATGTTATTTATGTTTGATCTTACGAGCCGATGCACGTTAAATAGGTAAAAACAATCAAAAATACATTGGTGAAATATTTATTTTTCTCACATTTAATTTTACTCTTTACAGTTCAAAAGAAATATTTAACTTTAAGTTGTGTTTGCAATTGCACAGTGTGATAAAATGGTATCAAGCAGCAAGAAAATACAACCAGGTAAATTCCTAATATTATGTTTTCACGACATAAATAATCTCACTCGCAATCCCTTATTTCTGTCAGCATTTCATTTTATTTTGTAATCATGTATAGCAATGATGTTGTGGAAAAACATAAAATTGATCCTGTACCATAGGTTGTGACAATTATTTATTTTTCCTTTCAAAAGTGGCAAAATTGGTCTCGATCATTTTGAATCATCATGTTTTTGGTCCTCATTTGTAGATTTCATGTTCCGATCAATTTCATAGTTCGAAACTTATTGTTAATATAATTTACATTGGTAAAAAACACGATCGATAATAGAAAATCGAGATGGGTACAGTCTTTTCACTTCAATTTCCATTTTGTCTACCAATTTTTACTTACTTAATTGAGGAATCTGAAATGTGTGTTCATATTGCAGACTGCTATTCCAGTAATAATAGGGACTAAATTTGATGAGTTTATCCAACTGCCAATTGATTTGCAATGGACAATTGCAAGCCAGGTAATTTTTTTCCCACAACCCAATCTATATTATTATTATTATCATCATTTGTAATAAAGGAATAACTAAGAGGGATACATGTTGCCCTCTGATTAATTATATTTCCCGCTCAAAATTTTAATTTCAATTAATTCACTTAATATTTTTAATTTATTATAATTAAACATTTAATGAGATAATGATAATTGAAAAACAAAAAGTTAATAATGATGATTGCTAACAAAATTGTAACTTATGAAGTTTTAGGCAAAACATATTAATTGAAGTTGATTATTACAATTGCATTAAATGATAATTGAAATGTTTTGCATAATTAAGTTTAATTTACATACAAATAATAATAATTAAGTTTATTTATAAATAATAATTTTTAAATTTTTAATTAGTATTAAAATATCCATGTGATACAGGGGTCTTACACTAGTTAATAAATAATTCATGTACCTAAGCATTTTATGTTGTCCATCATTTATCTCTAGTAATTTTTCGATCTCATATTTTATTTCATCAACATACATCACTATAAATATTTTGTGCATGGTCAGAACAAAACATAATTACATAAAGTCGAAATTTATGATTAAACATTATTTATTTATTTTTTCAATTTTTTTCTGTGGAAATACAGGCAAGAGCTTATGCAAAGGCAGTAAATGCAACATTGTTCTTTTCAAGTACAAAATACAACATAAATGTAAACAAGATCTTCAAGTTCATCACGGCCAAGCTCTTTAATCTAAGCTGGAACTTGGAGCGCAATCTCACCATTGGAGAACCCATTATTGATTTCTAGTTTTTTTTTTCCTCTTTCAATTTTGAAAATTATTGTACGTGAGTGATTACAATCAACCAGTCACTAGACATGTTTAGGGTTAGAGGTATCTAGTGATCTTGTGTTGTTTTGATTAGCATCAAGTAGAAAAGAAGGTGAATGTAAAGGTGCACAGACTAACACACCTCATTATCGCACTTGAATAAATCTTTTTTTGCAATCTTTTCTCGTTTATGATTTATATCACTGTTATTTTTATTTTATTTTTATTTTGCAGTGCTACAAAATGATATTTCCTCAAAATCAAAACTTCTTGTAAAAGTACCTTCTCATTGAGGAAAAATTTCATAACAAGATCCAATTTTTAAATTAGTTCTCAATTCTAAACCTAATTTTGTAAAGTTTCTCAATAACGAGCTTAATTTAATCTTTTTTCTCAATTTAAGGCTTAAATTTAGATTGAGTTCTCAATTCAAGATAAAATTCCATTTTTTTTCTTTTATTTATATTCACAGATTTATTAATATTTTAAGATGTATTTATATTTAAAATAAATTCTAACAAGTTAGTACAATTTTGAAACGATTTTCATCTAACTTGTATTAATTAGTTCATATAAAATTAATTTAATGTAATTCAAAAAATTAAAATTCCTTTTATTTTCTTAATTTTATGAATAAAAGTACAAAAACCCAATTTTAATATTAATCAATTTAATATAAATTATATTTTATGAATTGAATTAATTATATTTTTCTTTCTTTCTTTCTTTATATAAATTAATACAAGTCGGATGAAGATTGTTTCAAAATTGCACTAATTTATCTTAATTTATCTAAAATATAAATACATATTAAAATTTAAATAAATTTATAAATATAATTACGAAGAAAAAAGAAAAAGCAAATGAAATTTTGTCTTCAATTGAGAACTCAATCTAAATTTCAAGCCTTAAATTGAGAAAAAATATTAAATTGAGCCCCAGTATTAAGAAATTTTAAAAATTATGTTTAGAATTGAGAAATAAACTATAAATTGGGTATGAAATATATCTTCTCATAGACATATATATTTATTTATTTGGCAATACTATTATTCCCTAATCTTTGGGCCATCATATAAGTATATATTTTGGGCCTATATCATCATTCTACTATCTGGCCCAGTCTTTTTAACTAGACATCAGATGGCAGATGTCATCTTAAATTTTTTTGGACTCATTTAAATTGTACAAAAATTACTCGAAAACGTGGATGAAAAATAGCAACTTTTTATTCACTTTTTGTTTTTGTTTTTTATATATAGTTATAGAAATAGTAAAAAAAAGGGTCACGTTTCTATAATTATAGAAACATAACTTTTTTTTTATGAGACGGATGTAATATATTTTACCATTTATAATTCACTTTTTATTCCTTTAATTTTATCCCAATGAACCTTGTGCTTTCACAAACATTTGCTCATTTACTAACAACAAACTATGGATAAAAACAATGCAAACGACCAAAAGCTAAAAGAAATAAGAAGTATAGAAGATAAGGGACAACGATAAAGAAAAGAACAAAATTAGAGGAGCAAAAGTCAAAAAGACGAAAATAGAAGGGGCAAAAAATGCAATATAAAATAGTTACTTTCCCAACCGATCTTAACTACCTCAACTGGTATGGCCCACATCAAGATTCCTCATTGTGGGTACCCACCCTCATTTCTCCATATTCACGCCTTTGAAAAAGCCCTCAACAATATAAATTCCTTGCTTCTTCACTAACAACACCCTCACCACTTGTCTCTCTCTCTCTCTCTACCTGCAACAACCACCACCACCATCTTCCATGGATAATTCTTCAGAGATCGAAAACATCATCATCGATGAAGCTGTAGAAGATCCAACGGAGGAGGAGAGTGGATGGACAGCTTATCTGGAGGACTTCTCTTGCCCCAATAATGGAAGCAGCAGCTCTTCCATGGTTTCTGATGCAGCTTGGAATGGCTCTGAAGGCCTTCGAAGATTGAACTTCGACATCCTCAAGAAGAAGATTCCCAGAAAATACTCATACGACCAAGATTTGGAAGACACTGCAAGCTCTCCTGTGAACAGCCCTAAGGTCTTTCTTTTTCTTCATAACAAAATATTTCATTTCGGAAAATTTATGTTTTTTTTTCCAAATATGATATAGCTTTGTTTTCAAGACTATATATGTTTATTCATTTACCAGATCACTTCTGATATATACCAACTTAAATTTCATGTATGAATGTAAACTTATATGAGATAATCTCATAAGAACTAATATTATTCATTTATGTAGAATATTCTTATAATTTTAAAATTAAAATTATTTTTCTCGGTTTTTTATATGTATTTGGTTTCTGAAATTATTTAATTTTCATTGAATAGGTTAGCAGTATGAAACAGATGGAGGTCAACTATAGAAGAATGGATGATGTTACGCCTGGCAATTTTCTGGTAACAAGTAGTATTTATTTTTATTAAAAAAAGAAAAAAAAAAAACTCCTAACAATTATTCCTTATGATATCATACCCTTTTATTTTATTTTATTTTATTTTGTTTTGTTTATTTAATAGGAAAAACAAGCAGTGTCGAATAATTTCTTTAAACAAGATAGAGAAGAAGGTGAGAGAAGGCAGAAGAATTTGATGGACAGCAAAAATATTGATCACTATGTTGAGCTTAGGAAGAGGGGATTATGTTTGGTGCCTATGTCAACATTGATAAATTATCTTGGTTAATTATCATACTAATTATACTTCATTTCTGTATCCATCTTTCACACATTTCACACTCTTTATTGTGGAATTTAAAGAATGATGTATAGTCTATGTCATAAAAATAAATTATTAGATTGACTATTGTACAGAAATACAGAATGTCAGAATTTGTTATGTAAGTTGTAGCATTTGTTAATACATAATGTTATAAGAAGAATATATGTCATGCTATTGTTGTTGGATGGTATCAAAACTAGCTATATTGTTCGATATTCAATTTTAAAGATTAATTGTTCAAAATTTAATTGAGCTCGGTTTGAAAAATATAGCAAATAAATTTAATATTGATTTTTAGTGACCATTTTCTACAAGTACCCAAAAAAAAAAAAAAAAACCACTTTATTCACAATTGTTAATATACGCACAATGATCACATTTTTTTATTACATCTAACTGTATGTGGCTACTCTATTGCTATCATATAATTGTGATTTTTTTTTTTTTTTTTTTGGAACTCCTATCCATTTTTTGCTACTATTTTTGTGGTTGCAAAATATCTTATATTATTCTTGTACTGAATGTGTATGTATAGAAATGTAAAGCTACCTGATCAATTCAAATCGTATATGCTCGAATCAATTTATAATGCAATATGTTTAAACATTATGTATGAAATTCAAACAAATTGTACAACTCTTGACTCAACTTATTAATACCACTAATTAATTAAATTAATTTTGTGGTGGAGGATTTTCGACTTAATTTGATGATAATATATACGATGTCATATCGAGTGGGACTGAGTCAAGCAAAATGATGGATAAAGTTAAGAAAAAGCATCACACATAAAGAATAATGTAAAGGAAAGCAGAAACAGATACTATTAAATCACAAATATAAGAATTTTAAAGTTTTATACAACTAACATATATATATATATATATATATATATATATATTTCAAAAGAGATAGCAAAAATAATTTGTAAAAAAAATGAGTGTTTATTTTTACTCTTTCATGAAGATATAATTCAATTATTTTCCCAATGTGGGACAACAAGTCTTACCAGCTAATTTGCTTTTCGTTTAAGTACTTTCTGTAATATTCAATTTATTTTCCATTTTCATCATTAATTTTACATATATCAATAATATACATTATACAAAACTTTCAGTGAAGAAAGCACAATTCAGTTTTCATTTTCCTCATTTATGAAATATATAGGCCTCACATTAAATATTGCTCACAATATAAAAAAAATGATTTATGAGAGTAAAATGATTTTACAATATAGATTGTCGACATGTACACTTCAATTTATAATGAATTGTTTAGAAATAGAGGATCGAAGTTAATTTTCTGCACGTTCTAAACTTCCAACAACCTGATATTACTTTCTAACAGATATACAATTCACAAGTTGTCTTATAAATATAGACTATATAGTCAATACTTTAAATAATATTATATTATATCATTCAAGAACTTAGAGGTTACAACTTACAACTTACACCAGAGAATACTATGGTTTAAAAAACAAAAAAACATAAAGGGTATACCTAATTTTCAATTACGTCTAAAATATCTTACATTATGTGTATTTTTCTTAAGAAAGAAAAAAGGAATTAATTAATTTTGTTCTTCAAAATGAGAATAAAATATTCGCACTGGTTTAACCACATTTGTATATTCGAAAAATACATTAAACCTGGCAAATTTGTTGAGGCCAATGATTAATATGGTATAAAGTTGTGGCGGCTATAAGGCATGTGCATAGTGAAAAAAGGGAGATGAATTTGAAATTATTTATAGTTGGAAGTTAGAAAAATTGGTTAGATTTGGTACCCATTAGATTCTTCTATTGACTCCTTACACACTTTTAATATTCTTGTTTTTGTTTTTAACTCAATTCCAAATTTTAATTGTTTAACTAATCCAAAAAATGTTTAAAAAAAATTAATTCAATTTCCTTTAATTGCTACTATATAAATTGCAGGATGAACAAACAAAAATCGAGCTGGTTGTGAGGCCATCGAGTTTTAAGTTGAGAAATAATTTTGGATAGGTAACATTACAAATTAAATATCTATTTATAAATAAGAAATTAAGAAATTTTAAGAAAAAAAGAAAGAAAAGAAGGTACTCTTAGTTTTAATATTTAGGCAAAGGAATATTTACTTAATAGTAACTATAGATAGTGTTTGTCACGTTATGTAATTAGTTCTAAATTTAGTACTTAATTTTCAAGCAAGCATGCCTGCTCACTTAATGACTCTATATTGATTATGATGGTGACTATATGATGTGATTATTGTCCATCTTACATGTTTTAAGTGGAACATGATTTGTTTTATTTACTAAAAAATATTCCATTAACTGAAAATTATAATGTCATTTTTCATAAATCAGATAATTCGGTAATATTCAGATGTATGTATTCTTTGTCTAATGAATCATACATTTAATTATTTGATATTATCTAATAATGAGAGATGAGAGAGTCGAGAGAAAAGATTTGCGTATATCCACGATTATGAGTGACATAAATTTGTAGAAATGAATAATTATTAAATAGTTATATACAAATTGAAAATATCAAAATGACATTTATTCAAATTTGCTAATTTAATTAGATGGTGACTGGGTTATCTGGAAGCATCATGGGATTAGCCTAGTTAACCGACAGATTAAACACTTAAGCAAAACGTGTCGTGTCTTTTAACAGACCACTTAATCATGATTTGGACAGCAATTAGATGATGAGTCGCATAATTAGTGGACAAGTTTAATAAATTTAACATATAACATGGTTTGCTTTATTAATAATTATCTAACCATCCTCCACTAATTAAAAGTAATTATTATGAAAAGACATCTCCTTCACCTAAGTCTTTTTCTTGGGACCCTTTTTCTGCTCCAACGATGCTTTAAAAGATTGTTTTAATTTTTCTCAATCGTCATCTATCCATAATGTATTAATACAAGGGCAAAACATGTGGTGTTTTTGTTTTTCATTAACAATTTTTACATTAGAAATTATTTACAGTAAAATATCATGTAGTGCGGAGACACCCAATTCTTAACTTCATATAATTAAGGGAGTTTAATAGTAAAAGTATAACAAAATTACTTTTTAATAATGGATTACAATATCTTTAATGAAATGGATCAAAAATCTTTATGCAGACCCACACGCATACAAATAAGAGTTGGTTAAAAAAAAAGGTTTTTCATTAGTATCATATTACATATGTGACTATTTCTAGTAATTTCCATCATAATAATTTCAAATGAGAAAAAATAGCTAAGAAATCTGATCAGGCAAGATCATTGTAAAATGTAAATACTTTCATATATCTTTCTTTGTAGAATAACTTCTAAATTAATTTAAGCTTCGAAATGTTGTGATCGAATTATCCTAACAAACTTTGTGTTTATTTATTTATTCTGAGATTAAACCATATTCCCTATCATGTAAATCGCTAGAAAGGATCAAAGTTTATTTGCTTTCCCACAATTTGAACAAACATTGTAAAAACACACACACACACATATATATATATGTATGTATATTACACTATTTAGAATACAAATATATAAAGATGCAAACTTTCTATACCTTAAACCCGTGATAAAATTGCAAGGAATATTTGTCACGGAAGTATATATGAATACATATTGCAATCTTGTGTTGAATTTTTTTATAATAAATTAAGTCTTCATGAAACTAGATTTTAGTAAAAGGAATATTTAGGAGAATAAAATCTTTGGACCATGTCTCCTATCTCGCTTTTATATTATTCTAAACAGACTATGAAGGAATTAGAAATCTTCAATTAATTGTTTTTATATTGGACGGCCGGCAAATAAATAATTGTAAATAGGAGAAATACTTTATAGGAAATATATTAGTAGTTTTCAGAATTGCACATAGTATATTCATTTAGAATAATATGGAATTGGTTAGTCAATTTTTACCTGGTTCTAACTTTAATTTTGTAACAATCAAGAACGTGCAACATTAATTGGCTTATAAAAACTCTTATAAGAAAATTTCATGAATATAATAGACATAATCCTATCAACAAACTAAACTCATTTTAATATACCTATAAATGTATTGTGGATTTACCCATCTCATAAAATTATATTTATGAGATGGTTTTATAAAAGTCTTACTCTAGTTAATTTCACTATATTTATGAGATGGTTTTATAAAAGTCTTACTCTAGTTAATTTCACGAGACATATACATAGGTTCATTTTGTTCTTCAAAATACTAAATAATTTTATACGAATTCTCTCAAATCATTGGAAAACTCTCAAATTTTTTTATATAATCATTCAATAGTATTATAAAAATTCAAGAATTGAAAATTTTTAGTTCCTACAAATTTAAATTGAGTTTATAATCTATAATTTCATGACCTGTTGATTTTACATCACTATGAAATTAAACTAACACACATTATGATTATGATATGTACTAAATGGGCCAAGAAGTTGGGCTTGGTCTGTTTGGAAGGCCCGTTCTTTTGGCATCTATATGCTGCTTATGAAAAGGCCCATTTCGAGCTTAATCATAATACTACTATGGGAATTGGGAACTCATTTTTTCGACCATTTGATTATTTCAAAAATATTACAACAATTATACATATGTATTAATGTCTTGATATAAATAAAAATCGACTATTTATTTTTTATTACAACGATCTTGTTCATTTAAATTACACTGTCCTCATTTTCATTTGAAATATCGTAAAATAAACTACTTCTATAATACAAATGCAAGAAGATAATTTTGGATGTTGTAGTATTATGTTGATATATAATTTGACATATGATTAACCGAACACAAATGTTCAACCATACTTCAACGAGAATAATATAAATGATATAGATTACTTTTTTTTTTCCTTTAAGTTGTGATTAGAGATGGAAAGTTAAACTTGATCTTGCTCATTTTGAAATGTGCATCCATTATCAGGTTAAATTTATGGATGTATAATATCACACTAATTTTTTTATAAATAATTAATTAGAAGAGAACGTTGAGTATGAATGAGAAATGTTTGGTATTTGTAAGTTATTCTTGGGCTTTGGCTTTGACGGACTATATTAAATCTTAGCTTCCATATTAAATAAAAAAATATCTACAATATTCATCTTACATTCGTTTTTGTTGGAGCAATTTTAATTGTTGGCAATTTTTATCTCACTAACAATTTTTATTTTAGTGAAACTAAAAACATTTTGTTTTGTAGCCTAAGTTTGTGGAGAGCCTAAGCCCATTTTATTTGCGGTCGTGGAAAATATACGTGATATTTAGGATATTGTAAGTCTTTTCCTAATCCAATTAAGGATTATATTTAGATTTTCTAATCAAACTCTAGCCCAATATTATAAATAGAATCTCTTTTATTTTGTTTATTACGACTTATATTGTGATCAAGAAAAGAAAATCAAAATCATTAGAAAAAACATTATAATGTATGATTGATAGAAGATCACTTGTAAATCTATGTCAATACGTTAAATATCTTTATTAATGAAGAAGTTCGAGAGGATTGAGGGATTTAACCGTGTAAAATTTGTGTGTGCCTATTTTATTTACATGTTTTGCACAATTTATGTTTTCAAATTTTTATCACTAAAGGCTAAACCCCACGTTATATATTTTTTAAATTAGATAATCAACTCTGGCAACTTTAGTTGTGAAAAGATCACACTATAAATACTTCATGCCTTTGAAAATTTTAACCTCACTTACTCGAATTAAATTATAGCATCAAGTTGAATAAAAGCACGAAACTTTCTCAAAATATTTTTTTTCCTTATATATAGGATAGTATAGTATTCAAATCATACCTTACCTTAACTAATCATATGGTTGGACTTGCAAGAGAATAATACTACTAATTTGTAAAATTCGTCACACTTAAGCTATAATATTATTTTATTGACCCTTTGTTCTTATTGAAAATTCGAAGCTTGTCTGTACTCGAAAAAGAGAATAAAGAAAGATAGAATTAATGTTGAATGTAACGCCTTAGCTTTTATGAATTCATAATTTTATTACACTATTGTTGTGATTGTGCAACAAGAAACCAACAAAAACTGCAAAAATTCCCCTTTCCCCTTCTTGTCCTTCTCGCCGGACAAAATCTTCGTACCATAAATTCGAACAAATAGTTTGCAATAATCCACACTTCTTCTAATTTTTCACCTTTCCTTTAGAGGAATTTTTGCTTTTTCAAGATGAATGATCTTCTCACGGTTAGTATATTATTTTTTCTGCTGATTAAAGAAACTTTTGGGTGGAAGTTGAGTGATTGCTTTGTGGGGTTTGCAAATTTCCTGCTGTTTCAACTTAATTATGTTTGTGATCAAGAATCGATTTATTTCTGCTGTTTTTAGGTTGATTAAACTTGTCTTCAAGAATCGAATATTCTGCTGTTTTTAGTTGAATTGATTGCATGTGTTTGTGTTGTCAATTCGTTTGTTGTTGGCATGCTTGAATTTCACAGAGTTTACTTTGCGTCTGTTTCCTTGTCTATAAAATACTGCCACGTGTCTGAAACGACGTGGTTTTTGGCTTGATCGAATCATTATTCGTGTGAAACTTTTGTGTATAAATCCTCTCTTTGTTTGTGTGTTTCTTGAAATAATCCTATTAAGAAATTGTTATTGAATTGTACTCCATTGCACTTTTTCGCCTAAAATTTGTTAGCACCTCACTTATTAGTTCTTAAGAGGTGGTTTTTTTTTTTTTTTTTTTTCCGGTTTCTATGCAACAATGGAATGTTGCAAGTGCAATGGTGTTTTGTAAGAAAACATGTTCATGAAGGGAAGTAAATGTCACATGATCACAAGAGAAGAACACTGAGTGATCTCCTAACATTTTACGATGTTTAGAAGTCTTAATAGTTCAGCTTTCGAGTGTACTTTCAGGATTCGTTTGTTAGTGATGCCAAAGGCAACTCTTCCAGAGAAGCTGATATTGAGATGGGCTCTCGATTTCTTAGGAGTAGCTCTGAATTGGGTTTGGAGTACTTCAATAAGCAGGTCTGTTCGTTGATGCATAGCAATAAAAGAATCTTTTCACGGCCCTTTTCTGTTATACTATCATTTGTTCTTCGTTTTCAACTTTTCATCTTTTTTCTTGTTTGTAGATACAAGAGGTCGAAAAGCAAGTGGAGAAACTCTCCGGTTTACTAATGAAGCTTAAGGTATGGATTTGGCTTATTTAATAACCATTCTTGTTTAAGCAAGGTGCATTTATCCTTCTTTCTTCATAAACCGATTTTCCGTGTTATCAGGAAGCTAACGAGGAATCAAAATCAGTTACCAAAGCATCCTCCATGAAAGGTGCAATGATTTGTCTTTATAATGCCTTTTACTGCAAAAGAATTTTCCCTTTAAAAAAAAAAAAGACAGAAAAACATAGTACTTATTGTCCCACTACTATAACAAGTCATACTTGTTCCAGCTATCAGGAAGCGGATGGAGAAAGACGTTGATGAAGTGGGAAAGATAGCACGCAATGTAAAAGCGAAAATCGAAGCAATGAATAAAGAAGTATTTCTCGCAGAATTTGACAACTCCTTTTCTTGCATATTTTCTGCATGTTTTTTTGTCCTAATGCTATAAACTGATTTCCTTTAGTGCTTTTCAGAACCTAGCCAATCGACAAAAGCCTGGTTGCGAAAAAGGAACTGCTATAGATAGGTCAAGGATGAACATGACGAAGTAAGCATATAAGCGTAAACATTTCTTCATCTTAATGCTAGGAGAAATTTAACAATATTTCCGGCATTTCAGTGCCTTGACCAAGAAATTTAAAGATCTAATGACGGAATTTCAGGTATTAATTATTCACTCCTCAATGCTAAATTATTTTCTTCCTTGTTTCGGGTATTAGTAATTATTTGTTCGTTTGGTCAGACGTTGAGACAGAGGATAGAGGATGAATATCGTGAGGTTGTTGAGAGAAGGGTAATAACAGGTCAGATATAACACAAAAACCATTCCACTTTTCAATTTCTGTTTCTTATTACATTACATTTATTTATTTCTTTTATGTATCAGTGACCGGAAGTCGACCAGACGAAGAGGTAATTATGACTATCTTCTTATGTAATATTTTGGGCTATGCATGGTTTCAAAGATATTTATTTATATGAAAACTTAATGACTAACAGACTATCAATCATCTGATTGAAACTGGAAACAGTGAACAAATCTTTCATAAGGCTATCCAAGAAGCCGGGCGTGGACAGGTATTCTTTTGTTCTTAACATTTGAACTGGTAATAACATTTGTTGTTGATCATATTTAACATGCGCTTGCCTTGGTTTTAGGTACTGAATACTTTGGAGGAAATTCAGGAGAGGCATGACACTGTAAGAGAAATCGAGAAAAAGCTTCTCGATCTGCATCAGGTATTTCATAATTTTAATTGCTCGACCACATCCAAAATGTTCGATCACTTTACACAAATTATTTACCTATGATTTTAGATTTACCTGGACATGGCTGTTTTAGTCGAAGCTCAAGGAGACATCTTAGACAACATTGAAAGCCAGGTTAGTTTCTCAACTTTTATCTATTTTATCAGTAAATAGTCGAGTCTTAATGAGAAAGCCGTCCAGGTTTCAAACACAGTCGATCATGTCCAATCAGGGACAACTGCACTTCAGAATGCAAAGAAACTTCAGAAGAATTCAAGAAAATGGATGTGCATTGCGATAATTATTCTCTTAATAATCATAGCTATTATAGTAGTCGGAGTTATCCAACCTTGGAAAAACGGAAAGGGTGCTTAGATTTCCATCCGTACGATCCTTAAACGTGTCGATAATAGTAGCCTAGCTCGTTTTTGATCATTTGAACTTAAGTCTTTGCTTCATAGTTCCATATGTGGGTGTTTATAGTTGAGCCCTAACTTGTTTCTTTTGCTTGAGTGTTGTGGGAAAGTTTTGTGTATAGTGAGGATTTGAATTATAGTTTGCATAAGGTTTATAATGGTCTTTAGTTTACGGATTAATAGAATAAAAATTAAATTAAAATTTAACATCCATGCGTAATCTTTCAAAATCTTAAATTACTTTTTATTTTATTTTATGAAAACGTAAGTCATGATTAATATTATTTAATCTATCTATTAATTCTCGACCTGGAACATATGTTTTTCTTTTTAATTTGAAAAAGATATAAAAAATTAACACAAAAGAGTCCAATTTTCAAGTAGGACAAAAAAATGAAGTTTTCTTTCAAATATTTTGTCATGTTTGAAAAAGTTTTTAAAATGAAAATTTTATGATGCTCTGACCACTAGTTCTTCATGTTTACAACAAAATTTGGATGATGAATTTAATGAATGAATGGAGGGGCATAACTGAGATTTAGTGCCTTCCAAAAACATTGTACTTTCATTCTATATGTTTAACTAACACTAAAACATAATACTTAAATAATACTTTATACAAATATGATTTTTTTTAATGATATCTTTTAAATAATATTCTTCATATGTTTATTTATTTATTTTGATTTTCTCCTTTATTATTATTACAGGTGAAAAATGCAGTGGATCATGTAAATATGGGAACGGGTGCTCTTCAAACAGCAAAAAGCTTGCAGAAAAAATCAAGAAAATGCATGATGATTGCCATTATTTTATTCATGTTTATAGCAATTATTATAGTTCTTTCTATTCTAAAACCATGGAAAAAATAGTGAGACCACATATCATAGATTAATTATCTTTATAAATATAAAAACTTATATGAAACAGTTTCACATTACAATGAAAATATCCATGTAATAGTTATTAAAATATAAATATAAATTGTTAGAATCTTCAATACTATAACTTTTTTTTGCAGCATTTTATATTTGTGAGAACCAGAAAAATACGATAAAAACAAGTGAGAGAAGCTACTGCTTCTATATTTTCTATGATAATAATAATTAAATATAGTATCATGATTGTGAGTTTTCTTGTACCATAAACAAAGTTTATTATGAATATTTTTAGGTTATATATTTGTTCTCGACTTTAAAGTGATTTCAATGTTTCTTTTAAAATTTTGTAGGGTATAATTATACTTAAAAAATCATTTTCATATCAGGATGTAGAAAAAATATAAGATTTTATTGAGAATTATGAAAAAAAAAGAAGGAAAATAAGATAATCTTACAATTTTGTAAATTTCAAAACAAACAAGACGAATTCGAAATTCAAATGGACAAGTCAGTGAAAACATCCTCATACAATATCCCACCTTAACAGTTCATCTCGTGTTCCAATTTCCCATTGTGACCCCTTTATTTTAATTTTCTAATTATTAAATTGAGTGAATGAAATGGTAAATCATCTTCTTCCACTCTCCAGTGTCAGCTTCTATTCCATGGATGATTTTGTGAGTAGTCCTCCGTTTTTTAGTACAAGATGTGATGCTGTAGATATGCTCCAGTTCTCTCTTTTTTGCTCTTTTACTGAATTAACTCTGTCAAAATATATTATTAGGAATTGGATAAATCTTAGAAGTGGTAATTATTGTATATGATAACTTTGAACAGTTGGGGCATGATTCTTTCACTTTCGTTTTTTGGCTTTTCAATGAGTGTTTGAAATGACTTGTGAGGAAGCAAGGAGATGCAGTGTTAATCGTGGTCATCTATTGCCAACTCTGCTTCCATTCTTTGGGCAAATTGATTCTGAATTCCGAGCACTGCCCAAGATTCATTGTTGAGAGGTGGACTGGAGATGAGTGGATTATCATCTAATGAGAGAGAGAGAGAGATATTGTGTCCTGTATATATATCCCTTATTACTAGCTAGCATTCAACCAAAGAGCATGCTTTAAAGAACAAAACAATGTTGTACGATATAGACTATTGAAATTTTGAAACAGTTAAAAGTATCATAATCGTCCTTTTTCCTTTCTTTTTGGGAGACCATACTATTTCTTGATGGAAAGATAAAGGCCAGATATAATGGCAACTCCAGCAACCGTTACTCCAAACGCACTGAGTATCTTGCCCACTGTAAGGATCTTTTTTTCAGATGGCATGCCAAGAAGTTGCTTCACCTAAACAACACGAAAACATCAAGGTCCGACTCAAATTATTCAATATCATTTTGAAAATAGACAAATAAATGTTATTACCACTGAAGCACTGTTACAGCATGAGGAGTAACATAAAATCTCACCTCAATTGGTTGTTTCCAGTTCTTTTGGATTCCTGGTAAGTGGCCCTTTCCCACGACTGCCACCACTGAATTGTGCTCACGGGCAACTTTTAGCAATGTGGCCGACATATATCTAAATTAAGCAAAATATAGAGTGAAACAATATGAGATATGATTATAAGAAAGTTTAGAATAGCAAAATAAAGTTGAGAGAGAGAGAGCTAACTGGTCACGCTCATGCACAAGGGTTTCCATTAGGGTTGGAAAATGCTTGCTCATCTCCTGAATTAGAAGAGTCAGCATGTCAACATCATCCATTTCCTTCAGCTGCAGACATGTCCATCAGACTTGTTATTTGCTCAAATAACATCAGAAAATCTGAGTCCCTCAGATATTATGCAGATAACTTCCATCAGTCTAACAAGATAAGGAAGTGTACCGTCTTGTTCAGATCTTCAGTACTTGGCAAGAAAACTGCTTGAAATAGTAGGGAATATAACAATTTTGTCTTGTGCCAAAGAGGCATCTTGGCCCATGTTCTCCTCAATGTAATCTGCCCAAAAGAAGAAACAAACTCAGAATAAGAAAAGCAAGTCAACCACAGACAATCGAAGGAATGAGGTACATAAGAAACATTTTCCAAAAAACTAATCAGAAATGCTTCAAATTTAAATATGTTCAAAATATTATCTGCATAAGGGCAGTGGGAAAGGATGATGCAAGTTCCATTTTCTTAATTAAGTGAGAAAAGGACAAAAATAATTAGGAATTGTCAACAAAGCTCAATTTAACACAAAGAGGACAAAGGTAATCCAAGATGAATGATGAAAATGTATAGTACGTAAAAGCTACAACAAGCTCATCACAAGCATTAAAAAAAAAAAAAAAAAAAAAAGGCCTAGCTTCCTAAAGATATCAGAAGTAACACTGGTTTCCTTTTTATTAATCATGTTACAAACACCAAGAGCAGTAGCTTAGTAGCTTACTTGAACAGGTCGATCACCAAGTATAACCTTGCCTCCATATTTCATGGCTTCCTCATATGCCACACGAAACTCTGCCCCAGGCAGAACTTCAAGTTTACTAGCAACCTAGAAGAAGATAGATAACTAAAAAAATAGTCAAGTTGTAATATTCATTTGAAGTATTCATTAAAAAGCCAAAAAAGGTGTTTCTCTAATGAGATTGATAGAAGACAGAATCATGCCTTAGCAAGAAACCAGCTATAAAGTATCCCAAAAAGATTATGGTTTTTCTTCCACATCTCCACCATTTCTCCCATAGTTGGCACCTGCAACACCAAGCTTACTAGTGAATTCGGATTCCAGTTCGAATCAGATTGTACTAAAGACCATATAAAAATATAATTTGTAAAATTTAAATAAAATCTTAGAAAGTTAGGAACCAAAATATCCAAGTGAAATGGATCAGTTAGTTTGAAGAAATAGCCTAGTGAAGTGAGCGATTTCATTCAAGTTTAGGGTTTATATGAAGAAACTCCATCACCAATGCTCATATAATTTCAGAGATCAGATAGTTCACACCCATAGGGTTCAAAGTACAAAATTGAAGGGATTGATCTATTACCTTAGCCAATTAATTAATATTGCATGCATAAAGTATTACAAGACACAAATGACTATCAGAAAAACAAATACAGACAAGAAGTGTCTTTTTGTCACAATCACCCCATTTTGGTGTAGCTAAAAGGCAACAACAAAGAAGCTAGTAACAGTGTTATAGAGTATATTCTTATAAATCCAATTTTTCATAGAGTAGCATCTTGGACTTAAAACCTAAAAACCTGAAATAACGTTCACAAAAGAATTCTGTTAATGCTCTTATAAACTTGATATCTAGCAAAAGAAAGTCTACAACAAATTTAACATTGCAGTTCAATAACCTGAATGAAAGCTTATTCTCCACTCTCATATGCATCCACAACTTAAAGAAGCAAACGACAAGGGCATTACATAAGTACTATCTCTATGGCTACAATATTCATGATGGCTTCTCACTAATTGCTACCACTAAATTTATAAACCTACACCAAAACAACAAGACATGTATATACAGGCAAACCTTGAAATTTTGAGGCGCAAGAATCGTAACACGACTGGAGCATAACTCCAAGAAAACAACCTGCAATAAGTACATATGACTGAACATTGCAATATTTGACAATGAGGAAAAAAAAAACACAGGGAAAAAAATAAGAGCATAAAAGATCTCCTAAAATAAAATAATATAAAGGAAGAGTAATGCAGATAGCATATTATACTTGAAAGTTAAATCTACACAACCATGATTCCAACTTTCTAAAGAGAATTACCTGGGGTTTTAGGAAATCTATCACATTCTGAACTTCTTGGCAAGATTCCTACAAATGAAAACAAAACATTAAGCTTCTTGAAATTCTAAACGAAATTTCAGGAAAGAAATTAACTGAAACAAATATAAATACTTCAGAAGAAAGTAAACAAAAGTCAAAATTACTTGTTAATTACCGATGAAACATGGGCTGTTCCGACCAAATAAACATCACAGAGGCCACCGTTCGCCGACGACTCGCACGTGAGCGTCACCGCACTTTTACAAAACTCCGGAGGCAAAACTTTCCTCTCATAAGTGCTGTTGCTATCATTAATTTCACTCTCATTTTCAGGCGTAGTCTCAGAATCATCGCCGGTGTCTCCAACGTTCACAAAATCGATCCCGGGTGTCGCCGCGGTAGGCGGAGAGTCCATCACAAGGCAGCGAGAGGAGTGAATGCAGGCAAGAGATCTAACCGTCGGATTGGGTGGGACGAACCGTTTCGGACAGGCGGCGGTGGCGGCTGCGGTGGGGGCAGCGGCGAAGAGAGTAAAGAAGTTCGCCGCCGAGTTGAGACGGTTTAATCGGTACATATGTTGTGACTTGTGTGTTGCGATTTTAGAATGAGCTGTTACATTTTTTATTATGAAAACAAAAATGAGTTGTAAATTCAACTTTTTTAATGCGTCAATTGTTGAAAAATCATGAATTTTTTTAAAATTATAATTTTGACGTGGGTTTTAGGTATTAGCATATTTAACATGACTTTTAAAGTTTTGTGCATCCGTAACTGATGAACAGATTTTAAATATTTTAAAAATCCCAAAATGTTCACAAATTATGAAGAAAATCCTCATTCGATGTTACTACATATAACAATTAATAAACATATATTAATTGATTTAAAAATACAAATTTATAGAGTTAAAAAATGTTTGAAATCTGATTGTTGATTACGAATACACAAAAAATTAAAAGTCATATTAAATTTGTTAACAGACAAAAATAATATTAAAACTACAATTTTAGAAAATTCTTGATTTGTACGGCAATTACCTCATTTTTAATATTTAAATTTTTCATATTTTCGTTCATAGATTTATGTCTCTCTAATTGTATTTTCAGTTTAAAAGTAAAATATCTGACCTCGTTTAAGTAATTGTCCATATTTAAAAGTAAAATAATTACTTAACTCCAAATAAATGAAAAATAGGGTGTCAGATATTCAATTTTCTTAGCCTATGTTTATTAACAAACCTCCACAACCCAACCTCTTAATAAAAAATTCATTTTTCTCTTCTCCACATACACAACCTACAACACAACCCAACCTCTACAATTTTCACATTTTATCAATGACTCAACCCAACCTATAACAATTATTTATTTTATTATTTACTAATTACATATATTTTATAATCAATTTTTTTTTTTGAAATGTGTACGAAATATATTAAATTATATGATATTCCAAATTCGTAATTATAAAAAAAATATATGATACGCTTAAAATAAGTTACAATCTCAATAACAAAAATAAAATTACAATAATTGAAATACAAAATTATAAATAAATAAGTCAAGCTACAAATAGATTAGTAACAAAATCTGTTGCGAAGTTGCTCCCTATTGATCATATAAGCAGATAGGCTTGCAATGCGTCAGTAGAGTATTGAAAACTTTGATCATCGTCTATGAGATTATCGACAAGAAATTTTGTGGGATCATAATAAGTTTGGTACGTCTCTTGTTCATCCTCCACTATCATGTTGTGTATGATGATACAAACCATCATAATTTTTCCCATCAAACTTTTATCTCAAACAAGACAGGGGCGTCGAAGAAATACGAAACGAGCTTGTAGAACTCCAAATACTCGCTCGACATCTTTTCGCACTGCCTCTTGGTGTTGAGCGAACAACTTGTGTTTTCTGATTACTGGAGAAGTAATTGACTTAACAAATGCAGTCCATGAAGGATATATTCCATCAGTTAGATAATATGTCATACGTTTTCCCGACCATTCACGACATAACTAACCTTTGGTACTCGACCTTCCAAAACATCACTAAAAATTGGAGATCGGTGAAGTACATTAATATCTTTGAGCGAACCTGGTGTTCCAAAGAAAACATGTCATATCCATAAGTCATATGATGCAACAACTTCCAAAATGATTGTTGGTTTTCCACTTCTCCCTCCATATTGTCCAACTCATGCAGTAGGACAATTTTTCCATTCCCAATGCATGCAGTCAATACTGTCTATCATGCTCGGGAATCCATGTTGTTCTCCGACATGGATTAGTCTTGCCAAATCTTGTTCATTAGGCTTTCTGAGGTACTCGTCACCGAAGCAAGAAATGACGTCTTCTACGAAATTTATGAGAGATTGCCTTGTCACAGCTGCACTCATTCGCAAGTATTCATCAACAGCATCTGCTGATGTCCCATACGCCAACACCCTCACAGCTCCAGTACATTTCTGTAATGGGGAAAGACCTTGTCTACCAGTGGCATTAGGTCTCTGTTGAAAATATTCGTCATTGACAGTAACAACCTCCATGATACGGAGGAATACTGATTTTCGCATGCGAACTCTACGTCGGAAGATCTCAGGAGTATACGTCGAGTTGTCAACAAAATAGTCATTCATCAAACGTTCTTGACCAAGCTCGCGTTGCCTTTCACAATACCTTCTTCTAGCCACTACAAGAAATTCTCTCATAGACAACACCCCTACGACATGTGTTTTTGCTAAAAACCCTTGTCGTAGCCTAAAATTCTATTGTCGTAGATAAAACCGTTGTCGTAGATCAAAAACTTCTCTCATAGACAAGGGTTTTTTAGCTACCGTTGTCAAAACCGTTGTCGTAGCTCAAAAACTTCTCTCATAGACAAGAGTTTTTTAGCAACCATTGTCAAAACCGTTGTCGTAGCCCAAAAAATTCTCTCATAGACAACGGTTTTAGCTACCGTTGTCGTAGACATTTTTAAACCGTTGTCATAGCCCGAAAACTTCTCTCATAGACAATGGTATTAACCTACCGTTGTCGTAGACGTATTGTCCTAGGACCCCTAAGACAAGAGTTAGAAAACGTTGTCGTAGCCATTTTAAAACCCTTGTCGTAGACTGAAATTTAAAAAAAAAAGACAATTATTTTAATTTTTTTCTTAATTAAATGATATAAAAAATGATATATATTATTGAATTAAATGAATGAAATAAATTAATTTTGACAATTAAATTTTATTTCATTATAAATAAAATTTTGTAAATATTTACAACAAATTATAAACCACAAATTATAAGCTTAAATTAAACAAAAAATGTTGATTACTTAACACAAATAAAACCTGGATTACTTAAAATTAATTATAAATAAAATAGGAATAATAAAAAGACTTTCTAATATATTAGAAATATGAGAAAAGCAAAGGCAAGAGTTGTTTTCTAACGTTGTCGTAGCCTCGTAGAAGCGTTGTCGTAGACTAATATTTAAAAATAAAAGTCAACTATTACAATATTTTTTTTTCAAAATGATATAAGAAATGCTATATATTGTTGAATTAAATTAATGAAATATACTAATTTTGAGAATTAAATTTTATTTTATTATAAATAAAATTTAGAAAATATTTACAACAGATTATTAATTTTATAAATATATTAATTTGAAAAATACATTAATTATATAAATTTATTAATTGTAAATATAATTTTGAAAAATATATTGATTTTATAAATATATTAATTATATATAATTTGAAAAATATATGCATTATTAATATACATATATTAATTTGAAAAATATATTAATTTTATAAATATAATCATTATATATATAATTTGAAAATTATATTAATTATTATTAATATAGTCATTAATTAATCTTCCAATTATATATATATATATATATTAATCTATCAAAATTGGAAATCAATTACTTATATTAATAAGTAATGGTACTTTATAAAAGTTAACAAAGAAATGCATATATTAATTGTTGAATTAATTAAATTAATGAAATAAACTAATTTTGAGAATTAAAGTATGTACAATCGATTATTAATTTTATAAATATATTAATTATAAATATAATTTGAAAAATATATTAATTATTAATATACATATATTAATTCGAAAAATATATTAATTTTATAAATATATTCATTATATATATAATTTGAAAATTATATTAATTATTATTAATATAGTCATTAATCATTGAATTATTTATATATATATATATTAATATATCAAAATTGGAAATCAATTACTTATATTAATAACTAATGGTACTTAATTTATAAAAGTTAACAAAAAATATGTAATAATAGAAAATTGAAAAATATCAAAAATATATTATAAAAGAAATATATGCAAGACAATGTCACATGAGTTGTTTTCTAACGTTGTCGTAGCCTCGTAGAAGTGTTGTCGTAGACTAATATTTAAAAAAAAAAAGTCAAATATTACAATTTTTTTTTTTAAATGAAAGAAGAAATGCTATATATTATTGAATAAAATTGATGAAATAAACTAATTTTGAGAATTAAATTTTATTTCATTATAAAGAAATTTTAGAAAATATGTACAATAGATTATTAATTTTATAAATATATTAATGAGAAAAATACATTAATGTTATAAATATATTAATTATACATATAATTTGAAATATATATTAATTTTATAAATATATTCATTATATATATAATTTGAATAATATATTAATTTTATAAATATATTCATTATATATATATATATATATAATTTGAAAATTATATTAATTATTATTAATATAGTCATTAATCATTCAATTATATATATATATATATATTAATATATCAAAATTGGAAATCAATTACTTATATTAATAAGTAATGGTTTTATAAAAGTTAACAAAGAAATGCATTAATAATAGAAAATTGGAAAATATCAAAAACATATTATAAAAGAAATATATGCAAGACATTGTCACATAAGGCATCAATGGTCTAGTGGTTAGAGTACCACCGGGCCACCCGGGTTCGAATCTCACACAACGCATAGCATGACGTGTGTGATGATGTGGCAAGCATATGTGGCAAAATATTGTTTTTTTATTAATATGGCTACGACAACGGTTTTTTTCAACACTACGATCTACGACAACGGTTTTTATATGGCTACGACAATGGTTAAAAACCGTTGTCTATGAGCAGATTTTTTCAGAGGCTACGACAACACCAGCTACGACAACGGTTTGAATATGGCTACGACAAGGGTTAAAAACACTTGTCGTAGCCCTTTTTTCTTGTAGTGAGCTCTAGGAGTGGGATCTTCTTCGTTCAAATTAAGATTGTTTAAGAGCAGATCCTCGGCGATGCGATCTATGTGGTGATTTTGATGAGCAACCTGTTCTTGCCATTTATCAAATGCAGTAAAAAAAGAATCGAAACTTAAATAGTTATCTAGTGATTGATTTTCATTGTGAGACATTTAGGAAGTGGAATGGGTAAAACTATTGGATATGAAATTTTTCTTCGGAGAGGATTGAGATGATATTAGTGTACGTTTGATGAGAGAATATGAGGAGATATATAGATGGAGATCAATAATGGAAGACAAGAGCATGTGATCAAAAATGGAAGACAGGTGCATGTGATCAATAATGGAAGATAAGTGCATGTGATAATTCTGTAAAGTGGATAAGACAAGTGCATGTGATCAATAATGGAAGACAGGTGCATGTGATCAATAATGGAAGATCAATAATGGAAGACAGGTGCATGTGATCAATAATGGAAGACAGGTGCATGTGATCAATAATGGAAGATAAGTGCATGTGATCAATTCTGCAAAGTGGATAAGAAAAGTGAAAAGTAGAATAAATACTAATTAGAATAAAAATTACAATTACTCGATTTAATAAAAATCACACAAATAAAAAAGTTTACAAGACAATACTAAAACACATGTCATCAAATAAAAAAACTTACAAGACAATACTAAAAACACTACTTAAACAATGACAACAGATGATATTTCATCTCTTCTTCATCTGGGGATAAGTGATCCTTCACCAACAAAGCCATCAAAAGAGAGTGTTTCATCTTCATTTTCTCTATTTCCACTTTCTCTCTTCCCAGTGTATTGAGCACTTGAACTTCACTATCTCTAGTGAGTCTTAATGCACAAAGTTCTGCAACAACCTCAGTATTAGATGAAGACTCCGATGTCTTACCTTTTCCCTTCTTTTTTTTTTGTCTGATCTCTACCTATAGGACGTGAAATAGCTGAACCACCAATGTCTGAAGTTTCTGCATTAGTGGGGCTGAAATATTCACCATCTTCACTGGTCCTTGTTCTCTTTGAACTACCACCACTTTCTTCGTTACCCTCGTCATCGTTAGCACGACTTCTTGAAGCATGATCAAATTTTATTTCCCACTTGGGAATTTTACTCATAACTTCATTAAATACATGCAAGTTGGCGAACTTACCATCGTATAATTGATGAGCTTTTTTCTCCACATCGTGTTGGCTCATTCCACTTCTTACTCGACGATGTGCTTCAATGTTAGCAGCAATTCACTTCTGGGCATTTTTATTAAGTCGTGTGAAACGACCTTTTAGTAATTCTATATTTCTTTCATTTATTTCTTTTGGATCTTTTCTTTGAGCTTCTTCGTACATCTTATGGATTTTCCCCCAAAACAAGTCAGTCCTTTGAAATCTGCCCTGTTTTTTATCTTCGCTAACGAAGATCCGAGATGACATGAGAGCCACATCTTCTTTCACATTCCAAGTACTTTTGGCCACTCTTTCATTTGTATCTTGAAACAAATTGCAATAGATATTTCGCGATAGTTGAGCTTGTTCAGAGGTAGGAACTTGATTCAGATTTGGAGAAAATTGAGAATTTTGAGAAAACTGAGAGTTTTGATAGTCTTCAGTGTTCAAAAAAGACTAAAAATTTGAATAGTTTTAGGAGTTTGGATAATCTGAATAGTTTGAAAAAAAATTTGGGTCACTTGGATCCATAATAGAAATTTGGAGAAATAATAGAATATGATATAAATTATGAGAGATTATAGAAGATAGCAGACAAAAGAGATGATTTGAGATTGTGATTCAAAATGTATCAATATTAGTCTCTATTTATAGAGAAAAAAAAATCACAAATTTTGGTAAATTATTATTATTATTATTATTTTATAAATAATTGAGTGTATAAAAATTATCTCAAAAAAATCACATAAACCAATCTCAATTTGACAAGTGACATAATTTGATAAGATTGGCTCTTGAAAAGTGTGCACAACCTCAAAAATGGAGAGGTTGTGCAGTCGACCGTTTGTGGAAAATGGAGACTATTTTGATTTTTTTTTTAATTTTTCTTTGTCCTTTCCTACAACCGGGTGCATGACATGGTGAATAACATGGTTCAATGCACCTTTTTTAGTATTTGATACCTATAAACTCAACTCCTATAAGCAATCCTATACACTCTTAATTCTTTTATTATGGATTCCCATAAACTCCTTAGTCGGGACGGACCTATGTACATGGGGAGGGTGGCCTTGGCCCCCCCCCCCCCCCCAATTTTTTAAAAATTATATTTTTACCCCTTAAATTTTTTTTCTTTACTTTTCAATATATAATTTTTACATTCATCAATTTTTTTTATTATAATTGGCCCCCCTCAACTTTTGTTCCTGGTTCCGCTCCTGTCCTTACGTATTTACATTTCTACAAACTCTTTGTTCTTTTACTATTAGATTCCCATGAATTCTTTATTTATATTTTTCATGTACTTTGTTAAAAGCTATCCATACTCCACTATTTGGGTATCAAGTACAATGTTGAAAGTATTACGATAATGCCAGATGATGCATATAATAAAAGATGAAAGATAAATTTAAAATAGACGATTCAGAATCTCACTTTTTGTATAAATACTATATAAATCAAAATAAAGTAACAAGATTTATTTATACAAGTTTTCTTTCATGCATTTAGTATCCTAAATATTAATCAAGCATCATCTTTTCCAACTAGTTTTCTTTATGATATACATCTAGATCGGAGGGGGGAAAGGAAGATAAGATGGCCCAAGTTTGTTGTCAAGTTTGCTTTCCGAAAAATAGCCGTCAGCATCTTCTCTAGAATTCTATTATCTTCATATGGTAGTAGGTCAAGTAGTCTCTTCACCTGAACAAAAACATAATAATGCTTTGAAAAAATACAAGTAACAACCTTCACGTATGAAAATGTAAAACAAATATTATTTGTATACAGGCATAATTCAACGAAGTGCTATATTTAGCTCCATGTGTAACATGACCATGAGTTGAAGCAGGGAATTTCAATTAACAAGCAATCAAGGAAGAGCATAAGATCCTTACATCCATGGGTTGTTTCCAGTACTTTTGGATTCCTAGTATGTGGTCTTTTCCCACGACCGCCACCACCGAGTTATGCTCACGAGCAGCTTTCAGTAACATGGCCGAAATGTATCTAAATGAAGCATATATAGAATGAAAAGAGGCTATAACAACACGAGAATAACAAGTCCAAGAACGGTATAATAAACTAGCTTTCATGAGAGAACAACATTAACTGGTGACGCTCATGCACAATGGTTTCCATGAGAGTTGGAAAGTGTTTGTCCCACCTCCTTCTCTGTGCCAAAAGAGCTATCTTCTCATCATATTCAGCTTCAAATTCCGGCGAAAAAATCCACGGTACAAAGCATGATAACTGTGATGAATGGGCCACACATTTACTTTCGCTCAAGTAATATAATGAAACCTAAGTCCCTCAAATATAATGCAGCTACATAGCATACAACAGTTTAACAAGGTAAAAGAAAAGTACCCCCTCTGCGAACAGGGCAAAGCATAAGTATGTTGTCTTGTGCCAAAGAGACGTCTTGGCTTGTGTTCTCTGATTGTAATCTGCCAAATAAAATGAGAAATTCTAAATCAGAGAACAGAGAGCTGTTGTACAATATATTTGCATGACATCAATTTGGCTGCAGACATACAGAAGAGTGAGGTAAAACAGATAGCACAAAAAATTGCTTTCACAATACCAAGGTTAATGCTTCGACTTAATCTGTTAGAAACATAGAATGATTTTATGCTTAAGTGAACATATAAATAAAGAATGCTCAATAAAACTCAAGTCAAAACAAACAGGAGAAAGCCAATTTGAGATGAAATATGAAAACACAAATATATTCGACATAGCCATTCGAAAGAATTTTAAACAATATATATTTTTGAAAAGAAGGACCAAGCTATCGGTTCTTTGCCCGAAGAATGGAAACTGATGAGCAATAGATTGGTCCAAAAAGATCATTACCAGTCCTTTTATCAAATAGTAGTACAAACACCAAGTGAACTAGCTTACATCTAAAGAGCAACATGAGAGAACTCAAGCATAAGGTACGCCAAAAAAGCTAGAACTACGACTAAACTTGATACACACACAGCAACAGAAAAACAAACATGTATACAACAAACCTTAGAAAATCGACCCGGCTCAATTACATTAATGCGATGTAAGCATAACTCCAAAAGAACAACCTGTTATACGCACATATAACATACTACTGAGCACTGCAATATTGCAGAATAAAAAAATAATAACCTAAAGAGAGTAATAGTCTAATAGCATATTCCAGTCCTATCTATCGATATCGTAAAGACGACCACCTGTGGTTTCAGGAAATTTATCACAGCTTTGACTTGTTGGCAAGATTTCTACAAATGAGATAACAAACAAGTTGATTAAAAAAAATTAAAGGAATTGTGGTTCAATGGTTGGGTTTGTTTAGATGAGTTAAGAATTGTGGGCTTTTACTGTTCATTGAAGACAAAATAACACTTTTTGGGTGTTTGGTATGTAGGTTTTGGGGTAGGTTTAAGTTAAATTTTATGTTTGGTTTGAATGATTATGAGTTTGTAAAGTGGGTTTAATTTAAATTTTGTGTTTGCTTTGTTGGTTAAGACTGATAAAAAAACATGAAAAGACTAAATTACCCTTCATTTGAAAAATCATAAATAATGAATTAAATTAAAAAAAAAAACCCAAAAATATCCCTTCCAATATTCTTCTTGGAATACTGGACAAGAATTATTTCCCCAAAATTGGCAGTTTCACTGTCAAAATAGGATGAAAAATTAAAGAATGAAGTGAAGAATTTCAAGTAATTTATGACATATTCTTCCAGCAAATTCACATCATCCACATTCCCTTCCACTGTGAAACCATACAGATCTTGTAATTTAACCATCATCTCTGCCCTTCTTGTGTGGATGCTTGGCCTCAGTTGGTACTCCATTCCCATCTCTCTCTTCCCCTCCACTTTCTCCATACATCCTTATCTTCTTGATGGGCACACAAAATCAATAATACTTAGAATTATTACATGAAACTTTATACGAAAAAATGGAACCATTTAAAATGGGATTAGAATAAGTCCATTTTTTGATTTTTTTTTGCAGGCCCTCGAGAAATCAAAAGAGAAAATTTTGTAAGAAGATTGGATCTTTCTTCGATGAGCAAACAAAAAACCAATACCAAATTGATCTGCAAACAAAAAAAGACCTATCTTTTAGGCATAATATGCAGAGAGCCCATAAAGGAAATATTTTGTTAAACATGAACAAATCTAGACGCCGCCGCCGATGAGCTTTTCCAGGGACTGCTCTATTGGAGATCTAGCCGGAGATATTGAAGTATGATCGAGAGGAGCAGGTTTGGAGCATCAATGTCGATGGGTGGTCTCCTGGATGTGAAGTGGGGTTCCCGAATCGCCGGGTTCTCTCACGAATTTCTGATCGGCTAGGGTTTGTTAGATTGGGGGGAGAGGTTGATGGTGGAGCATTATATGTAATGGCATGATTGTGGTTTTTTAGAAACATAAGGGTTGTTTGGTAATTTTGTCACAAAAAGCAAGGACAATTTCGTATTTTCCTCAAAGTTACTGTTTGGACCAGACTTTAACCCACCAAAAAGGGTGGGTTTATAAACCCATAAATAAGCAACCATGAACCCATGAAATGGGTGCGGGCCGAGTAAAAATACACCCGGGCTTAGCAAAATTTTCGGGCTTGAAACCCAATTACCAAACGCTGGTTTAGGTTGGTTTATAAACCCAAACCAACCTAAACCAGCGAACCAAACTAGCCCTAATAGCATATTCCAGTCCTATCTATCGATATCGTAAAGACGACCACCTGTGGTTTCAGGAAATTTATCACAGCTTTGACTTGTTGGCAAGATTTCTACAAATGAGATAACAAACAAGTTGATTAAAAAAAATTAAAGGAAAAACTTCTTCAAATTTATAAATGAAATTGCACAAGGTTTGTGAATACTTGAGCGATCGAGAAATGAGGAGTGTAAACAATTGAAAATGATAAATAAAAAAAATATATAAATGAAGCGATAGTAAATTACCGTAGAATAGTGAATAGTTCCGACCAAATAAACATCACAGACGCCGCCATCAGCCGCCGATTAAGCTGCTTGAAATTCTAAACGAAATTTCTGGAAATTTGTACATTCGCCATCAACTGAAACAAACATAAGCAATTGAGCCTCACCACATTCTCGAGAACTCCGGAGGCAAAACTTTCCTCTCATAAGTGCTGTTGCTCATTAATTTCACTCTCATTTTCAGGCGTAGTCTCAGATTCATCGCCGGTGTCTCCAACGTTCACAAAATCGTCGATCCTGGGTGTCGCCGCAGGAGGCGGAGAGTCCTTCACACGGCGGCGAGAGGGGTGAATGCAGGCAATAGATCTAACCGTCGGATTGGGGCGGATTAACCATTTCGGAGCGGCGGCTCCGCCGAGTTGAGACGGTTTAATCGGTACATATGTCATGAGTTGTAGGATGAGTTGTTAATTGTTAATATTTCCAACTGTGAAAACAAAAATGAGACTTTGTAAATTCAATATTCAATATTTATTTTTCTATACTTTGGTTTGTAAATTTAGGTCTCTATAGTTTGAATATTTGGTTTCTCTTTAGCAAAACATAAAAAATCTAATTATCGCTTTTCTTTGCAAAAATAAAATAAAAAATCTAATTGTCCATATTTAAAAGTATAATAATTACTTAACTTCAAAAATATTTAGGGTGCCCTTATTCCATTTTCTTGATGCACCCCACTTACTATTATATGATATCTACAAATTTAATTGCTAAAAACCCTTTCTTCTTTTACCATTGGATTCCCATGAACTCTTTATTTATTTTTTGGGTTAATTACAACAAACTATCAACGATTTTACATATAAACCGTCTAACCCTCTTTTTTTTCATACCAATATATATAAATTGTATGAGTTTGATGCTTAAACCATCAAATGAATTTTTCAGCTATTTTTCACCAGAATTTTGCATGTACTTGCAGGAACCCCATCGGTAGAGTTGGAGAGGTGTTTTCAACAATTTATTACTAGAAATAATTAAAACGTCTAATAAATTCTAAAATTAAAAGATCTTTTACATAAAGGTAGCGGATATAAAAACACCTCTCCAACTCAAGTTGATAGGAAAGTAAAAGTATGCATAATAAAGCTAACTCTACTCGAGCTCAATTTCAGTTCAAATTCTATCAAGGACGGTAATACATTCAATTTGACTTGACTCGACTCGTTTTCAGTTATATATTGAAAACCCAATACAAGGAAGCGTAGGCTGATGTTTTCCTTTAAACAGCATATAAACAGAGTTAAAAACCCTACCTTAGCTGCAGTAAAATGGTTTGCATCAACACAACAGATAAGAAAATTAGGAGCAATGTTATTTCTAAACAATAATACACCATCTAAAAGTACACATGCAATATTTGATGATTTTCAAACTTCAATGGACAAAATAAATCAATCTAGCTGAAGAAGTTGTATACTTGTATCAGAAGACTTTTCGCTTCTCTGACTGAAGTAAACGTTGCTTGTCTGAAAATCAGCAACTGCAGGCGATACAAACCACCACGTTCAACTTAAAGAATGGAGAAGAACAAAACGAAAATAAAAACACACAAAAAAGGTAATGTTCCCTTACTATGATGGCGCATTAGACACATCCAAAGAAATGTTCCAAGGATGGCGCTGTGAAAACATTGGAAGCAGGTCGTTCAAGTTTTTCAGACGAGATGTGAAGCTGATACTTGATGAATCTCTGCAAAACCACGAAGCATAGGATCCCCAGAAAAAAAATATCAAATCCAGTTATTCCAATAGAATTATAGCAACCATATCCTCATCAAAATGTGCAATTAATTAATGTACTATTTCCTCAAATGTTTAGAATCATTTTTAACGAGCATCATAAGAACCAAAATACATCAAATGGAAGACGATATCAAATTGGTGCTGGTAATATGATGTTAACATCTACTCACCAAGATAGGTCATAGTTCAACCATTAACTTTGAGCAAGATACGATACCAATATAAGAATAATAGAAAATATACACACTGGATTTGTTTAAAATCGAGGCATTTCCACGTAAATCTAAGTTGAATTAGCCATGTCTTAGAAAATTGTGCCTAAAGAGAAACTCAACATCCATAAATGAAAAAATGCATAAAGATAGATTTCATTGAGAACAAAATCACATAAAATATTCCAAAATCCCCTTTTATCTTGATGACCATCAATACTGATTAATAATTCCAAAATCCCCTGTTATCTTGATGACCATCGATACAGATTAATAAACTTTTTGCAAGAATACAAACAAGTCGATGGCTTTCATCAAGTATAAGACAGATAGTTTTGACACCAATCAATTTATAGGACAGTACGTGTCTGTAAGGATAGGCTTAATATATTTTACCCTTGAAATTTTTTATCTACTGACACACGCATTTTATGGATTTCTTTCAAGTTTTCATTAATTTGGAAAAGCTTATACTTATATTTTTTTGAATAGAACATCACAAGATATTGACTAAAAAGAGTGGTACATACAGCTAACTGGGTAGTAATTTCAGGATTAGAGTCTATGTGCCAATCCGGTTCCAATTGTCTGACAAAAGATGTCCGTCCAATCTCTGTGCTGCAGAAAAGAACCTGCAAGTCCAAAACAGGAATCTTAGTGTTGCTAACATTTGTAATGGTCATATGTAATGCTCTTTCTTTGTGACAAATTCAATTACCATGAAAAAGGTTCCGACAAGAGAACGAATTGCAAGGATTAAGTACTTGTATTTAGTTTGATGGTACGTAGAATAATTAGTACATAATTATTAGTGTTCTAATAAATAACTTATAAATGAACTTACTATCTATCATTACACATTGTCCACTAAATTCAAGTGGGTATCACTTAATAGCAGAAACAAGCAGCTATTAATAAACAAAATACTTGTAGCCGGACATTACCTTATCTTTGACTAAGCCACCAGAAGTAAAAACCCCAGCATCTTCCAAAGCTGTGAGAATTTTCTTCTGCACGAATTCATCCGCCAATTAGTGATCTTCAAGCAAAATTGTACAACTACAAGAATACTCATGATGACAAAAGAATGACATACACAACTTTTGAGTAGTGATAATATATTTCCCATTAATATATCTGCAGATAAGGTCAGATTCATAGCTATATTGTTAGACAATGATCAACACAGTAACACCTGAACAAAGCATAAACTATTAAGGTCATATAATTCCTGCATTTTCAAGTCATATGTCCAATACATAGTCCATCGTCCATCGTCCAGTCATGTTCATATTTGTGGTCCTGTGCATAGCACCACAGAACAGCTTTTACCATCTATATTACTGAGGCAACATAAATCTTGTCAAAATAGTGTGCATCAACCATCTCAATTCAGTGTGAAAATTGTAAGCATGTCTTTCAATGTTCTTGGAAGAATATGTAACACCAACATGGATTTAGTTGGTACTTATATATGTCCCTCAAAAGGTATAACATAATCCGTTTCACGCAAATTCATTATTCTCATTTCCTTTTTGGGATGTTCTGTAACTGAACACCATTGCCTATTCTTTTCCAAAACAACCCTCTCAATTAAGTAATGGCTGACATAACTCTAGGGACTATTTTCAAGGCCAATATATTCTCATCTAAAAGTCCATATTGGCTCAAATTGGAAACAAAATCATGGGTTGTGGAGACTATACTAATCTTTTACAACTAAGCTAAGCTCTTTTATTAGAAACTCATTCCTAAAATATAAGATCCAAGAGAATATTTGCATCTTGAATGAGATGGCTAAAGTGCAACAGCTAAAGCTACCAAAATATCTCATTTTAAAAACATTTTAGAATTAATCATTATCACTATGACTTCCCTTTCCGAAGTCAACAAAAATTATTATAATGAATAAACATCAGTAATATGGATTCCTAATAAGTATAGCATCAAAGAAAGATTTTTTTTAGAAGAACAGATAATGGAAGAGAAATTATTTTTTGATACTGACAAAGATTGCATGATAATCTAATCTAAAGAGTAGACAGGCTGAATTTTATCATATAAGATTATACTCAACGTCAAATATATTAATAAAAATTAAAAAAAAATAAAAATAAAAGAATATTACATGGTGGCTATAACCATTCATACAGAACGAACTTTGAGATTCGAGTTTTAATCACAGAATGACTATATATACTATATAAAATAATAAATGTGGTGAAACAAAATTCAAGTGCTCAGTAAAGGAAAACTGGTTAAATTTTCTGTTGGTAACTGATGGCTGATGCCCAGAAATGACACATATGGGCTTGATAAAAATTAGAACATGAGGCCTTGCTCAACTCTGAAATTCTTCACAGACCACATACAGGGAAAGTAATTTTTGTTGGGGGGGGGGGGGACAACTCCATATGAAAAGATAAATAAATAGAAATAAGTAAAATAAATAGTTGGTGCTTTACTTCACTATCATCGTCCAGCACCCTTTCCATCAGATAAAGATCACAAAACTTTGTGATCTCAAGCAGCACCTCTAGAACAGACGATCTTACAGTTGCTTGCTTCTAAAAAAAAACATTTAACATCAAGAATCAGTGATAGATAACGATATTTTTCATATATTAATTGGGAAAATGAAGGTAACAACCTGCAGTTCTTCCGGGGTACTCTCCTCTAGAATAACACCAAGCAACCGACATGTTACCTGCACCAATTAAGTTGTCGAAAGAAAAACTGAATGTGTTTTCCATGGCAGAAAAAAGTCATTACTTGCTAACAAAATTATACTTTCTCTATAAATTCCAAATCTGAAAATAACTAGACTTTCATTACAAAAGTTTGGCAACTCATTTAGCACATATGAGCCATAGGCCATTGTGCAACTTTTACAAGAAAGATAATTCCAAAGATAAAGCCTCAACTTATACCCAAACCTCCCTGCAAAGCCACTTAACTACAAAATAACCATGTCTGAATAAGGGAATCCAATCAGCAACAACCAGTTCTTTATGTATTTTGGGAAATACATGGCATTTAAGCCATTATCTGCATGCAGTATGTTTGTTGTTTAGGAACCTTATTATCAATTTTGCTTCTAATAATCACAAATTTTTGTTCAGAAACACATGCATTTTAAGAAAGCAGGTATTCATAAATAATGTAGCTCTTTGATCAATGAATTTATTTATCGATCTAAAAAAAGGGGGGACTCCAAAATTTGAAAGCTCTCTCAAAACTAACGTAGCTTCATTGTTTTCCATGACGATACCTTCTTAATTGGCTCTCGTTAAGCATGAAACACATATTGAAGGCATAGAATAAACATGTCATATTCTTAACAAGCACTTCCCAGTTTTTATGTAGTGATAGAAATAACATAAAAAATAGATCATTTAATGTTTCAAAGATTACCTTCCTTCCTTCGCTCAACCTTTGCCTAACAATTTGGGCGAGAGTTGGCTGCAATTAAATGAAAGAATATCACTCACAGTCTTGTCGAACGCTGTGCATAACATAAAAAAGTTGAGACAAAATCTACCTTCACGGGCTGAAAGAACTCATCGATCACATTCTGGGTTCTAGAATCTTCTGAAGGACTGCTAACCCCCGAGGATGAAGCATTAATGCTTTCATGACTAGTAACACCGGAACTACGCGCTGTTGGGACTTGCCTTTTAGGTTGCCTTCTCTGAGGCACACTAGGTGTTCTCAATACTCTCCATGTAAACACGATAGCAAATACTAGCCCCGCTACAGCCCCAACAGATCGTGGATCCTGCCGTGCATTCAGTTAATTTGATAAATTCTTGGTACATTTTCACATATTTTGTTACTGAAGAAAATGTTGTACAAAACAAAGAATTGATAGAACACCAGTTAATATGCAGAAATTCAGATTACTTCCCTTTTTATCCCATTTCTTCAAATCATAAAATTTACAGAATGCCCATTTCGTCACAACGAAAGGGTAGTCAAGATTCTAATAGAAAACAAAATTAAGAAACCCAGAAAAAAAAATTCCAAACGCTCAGTTAAACACTGCATAGTTCTTCCCACATCAAAGATAACCCAAAACATACAAGATTGCTAAAAAATCACAAAAGCAAAGCAGAACGTGGACAAAGATTAGTAAAAGTCAAAGTGAAAAAATTATAAGAAAAAACAACAAAAAAAGAAATAGAAGAGAGAATCAACACGAACCAGGTCGCCGAAGAGATTGGATAACTTGAGGGTAAGAAGAGATCCAACGCGCTTAATCAACTGCAGAAAATCTTCCTTGGAATTATCAGCCATCAGGATTTTGCAGAATTTTCTATTTTACCTTAACGAGTCGAACATAAATCGATTAAAGGTCTATAATTCTACACTAACATTCAAGCTCTGTCCCCTTGCACTCGCAGCAAAGAATTTATTTCAGAGTGAAGCAGATCGAGGGGAGAGAGGGGAAGGGTGTGTTGGAGAGTAAACTGGAAAATAAGAGGAAATCATTAATTTAGTATTTGCTTGGAAAACTATTTTTGGTAGAATTATTTATTTGATTTTTTGCTTTTGTATTTAAGGAATGTTTGTATCCAAAAAGAAAGTGATTTAATTTAGTTAGATACAAAATTATATGAATAATTTGACGTTTTAGACACATATATGGTTAGATAGAAATATTTTTCTCAAAAAGGAAAAAAAAAAGATAAATTGAGACCTAATCAATAAGATTTTTTCATATCTATAATGGAATTCCATAACAATTCGAGATTTTTATATAATTCAAAATAATAGTTTAACTTGCTCTTCTAAATTTAATTTTTTTTTTTTACATTTCTATTCGCAGATCCCGAGTAGTACATAAATATTGTATTGTAAATGATAATAATGTAATAATTTGTGTATATCAGAGCATTCATCTAGTTTTCATATTTTATTAAACATCGTATAATTGCACTATGATTTTATTGAGTAACTAAATCAACGAGGCAATTCATAATTAACAATTACACATCCATTAGAAAAAACAAAAAAAACTAAGATAAATTGAGAACATGCATTTAACATCTATGCAAATCGATGAACATGAATAAAAAGAAAGTATCGCTCAATTTACATAAATTATGAACATATATATATAATTTAAAAAAACTAAGGACTTGTGTAGTTATATGATGACAGATTCCACACAAATCGATTATCTGTAATTATATAATGTCCGTTAAAAAAAATTGATCACATCATAAAGGGTCATCTATGAGTCGATTAAGTTGGAAGGTGAAGATGTCTGAGTATCTTCGACAGAAATCTCAGTGACGTCATCAATAGAATTCGTCACGATCGGCAACCTTTCAACGATGCCGTTGCAGAGCATCTCCTTCTCCAAGTGTTGGCAATAGCTTTGAAAAACTCTGGAGCTCACAGTGACACCAAAATCTAGTAGGAAAAGAAGCTCTAATTCAAGCCTATTTAATTCAGCATTGCTTACTCCTCCAACTCGAGCATAAAACGCATTGTTGTAGTGCCTGAATGATTATTTATTTTTTGAGTTAATTAGAAGCAAGTAAAATATAATGAATCAAGAACAAATTTTAGTGGGAACTATATTAATAATTAATTATCATCGAGTCAACTTTTTGGATGATGGTGTGTCTGATACTAATTATAATTCATCAATCATATTTTTGATGCTTATAACATTGATAGCTAGCGTGACAAATAAGTTGAAATTAATTAGTCGCAATCATATCATCATCCAATCACCGACAAATTAAAAAGATATACGATTTACAATGTTTAATCAAAATCATATATTCTTTTGTCAATTTTTTTTTCTTTTAAGTTGATTAATTTTGCAACTAAAGTCGTATCACATTATGTAATGAGATAGAGCTACACTCAAATCGTTTCACTTTATCTTTAAGTCACTCACTGATTTTGATACATAATATCATCTAAAAAAATACAATGTCATGATTTTCTAGTGCAATTAAACCCTTAATTTATCATGAGGAAAAAAAAAAAAGAACAAAAATTAGTTCAAACACGAAAATATAATATCATATTAAATTAAATATCCAAATTATATATGACATGCTTAATAACAAACTAAAATATAAAATCCGATCACAATTAATAACAAGAAAAGAGAAGGAAAAAAAAAACTTACCCTTTTGCTAGTTTTTATTCGAAAAATATATTTTCATCTTATATCATCCTACTATAATTTACAGCAACATTCGTCATTCGTCAAAGTTTTACAACAAAAAAAAAAGTATATGTATGTATTTATAAGGAGTAACAACAAATGCCATAAACTGTAAAATCTAATAATGTAACTAGGTTCCCTCATATAACAGTGTCAATTGTTTGACTAACGCAAGATTTCATTAATTAATTTCTTTTAGCCTTATTTTATTGTGCGTGGAGGAAGAAAATGAATAGAAGAGTAGTGGTACGTTGATTCGATTCTCCAAGAATCTATAGTAGTGAGGACCTGTGCGCAGTCAACACGGATGGGAGTTCTGGTGGCTCTCCGGGTCCCTCCTCATGCGGCGGCCTTAGCCGATCGACACGGAAAGGAGACACGGAGACCTTTCCTTCTCAGGAGGCGGAAACTGTCTTCCGTAATATTTTTTATTAACAAAAAATAAAAATAATAACGATATTTTTCAACATTTTTCCTATCTATTTCTTCGCGTGCTAAATTTTTATTTAATTATACTCATTAAATATTTTCTTAATCAATTAATAAAAACAAAACTCACGAGTCATCAAGAATCTTGGAAGCAACCATTACACTGGTGAGGAGGAGGCGATGGACATTGAGCGACACGACCAGTGAGTCTGGATATTTATGCACCAAGCGGTCAATATACACGAACGCCACCACGAAGCACGAGGGGCTGCAGCTCGTGTATTTGTATATTCTCTCCACGTACTTCTCCAGGTTGATCGCCGGCGCTCTAACGCCATGAAACGTGTTCAAGCTCTTCCCGTTTCCGCCGCCAACGCTGAGCCGGTCATTCCGAGCCACCAGCTTTTCCAGCACGTAGGATAGGATGGTGAGGACCCTCGGTGTTATCGAGGGGTCGAAGTGGCTAGCTTCCGTCAGCCGCGGCTGCCGGTGCTGCGATTCGTCACCGGTCAACATCTACAGTGGCATTGTGGCGGCCGCGGTGGCGGCATTTACTGTTTGATTGGATGTTGGGTGTGGAGAGGGTGAGAGGAAGGTTTATTTGGTGGGTCTTATCTTATCTATGATAGGAAGATGTTTGGGTGTGGAGAGAGTGAGAGGAAGGGTTATTTGGTGTGTCTATCTTATCTATGATAGGAGAATGAGAGATTGACATGTGGCAACCGCATCTGCCGTTCGAATATATTGAAATATAAAATAATAGATTTGATCAGACACGCACCTGAAAACGCACTTCTTTAAGATTTTTATTTTTTAATATCTCATATTATTTTTTTTCTCACGCTTACACTATGAAAAATTTTGTTATCATCAAAAGTCATTTGTTAAAAATTACAAAATATGAATTGTTTAACAAATATGATAAATTTTCAATCAATCCTCAATAAATCCTTAAGATCAATCTTCAACATCAATCCTAGCCCACAATTAAAGAAAAAGAACGAAAAATATTTAATTAGTCAATTCTTAAGAAAAATACTAATCAACGTTCAAGAAATCCTCAAAATGAATAATAAAAATTAAATGAAATCCTCAAAATGAATAATAAAAAATAATAAAAATTAAATGAAATCCTCAAAATGAATAATAAAAATTGAAATATGAATTAAGTAACAAAAAGAACAAATTCTCAACAAATCCTTAAAATCGCCAAATCAAATCCTCAAACTCAATCAAACTCAACAAATCCTCAAAATCAACAAATCATATCCTCCAACTAAATTATTAATTTTCAAGAAATCTTCAATTAATCCTCAATATAACGATCTACACATGTGAAAAAAATTTAAAACAAATCGGTACCATAATTTTTTAAATGTAAAAACTTTCAAAAAAGATAAGAAAATATTATACCATCCTGTCATGTACATTAATGCCACAACCACGACAAACTCTTACTTTTGAAATTGTTTTTTCCTTTGATGATTTATACAAGAAAATATGTGTCCACTAATGTCACAACCACAACAAACTCTTGCTTTTTGAAATTGTTTTTTTTCCTTTGATGATTTATACAAGATATGTGAAGATATTGATGAGGGGTTATGTCGATGTGTGAAATGATAATTCTATATGTGAAGTGGTAGGGTGAGAAAAAACTATGTGTATAATAATATAAAATATTTAAAATTACATAGATTATGATTTAGAAAATTATGTGTATAATAATATAAAATATTAAAAATTTCATTGATTATGAGAATTGAGAAGAAGATCTATGTTGATATGTGGGATGCAAATTGTGTATGTTGACGATGAGGTAGGTCTATGTGTGAGATGAGAATTTCGTATGTGAAGTGGTAGCGTGAGAAAATAAATAATATAAGATATTAAAAATTAAATTTTTTTTTTAAAGAAGTGAGCACGGTGTGCATTCTTCAGATGCGTGTTTGATCAAATCTCTATAAAATAAATATGGTTATTTAAAAAAAAAAAAAGAAAATACTTCAGATGCGTGTTTGATCAAATCTCTATAAAATAAATATGGTTATTTAAAAAAAAAAAGAGAAAATACGTAGTCGCTAAAATTATATAGAGTAGCACTCCTGTGCACCTGATGCACATATGCACTCGGGTCAGGTCCGAGCGCAGGTTGACCCAAATCTTCGCATTTTTACTTTTTTTTTTTGCCCTTACCTTTATGTTATGTTAGTCATACATTTATATTATATTAGTTATACATTTATATTATATTAGTCATACCCTTATTTCCAGATATCATACCTTTATTTAATACTTTTAACTCTAAAAAACCCTAATTTCGTCACAATTTGTACATATTTACCCTTATGATATTACTTGTACTTTTATATCAACATAGTCATACATTTATGTAATATAAAATGTACAACTAACATAACTAAAAGATATTTTTATTATAACTAAAATGAATGAAAAGTTAATATGTTTGTCTAAAAAAAATGTTAAGGTACAACTAGTCTTACAAAAGGTATGACTAATATAACTAAAAGGTATAGTTAACATAACATAAAAGTCTGACATCTGAGAGCATGTTTGAGTAGATTTTGTCCTCGACCTGATGGTGTGTGTGGGTGCGTGACGGGTTGGGTCAAATCGAGTGCACGGATCTAGGGTTCGTGCACCAGATGCATAAAAGTTTTTGTCAAAATTATACTACCTTTTGTACTCATTTGTTTAAATAAAATCACCATTTTAAAAAATTTAAAATTAGATTATTAAGATTACTTTAATAAGGGAAAAAAAAATACTTCGTCTATTTTAAAATAGGTTGTTTTAAAATTTTACACAAATTACGAAATTTGATAAAGATTGATTCATAGTTAATTCATAATCATTGTAAATTTATAATAATCACTTATATATATATATATATATATATATCATTTCATTTAAAAATAGTAAATGAGACAATTTTAGTAGAAATGATAAAATGTTTCTTGAAATTCTTTATTAACACTTATTTTGGATTTTTTTTTTGATTAAAAAGATATTTATATATTTTGAGATTTATGTGGTAGTATAAATCAAAATTTTTGTTGAGATCCCATCCTTTAGTACTCCAAAAACAAGTATAATGTTCAATTTATACATACAATTATATCTTTGTAATTTCATTGATCGATCAAAAAAATTAATGAAATTTGCTGGTATACATGGCAATCGTGGCTATAGTACACGTTGATATTTCTTATATTTACACTTCATCCGAATTTTGCACATTGGAGTCGAAATAAAACAACGTTGGATTGAAAATACGACGTCGTTAGAAACAAGAAGTCAAGCGTTGATCTGCCACGTCAACTTTTCGCGATCTTACGAAACGCTCTCCCGCGTTTCATGGATGACGTGGCAAAACTGATGGTCAGAGGAAACCTCCCTTTTAGCGGACGAAAGTACCGTCCATGCCATCGAGCGAGTCCATTGCTCTGGTTGTTTTGCCCAGGATTCCACATCAGCTAATTGTATTTTGCCACGTGGACGGAACCAACAACCTCGGGCTGTCATGAATAAATATCAAGATTCTCCTCGGAAATATAACTGCCCTGAATCACTGTTCTTTCTTTCTAGATTTTTTTTTAATAATTCGAAATAAAAATTCACCATCATAAATGGGTTCTGAGTGGTAGATCTTGGTTGATCAGCGTTTTAAAGTTAATCATTCTTAGTTGGTATTTATTTATAGAATTTCAAGAATCAGACAAGGTTTTGTGTAATAACACTGAAAGCGACGTTGTTGTTGGATTCAATTCATGTTTTTATTTGCTTATTGATTATCAACATCGTCGAAAATTGGAGATTTCATGGTTGGTGATCTGAATAAAATCCACAGTTTTGTGGGAGAGGGTTCAACACTTCTCCTTTGCCGCGTTTTAGCCATTGACAGAGAGTTCATCAGTTCTCATTTACTACAGTTTTGTTGATAACCTAGAGAGAGAGAGAGAATGGCTTCGCCGGTGTGTGAGTTTTGTGGGATGGTGAGGGCGGTGGTGTACTGCAAATCCGACGCGGCGCCGCTGTGTTTGAAGTGCGACGGCTGTGTGCACTCCGCCAATGCCATATCCAGCCGCCATCTCCGCTCTCTTATCTGCGACAGATGCACCGCCCAGGCGGCGGTGGTCCATTGTCTCGACGAGAAGCTCTGCTTTTGCCAGGGCTGCGACCACCCCTGCTTCTTGGCTGACCACCGCCGCGCCACCCTGAGATTCTACAGTGGCTGCCCTTCTATCACAGAGTTCTCTAAAATCTGGCCTTTTGTTCTAGAAGGCACTAATTCTCAGCAGGATTTGTCTGCAGTGGTTAATGAGAATTTGAAATTCGGGCAGTGGAATGTTCCGGTGCCGGTGCCGCCGCAGCCGCCACCTCCGCCGCCTCAGCTTCCGCCTAAGTACGCATTGACAGCCTACAGTAAAGATCTCATGCCTTTATTACCAGAGGAATCTACCCTGCAAAAGGTGATCATATATTTTGCTCCTGCCTGCCAAGAGCTTGATTTTATGCCTCTTAGAGTTTTGTTAATTTTGTTGATTTGATCTCGCAGGATTGTGGTGATAATACTGCAGAGGATATTGGGATTCAAGAAAGTGAGGATTTATGCGACAGTGTTGACATTGATGGCATGCCCCTCAGCTTCGAGAGTGGCTATGACGTGTTTGAGAATCTGCAAAATCAGTCGAGATATCACTGCAACGATGGAGGAATGACCGGACTGTTGAATGCCTCGGTGACTGAGTCGAATTCCACTCATATTGAAAGTCCTATGGAGGTTCTCCTCTAACCTATATAACTATCGTCCATTGTCTTAAAATGTAAGTATTTTTAGTACTATGAAAGCTTTGCATCTTTATGTTTAGGCATCATCATCAGTTCAACAAGATTGCGTAGCTTTGCCAACTTCTCAGGTGGAGGGATCGAGTAATTTGATTCATTCCGGTGCTAACTGCATGCTACTGAACCCTAATATCGGCCTTGCATTTGCAAATGGTTTAGTCCCTTCAAGCATGTCGTTGGCAATGAGTAATATCAATGGAGGAGAAAGTAGTTTGTCTGAATATCAAGATTGTGGGTTATCACCTCTATTTCTCTCGACTGATTCACGTTGGGACTCCAATTTTGAAGCTAAAAGATGTCCACAGGCAAGGGATAAAGCCAAGATGAGGTACATTGAAAAGAGAAAGACGAGAACGTATGTAATCTTCTCTTGGCTTATCGAATAATTGCAGTTTGATAAAAAACACTCTGTGTAATTACTATTTCAATGAGAAATGGTTTGGCAATGTTTGTACTTGGTTATATCTCTACATTTTACTATATTACTTGTTGAAGGGTATCTGAACTCAGGTGTTGTGCTTATTTGCTATATTTTGTGGAAGAAAAAGCAGCCCTTTGAAACTGGTTATTTTGAGAATGTAGATTCGGTAAACAAATACGATATGCTTCACGTAAAGCGAGAGCTGATACAAGAAAGCGTGTTAAAGGTAGATTTGTGAAGTCCGGTGAGAATATTGAGTATGAAGCTGATGGAGCAAAGGATTTAAGCGTATAACTAAGTATACACTCTTTCCTCCATTGCTATACTTTGGATTTCTTATACAAGATCAATCTCGTTTTGCCTGTCTGAGTTTATAGATTGTGTATCATTACAATGATAGAATTCTGACACATTTCATCCATCGAAATGGCAGAAGATGGAAGGGATGACAGGCTGTTGAAGAACACTGCTTGAAACACTGCAAGAACTCTTTGTGATTTAAGGTTAGTTCAACACTGACATCTTAGTTCACTTCATTCTTGAATTATTCATCTGCTGACTTTTGATCCGTAATCTTGAAGGGTATGACGGATTTGGAAGATAAAATTTTGTGAGATCTTCCGTTGACGGCCCTTGTTTCTTTCTTGCAAGACAATTATTACATTCAATAAATTTGTTCATTTTTTTATGAGGTTGTATTCCTATATATGCCTTGAAGGAAAGATGAGCTACAAGGGCTCTTGCTCTTGCTCTTGCTCTTGCTCTTGCTCTTGCTTGTGTAAAATGAAGGATGATGGGTGATTGATTATAGCTTCCAGTTTTCTCCTTTCTTAACAGGCAAACATTCTTCTAACCTCTCCTCAACTTAAGACATTCGATCTTGTATACAGACAGTGTTCATTGCCACGTCCAACTTTGAAGAATAGTTCATGAAGTTGATGAAGCTTTCTCACTGAGGTTCATACACAATTTAATTTCATAGTTAGATGATCAATAGGATTTTTTATTATTTTTTTATTTTTACATAATTTTTCCTGATATGAACATATTGATCATGATGCAATGGTTCCAAATTCAAGATTGATACTAATGAAATAAAACACGAGAAGGAGACATATATTAGATAGGGATGTCATGTGCTTGAATATAAATCAATATTTTTATTTTTATTTTTATTTTTACTATGGATCACACACATTCTATTATTTCAGTACATACGTATCAATTTATTGAGCCCAATTTTTCAATTCAGTAATGGGCCAATGGAACTGGATTCTCCAAAGCCCAGGTGAGGATTTAAAAAAAAAAAAAAACATTTTGAGAAAATAAAAACTATTATTGGCAAAAATATTTCCACCCTATGTTCAAATTTTTTATCCTATATCAGTCAATTTCACGAAAGACTAGTCATGAAGTTTTCCAAAATCCTTCTAGAAAACTAGGGTATAAAATCCAGCAAATTCACATTGAACATTTCAGCATTTTCAACTAAAGACTTAATCCATCTCAATAGGCACATAAAAAAACTCACTATTTTCAACTAAAGACTTAATCTATCTCCAATAGTATAAATATAGGAATGACATTGCACCAAAAACCATCATCATCTTCACCTCAAAAATGGGCTTCTCAAACCGGGCTTTTTCCCTCACTCTCTCGGCCCTAATCTCCTCTCTCTTCATCCAAATCGCCATTTCTATTGATCCTCTATTCACCATTTGTTCCACCTCCCAACAAAACTTCACTTCCAACTCACCTTATCGAAGAAACCTCAACAACCTCTTAGGTGATCTCTACTTCAAGACCCCACCAACCGGGTTCGGGCTAGCATCATCGGGCCAGTACCAAGACCGGGCCTACGGCCTCTCCCTCTGCCGGGGAGATGTCTCAGCCAAGGACTGCACCGCCTGTGTAGTCGAGGCAAGCAGCTCCATCACCAAACGTTGTCCCAACAACAGAGGAGCCATCGTTTGGTATGATAACTGCTACTTAAAATACTCAGACAACGATTTCTTTGGCATAATCGACACTCAAAACAGATTCTACATGTGGAATACAAGAAACGTTAGCTCCAATGCAGACGAATTCAATCAGAAAACGAAGGAGTTGCTAAGGAAACTGTCGGAGAACGCAATCGAAGCGAGCAAAATGTATGCAAATGGAGAAGTGGAGATGATATATGATGAGAAGATATATGGGATGGTTGAATGCAGTAGGGATATTTCAAGAGATGATTGCAAGAAATGTGTTGATGATGCTATTAATGAACTTCCTTTGTGCTGTGAAGGGAAAAAAGGTGGGAGAGTTGTTGGTGGAAGTTGTAGCATAAGATATGAGATCTATTCTTTCTTCAATCTTTGAAATCTTTATGATATATTATCAATAATTCTCATGTAAATTTTTTTTTGGATATATGTTGTTGTTTGATTGTAATAATGTTTTGGATTTATTGTGAGTGGTGTGTCCACACCATTAATAAAGAGTTGATTTTTTTTTACATCTGTCTCATGGAATTATTGTATTATTTCTGTAAGATAGTCTCATATAAATTATTATTATTATTATTATTATTATTATTATTATTATTATTATTATTATTATTTTGTGTAATAAGAATACTTCATAAAAGCAAGTAACAAGCTATCTCACAATTGGCTCAATTATAAGTAAATAATATAGAAATTCACAAAACATGGTTTTTGGGTATTATTGAATTAGTATAAGAAGGATATACAAGAAATAGTACCAAAATAAATTAATTTGCTAATTTAAGCTCTAAAAATATACATTGAAGCTAATTTAAATACAATATATTCGATTAATTCGTCTAAAGCTCTGATTTTGCTCCAAAAATATTGAAACGAAAACACATATCAACATCATTTATGATCAAATTATGATTCAAAATAAACATTCAAAAATTTCAAAATTTTGGAAAAAAAGTAATAATCAGAAATTCTCAAATGTACTGTACAAACCAATCCATAAAGATATATGGCCAAATGCTAAATAAATAAATAATAAATGAATAAAAAGCGAAATTAAGAATCGTTCACAGGACCTGGCGTTACCGGCACCGGATTAGGAGGACTAAACGCCGGCGGCGGAGCCACCGAGACCACAGCAGGAGGAGGCGGGTACGACGCTTGCAGCGGAGGCGGCGGAGAAGACAATGCTGGAGGCGGCGGGGAAGGCAATGCTGGAGGCGGAGATAAATCAGGAACGCTAGGACCTGGATTATCGCTCGGCGGCGGCGGAGAATTCACCGCTTCAGGCGGCGGCGGCGAATCCGGAACAGTCGGCGGCAGTGGCGACGGCGGCGGATTCAAATTTCCAGAAGGATTAGGAGTGTAGCTGGTGCTTGGATTAGGGTTTGGAGTAGGGAAAACAACAGGAGATGTCTCGGCGCATGAATCGGAGGAACATTTATCGGATTTGCCATGGTCTCCGCGGTGTCTGAGCAGCGTAAAGCCCAAAACAAGCCCTGTGACAACTAGAACTGTGACTATGAAGATGAAGATCTTCGTTGCTTTTCCCACATAACACATATTTTCCCCTCAATTTCTGCTGCTTTCACTCTGCAACAGAACTGATTGCTGCGATTCTTCTCGCTAATTCTAGCTAGGAAAAAGGCATTTGTGGGTGTAATTATGAGTTGGGTGCCTTTTTGTATTTATGTGTGGAGGAATATACAGGTATTTTTAACCATTTTCCAAAGAGGGAATGGATTAATTTCTCTTTTGTTTTTCTCTTTTTCTTGGGTATTGGCATTGGCATTGTCAAGGGAGTGAAGGAGACGATTGAGGGTAGTAGGGTGGGGGTGGGGTGGTAGGTGGAGGACTCTATCACGTGAAGCCCATTCAAGGGGAATCTCAAGAGTTAAACGGTTGTTAGTTTTACTTTTTGGATGTGTCTTTATTGATTAAGTTAATTAATTAATTAATACTCTTCATTACATATTTTAATCTGAGTTTTTCTAACCCAATCACTTATTAAATCGCGTTTTCTGATAAATGCCGCTTTATTAAATAGGGTTTGTTTCAATTAAGTTTTTTTTAATTACGAATAAGAGTTAATAAAGAAATTTCCAAGTTTGTCCCTATCTTCTTTTTTGAATTAAACTTTTATTTGGTATTATATTAATTATAACTTTTAAATGCTGAGTAGTATAGTTATTTATTAACCATAATTATATCTTTTAATTTTTTTTCTTAAACTCTATGAAACAACCGTAAACAACACCTATATATTAGATATGGATGGAGTGTTCTTAATATTATGTTATAATATGGTATGTTAATTATTATTAACAAAATTTTCAATATAATGTAATATATATAATTTAGAAAAATATTTGATAAAACTTAAACTTGGATAAGTCATATATATATATATATATTATGTGTATATAGTTTACTCAATGTTCAAAAATAAATTTTCAGACCGACTTCTAGCTTTCGAAAAAGTTTTTTGGCCGGTTCAAAATCGGACTGATTTATCAATCGATTTCCGGTTCAAGCGATCGATCCGATTTTAAAATCAATGGTATTAATAATTTCAATTTAATTTTAAAACTATATATTGGTTGTACAATTTGGTCTTCATTGTGACTTTCATGTTTCTTCCATTCTGAGAGGAAATAAGAACATTTTTTATATTCTTCATCAATCATTCTTCAGTGTTTGCACATTTTGATAAACAGATCGAGTTATCGTACGTATTAAATATCTAACTAGAATTTTGACAATCACATAAAAACATTTTAATTTTTAGTAGTGTAGACATTCGTTTGAAATAGAAGATCGTGTCAACGGTTAAGTTTCCCACGTATAAATTGAGTTCAAAAGCAAAAATATAACACAGGATGCTACAGTTCCATTTCCCATGCACATCAACAATGGAACAATATGCAAAATGCACAAAATTGATGAAGTTTCAACAGCTTTCGACATCATTAAAACGTACTAGATACTTGTAAGATCAAAGAATCCAAGAATACGAAGGATTACCGCCCTTCTCAGTTCTCAGGCAACGATGAACTACTTACCATCTCCTACGGAACAATCAGATAAAACCAGGGATATAAGATCAACGATATAATGTCCTTGTTTCCAGCTTTCTGGAATCTGCGGGTGGAGGCTCATCAATTCTACATAACTTGCATCAGCTTTAAGTAACAACGATCATTTCATTGCATCAAAACAAGCTCTCCAATGGAAAGTCATACAAGACAATTTTAGAGGCCTAAAGTTGGTTATGAAGAAATACAACTTCAATTTCATCCTAGTAACATACCTTTCAAAGAACAACTCATCAGCAGCAACTTCGTATCAAGGAAGAAAACTGAATCCACCTTTCACAACTAGATTTCCAAGCAAGCAACCAAAAGCAATTAATGCAGAAACGGATTTATATCGGATGTCAAACAGAAACTTCCTACTCTCAACTACGACAAAGTTGGTGATCCCAGCAAGAATGCTGACACAATTCTCACTAGGACAAAACAAAAGTCAAGAGCCGATGTATGCTAAACAATCGAGGCCAAATTTTTGGACAATCAAAATGTTTTCTGCCTCATAAATAACCTATTCATTCATATAATAACTATGTTATGCTTGAAGCTGCTTAACTAAACATCAAGAAAACTGCATACACTCTAGAATAAGGAATCAAAATTGATCACTAAAGAAGCTCATAAAATCTGGGGACAATAAACTAACAGAGAACTAACCATAAATCCGGATGAAAGTATTATGTATCTAAGTTATCATACAATTTAGTGGTAATTCACATGAAGAACTTGGTAAGATTGAAAGAGAATGAAATCTACAAAGAATAACTCATCTTAAATATAAATCACAACAACTTACAAGAATACACAATGCAATTTCATCGAAATTTTGAAGTTAAAATCAATGATCATCAACCAAGGTAATAAAAGTTTAAGCTTTAGGATTTACTCCCAACTTTCATAACAATCCTTGTCCTTCTTTCCCCTGCCAAAGTCACATTCTTAGAATCAACAAATCGCGATTTGGTAAACAATTTCACAATCTCTTCCACTTCATCCATCCCACACTCCTCCACAGCCACCACACAAACGCCACCACTCTTCGTCGTCCGCTCAAGCTGAGCCACGTACCGCCTCGGAAACAAAGCCCGATCCAAAAACACACCAAACCCTAGATCAAAAATCCCATCAAAAAAGGGTAAATTGTGAGGATCCGCACGGCTGACCAACGGCGGAGACTCCACCAGCTCCACCGCTGTAACGTCTTCCACCCCCAATTCCTTCAGCGCCTGAACGGCCTGGCCCGGCCCGGCGGATACTATTAGGACGTGGGAGTGCTTGGCAATGTGATTTCGGGCCTGGAGGGTTTTGAAGAGGGAAGAGTAGGAGGAGACGGCGGCGATCCAAGCCTTTGTCGACCAGAGGCGGCGGTTGCGCTTTTCTATGGAGGTGTAGACGCGGTGGGTGAAGTCGCAGGTGGATTTGGGGAAACGAGTATGGGGTTTCGGGTTCGGGTCGGACGGGTCGATGCAGGTATCGGGTATTTGGAGGTAGATAAGAAGAAGGGTTAGCGTGGCTATGGTTATGGCAGTGTAGGAGAGCCTGTTGAGTAGTATCCGTACGTGCCTCTCCATTGATGGATCTTCTGGAGCCATAGATGATGAAGTTTCATTGATGAATTGAGGGGATCAATACGATGTCGTTCCACGATGTTTGTTTTTTTTCTCTGTTATGCAAGAAATGATGGTAGATGGTAATGTTTGGTTTTTCCTTTTTTGTTTTCATTTTACAACATCAAATTAAAAATCCATTTAAAAAGAAAAAATCAAAATGATTTCTTTTTATCAATTTTAAATTATTTTTTTTCGGGAAGCAGTCAATTTAAGTTGGTGTTGATTTATTTTGATAATATATAAAAAAACTGATTACATTTAAAATCGTGATGATCATTTATTTATGTAATTTAATTTTAATTTTATCTTATAGTATATAATTTAATAATTATAAATGTAAAATTCAGCATAGACTTATTCTTTTAGGGAAATAATATAGAGTATAGATTTGAAATTTTTAAAATTTGAAATTGTAAGTTTTATTATGAACCAATGAAACACCCTTTAGAAAAGTTTAAAATAATAGTTTGCAACAAAAGAAAATCTACAATTTTTCAAAACAAAAGAAGAAAACGATGGTGTGTGGCTTGGATCTAAAGCCCATGTAGATGAGCCCATAAAAATAAAGTAGAATGTGTAACCTTATAATAAATGTAAAATTATCATTACTGGCCTGCGTTTTTTTTTTTAATTATTGACCAGCTTATTAGAGGCCCATTTTGTCTTAATTTAAATACCTCGTTAAGAGGCTTAATAATTTTTTAAGAACTTCATCTCCGCCTAAAAAGGTTAAAAAATTAATTATAACTAATCTGGGTTATTATCTTTAATTAATCTTATTCTATCTAGAGTAAATGAGAAACATAAAAACTAATAATACGGCATACCTCATGAAGGAAGCTAACCAATAGTATTATTTAATCTTATTTTATTTTAGTAAGTGGTCTTTTTTCTTTCCTTAAAATAAAAACTATTGATCTGACATCTTTATATATATAAAAGTAAGACCACTTATGCCACATGTCAAACTTACATTATTTTGACATTAAATATGATTAATTAATGACTTTAAATTTTATGTTACAAAAAAAAAAAAACTAAATAATTTAGAAATGTTGACAATATTTATCTATATAAATATGCTAGGCTTCAATATAAAAATTATTTTCATATTTGAAATTAGTTAAATTTAAAATTTTGAAGAAAAAGTATAAATAAATAAATAAATAAATAATAAAAATGCTAAAGTAAAGATGAGTTTATTGAAAATGATTGTTCAAATTTTCCATTTAAACTTATTAATTATTGAAAAATTGAATTATTCTTTTTTTAATCTATGTTTTAAAATAAACTATAAAATTAATTTGTGAAAATTTGATTTTCATTTTTTTTAATTTAATTGAAAATAAAAAGGAAGGGTTGTTATATATGTTAACAATAAAAAACAAACTAAAAATGATGATTGGTGGGTTGAAAATATAATAGGCATATCAATATATATATTTTCGAAATAGTAAATTATTTATGATCCTCTACAAATGCAACATATTTCGACAATTAGATAATTATTTAATCATATTACGTTATATTTAATGTTGTGATATTTATGGCACAAATCATAAATTTAATTTTACTGTATAAATAATATTTAAAATTTTCCAATTTTACCAAATTTACTTTATTTAAAAAAAATTTAAAATTTTACCAAATTTACTTTTTTTTTTTTTTATAGAATCCCGTGTGTTACACGGTCCTATACAAGTAATTCAATATATGTACAATAATCAAACATTTTTCATGTGTAACACACTATTAGTCATGATAGGTACATGTGTGAACGGTAACAAAATTTGTACATGAATATGATGAGATTGGTTATGTAACTGTGTGAGACAATCTTGGGAATCAAATTTCTCCTCTTGACAAGTCTGCACATAGAAGCAAACACCTGCTCCCAATTACTAAAAGAGAGACACCTTATAAAACTCCCTATAATTCTAAATAAATTTTGTTTTAATTTTTTATTCAATTGGTATAAGAAGTATAAAAACACGACCAGTATACCCTTAATTGTCAAGGAATTTTTAATTAAAAAAAATTTAATTCCTAAAAACGAAGTTTCAATCAAGTGTCTTATAAATTTCTGCCAAAAAAAAAGCGCATATTAGTGGTTGGAAATTAGGTCATTTTATGTAATTGGGACATGGATAATTTATGAATAAAATTTCTTCTAAAATAGCAAATAATATGAAACAAAATTTAATCTCTAAATTGACACGCACTTAAGATTTGAGGAAATAAATAACTCATTAATTTTTTGACCCTCTTTTTTTTTATATATATATTGTTGATATTCTTTCTTTCTATCTTCGAATCTAAATTTGTCGAATTTTTTTATGCTCAAAATAATAAGCGGGGAGACAGGATAAAGATAGAGTAATTTCTATAAGAAAAAAAGTATACATAAATTATAAATTGTGGTACGACGTTATCTTTAATAGAGAATAGAAGAATATTTGTCTTCACGGCCTTACCAGAAAATGGGGGATTAAATCATTCCCATGGATAAGGAATAACTACCTTAATTTTTACAAAAAATTGTGTGTGACAGTTTCATGGATAATTTCCGTGAAACAGATTTTTTTCACCCACAAATCAAATCCATTTTCACTAATTAATATATGAATTATAAAATGTGGTTTGTGGGTTGACCTGTCTCACGTAACATGATCCGTGATACGGTCTCACATAAAATTCATTCCCTTATTTTTTATGTCGATCTGCCATTTTCTCGAAACATACCAAACAACATGATTCCTTTTTATGGACTGACCGTGATCACAACTATATCTATGGAAAAATGTACAATTGACTTTGCTCATATTCCTCAACGTTTGACATGTACATGTTTGAAGCATATTCAATTTGTAAATGTTTTGTCTCGTACCAACTATCCAAAACGAACACCTAATATTTCGTCAGGTCTGCTTTTGTTGTTCGGATCCATTTCGGCCCTTTACAGATATGGTACGTCCTCGCACAATCCATCTGGCATACCTAATTGAAATTTACGGTGATTTATTTTTCCCAAAAAAGATAAGTAATAAAGAACAAAATCTGACATTTTAACAGAAAAAATAAATATCGTGTTAATGTCGTTTATTATTGTTGATTAACATAATATATTTCAATTACTCTTATTACTTTATTATACCTACTAAAAATCTAATGATTTTTATTAACTAATAATTAACTTTTTTTCTTTTTTGAAAAATAAAAGCACATTTAATTAAAAAAAATTAAAATCAATGAGTCACTTTGAGACTTTGTTCATCACATAAAAAGCAAAAAATAGCTTAAAAAAACGACCAAAGAGCCCTAAAAGCACCCATTCCTTTAGTCTCTAGAGATTGTGTGATGAATTTGAGTTGGCAAAGATGGCTACACTTGTACCAATCCAAAATCTGTAGTCAACTCAAAGCAGATTCTCAGTATAGGTACTCTCTTGCAAATTAAATTACAAATCATCACTCATTAAATTCTGGCTTGGATCGACATTTATGATTTAACTGTTTTAATCCTCTATTTATAGCCCCCTAAAACTCACTCCAATATCTCCATTCTTCTTGAGTTCTTCTTCATGCAAAATAGCTCTGGTATTATGGGGCGAAGGAAGGTGGCTGTGCAACGAATAGAGAACCAAGCAGCTCGCCAAGCCACATACACGAAACGCAAGGAAGGGCTCTTTAAGAAGGCCAATGAGCTCTCCATTTTGTGCGACACTGACGTCGCCCTCCTCATCTTCTCCCCCTCCGGCCGCCTCTCCTCCTTTGCTACCAACGGAAGGTTTTTATCTTTATATCTATATCTACATCTATATTTATATATACACGTGTGTTTGTGAGCGAGTCTACTTTTTTCGGCTTAAAACCCTTTTTTTTTAGACTATATACACCCATAAGCTACTAAAACACTCCAGTTTTTCAAAAATAAAAAGTTTTGAGATGTGCTTGTCTATAGGAATGGATCTTCAAATCTTAGGGTTTGTGAGTGGAATTGTGTTTTTTTTTTTTTTTCTCTATTTTTAGTTATGTGAAACAGTGAAAGATGAATTTAATAATTTTAAAGGCGTAAAAAGATTTATATGATTTAAGTATAGATCTTTGAATGAGCAATTGAAATTAATTTCATTTGTTTGATTTTCACTTTAATTAATTTCAGGAGGGTTGAGGATATCCTTCTCCGTTTTGTTAACAAGCCTGATGAGCTGAGAGGAGGGTATGTGCTTGATTTTGTGATGATTTTATTTGTTTAGTTCAGGATTCTATTAATTTGATTTCTTTTTAATTTTTTCTTTTCAATTATTCCTAATGTTTTTGTGATTTTGTTCTTACATGCAGACCTATTAACAATGAGGAGGTATGTACATGTATATATTTCTTTTTCCATTTATCGCATCACCCCTCTTAAAAGCTAGATCTGATCTGAAGTTCTAAATTTTGAATTAAATGAAGAAAAATAAAGAAACCCTTTTTAATAAATAAAAAATTGGGGATTAAAATTGTCTTTTGCTATACCTACATTTGCAGTTCCTGTCCCAGAAGCTGAAGCAGCTAAGGAATGAAGCAGAGATGCTGGATAAAATCACAATGTAATAATCCCTTGTTCTTTTAATTACCTAAAATTATTTCATTTTTATCTAAGAAATATAGCCACAAAATTATTGATTTTTAATGACACTTTTTCTTTGTTTTGACATGGACTGATGGACAATCTATTCTCTCTCGATGATTTTGTTGGCAACCATGTTCAGCATCGAGGTAACACTAGATCGAATCTTCGTTTTGTAAATCTTCTGAAATAAATAGTTTTTTTTTTTTTTAATCTTTTAACTTTTACCTTCTTGAATTTTGTCTTCTATCTATCCAGTTTTTTGTTCTTTCTATTCCTATAATTTAAAAAACTGATTTTTAACCCAATCTACCTGTTTGCGTTGTTTATATGATATTCAATTATATAATTGTAAATTATTTTATCTATGGTGTCTATTAGACAATTTTGAATAGTTTTACAAATACAAGGGAATATAATAATAATTACCCTATTTTATTTTATTTTTAAAAATAAAAGAGTTATTTAAAAATAATATGTAGATTTTTTTTATTTTTCTAATGGTGGATCAATACATATTTATTCATCAGTGAATTTTTGGATGTCAATTAAACAACTAAAATTTTGAGAAGGTGAAACTAGAGTACTAAAAAAATTGATTTTCCGAAAATGTCATAACTAGTAAAATATCTTACATATAACATCTATTAATACATACAAAGCATGTATTTACACAGCAGTGTATGGATTAATAGTAAATATTACCGTTAATATATGCCATGTACTCAAAGTTTGAAATATCGTATTATGTTCACTATAAATTAGTTATATTTTCGATGAAATGGTATAATTTTATTTCAAGAATATCGGTAAAAATATCTGAAAATATTGGGATATATCAATTTACTTAGTTAGTTGTATAAACATACTATTTTGTTCAAATTTGAAGTCAAACTTTTTTATTAAAGTAAAATTTGTTATCATATTTCCTAAATATTCATGTTAAATTAGATGAACAAGTTTTAATCTCAAGATTGAGGTTGCAAAATTTCCTTTTTTTTTTTTTTTTTACACCAATTATATAAGAGCATGTTTAATTATTTTCACTTTACAAAGTTCCATTTAAACTCTCAAAGAAATTAATATATTAGATATCTTATAATTCGACTTTAGAAAGGTTTCTTTTCTAGAAATTTGACTGTTTAATTATAATTTTTTCTTAACAATTATACAATTTGTTCATTTTATAACTATGTGAAAATTTATTAATTTCAGGAACTTGAAGAAAAACTTGATAGACTGAACAGGAGACATCGGGAGTCGCAGGAAAAGATGAGGTTAGATATATATATATATATATATATATATATTATACTAATTGTGAATGATTATTGGAATTTTAATTAATAAACATCAAACACAGGCACATAAGACAGAAATTTATTTTTTACTTTTTTCTCCACAAAATTTATATCGATTAACGTATGCATATTAAACTCGAATATAAATCTTCTTTCCCACTAAAACATCATGTCTTCAATTCAAAAATAATAGCAACTATTAATTACATCAATAATTCATGTTTTTTTTTTTCAGGTATTATGATCCTAATATTGACAACATCACTACAGTTCTTGAAGCTGGAGTCTACCAACAGTTTCTTGCAAGTGCCCTTCAGCGTATAACAGTGGCAAAGGTGCCTGTTATTTTCGATTCGATTAAAAATCATTCAATCTTGAAACGTGACAAATCAGGTTTATAATTCAATAAATTATTCAAATTAGTTTTAAAAAGAATGTTGTTGTACCCTACTTGATTGGATAATTCAAATAATCAGACCTAAAGATGTAAACAATTAGTTTTAATCCTATTGAACTTGATTAAGCTATGGAGGAATCGAATTTGAGCAATTTGCGTTTTTATCTATTATTTTACCTTTACTTAATGAGTAAATTGTTTTATGATGTTAAAAAAGCTGTTTATTATATATGTTTATTGAATCTAAATTGAACGAGCTTGTAGCAGATAATAATTGCAAAGGATCCAACACTTTTAATCTTTTTTTAAGTTACAAACATTAAAGTTAACATTTTCCTTAATTTTTTCAGGCTAAACTGGTCGAAGTTGCTCCTGAAAGGGTTAATGAAAGTGTTGATCAGGTAAACAACATGTTTCCTTAGCTGTAAATATATACATATATTACATTAAAAAAGTTTCATTGATTTTTTAATTCTACATATACTCATATAAATATAAATACACCAAATAATTATTTGTATGTGCAGGAAACTGCAAGAGTCCAGATAGAAGTTGGTTCAACTTCAGCAACTGATCCCTCTCTTAATGTGAACCAAAATGGGTAATTATTTTAGTCATTTCTTTTAATAAACCATTTTCTTCAAACTAAAATAACTTTTCTTTTTCAATTTTTTTTAAAAAAATGTCTGTTTATAGAGGAAACAAACCCATGCATTCACAATCACAAGCCAAAATCATTCTGCATCATCTATCCCATTTTTCTGTGTTCAATTATTAATATTGCATAGTATTAATAGTTAAATTAAATTTCTTATTAAAAATTGCTGCCAAAACCAATGTAGCTTTGACAGAAAAAGTAAAAAAGAAGGATCTGAAAACATTTTCCTTAAAACTAGATTCTTTGATAGAATATTTTTTTTTTCTATGAAATTTTATTTGTATTTTTCCCTAAATTTTGGTTTCATGATTTTATTTTAGGATGAACGTACCCAATGATGAATGAAGATTAGAGTGAAGCTAGCTTGCCAATGGGACCTTATCTCAGAAAGCCCATATGCCAATTGATCAGCAGAATAACCCTAATTTTGAGAATTATTGATTATGGGTTTAGTATAAGTTTAAGCTTTCTGAATCAATTATAAACAAATTATTGGCTTAACAATTAGCTAGCTAGGGCCCCAACTTCATATACATTTCGCTTTTATTTTATTATCGTTTTTCCCTTATTTTATTTTGAATTTAATTTGTTTGTTGATTAGAAATAGTTAGACATGGTAGGTTGGGCTGCTCTACTAGTTTTAACCAGAGCAAAATCAATTGGAGTTGGGTCAACCCAATCTCTACTATTGGATTGCTATTTTCTCAATGTAGCCCAACTTAGTCCATTCTAAATAAATACATGGATCGAAACATCAGATCAACTCAAATTATCAATTTTAAAAATAATTGGATGTTGTTCGAATGGCTTGATCAAAGTAAAATCAAGCAAGGTTTAGTTGGATTGATATTTATTTGGATGTCATTTTCTCGACCTAGTCCAACTGAACTCATTCTAACTAACTATGTGGATCAAACCCAAATCACCACAGATAGAAATTTGTGATATTTATTTCAATTTTTTGTTAAAGCTCTAGCATTATTTTTTGAAGCCCCTAACCCTAGGCGATATATATATATATATATATATATATATATAGGCTGAAAATATAAAGCTCATGTGTAAACATTTCTCTATTTCTTTTTTCTAATAAAAAAATCTAGATGTGTCTAGATTATATACATTGACTAGCCTGAAAACTGATGGTTTCTTCACTCATTCGTTCGCCATGGATGGATTCCTTAAATTTAGGAATTTTTTGGTACGATGTCAATAAAAAGAGTATATAAATATATATATATATATATATTATTTATTTATTTATAATTATATAATATAACGAATTTTTGTGTATTACTAGACAATTATATATAATCACCATTTAATTGCTTTAGATAGGATGGTAATACCGGACCAATCTTATAATATTAAAACTTTTATTTAATATGATGCATATGAACAAAATTAAATATATTAATGTTTTCTTTACGGAGGAGTATAAAATAATATTCTGCTGAACAGTGTTTTAAATTAATACTTTTAAATAGTTATGTAAAATCAGGATAAACAAATAAATAAAAGAGCAGAAAATAAAAAAAATAAAAAAATTATTTTCCTGAACTCGCTCCTCTCTCTCTCTTAGTTCTGCGCACGTTTCTTTCTCTTGTCATTTTCCTGTCCTTCTTTTCTCACCTCCGAATAACAAGCACCATTTCAACGAACAAAACTCCCAACAGAAATTCAATTTCTAACTCGAAACGCCATTTTCCCTCTAATTCCTCTTCACAATACGCATTAAAGAACCCTATCTTTTTCTTATTTCTATCCCGAATTCTTGGAATTCGTATCCGTTTCAGGATTAGCACACTTCAATTTGTTGGCAATTTTTTTTTTTCTCCTTTTTCTGGGTTCCATTTTAAAAGGCAGAGAATACGAAGAGGTATAAGCGTATACATTGGCGCGGTTAGAGAGGGGCGTTGAACAACTGTTGGGAATTTTGTGACGTTCGATTAAAAAAAAAAAACAAATTGTTGTGATATTTTCAGATAAATAAATTGCTGAAAATTTTCTGTTACTTTTAATTTCCCTTTAATTGGGAAATTAGGGCTCAGAACGAAGGAGGTTTTTTTGTTGTATGCATGCATAGCTATAGAACGGCTATGTGTGTTGTTGTTTGAGTACAAATTGATCAATCGAATGAGAAGGGCAGCAGGCTGGAAATGGATTGATGATCCTTTGAAAAAAACCATGGGCATCAGATTTGTTGCCTTTTTCATTGTTTTATTCTTCGTTTTAGCAGAGAATCATTCAGAGGGGAGGAGGAAATTTGGAGGCAACATTTTAGACAATGGAGTTGAGGTTGTTGATGAACATACGGTACGTTAATTCAATCGAATTTGAGCTAGATTACAGCTTCTTCTGTGTGTTTGTTGCTTAATTTGTAATGATATCATTTATACAGCAGTTGAATCTTTGTGAATGAGTACGTATTTGGTTCTGCATTGTGTTTGTTGTTGTGTGGAAACGTTTTATGTTGATCAAAGTTGTCGAGAAACATCCTACCTCTATGAAAAGGAAATTTTGCTAAATATGAACTTGGATGTGTTACAAATCTACTGAAACGATTCGTTATGATTCTGGGTGATGTCTTTGATGACTGTTAAATATGAACTTAGATTTACAACGAAGTTCTGTTCGGAGTTTGTAATGGATGCATGTTAAATCTTTCCTTACAGGCTGAGCAAGTATGGAATTACTGTGAAAAAAAGTTGAAAGAAAGTACAAAAGCTGTTGAGGGCTTAGATTCGAGTCTATGTCATTCAAGAACTGTAAATTACAATGGTGTTGAACTTGGTTCAACTTTTTCAGCCAAGAGAATTATACAGAAGGCTATAGATGGTCTGTCTCCAGAGGAAAAGGAAGCTATCTTGCACTGCTTGAGAGAAAAGAAATTTCCATTACTGGTATTAAAAGATGAGCATGGGACTTTATCCAATATGTGTCAAAACCTGTTTTCTGGTTGGGCTAGTATTCCTAGGAGGTACCTTGGTGGTCACAGGGGCAAACACCGTATTTTAAGTAGTGGTTTGGCCCCAGGTCTTGCATCACCACCTCCTGCTCGTTTTGCGCTCTCTCCAGTTTCGGAACCATTGGATACCGAATATCTTTCACCTTCAAATATCGTTTATGAATCGCCAAAAACAGAGAAAGTTTCACCTGATTCCGTTCATAGCAGCAATAATAGGAAGTATCTTGTAGCTGCTATAGTTGCAGGTATAATGGCGGGACTTGGTTTTCTAGCTCTAGTCATACTTGTCTGTGCAAACAGAGATGCAAATGCAAAAGATGGGCTAAGAGACGAGAAGCCTCTTCTCAACTTTAGCGCCGCCAGTAGCATTTCTGGAGGTATGGTGGTGATCATGGTTGAGTATTTACGGAGATTAATTTGGTTATCTTTTGTTTGTTCCTCATTGCTTTACTATAACCATTCAGGTTCTTCAGAAAAGTCGTCCCATATCATGGGTACTACTCCAGTCAGTATAGAATGCTCAACTGCTGGCAGCAGTTCATCGACTGCTAATTGTGTTTCTTCTCAAGCTGGATTTCAGTCAGCGGAAGCTCCTGGAAAATCTGCATTACCGCTTCCTCCAGGAAGGGTGGCAGCAGCAGTGGCAGCATTGGAAGAAGCATCATTGCCACCACCACCTCCACCCTCTGCATCATCACCTCCTCCTCCTCCTCCTCCAAAACTGGCTGCTCCTGCCCCACCACCACCGCCTACAGGTAATCGTCCTCCTCCTCCTAATCCACCACTTCCTGCAAGGCCTTCCCGTCTTGGACCCCACCATCGACGTTATTCAACAGTAGGAAAAACTGATGCTTCTGATAATTCCGAAGCTCCCAAAACCAAGTTAAAACCATTCTTCTGGGATAAGGTTCTTGCGAGCCCTGATCAATCAATGGTCTGGCATGAGATTAGAGCTGGGTCGTTTCAGTAAGTTGCTGTATTGGTTTTTGACTTGATTTTGATTTTGAATACTATTTTTCATTTGCCATGTTAGTCTCTAACTGCTTTCTGAATTTGCAGATTTAACGAGGAGATGATGGAAGCTCTGTTTGGATATGTGGCTGCTGATCAGAAGAAAAAAGATCAGCAGAAAGGTCCATCGTCTGAATCTACTCAGTTTATTCAGATTATTGATCCTAAAAAGGCACAGAACTTGTCGATTCTTCTAAAAGCATTGAACGTGACAACAGGAGAAATTTGCGACGCCCTAAGAGAAGGTGCTTTTTTACTGGATTTGGCTTTTCCTTCACAAGCAATGAATCCATGTGCATATTAGATAGATGACTAGTAAAGTATAACATAAACATGTGAGTTAATTTCTGCACTTCTAACTTGTTGATAATATCGATCAGGTAATGAGCTCCCATCAGAATTCATCCAGACTCTGTTGAAAATGGCACCAACAGCAGAAGAAGAACTAAAACTTAGGTTATATTCTGGAGAACTTTCTCAGCTCGGCCCAGCCGAGAATTTCCTCAAGGCTGTGGTTGACATTCCATTCGCCTTTAAACGTTTGGAGTCGTTGTTGTTCTTGGGCACATTCCAGGAGGAATTATCATCTATCAAAGACTCCTTAGCAACTTTAGAGGTTTGTATGCAGCCTTTTAACAAATTTCTAAATTTTTTTGGAAAAAGTTTTTCTTTATCTTTACCATCCATTTCAGGTAGCATGTAAGGAGCTGAGAAGCAGCAGACTATTCCTGAAACTGTTGGAAGCTGTTCTGAAAACTGGAAACCGTATGAATGATGGGACTTATCGCGGTGGTGCTCAGGCGTTCAAGCTGGACACGCTCTTGAAACTATCGGATGTGAAAGGAACAGATGGAAAGACGACACTGTTGCATTTTGTGGTACACGAAATAATCCGTGGTGAAGGAGTAAGAGCAGCTCATAAACAAAGAGAGAGCCAGAGTATGTCAAGTGTGAAGACCGAAGATCTTTTCGAGGATTCTTCCCATGAAACAGCGGAGTACCACCGCAACCTTGGACTTCAAGTAGTTTCCGGGCTTAGCAATGAGCTCCAGAATGTCAAAAAGGCAGCCCTAATCGACATCGAAATCCTAAGTGAATCCGTGTCCAAACTCAGTCAGGCACGTGCCAAGACGAAGGAGTTTCTTGATACTGAGATGAAAGAGTTAGAGGACGATGCTGACTACTTCAATACTATTAGTAGCTTTGTTAATCAATGTGAATCCGATATCGCATCACTGATGGAAGAAGAGAAACGGATAATGGCTCTGGTGAAGAGCACAGGAGATTACTTCCATGGGCGAGCAGGGAAGGATGAAGGTGCCCATCTCTTTGTAATTGTTCGTGACTTCTTGCTGATGGTGGATAAGGCATGTTTGGATGTGAAGACCTCCATAAAATTGCCATCAAAGACGACACCAAGAAATGACACGCCATCATCATCTTCACCAACTATAGAATCATCATCCGAGCCTACACATGAAATACACCGACGCCTATTTCCAGCAATGAGGGAACGACAAATGGAAGATAACTACGTCAATTCTTCAGATGATGAAAGCTGATCTCTCCAAATTTCATGGTAAGCCAAATTCTCATTGATTTCGGAATTGTCACACTGAAGAAGATAATAATGCAAATAATAATATAAACGAACTCTCTGATCAGCTATCGATCTTACATATTGCTCGGGTGGAGATGAGACGACTTTTTGGAGATAAGATGATAGAAAGAGCCATAATGAAAAACCCATAAATACAGGTTTGAAGAGTTACTATCATGTCTTCCTGTGTACATATATATTATACAGAGGAATTGATGCAAAAGTTAAAAAGATTTTCCTCTTCTTCTCGGTGGTTGATATGAGGTTCAATTTTCAAACCTTTTTTTGTCTCTGAAATCTAAATTGTTCTTTTTTGAGAATCAACATCTAAATTGTTCTTAGGGTATATATATAGCAATATCTCAAATTATACTGTATGCTAATTGTTCTCCTCTAAATTCAGCTTTCATTTGGTTCTTTTTAGATTTGTTAATTCTTATAGACTTTTAAGTAATTTAGTATAATTCCAGTACTAGAACAGTAAAATAAATTGCGTGGAGTAATAAAAGATTAAAAAAGCAAAGTATTTAGAACAAATGAAGAGCTATTATAAAAAATATAGCAATGTCAATATTGGAAGGAATAAATTAATCCAAAGACTTGAATGATAACAACGTATGTTGGGAACAAAATTTAGTATAACAAACGGATAGTTTGGTTACAAATACAATAAATGATTAAACAAAAAAAAAAAAAAGACAATGGAAAGATAATATGGAAGAGGTAGCAGGGATGGCATTAATGGAAGAGAGGAGTTGAAGTAACATAATAGGAAAGAGCAAAGAGAGAATGAATGAAGCATAGAATCCCTCCAATGAATAGAAGATGATGGTGTGTAAAGCCACATGATCCTCTTGATTTCCTGTTTGATTTTGTCCCTATTACCAGCATTGACATTGCCACTACTACGATGATCCTGAAATTTTAATATGCAAACAATCATATGAATATATAATTTTTACAAAATATTAAGTTTTAACTTTTTAAATAAAAATCTCAACGTTAGAATAGTTGATTCATGATTTTATCTAAATTTTGTTTTTTTGGTCATCTTTTTTAAACTATAACTTTTACCGGCTAGTGCTGATTTTGATCCCATTTTTTTTTAGATGTAATAGTATATTCTATCACAATAATTATCTGATTTGACCCAATTTTGACATTGATTTTCCATGTTAAATAATTTGAATTTATATAGAATTATTATTAGCCGATAAAAACTACCAATTGGGTGAGAAATAAAGCGGTGTTTTTTCGAAACTGGAGATGAAAAAACTCTTGAAACCGTTTATTTTTTCGAAACTTGGGACCAAAAAAGGTGGATAAGCAAATATAGAAGAAAAGAAAATAACAAAAAAAATGTTGATATATATACCATGTGAAAACAAGGCAAGCCATAGACAACTTCTTGGTAGGAGCTGATTTCTTCATCTCATCTGGAGAGACAAAACCAGTGCACCCTCCCACCAAATTGGCAACAAGATGAGCAACACCAAGAATAACTGCTGCTGAAAATCCGAGCACGAATGCTTGGTGGCTCGGTTCTTTACACTCGAATACCCAAACCCTCAAATGCTTCTCCTATATATATATGATCTCAGAACACATCAATCACACCACTAAATAATGCAACATTAATGTATATCAAATGTTATTAAAAAATGATCACCTGGTTTTGAGCTGCTTCTGCTTTGATCCCAAGAATCCCAGCAGTGACATCCAATGCCAAAATCAAGAAGCATGCAAATATGCCAACCATTTTTCCCATTTTCTTCCTAATATTATTGTTTTTTTTTATCAAGAATTAGTGTTACAAAGATTAGATCACATGAATATGTAATAGCATAGAAGTACTAGAGATATATTTATAATTGGATTGGTCTTGGAAATTTTCTTCTGTCAACTTTATTTTGCTTTTATGCCAACTTTTGCCTTTTGTTTTTAATTAATTAATCTTTTTCTTTATATTCTTTTCTTAGGAGAGGAAGAAAGGTAGGGTATAAACCAACTAATAAGAGGTAGTGTGACTATTGCAGGTTAGGTATCTTTTGGGTCTAAATGCATGAGTCAAAACTTTGACTAAGGTCAAACTAAATTTATTGATATACCCGAAACAGGATTTTGACTCTCTTTTCTGAAATGGAAGAAATATTTTTTTATGGTATTTTAGTTTAATGATTGGGTTTCAGTTAAAGATAGTTTTATTTCTCGATAAGGATACAATTTAATATTTGAAAATTTTATAATATATTGTTTAGAGTTATTTGCAAATATTAATAAAACATTAATAAAATTATAATGATTATATTATCCAACATTTCTTAGTCATAAGTCATACCTGATCTACAACACTAAATTAAAACTTAATACAAAAAATAAAATTAAAAAAAAAAACTATTTTTATAAGCACATCTTTAGAACATGTACAAATATATTTAATTTAGTTAATGAGCTGGATGGAGCCGGCCCATATTTCTAGACTTATTCAAAGCCCATTTCTCGACTTAATCAAAGCCCATTTAATAATAATAACAAAGAGGGGTTTACAGGGTTCCAATCCTTCACACTGCACAGCATCGGCGTTCCGGCGAAGGCGGTGACCGGCCTATTATAGAAGTCACGTAGTAAGGTTTTTCATTTCTCTTCTTACTCTTCAGATTTTTATGCAGTGTTTTAAGAAGGGGAAAACGAATTTGGTATCTATATTCTGCATCGTTTATATATAATTTTTGTGAGGATTACAGTCATGGCGAGAGTGCGGTGATCTGATGATTAAATTGACGCGATATTTAAACATGTTCGCAATTTAGTTGCTTAAATTTGTCTCAGCTAGCAGCATTTTGTGGTCATAGTTTTGGAACTGATTCCTTTTTTTTTTTGATGTCGCTGCGGCAATCCCTAAATTTTTAGGTTTATTAGTGATTTAAGCGAAATTTAAGAAAATTGCAGTATCAGACATTGAAATTGTTCTCTATGCACTGCCTCACTTTGTGGAATTATTGCTGGTAGAAATTAATGAATAGCCTGTTGGAGATTGGTTGATGTTGATTGTTAAAATTGGGACACGGGCGATTGGGATGTTCTGAATGATGAACCGGGTAATGCCAGAAATGTTTTGCAAAGATTGATATTAGAATTTGAAAAATGCAAAGATCCATGTACAGATGTTGTGCAATTTTCTGATGTCTGTTATCTCCAGAGTACAACTTATACATCTATGCCTTCAATATTGTAATTTTTAAACACCCAAAAGTATATGATTATTTAGTTAGCTGAGTTTCTTTTATTTGCTTGAATAGTCAATCACTAGACTAAGACACAAAATGCACTCTTCATTAGGATCGTTTACCATGCTTATTTTTGCATACTCATTCGTGTGTTTTTGTTGAAGTGCTTACTTTGAAGTTGTATTTAATTTGACTGTATTGATTTCTTATTTTTTCTGGGTTCTCCTTACCATTACTTGTTTCATACCTGCAACAGAGTTCCTTGTAATAGAGAGATGAGCAAGGAAGAGAAAGATCCATCGAAGTCGATGGAGTGGAAAGGTTTTGAAGAGTCAGTAAGCAAAGAATCTGGTGATGGAGTTGTTGCGAAGAAAAGGGTCAGGAAAAGGATCAGGGAAATTCCGAAATATTATTTCCTTCCCCGTAGATCTTTGTCATCCAATCTTCTCATTTACGGAGCATGTATAGCCGGTGGAATTGGCGCTGGCATGCTCTTGGAACTTTGGATTAACAAAAAAGTTAAAGGTATGGATTTGGCTTATGTATGTGGTCCTAAAATATACAATACTTGTTTTTTTGAAAAACATGTGTGCATTGATACATGTAGCATCTCGTTTCTACTAACCACCTCGCTGATATTCAAAAGGAAAGTTGAAAGGCATGATCTCCTTTCTTCATTTAATGTGCATGAAATTAGAACTGTATAATTGATGCTTGTGTTTTTTATTTTATTTTTTGTAGAGGATGGAGGTGTCATCTGGGAGTCAGGCAAATGAAAAGGTTTATAGTTTTCCCTTAACTTGAATGGAAAGACGACTTGGTTCAAACCTCGACTGAGTAGATTTATGGAAAGGATTGTCTAGAGTGCCAACGCCTTTTGGTCTAGCTCTAGTTTTCGTTGTTTTAGAGTGCTGAATACTTTACAAGTTAGATGTTTTACCAGTCTTCTAACTTGTATTCCAAGATCAAACAGCAGTAGTGCCTATTCATTGTTTATATACAGCAATGCTATCAAGTATTGGATACATGGTTGAAAATTGAATAAAAACAACTCTTGCGGTTACACGTGAGTTATGAAATTATTTTATCATAGAGTATTTTGTATGACCATCTTATTAATGACATTATTTTAGGTTTATATAATATTTTTAATGATGAAATGTGTAATTAATTCTTATAACAACCATGGAATCAAATTAATCGGAAGAACAAAATTACTTTCAATTTCAGAAACTTATATCAACAGTCGTGAACATTTGCAAGCAGCTATATGAATTCCAGACTTATATTTTCACTTATAACCAAAACTACTTCAAGTCTTCTATCATAATTATCTTTCAAAACCCTAAAAAGATTACCCAAAAAGAAGAGTTCCTGTACGTTGCCATTTTCAGTGGAGGGAGGAACCTAACGCCATGTGATGATGCAAAGCCTTCTTCCTCTCAACATTCTTCTTCAGAAAAGCCAGCTGTTCAACTGAATAAAGGCAACTTTCTTTCGAGTAAAGCTGTGTCTGAGCCACCGGAGAGTTAATAAACACCTGCATCAGCTGCTGCCTGTTCAGCCTCCCCAAGTCTGCGCCACCAATACTCGATGTAGCGGCGGCGGTGGCGGTGCTCTCATAAGGCATGGACTGGAGAACGCTAACCTGCGCCTGGAGGAATTTGATGTACTTGTGCGCCTCCTCCAGTACAGTCGCCATGTCCATTTTCTTATCCCATGGAAGCAGCTTCTGTAGACTCCTCGTCTTATCGCTGAGCCTGCTCGGCTGCCGCCTGCGCGGCCTCTTCTCGTACGACGCCGTCTCGACTCTTGGGTTTAGCATCGGAAATTCCACTGTGTTTTGAGGCTGCTCGAAGGAGTGGAGATTCGGTAGCTGGTGCTGGAGAGGTGACGACGTCGCTTCAGGGAAGAAGTTGTACGGAGGAACCACGGAAGAAACGCAGTCGTCGACGGTGTAGAACGGTTCGGTTTTCGGCATTTTGAGGGAATCGCGACTTTCCGCGACCGGTTCGAATGAACCGGTGGTGAGCAATGAACGGAAACTTAGGCCGGCACATACGCCATTGAAGTAAGCCTCATTGACAGCGGGGGAGGTAGCTGCACCGCCGACCAACGGCGGCACTGGTTGGAAATGAAATTGTTCCTCCATTGCTGTGTCAGTGTGTGAGTGAGAATGGATAAATTACAAATATTTGCAACAAATGCACATAAACATATATATGTATATATACACATATATATAGGGACTAGGGTAACTGTGGGGACACGTGGTGGAAGGAGAGAGGCTGATGAGGTGCAGTCTGTATAGACGGCCAGTGCGGGTTTCTGACGGCTTTGTCTGTACTTACACGAATATACATACGACGCCGTTAGCATCTATTTTATCATAGGGGGAGCCTCTTGTGACATCTTGTGAGACGTCTAATGAATTTTTAATTCATTGTGTAAAACGGGCAAGGACAAAAATATCGGTATCGGTAAAAATATTGATACCTTGATTTTATGGAAATATCGACGGATATATCGATTTCGGTGGAAATATCAGTTTTTTACGAAAAAAATATAAAAACTTTGTAAAAAAAATTGAAAAATATATCTAGTACTTTACATAATATTATAAGTAACATTAATACATATATTGAACTTAAATTTCAAATAAAAAGATATGTTTATTGAATTGTTGTACTAATGTATATAATAATAAAATAAAATATTTGATTAGGTGTTCATGATTTCATATATTCGAAAGGTAATATTATGCTTATATATATTTCCAAAAATAAAATATTTATTTTGAAAGAATTAATTAAATAGAGGTGATTTGTAGTAATAATTATTGGAAAACAATTCAAAAAACAGAAATTTTGCCAATGTTTGGGGCAATTGTTGACGTGGGTCCCGGATCCCGTTTTGGAAATGGAAAGTTGGATCGTGTTCTCCTTCGAGAGAGGTTCGACACGACTCGTAAATCGCCAAAAATGGTTGAGGGGTGAATGAAAAATTGTGTCTCAAAGTTGCATGTTTGGATTCTTTGTAAATGATGTTATCCCACATCGGAAAATTTAAGCTAATTTCTCTACTATATATTATTTTTCCCTTTAGTAAATGTTAAGAAAGTTTGGCAAGTAGGTTCTCTCTCACGCGTAGAGGTGCAAATCATGGTCCGATTTGGTCTCACAGACCATGGACTTGTGTGCACCCGTGACCTGCGCACACGAATGTCGGACCGGTTAGCGGCGGGCCCGACCACCTCGTTCCTTTTGCCGATTTTTTTTTCGAATTATAAATGTAAAGAAAAATTCAGGAAAATTTCATGCATTATAATTTTTTTTTTCGAATTATAAATGTAAATGTAAAGAAATTTAAAAAAAATAATTACAGAAAAAGCGATATTATCGCCGAGAAATGGCGATAGTTTCGGCGATAAGTCACCGACATTATCGCGATAAATTGACAAAATACACATAGCTTTCACCGAGAACGAAAAGTCGGCGATATATAGTGATAAATCGCCAATATTTTGACGAAAAATTATGTCACCCGTTTTTTATGTCGAAGATGATATATTGGCGATATTTCTGCGATTTGCGATTTTTTGATCACTGGAAACGAGTCAATCCACAACTCAATCATTCACAACCCAAACTCTACAATTCACATGTTGTTCTTGGATGATGGAATTCCGTTTCACGGTAACTATTCGAGAAACTGTCTCAGATGAGTTTTTTTATTTAGTTTATTGTTCCTCTAATTTATGTGGACATTTGCGTGACAAAGGAGGGTGGTGAAGGGTAATTTCATAGGATTATATCGAAATATAATTAAAAGTTCGATTAGCCGTGGATCAATGTATTTTATAGACAATACTTTCTAATCATATATGCTTATCTTTACAGGTTTTTAGTTTCTATAATTTGGGAAATCATCTTTAACATTTCATGTTTATAGAACTCTTTTTTTTATTTTTTTTGTCTCATTTATAATCCAGTGTGAATGTACATTCTATCTTTATAATTATCTGATTTGGTTCAAATTATTTGATGTTGATTTATTATATTAAGTAATTTAGATTAAATAGGTATTTAACGGTAGATATATTATCGACTACAATAAATCGTAGACAAATCAAACATGTTTGTTTTAAACAAAACAGTTGTCAAAGTTGTTTTTGAAATTTGAGGATTAAAAGAAAAGCTATTTGACAATATAGTATAAGTGTTTTTTCGAAATTTAAAATCAAAAATATTTAATAAACCTACATAAGAAATCAATTTCATAAATCTAATTTTTTGAAATCAATCGTCTCATATAATTTAATATTGACAGAAAATGATTTTGAGTTGTTCATAGTGATCATGTCATATCGGTTTATATTCGTAAGATGATCACTTCTAAATTTGTGTAATAATAATTTAATTGTGTGTTTGATATTATCAAATAATATTTATTACCATATACAAAATTGGTTTAATAAAATATTAAAACTCCATGTAGAAAATAATCTGAATACTCCGAACATGCAGTTGAGTGGGGAGTTGCTTTAATGGGTTCATTGAACTGAAAAAATAGTGAGAAGGAAAAGCTTAGCCAATCTGGGCCAGGCCCACTAGAGTGGTGGGCCTGACCCTAGGATGCTTTTGTGGTAATATTCATCGGATAGTATTTATATGTATAATGTATGCAGCAAATTATATTATTTTATAATAAAAGAAATATGGTGAAAATTGTCCTTTTAAATTCAAATTCACAATCATATTCTATAACTATTAAAACTCACGAATTCATTCAAAATTGTAAAATAAGTAATCTTGTCTAGTTGGTATCGGCCATGTGAGTAAAATCTTTTTTTTTCCCTCAAATCTTTTTGGTAAATATATCCTATATCAATATAAGTAAATATGTTTACACTTTATTTGAAAGAAAGTGTATGATTCTTATGAGATTGTAATCTAATTATGTAAGCCACAATTTATGTTTATACATTTTAAATGAGTTCATTTTATTTTAGGGTAATGAGAACTCATTTTACGAATTTATGTTCATAAATTTAAAATAAGTTCATTTTATTTGAGGGTAATGAGAATTCATTCCACGGATATATATAAGAATGTTTTACATAAAGTTTTGTGTGAAATTAATTAGAAGAATATTTTTTTTTTAAATGTTGAAAGGTATGAGTAGATTTGTAAAATTGGCCCCAAATTACAAAATTCGAAATTGCGAATGTGACATAAAAATAAAATGCATCTAATTTGTTCTCACATATTAATCAATTATCGATGTTTTTTTTTTTTTCTCAGTTTGAATTTTTAATTATATAATATAGTTACATGTTTAACTTCAGATTTGAATACTTTTATCATAGTTAGTCCCTAATGATTGGACTAGTTTACAGTTTTCCTCTCTCTCTCTCTCTCTCTCTCTCTCTCTCTCTCTCTCTAATTTAAAGTTATATATTTTTCTTAAATTTTTATCAATTAAATCAAGTATCATAATTTACAATTCTTTTTGTTTTATTTTGTAATGACCAATCATTTTATACTTAAAAATGAATCTCAGTTCTCTCGTGAACATGATAACGAGATTCATATAAAATTGTTCCAGAAACCTCAAGAAACAAAATTATGGAAACACAGATTCACTTCGCCCCCAAAAAATAAAAATAAACGGCTTGAATAATAATTACTCTGAAAAAAAACATTTGTGCAATTCATCAACATGGATTCAGACAACATAGTCCAAAGTACAAAGAATTCTGCTAATTAGGAATTAATATAGTAATTTTTGTTCAGTTGATCATAAAACAACGAAGTCCCTGATCAGAACAAAAACGACGTCGGAGAGAACGCCGGTATGACCAGTGCCTCGGAAGATTTCCTGAAACCACACAATCAAATGTATATTCAGTCAAATCTGCCTCGATTTATTCGCAATACCTTAATTTTTCGTAGAAAATAAGGTAAAAGTAATCACGAGTTATACTCACCAATAATCCTCCAGTGGCGGCGCAGCCTTCGCCGGTGATTTAGGTTTAGCTTTTACCAGCTTTTTGTTATCGATTCCGGCGGTCCGTCGATTAGCACTGCCGCTGTTCGCCTCCATCACCGGACTGTTCTCAGAGATAGCGTTGAGCTTCGGCTTCCAATAAGTTACCGCGCCGCCGCCGCGTCTCACTCTGACTAGCCTTTTGCTCCGGTGGGCATTACTGTGGCAGTATCCTCCCTGCTCCTCCGTCTGCCTCCCAACAACGGCGGCCTCCGCCGCGCTGACTATTTCTCCGCCGAAACAGGATCCGAATTCCGGGAAAAGCTTCATATATATGTGGAGAAAATCGATCAGTTCTATATTACGTGTGTGTTTTGTGTGCGAAGGTAGTGATCAAGGTACTTTATATACAAGGAAGTTGGGGTGGGGGTGGGGTGGGGGACAGGGGTATAAATGACCGTTCATATTTTTTATTTTATTTAATTTGTGTATAGAATGGATGGAAAATATTTTCCTTACATATAAAGGATATTGTTTTACATTTTTACTTAACATGAAAATATGTTTCAGTTGTTATGTTTTGTTTATCTTATTAAGGTGAATAAAATTTTGAATATTGTTAAAGTTAAAAAGAGTAATTTGGGTTTTGGAGATTTTCAACCTCTTTGCTAATATGTATGCATTTTGATTTTTTTTTTTATTATTATTATTTTTATGTTGGATGATTTTATTGTATTAATCGTTGTTTTATGTATTTTCTTATAGAGTGGTGCAATACGTATGACTTGCAGATTAATAAAAAAAAAATTATAACTAGCATCCGACAATTTTGCAATTATGTTAATAATTTCACAATTAGATAAAAATAAGAATCACTCTTTTGTAAGACAATCTTTATAAGACCGACATCATGTTTTAATTCTGTGTTGATTTTGATTAAAATTTGATATTAGGAAAATTTGTCGTATAATATTTTTCATTAGAGTGTACCTAACACTAATAACATTCATACTTTAAGTGAATAATTGCGAGAAAAATCCAAATTATCTAACCATAGGATCAAAAGAATGTAGCTATCATTAATTAGAGTTACATTCTAGATAACATTTTCGTCTTCTTTAAATTATTATATATAGGATAAGTGGTCCGTTAGGTACATTAATATATTTATAGGAAGATTTTACTTTCTAGTAAAGTTAAAGGAAAAGTGATCAATCATAGGACAGATACTTTATGGGAAATAAATTATAGTATGAATATAATTTTAAAACATGCACTGGGGAGTGGATAAACTCCACTATATAAAGTAAACAAATGCCAAATCTAGGATTGATTATAGATAGATTATCGTTGATGTAATGATATTTGGATTTGGTGAAAATAATAATACCCAAATTCATATCATATTTTGAAAACTACACTCTAAACAGAATTTAAACCATAGAGTAATTAATACTAATTAAATCCAACGGATTAATGACGTCAGCTTCTTAATTGTTGACCCATCGATTATGGAGGAATGTAGTCCAGTCATAAGTCATTGACTTTTTTTTGGGAAAAAAAATCCTAATTTAATTTGTAGTCGTTGGATTAGTAGTTACTAGTTAGCAACTTAGCATGTAGTGGGATTTGGATCAGACTTAATTAAATTATTACTCACGCGATTTATCATTTGGCCTTGGCAATCTTATTTTAGATTATCAACTCCATGATTTTAGGAACAAAAATCCTATGAGTTGTGAGATATATATATATATATATATATATATATATATATATATATATATATTAGTTGTGATTTGGACAGTATGCTTTATAATTGGATCGATAAACAAATATGTTTTACTATTGATTAGTAATTTAACCGATTTATGAATCCAAATGATGGCCTTGTTCGTCCTATAAAAATTATATGCTTTCTTTTAACGTATAATGATATGGTAGGCTATTATCATTTGATAAATCTTAAATGAAAAAACAAATATAGGTAATTATAAAAATAAAAAAATTGTAATATTTTTTAAACTTAAACTATAGGTATGATCGGAAGTTAAGTTAAGTTCAAATTTTCGAGATAAAGTTTTAAAAATGACAAAATAAAAAATAAATAGTTGATGTGATGAAATTTGTTTTAATGGTCCAATCAAGAATGTGGACTTTTGTTCAGTTGGGACCGAATTGGCCACACAAGAGGGCCATTTTATTATATTTTATTTTAATAAAATAACAAAGAGTGGAGTCGACCACAAAATTGAGCATGTTTTCCTATTAGCCAAAATAAATCTATAGCTTTGTAACATTTTACTACTTATGATTTTTATATAAGATCAGTGATTTAGCTATGATTTATGCAATTGTTAAAAGAGTTAAAACAGTCATAATAATTAAAATCATATTTATTTCCCATTTCTATGAGGCCAAATAATTTTTTTAAGGCATTGTATTTAGTGTAAGGGCCATATATGTGTATATACTCCCTCCATCCCAAATTAATTGACGTTTTAGCATTTTTCACACAAATTAAGGAGACCTACAAAATGACCGATCTACCCATAACTTTTTTTCTTCCTTTTTATATTTTCAATATTCACTATGAGATAATAAAACATTTAATAAGGAAGAATAAATAGGGGCAATTTTGGAAGAATCGAGGAAAATGTTTCTAGAATTCCTATAATGACAAATATTTTGGGGCAAATCTCAAATGCTAAAATAACAATTAATTTGGGAAATATCAGAAATTCACAATGTGCTTTCACTTTCTATTCTATTGCATTTAATGCGGACAGATGCTTGTTATTTAAGACCCAAACATGTGGAAAAGTCTAGATTTATTGATTTCCCTCATAAAATAAAATAAAAATAAAGATTCATTAATAATTCATGCTTAGTAATGAGAAAGAAATAAGTGCTTCAAATTTATGCCATATTATGCAGGGAAACGCCATTCCATCTCCACCACAGATGCCCCCCTCCCTCAATCAATTTCTATTGCTTCCCCTTTTTAATTTCCTCATCTACAATGTTGCTATTTATGAATAATAGTTCTGACCCATTTTTATTTTCCAACATAGTTATAATAATAATAATAATAATAATAATAATAATTATTATTATTATTATTATTATTATTATTATTATTATTATATTGATGATATCATGATGATAGGAACATGTCTCGATATTCAAGTCGGCCAAAAGTACAATATCTTATATCCTTACGTAGAAGGGCTTCTCTGAAATTAATGGGTAATCTGGGCCAACTTTGGGTTGGGCCTATGATTAAGTATTTCTTGGACAACTTTGGATATTGTTTGCAAAATTATGTCCCATTTATGAACAAGTCTAACGGGTACCACAGACGGTAAGATAGATATGACCAAATGGGCCCATGAAAAAGCTGTATGTGGTGGGCCTCTTGTATTTGAAGATATTAATTTGAGAAGTTGGCAGTAAAGAGAAACTTCAGTTGATGTTAGTGAAGCTCCTCTCTTATGATTTGAATTGATCGACAAGAAAAGTAAATGCTTACTTCAAATAAATAAACAACACTTCCACAGAATTGCATTTTTAAAATGCCTTTTCAAATTTAGTAAAAGAAAAATACTACCACTTCTTCGTATAGTTTTACAATTCGAATCATCATACATTTTTCACATAAGATTGTCAATGTCTCCAATTGATTTTTACACTACGAATTCCACATTGTCTCAAAATATAGAAACAATAAATGTGGCATCGAATGAGTAAAATCAATCGGAAACATTTACAATCTTTCACCGATTGCAAAACTATGCATCCTTGCTAAATCTGAAAAGTGAGTTAAAATTACAATTTTGCAAAAGTTAGCACATAAATCAAATAAACAGCTTAAAATTCGTCATATTATAGAATTTGAAAATGTTTTTGATCTTCAAAACATTCCCTTAAAAATCCGAGTTGAGCTGTCATTTCCTGTGTATAGTAGTTGATAATATGTGTGTCTGGAAAACAAAGTGAATACCTCTATGCTGCATCAGGTTCAATACTTCGTTTAACGAAAGTCATCATCTTATGAAAAGTACTCGTCTGTATAAACAGATCAGCAAGGAAGCAAAGCAGGCCGATCAAAGAGAAGTCGAAGAAAAGAGTACCACAAGTCGATGAACCCACAGTTAAAGTGTGTCGAGAGGGCATAGTAGTTTGAATTGCACACAGCTCGGTTCTTTACCCATCCTCCCAGTCATTCTCATCCTCATCTTCTGCAGAAGCTTCTGCTTCTACATTCAAGTCGTGAACCTTAAATTGTTCGGATGTGCTACCTGAGAGTGAGCATAAAAAACAGTCACTGTAAAAAGCTATCAAAATAACAAATGTATTGAGCAACGTTCTACATCAGTTGCAATCCAATTTCCAGGTAAATATTCATACATATTAAAGTATAATATCCTATTTGAATTCATTTGAATTTTGATGTAAGCATTCACATTTGAGCATTCTTATAGAAAAATAAGCTATAAATTTCAAGTAAAGATTTTGATCTGAATTCGAAAAGTTACTCCACAACGTAGCAGTAACTACTTCAGGACCTTTTATTAAAGGTTCATCACTGTACGATAAATCTAAATATTAGCAAAAAAAAAAAAACAAAAACCTAAACACGTCGTAGGCTGATCAACGATAAAATAAAATCTAAATGTTAGCAAAATAAGCTATAAACATGATAAAGATATTTCATTAGACTTGAATAATTCCAGAACTGAATTGCACATGCCCCCTTCAAACAATAATTCTGCCTTTAGTGTCTATCTTATTTCCAGAGATGGTCAGGAAAAAAGTCAAAATATAGAACAGGATGCTGAGAATTGAAAGAAAACTAAACACACCAATGAATACAAAGCATCCTAAAAAATTAGCGCATTCTTTCTGTTCAATTGCCAGATTGTGGAGGTATTAAATAGGCTGGTCATATCAGTTTCGAATTAATCTGTTAAATTTAAATTTGCTGGAAAAATTGTGAACCTAAACCTTCCTATTGGCTTCGAGCCACGTAGTCCAAAAAGTCATTACATATTTGAATATAAAACTTTAAATCAAAACGCCCATAATGCTCAAATATAACATACAACATTGAATTGCATAATAAATGTCATGCACAGTTTATAACTATTTTACCACTGTCAAATTTCGAAAGACTCAAATATTGAAGTCCTAAAGAAACATAATTATCAGTACACTTCTAGAACTTAAAATGCACTTATGTTTGGAATCTAGAAAAGTTCAAACATTCAGTGTACTTGAGTTAAAGTATTTAACTTTAAGATCTAGTACTAAATATATGTTCAAAATTAAAGGATAAGAATGTCAACTCATCTTATTAACTTAGGTTCGAGTATTCAAAGTGCAATTAAGTTTAGAGAAACTATTATAAAGTGCCGTACATCAATTTTTATTTTATTTTTCCTTTTAAGAGAAAATGTATCCCCCCCCCCCCCGGCGAGCTCATTTAGCCCACAGAATAACCCTAGCACCCTTTGGACAAATAGGCCCGAGCTAAAAAGGACCAGTTCTAAACAGACTTAGAATATTGAGCCACGGCTAAGTGGGCCAAGCCACTGTCATGCACATTTTGTCATTAGCAATTTGTCTCTTTCAAACAATTTCTTAATGCCAAATACTGGCATGTTCTATGACTACCACGTCAATTTTTTCTCCAAATCATGATGAATAACTGGAATATAACATTCTGCTTTTTCTAAATAATAAAAAAAGTTTAAAAAGACAAATGGTAGATAGTGATATTCTTTACCTGTAGAAGGACCCTCCTCCCATTCATCATCATCTCCTTCATAATCATCACTGCGTTTCGACTTCATGCCAACTTGGCGCTCAGTATCAGGTGACTCCTGATCCTTTTTGGTTGTTTCTTCTTGTTCTTGATAGCACTTAAGTAGTGCAGCATAATAAGCTTTAACATATTCATCCTACAAAACACCAAAAAGATAATTAAATAAAAATTAGATCAAAGGGAGTTACAGAATTGTACGAGTTTGTCAGCAACAACGAAATCATAAAATCTCCCAAGTATTATATAAATGAAAAGTCTCAGGAAAGGAAAGCACAAAAAGCTGTAAAATAAACCTTTATACTCTCTGTGTCCTCATTTACAATTGACTTCTTGTCATCAGAAAGCTCTGAAGCTATTGAATTATCACCCTTTTTTGCCTCCACACTGGTCTGTCCAAGTTGCTCTTTTGTAAGTTTCATTTCTTTCTTGATCATCCATGGCGGCAAAACTTTCTGGGGTGCACTTGAGTTGAGAGATTTAACATCACCTTTATCATCACCAGAGAACGCAACTTCGACCTGTTGTACAATCAAGGGGAGAAAACACTTCCAAAATCAAACCTTTAGCAGAGTGTGATTGGATCAATTGATGGAAAATTTATGTTATTCCTAGTCTAAAAAAGAATTTTAGAATAAGTCTCATTACAATTACTAGGATGTACGTCATTACAATTACACATGTTCATTCAAAGCCCTAACCCCTTCATTACTGGAGTTCAAAAAACATTAACTTCAGAATAAATTAAGAAAGGCTTTAAACAAGTGACCTTAGTCTCCCCAACATAAGGCATAGGAGTTCCACCAAAACCAAAACCATGCAAAGATTTTGAAGGGTCGTTGGCATTAAGATCTCCATTTGAACCTCGGCCAGCAGCATTTGCTCGAAGTTCCCAAGCAAGAAGACTTCCAAATTCAGGTATAGGCAAATCCTTAACCCTTCCAAGTTGATCAATCAGTGGTTTGAGCTGTTCCTGTACCCCAGAAAACTTGCACAATTTAGTAAAGTGGGAAACACATTTGGGGGAGTGTCATATAACTTCTGTCACTGAAAGAGAAATGAAAAGCAGAGTTCAATGATTAATCGACACACAGCCTATCTGCTAAGGACATGCAAATATGCTGGTTGAGACTGGACCCTTTTGATGAAAAATACAGTTAAAGAGAAAGTGATGGTTGAGTAATATCAACTCAAAATCCAAATATGACCTAATGAGAGGACAAACCTCCATTTTTGTTAGCATATGTTTTAATTTGTCATGGCGACGTCTGTTTGCATTATCATCTCCATCTCCCAATTCTTGAGCAGCTAATTTGTCACTCTCAGCTACAAGGACCCCATTGCAGCTTTCACAGTGAAAGTACTCATCATATGGGGAGATCAAAAGAAGTGCATCAAGAGCAGTATATCTGGATTACATGTCAAAGAAGTTATCAAATTCTCCAGGATTCAAGAAGCTAAAGCAAGAGATAAAAACAAAGTAAACTGTCAGGATCAGATACCTTTTACTGCAATTTGGGCATATATACTCCTGAATTGTGTTTTTGCTTTCCAGTTCATCCTTCAGCTTTTTCTTCATGCGATGTAATCTGTACCTAACCACATCATATATCTGCAAGGAAATCAATTTGAACAGTTAAAAGCAATCTACATACATCTATAATATCCCCTTATATATCAGTGGTAATGTCATGCTAGATATAACATTATGAAAAGAATGAATTGTATAGAGAAAATAATCCAATAGAAATGCTAGCAACCTATTCAGATAACAGATTATAAAGGATCCAAGTTTTTCCACTACAGATAATTACAGCCAACATATAAGCATAAGTTGGGTTGAATTTAGTTCCTTGTATGAAATAAAAATTCATGGATTATAAGAAACCACACATAACACAATACTCCATTGCACTAAGATACAGAACATGCTCAAGTCACCTGCATCGCTTTCTAATTATCTCACAAATTCTATCAGGAACTTCTTCGGAACACTTTCTATAAGAATTCAATCTGACACATATATATGACTGCCCAACTGTGCTTTTTTTTAAAAAAACGAAAAAGAAAAATATGCATTATCTTTTTCAAATTTATATAGCTAGAAAGCCAAATATGGGCCCATGACATGTTGAGATTCTGCGTTTATGAGAGGATAATCAGCTGGCTCATGGGGTTATACTTGGAGCGTAGGTTCAGACTCGACAGATTTAGATTATCAGCAGTACGATAAAACCACCGATATTTTTTATAATGTATTTATGTATCCTTTTCAGATTTGACTCCACACTATTTACAATGGTAATAACACCTGATATAATGACACTTAGTTCCACTTTCAGGTGATTGAGCACCAAATTTTAAAATACACGCTGTTAGCACATTGATCCAAAAATTGATTTCAAATCCATATTATATGAATATCAGATTAGGCTCTCTCGAGAAGGAAAGTGTGGAAAAACATATTGCAGGATTCTATTATATTTCTATCTGTTTCGAACTTTCAGCCATCTTTTAGACCTGGATCTAGTTCATGTGCAGCTACAAATTCTTGTTCAAAGGTCTTAAAGCACATGTTGACATTGGTAAATATCACCTCTTGAAAATAAACAACCTGAATGAGTTTTATACTCATTTCCAATTGACCAGTGCCCACCTCATTATTCTGTATGCAACTTCTTACCTATCATCCACCAGTCCTCTTACGTTTATGTCTCAATTCTTGTTTCCTCCCTAATCCCTCAGTCTTTCTAATCTCCTTGAAGCAAACTCATGTTTCTCTAATAAGAAATTTCAGCACCAAATTCCTTAAACAAAGTAGCATGTAAATATCATTACACCCTACCTAGTTGGTCGTGCTACTATAAGGCATGAGGTGCTATTAAATTGACACGTTCTATTACGAACACTGCCTATATGAGCTTAGATCATCCACTTCAACATAACGATGTCTGCATATAGAAAAAAATTATTGGTCTACAACAATAGATTTTCCAAGTACGGAGATTTGGGGAATTAATAACCTGTGAATAGTCTAGACAACAATAGGACTGAGTATGCATTTTAAGTTTTTCATCACCCTCTCTTCCATTTCTTTGACCATCAACTGTGGCAGCCACTGCAGCATTGTATATTTTTGCACCTTTGGAACTCTACATAAGATGGACAATATCATCGAGACAATAACAGAAACTTAATACCAACCAATAATTAATTCAGGTTAAGTGGCCTACCACACTCTGAAAAAATGATTGCATCCACTATAAAACTTCAAAAAATGAATAAAAATTTGACTTCCAGAAAATGCATGCACATTTGAAAGGCAAACAAATTTTACAAAATTAAAGGTTAAAATTTTTGCTGCAAGCACATAGAGGCGTGTTTGATGCAAGAAAAATGGCAGCTCAATACGGCAATCTATGTTTCTATTCCAACTTGTAAGATATGATCAACACAAGCAGAGTAGGAAATCATGAGCATGGTCCATCCCTAGTATGAGCTCAAATTCATTCCAACTTTCAAAATGAATAAAATGAGTGGAAAAAATCTCCACCTCGATCTACAAAGTAAGTTTCAAGGAAAGGGGGATTATCAAGTCCATTTGATGAAAATGATTCTAGTAAATAGGAACACAGATTCCAAATTATATGAGAGGGTACAGGTTTTGGTATAAAGTGATAGATTAAATGAGCATAATTTTGTTTTCCTTACCCTAGTGTCTATAGTAAAACCAACTGCAAGCAAGTAAAATGGATAGCTGCACTTCCAAGCATGGGATAGCTTGTTTAGATGAATTAGTTTCAGTATATAAACACACAGATAATTATGCATATGGATTTGACAGAGTTATGTCCACAAGTGCATGACATGCATAAACACTATATACTTATGTTCCAGTACAACAGAAGATACCTGGAAATTCCATTTCATAAATCATAAACAGTACTGAATGCAAAATGGATAGAAAATAATGGTAAAAGAAAGTAGACAAAGAAATAGGCCACAATGCTGAACCAGCAGATTGAACCTCCTTGCGGTGGTCACGAGTCACAAGTTTTTCTTCTTCAAAGAATCTCAGAGTCCGACGAAGTTGCTTTGTGTGAAGTTTCAATTGCTTAGCCAAATCTTCTTCCCTAACCCACTGACGTCTAGTACAAAATCAAATATTAAGTGATAATACTATAAGTTCAGTCCAACCATTGTTATAAATTGTTCAGAAAGGAAGGGGGAAAAAACTTAGCATGTAATCACACAAAGCATTCCCACGTGGAAAAACAGCAAATGGATCAATACGGTGTTCCCAATGAGCCCAAAAAACATAAAATAGTGCTCAATAGCAGGCAGACAACAAGCAAGCAGTGTCCTTTTTCTAGTTTCAAATAATGAGTGTGTTCAAGAGAAGCATGTTCATTTCATCTTCATACTTAAACATAGTCTTTACTAACACTATCCATTTTTCTCATTTAATAACACAACTTGCACATTCAAGAGTAAGAATTACATATTCATGCACACTGCAATGACCTGAAGCAATGCACCAAATACATGTCACTCAATGAAATTGTTATGTAGAACTTTTGCCAGTTTTTGGCAGAAAACTAAGATATGAAAAAGATAATTACCTAGTAAGAGCATCAAGAATGACGACAGCAATCCCTCTGTTGTCACTTTTCCCAGGCTTGGGCTGGCTATCGCCTTTTGTTGTTATATCATCATAGAATGCCCGTGCCGCAAGTTTCACCAAGCTATTTATAAATGTTAAACAAAAGATCAAACTAATGCTCATCTACAACATTAAAGAAATTAAGTCAATCACAGAATTGTGGCCATTGTATTACCGATTGAATGGTTCTATGCTCGCCATATACTAATCTAATAGAAAAAAAGTTGAGATTAATCAAAAACTTCTTAGCCGCCAGCAGCACCACCGGACAGTTTTCTGATATGCTTCACTGAGAAAACAAATGCAAATACATTCAACAAATTCAGGCATATCTAATTTCCAATCAACGTTTTCAGAATAACACCAGAGACGATTATTTCTTTAATTAATGTTTATGCCCTCCCGAACAAAAATTGTGCATAAAATTATGTCAAAAATTCAAAACAAATTTAGAAGCAAGTATACCAATCAATAATATGCCTTTATTCCAGTAATTTTGTAAGCGTATGTCTTCGGTTAAGTCGAAATAGTTGATCTCCAATGGAAAAGATGAACCAGCAATAAAAGAGGCGGCGATTCTTGAAATCTTCCCTTTTATTGCCAAAAAGGGAATGTTTCGACTTGACGGCTACGACAATTAGGCCACCGACGGCGAAGAGAGAGGTCTAGATCAATGGCGGTCACGGAGATGGTTGAGGATTCGGGGTTTGCGGAATCGAGGATTAAAACGCGGAATTGTATCTCATCGGGAAATTTGGGATTGATTGTGACAGAGGAAAATCAAATTAGTAGATTTTATATATATACACAATAAAACCTCTATAAATTAATATTATTGGGATCGAAGAATTTTATTAATTTAGAGAAATATTATATAATCGATAAATTATTAATTATTAATTTAGAGAGGTTTTAACGTGTATACATAACTGACCTTCAAAATTTCGGGGTTGTATAATCCACTTATAATGTACATTAGTTATTGATGACAAATAAATTAAAACACAAGTTTTAATTACCAATTCAAAGAATGTATACTCACATAATCATGTTAATTGGAAGTTTGAATGGTCTCATTTATTATTTTTTGCCAAAGTAAAAGAATGGTTCATGGACTTACGTATATATGTATATTGTGTAGAAATAGATCAATATATAATGATCCATTGTATTGTTTATAAACCATACATAACAATGACTTTTCATCTAAAAGGTGTTCAAAAATCAACCATGACCAACCAATAATGAAAAATATTATGTGAGTATAAGAGATCAGCCCGGATGCACTCAGAAAGACTTGGTACAATGGGTTGAAAAAAGTTTCAATCTGAAAGTTAGTCAAGCAACAATATCAAACACTCTCAAGCGATCAGTGGAGATCTTATCGACTGACTTTGAGAAATGCGGTTCTTCTGAGTGTTAAAAACCAGCCAAGTATCTAGACATGGAAAAGGTTGTTTATGAGTGGTTTCTCCAACATCAAGAACGTGTGAATATAATCGGAGAGCTAATCTTGGAGAAGACGAATGAGGCGCTGAAACTTTTACATCCTGAGAATCCTTCAGAGCATCACCTTTCGCAAGGTTGGCTTGAGAAATTCAAGTCCAGGAGAGAGCGGCTCAGTCGACACACATGATATGGAGAAGAAATTGGAGAACATAAGGGAAAAGATCAATCAATTTCCAATGAAAGATGTTTTTAATATGGATGAAATTGGTTTGTTTTACAGTTTACAGGCTGATCATTCACTTGCAACCAGTGACCAAAAAATCGCGAGAAATCGGCGATATGGAGGAGGTTGACATAGATATCGCAGGTCCTATTTTTTCGTCCCCAAATCGGCAAAAAATCGGTGATAAATTGCCTAAAAATCGGCGATAACTTTGATCGGCCATTGCCGGCGGAGGAGATATCCGATCAGAAATTCAAACTTGGATTCATGATAGGCTCGACGAGAGCTTCGATTTGGTGTATAAATCGAACGAAAACGGAGAAGGAAAGGAGAAAGGAGGAAGAGAGAGAAAGTTGTCGCGCCTTTGTCGACCGATTTTCGGCGAGGCGGCGGTGGCTCGGCGATCCGAGCCCGGATCCGTGATGGGCTTGGCGAGGGCTACATTTCCGTGTAAAATCGAGCGAAAACGGAGAAGGAATGGCCTTGTGTTATATCTTTCATACATTATTCGATTGGGCCTAGATTGGGCCTCGGACCTCCGATTGCGGCGATTCTCATTTCTATCTCTTCGTCTTTCGATCGCGAACCTCCTTATAATATATAATCTATGTTTTCAATTCAATTATGGTTTCAATAAAATTGTCATACATTCGATTAATTAAATCATGCATTATATCGATTAACTTGAAACGCACGTAATTAAATCACATAATTAAGAGTTTAATTATTTAATTAATCAATTATGCATCGATTGTCCTAGGCGTTACACAATATATGTATTAATGTTACTTATAATATTATGTAAAGTACTAGATATATTTTTTAATTTTTTTTACAAAGTTTTTATATTTTTTACGTAAAAAACCGATATTTCCACCGAAATCGATATATCCGTCGATATTTCCGTAAAATCAAGATATCAATATTTCTATTGATACCGATATTTTTGTCCTTGCTTGCAACAAAACAACTTGAGGGTAAAAAAACAGGACAAGGAAAGGCTTACAGTTGTTATTTGTTGCAATGAGAATGACTCGGAAAAAATTCCTCTATGGATTATTGATAAGTATGCAAAGCCACGTTGTTTTAAGAATACCAATATGAATAGCCTGAATTGTGAATATCGTGCCAACAAGAGAGCATGGATGACGGGTGTTTTTTGAAGAATATGTTCGTTGGTTAGATGAACAAATGCATGGTAGAAAAATTCTTTTGATTGTGGATAACTGTCCAGCCCATTCAAGTAATATTCAGGGGCTACAAAATGTTAAGTTGTTTTTCCTACCACCAAACATGACTTCAAAAATCCAACCATGAGATGTCGGGATAATAAGAACATTTAAAATGTACTATCGTAAAAGATTTTACCGCAAAATTTTGGAAGACTATGAGTTGGACATATCTTCTCCAGAAAAGATCAATGTTCTAGATGCTATCAATATGACAATCTCAGATTGGACAATAAATATTCAATAAGAGGCAATAGCAAATTGATTTCGACATTGCAAAATTCGTTTGACGAATCAAACCGGCTCAAGTAATTTAAATGATGCAACTCCCGGAGAAGATGTTCGTGAGCTTGAGAACATGATCACTGGTATGCATTATCAGAATAAAATGGATGTGAATCACTTGCTAGACTTTTCAGGTGAAAATTGTAATGAATGTTACAAAATTCAGAATTTAGAAGAAATAATGGCTGATGTCATTCAAAATTCGGTAGATGATGAAGCGGATGATGATTCAATAGCTTTGCAACTGGTCACTCGAAAAGAAGCATTGCAAGGGGCAACAACTCTTCATAACTTTTTATTGCAATACAAGAAGACAACGCTCTTCATAACTTTTTATTACAATACGAGAAGACAACGCCACAACTCTTGGGTGCAATTGGGAGATTTAAAGATGAGATTAATGCAGATTTGAAGTTCAACAAAAAAACAAGTAACAGTAGATCCATATTTTACTAAATTTTCTTAGAATGTTCGAGTGGATAACATATATATTGTATTTGAGAATTTTTTAATAATTATTAATTTATAGTTTCGTCGGGACTTAATATACACTAGAATTTCCAAAAAAAAATTATCTTATTATTTAATTGATTGGTGTCCAAATTTGAATTGGTCCCAAGTTGGGACAGGATAAATTATTAGTTTTATCGAGATTATTAATTTATCGAGTATTATTTTATGGAGGTTTTACTGTATATATATATAGAGTTGGGCTGGTGTGCACTTGTTACCCGGATCTTAAGATCCGTGTAACCCAGACCGACCCGACCAAGGCAGATAAATATATATACTTTTTTTTAATTCGTCAAGAATGCCCTAATTAATAGGGGCGCAATCCCTCAGGTCACCATCGCGTGCATTCCCTCAGTTCACCATCGCGCCTTCAATCATCTTCATAGACACCTGTGATTTCAATCTTTAAATTACAAATGAAAACACAGACAGCGCTGGTAAATTACAGATTCAAAAATTATCTTCAATTATCAATGCGAAAAGGTTAACTGATGAAACTATACCCAACCTTCAAATTGTTGAGTTATTTAGCGGAGAAGATGAATTTGCCGATGCAATTGATACAATTTTTGAATCTAAAGGTCATTTTAATAATACATAAAGGTCATGTTATTGAGACAGAAAGTATAAGTAACTTAACATAAAAGTCTTGGAATTTATACATAATGTGTCTTAAATTGTTGACTTATAAAGGTATACTTAAAAATACATAATGGTCATCTTATGAACACATAAATGTACATTTAACTAAATCTAAAGGTATGACTAACATAACTAAAAGGTATGTCCAACACTACTAAAAGGTATAGTTAACATAACATAAAAGGTATGACTAACATAACTAAATGGTATGTCTAACACTACTAAAAGGTATAGTTAACATAACATAAAAGGTATGACTAACATAACTAAATGTATGACTAACACTACTAAAAGGTATAGTTAATATAACATAAAATGTATGTCTAACACTACTAAAAGGTATAGTTAACATAACATAAATGTTTGGCACCTGGAAACATGTTTGGGCGGATTTTATAGCTGAAAGATGAATCGGACTCTACTAGAAAGAGTGAGATATATGCTCCTAGATGCAAATCTGCCAAAAACATTTTGGGGAGAAGTTGTTACTACAGTAGCTTATTTGGTAAATAAATCTCCATCCTCTTCTATTGATTTTAAAACTTCTGATGAACTGTGGTATGAAAGTATTCCTAGTTATTCACATCTTAGAGTTTTTGGCTACCAAGCATTTGCACATATAAGACAAGATAAGCTTGAGCCAAGGGCCATAAGATGCATTTTCATTGGTTATCCAATAAGGACCAAAGGATATAAGCTTTGGTGTTTGGAAGCTGGTCATCGAATGTGCTTTATAAGCAGAGATGTGGTCTTCAATAAAAAGGTGATGGGATACTCTAACAGTCAAGGTGGAGAAAACCAAATACATAATGATGGGACTCCAATTGAGGTGGAGAATGATTCTACAGATCATTAGATTACTAATGAAGATCAGCAAAATCAGGATCAAGATCAACAAATTCAGAATGAAGCTCACAATGAGCAATCTGAATCAGAAGAGGATGATCAAAACCATGCTGATTTGAGGAATTATAGCTTGGCAAGAGACAGAAAAAGAAGAAGAGTTCACCCACCTACTAGATTTGGTCAAGCTGATATAGTGTCCTATGCCTTGGTAGTAGCACAAAACATAAGCTATGATGAACCTCAGGATTACAAATCAGTAATGATGTCAAATGAAAAGGATAAATGGATTGAAGTTATGAATAAAAAGCTCTTGTCATTGGAAAAGAACCAGACTTGGATTCTAGTGGACAAACCATCTGATAAAAGAGTTGTAAGAAGCAAATGGATATTTAAGAAAAAACTGGAAGTAACAGGTTCAGAGAAAATCAGATTCAAAGCCAGGTTAGTAGCTAGGGGTTTTACTCAGAAAGAGAGAGTGGATTTCAATGAAATCTTCTCACCTGTAGTAAAGCACTGATCAATCAGGATTTTGCTTGCATTGGTTACTCAATGGAACATGGAACTTCAGCAATTAGATGTCAAAATAGTTTTCTTGCATGGTTACCTTGAGGAGACTATATACATGAAGCAGCCAGAGGGTTTCATTTTACTAGGGAATGAAAATAAGGTCTGCAAATTACAGAAGTCTCTCTATGGTTTAAAGCAAAGTCCAAGATAATGGTACAAAAGGTTTAATGACTATGTTCTGAGCATAAGGTTGGTAAGGTGTTCTTATGATAGCTGTGTTTATCTTGGAAAGGAAGGAGATCAAATTCACATCTATCTCCTTATCTATGTGGATGACATGTTAATAGCTAGTAAGAATAAACACCACATCCAAAATCTGAAAGATAAACTGAAATTACAGTTTGAAATGAAGGATTTGGGAGCAGCAAGAATGATCTAAGGAATGGATATTTTCAGAGACAGGAAAGCTGGAAGATTGAGCTTAAATCAGTCAGATTATATAGCAAAGGTTCTAAAGAGATTCTTTATGATCAAGCTAAGCCTTCATTAACTGTTATGGGACAGTACACTCATCTATCTGCAAATCAAAGTCCATCTACAGCTGAAGAAGAAAAGTATATGGAAAATGTGTCTTATGCAAGTGCAGTAGGCAGTATCATGTACACTATGGTGTGTAGTAGACCTGATTTGGCTTATGGAATGAGTCAAGTTAGCAGATTCATGGCTAATCCAGGTAAAATTCATTGGGAGGCATTGAAATGGATGTTGAGGTACCTAGCAGGATCAGCAAATAAAGGGCTAATGTTTGAGAAACAAGAAAGTAACTCTGATAAACAAGAAGCTCTTATTGGTTATGTTGACTCAGATTTTGCAGGTAAGAGGGATAATAGAAAATCTCTCACAGGCTATGTCTTCACTTTGTTTGGAACAGCCATAAGCTGGAAATGTACACAGCAGTCTATAGTAGCTCTATCTACTACAGAGACAGAATACATGGCCATGACTGAGGCAATCAAAGAAGCAATGTGGTTAGAAGGTATACTAATGGAATTAGGATTATTGCAAAGAAAAGTGCAGGTCTTTTGTGATAATCAAAGTGCCATACACTTGGCGAAACATCAAGTATTCCACGAAAGAAGCAAGCATATTGATGTTAAGTTACATTTTGTGAGAGATATTATTGAAAGAGGATTCATCAAAGTAGTAAAAGTGCACACATCAGAGAATCCTTTGGACATGTTAACTAAATCTTTAAGTAGCTCAAAGTTATTACATTGTATGAGTTTGGTTAAAATTCTAACCTATCATACTTCTAACATCAATTCCAGTTGAGTGTTGTGGTTGTAGGAATAACAGGTTGCATATTCAAGTTTTGGTGGAGAATTGAAGAATGAAAACTAGCATATGCATTGCATGCATGTTCGGGCTATTGCTGACGTGGATATGAGCGACTGATGACGTGGAAATCGAGTTGATCAAGTCTACTAACAGTGCTGGATGTTAACTGATTAAAACAGATGGAGTTGAGCGCAAGAATCAGTTGCAAAAGCAGTTGCATGAAGAAAACGGGTTTTAGGTCAAAACTAGGGTTTTCTGCGCATTCAGTTTGCAATCGGTTAAAGTCGTCAAGATTCATTGTAGTTCTGTCAAAATTGACAGAGGGCTTTTACTCAGCACACATCCATCTATAGTTGACTGTAGTTTCAGTTAGTTTCAACGTTAGGATTAGAAGTTCTATATAATAGGGTTCTTAGCTCATAAACCCTAGTCTGTGTTTTCTGTTCTCTTTGTAATTCTTCATTTTTTCTGATCTCTTTGTAATTCTTCATTGATTCTCTAAATATAGTAAAGGTTGTTGTTCTCCGTGGATGTAGACTTAGTGAAGGAGTCGAACCACGTAAATTCGTGTGTGCTTTGTCTCGTTTTCGTATTGTTTTCTTAGTGTTTCTCTCTCAATCTTTCTTGCTCATTTTTCTGGTGAATTGTTCTTGATTGTCTGAGCAAGCTTGTGGGCTTTAATTAGTGTTCTCATAATCAACACTAACCATACACAAAAATGACAAACCAAGGAAAATTTCTCACCAAGCCTGCATCTCCTCACATTAATACCAATCGAATGGCGAAGAATTACAAGTATGATGAAAAATTCCTCCAACAAATAGCTAAACATAACAACTGAAACCTCACCAAAAATAATTCACATTATATTGAGTCACAAAACATCGATATATACACGTTAGATAACTTACTAAATCGCACACACACATATGCACGCGCATGAGAGAGAAAGAGAGAGAGACACCTTAACATCGCTGGGCTGGAAATAGATGAACAAGTGTTGGAATTATTTGTATTGTTAGTAGTAGAAATGAAGTGGAATTAGTTTGTTTCTAGAAAGATTCTTTTATCTTAGATGTTTGCCACTTGTCAAGATCTTGGTAAATTAAAGTACACTTCATTAGGGTTAAAGTATTATATATGTACCCCTTTTCTTCAGAGTGAAATCAATGAAAATAGCAGCTCTTTTTTCTTTTAACATCAATGGAACCTCATAGCTTGTCCATAAGCTTTCTCTTCTTTCAATGCTTTTCTGCATTATTTTTCAACATGGTATCAGAGCAGGATTAAAGATCGTGTCTCTATGCTTCCTTTTCTTTTTTTTTCACTATTTTTAATACTTTCATCTCCTATATTATTGATAACCTATTGATATCATGGCTGATAAGATAGAAGCTAGCAAAACAACAAATGCAGCAATAGAAGCTAGCAAAGCAACAAATGTAGCGGACATTGGTTACAGTATAACCACAAACCAAAATCAGATCCAAGTTGTGGAGACAGTACCTATCTCATATGGAGACAACAAATCTTGGCCGCTGTGAAAGGCTACGGACTGGAGGAGTATCTCACCGGAGAGGTGAATATACTAGAGAAATTCATCGCAACCGAAAATGGAGATTTTAAACTCAACTCAGAGTTCCAGGTATACCAGAGGCAAGATCAGCTTCTTGCCTCATGGCTTCTCTCTTCCTTGAGTGAAAGTGTGTTAATCATGATGGTTGGTCTTGAAACACCTGTGAGTTATGGAAAACTCTGGAAACTAATTTTTCCAGCCAAAGCAAAGCTAGGAAAATGCAATACAAATTGGAATTGCAAGGTCTTAAGAAGGGAAGCATGAGCATGAAAGATTATTTAAACAAAATCAAAGCCTGTTGTGATGCATTAGCTGCTGCCGGAGTAAAGTTGAGTGAAGAGGATCAAATAATGCATGTTCTTAGTGGGCTTAATAGTGACTATAATCCTGTTATGGTTTCTGTAACATCAAAGATTGATGTCTTCACTTTGAGAGATGTATGTGCTTTGTTATTGAGCTACGAGAATAGGTTGGAAATTTTATCTGGAGCTGCTTATGAGATACCCATGCCCACTGCCAATGTTTCTCAAGGAAATGATAGAAGAGATGGAAATGGAAATAGAGGAAGAGGAAACTATAATGCTGGAGGATGAAGGTTTGGAAGAGGAAATGATAGAGAAATGGGTGGCAGATTATTTGGAAACAACAATAGCAAATTGTTCTGCCACATCCGTGGTTTTAACAATACCCATACCACTGAGAAATGTTACTACAGAGACATTACCTATAGACCACCTAACAACCAAGGCTATAGAAACAACAACACTGGTAACAGGTTCACCAATGCTCCTCAAGCAAATCAAGCTACCGCAAATCTCAGTCAACATGATAACAATTCAGAATACTCTAGTTGGTTTCCAGATTCTGGAGCCTCCAGCCATGTGACATATGATTTGGCGAATATGAATGTTGCCTCGGATTACCAGAGAGGTAATAAGCTGCACCTCGGAGATGGATCAGGTTTGTTAATCTCACACATTGGTAGCTCACAACTTAAACCTTTTGATCTCTCTTTTAATAGAACCTTTAATGTTAATAACCTTCTTCATGTTCCAGAAATTACCAAAAATCTTCTTAGTGTCTCACAGTTTTGTCGAGATAACCATGTATATTTTGAGTTTCATTCTTCCTATTGTTTTGTTAAGGATCAAATCACTGGAGCAACCCTTCTCAAAGGGAATCTTGAAGATGCCTTATACAAGTTTGAGCTCATTAATGCCAAGAAGATCCAAGCCACCATTCCTGGAGTCTTACGATTGCAAGCTCAATTAAACTCTCAAACCAATTTATTGAGAAAGTCTGTAAAACCAGTCTGTTTTTCTAGTTCATCCAGTAGTTCTATTTCCAAGAAGAGGATAGGATTAGAGGTTTGGCACAATAGATTAGGACATGCTTCATATGATATTGTGTCTAGAACCTTGAAACATTGTAACCTCAGAGCTTCTATTAATGAAAACTCTTTACCTTGTTTAACCTGTTTTCTCTCTAAGTCTCATGTTTTACCTTTTACAGATTCTCATACTCCTTTCTTTGAACATTTTGAACTCATACACACTGACTTATGGGGTCCAGCTCCAAAAACATCATCCAATGGATATCAATACTACATTACCTTCACTGATCATCTATCAAGGTTTGCTTGGATATATTTCCTTAAACTTAAATCTGAAACCTTTACTGCATTTTTGCATTTTAAATCCTTGGTAGAAAATTAGTTTCACAAGACCATAAATGTCGTTCAAAGTGATTGGGGGTGAATATAGAAGTCTTTCAAAAAATTTCCAAGAAAAAGAAATAATTCATAGAGTGTCTTGTCCCTACACCCCTCAACAAAATGGTCTTGCCGAAAGGAAAAATCGGCATATTGTAGAGGTTGGATTGGCATTAATGGCTCAAGCATGCATTCCACAAGGTTTCTGGGTTGATGTTTTCAAAACAGCCGTACATATCATAAATAGAATTCCAGCTAAGAGGCTCAAATATATTTCATCTTTTGAGGTCCTTTATCAAACAAAACCTGACATAACACATTTAAGAGTTTTTGGATGTCTTTGCTACCCTAACCTTAGACCATACGTCAAATCCAAGTTGGCATTCAGATCTGAACCTAGCACCTTTCTTGGTTACTCAAATGGCTATAAGGGTTATAAAATCCTTTTGCCATCAGGAAAAATTTTGCTCACCAGAGATGTGTTTTTTGAACACATCTTTCCCTTTTCTGACCCCACTAATCCAAAACAACACGTCCATGACACCAAGTCTCAATCCCATTCCATATCACCACCTACAGCCACCATCACACCAAATCCTAATCACCACCCAGATTCACCCTCTATATTTGACCTTGGTTCTCCTACCTGCACTGACCAAACACCAAAATCTATTCCAAGCCATCACACCACCTCTAAAACTCCCAACACCACCACACCTATTGTCGTTGAGTTCCCAATTGAGAGATCAACACACACTGAACCCATTCCAGAAGAACCAATTGTGCTAGTTCAGAATATTCATCCTATGATAACTAGAGGGAAGACCGGAATTCGGAAACCCAAAACACTCAATATATCTTTCAACATTGAATGTGAACCCACCTCTTTTGCCGAAACATATCATGTTTCTCACTGGAGGGAAGCCATGAAAACCGAAATTTGTGTCACGATCAAAAACAAAACTTGGAGTTTGGTTCCTTTACTTGCGGATAAGAGAGTTGTAGGATGCAGGTGGGTGTTTAAAATCAAAATGAACTTAGATGGTTCAGTGGCTAGATACAAGGCAAGACTTGTAGCCAAAGGCTACACCCAAACACCTGGTTTTGACTATGAAGAGACCTTCAGCCAAGTCGTCAAACCGGTGAGTATCAGAGTTGTTTTGAGCATAGCTGTTAGCCAAGGATGGGATATAAGACAATTAGATATGAACAATGCGTTCTTAAATGGAGAATTAGAGACAGAAGTATATATGCAGCAGCCACCGGGGTTTGAGATAAAAGAAACAGATAAAAGAATTGTGTGCAAACTCTCCAAGGCCATTTATGGATTGAAACAAGCTTCAAGGGCTTGGTTTAACAAGCTGAAACATGTTTTGCAGGAGCTTGGATTCAAGTTTCCAATTTCTGATAATTCATTATACTACCGATTTGCAAATGGTTCATGTATCATCATCCTTGTTTACGTTGATGATATTTTGATAACTGGTAGCAAGCAAGATGAGATTGAAAAGCTAGTCAAAATGCTTGACACCAAATTCTCCTTGAAGGATTTGGGCAGAGTTCATCAATTTCTGGGTATGGAAGTAAAATACACAGAGTATGGTATCCATTTGAATCAAGAACAATATGTTAAAGACATACTCAAGAAGGTTGGGATGATAAGTGCGAAAGGCTCAACAACACCCATGGTGACAACACCACCATTGTCCAAATTTGTGGGAAGTGAAACGGTTGATGTCACTCTGTATAGGAGTATCATTGGAGGCTTGCAATACACTACAATAACAAGACCGGAAATTTCCTTTAGTGTCAACAAGCTGAGTCAATACATGCAGTGTCCATTGGACACACATTGGAGAGCTGTTAAAAGGTTGTTGAGATATCTAGCTGGAAGTGTGTCTTATGGTTTGGCTATTACGAGGTCGTCTATTAATACTCTCACGGGGTATGCAGACTCAGATTGGGCCACAGACCTTGATGATAGAAAATCTGTCTCAGGATATTGCGTATATCTTGGAGAAATTTTAATTTCTTGGTACTCCAAGAAACAAAGTTCTGTGTCTAGATCAAGTACTGAAGCGGAATATAGATGTCTTGCATATTGCGCCTCAGAGGTACTCTGGATAAAGTCTCTCATGTCAGAATTGAAGATTCAATTGTCTCAGTCCCCAATTATTTGGACAGACAACGTTGGCATTGAATGCTTGGCCATTAATCCCATCATGCATTCAAGAATGAAGCATGTCGAACTGGACGTTCACTTCATTAGGGAAAATGTGAGTGAAGGATCATTACGTGTACAACATGTTCCCAGCGCAGATCAAACAACTGATGTCTTAACCAAAGCTCTCTCAGGACAATCTTTCACTCGATGCAGAGACAAGCTCAAGGTTACTCCGGCACCTCGTTCAGATTGAGGGGGCGTGTTGGAATTATTTGTATTGTTAGTAGTAGAAATGAAGTGGAATTAGTTTGTTTCTAGAAAGATTCCTTTATCTTAGATGTTTGCCACTTGTTAAGATCTTGGTAAATTAAAGTACACTTCTTTAGGGTTAAAGTATTATATATGTACCCATTTTCTTCAGAGTGAAATCAATGAAAATAGCAGCTCCTTTTTTCTTTTAACATCAATGGAACTGATATGGTCGAGATAAATATCTCGTCTGGTGAAATCGAAATCTTATTATATGAGTGCGAAATTAATTATTATTTCGTATAATTTAACCCGACTGATATATTTCGAAGTGGTAGATATGAAAGTATCTCGGTAATACTAAGATATATTCCTGGATCTCTAATATCGAGATATGATGTCGATACATATTCAATTAAACTTGAAGCATATTTCATTTCGGATATTTCATTTCATCGGCGACGAGAACGAGATGCACTACCTTATTCTGAGCCCACGTCATCGAGTTTAACAACCGTTTCTCATTAGTGGCTTAGTGGTGCGAATTTTAAGGAACAGTTAATTTACTTTAAATCTATGTATAAATATCAAATTTTCCCTCTGTAACAAAGGTTACAAACATAAAAGAGAAGAAGGTTTTGAATTAGTTGAGAAAGGATAGAACAAATTGGCACCGTCTGTGGAAAAGGATCAAGTTAAGACGTGGGGTTATTAGATCATTGCTATTATGGTGAACACACGAAATTCTCGAAGAACAGAAGTTAGGGAAGGATCTAGAATTGTACCGAATGATGCTCGATCGGGAGAATCAGATGCTCCAAATCCGTCTCGTCAGGATACTATTACTTTAACAAAAGAAGAATTGGATGAGATAGTTGCAGCAGCAGTGCAAAAGGCTCTGAGTAAACGTCCTATGGAATCACAACAAGATGATACAGATAAACAGCGAGTGTAAGGTCGAGGAGAAAAAAGACATTTCGATGGGAGAGAAAGTCGCTCTATATCTCCCATAAGTCGAGGACGATCACAGATCGATTTATCTGAGAAAGTTGAGGATTTACAGAGGGAAATCAAGGAGGTACGAAAAAACATTAGACCAAGTTTTCGAGGTAAAAGGGGAAATCCTTTTTCGGATATTGTGATGGAAGATGAGTTATCGGCTTCTTTTAGACCAGTGAGTTTTGAATACGATGGTATCATGGATCCTTGGGATCATTTATGTCATTTTGAGAACACTGTCTTATTACATCGTTACACAGATGGGGTGAAATGTAGAGTTTTCGGTACTATATTAACGAAAGCTGCACAAACATGGTTTAGTCAATTGTCTGACGGGATCATTCAGAGTTTTGATCAGTTGTCGTCGTTGTTTTTGCACCAATTTGCAGGCTCTCGTCGGCAGGTTAAGTCAACTCAAATGTTGTTTGGGATAAAACAAAAGGAGAATGAATCGTTAAGGGCTTTTGTAAAGAGATTCACGACGGCTACCTTAGAGTCTCCCGAAGCTTCGGATGATTTGATTACTAGTGCTTTTATGCAAGGGTTGAGAGAAGACGATTTACATGCCTCACTGGTGAAAAAAGTACCGAACAGTTTCGATGATTTACTCCAAAGAGCAACCAAATACATAAATTTGGAAGAAGCACTTCGTATCAAGAAAGATGGAGTCATACTGCAGGAAGCGAAAATAAAAGATTCGAGCAGAATGAAAAGGGAAGTAGATTTGAGAGGAAAATGATTCATGTCAAATACTCAGGCCGAGATGAAAAGAGGTCCCAGGTACGATACTTACACACAGTTAACGTTGCCACCTAGATAATTATTGATGGAGATTTCGGGTCATCCCCAACTAAGGTGGCCAACCTCATGGGCTCCAAATCCAAGAAAGCCTCCAACGTTTGGGAATGAGAAGTTATGTCAGTTCCACAATGAATATGGTCATAGTACGGATGAATGTACACACCTTAGGGATGAATTGGAAAGATTGGTTCGTGATAATAAGTTAGCGAGATATGTAGCACGATCCAGACAAGATAATACTTATAGGAGAAATGTGCGAGTGGAACCCCAACGAGATCAAAGGGCGATGGGAAGAGAAGTAAATGCTCGAGTAGATCTTCCTCCACCACCTCTTCCTCATCGAGATCATCACGTGCGAGAAGAAAGATCGACGATTCATATGATTATGGGTGCACCCACTGATGGAGATTCGAATCGTGCCAGGAAATCTCGTTTAAATTTTGTTCGGCAGAAACATGGGGTATATGCTATCTTACCAGAAGTAGTTATTGAATTTGGAAAAGATGATACAGTAAATATCCAATCACCTCAGTCGGATGCCATGGTGATTACTGCTGAGATAGGAGGTTATAATGTAGAAAGGGTCTTTGTCGATACTGGTAGTTCGGTGGATATTATGTTTTTGGATTGTTTCAAAAAGATGAAATCAGCAATATAAGTCAAGCCAGTGGGGACTTCGTTATATGGGTTTTCGGGAGATTCAGTGAATGTGTATGGGAAGGTACAATTACCCATGGTACTTGGTGACGAGTTGTAAAGGCAGACTAAGACTGTTACTTTTTTGCTCGTAGATACCCCTTCCCAGTACAATGTTATATTGGGTCGACCATCTCTAACTGATTATGCTGCAATCATTTCTCCAGCTCACCTGATGATGAAGTTTCCAGTCAAGAGTGAGAATGATAAAATACTTGGAGTTGGAATAGTGAGGGGTAACCAGCAAGCTGCTAGGAGATGTTATGTAGCAGCTATAAGACATTCAGAAACCAGGAAACGAGTAACCCAACAGCGAGATGAGTTGGATAAGGCTATGGAGGTAGAAAGATGAAAGGGAAAAGAACCGCGAATCTCGGAGTTTGAACCGGGAGAATTAATGAGTGTGGAATTGTTATCCGGCAACCCTGGTCATTCAGTCAATATCGAAAGTCAATTGGACGGAGAGATACGAAATGACCTTATCGACGTGCTTAAACAGAATGTTGATCTATTTGCTTGGGAGCCAAAGGATATGACAGGAATCGATGATAGCATAGCCATACATAAGCTAAACATTAGACCAGATGCTAAGCCTGTAAAGCAAAAAATGAGGCATTTCGGAGCAGAACAGAATGAGGTGATTGAAAAAGAAGTGCAGAAATTGTTGGAAATAGGACATATTGAGAGGATACAATATCCGACATGGATAGCTAATGTGGTGTTGGTACCTAAACCGGGAAACAAATGGAGGATGTGCATCGATTTTCGAGATCTAAATAAAGTTTGTCCAAAGGATCATTATCCTTTACCATTGATTGATAGGTTGGTTGATACTACTGCAGGGTGTGAATTATTAAGCATGATGGATGCAGCACAGGGGTATCATCAAATAATATTATATCCAGGCGACAGGCCAAATGTTTCTTTCATCACTTCATCAGGAACTTATTGCTATACAGTAATGCCATTTGGACTAAAGAATGCGGGAGCTATATACCAGAGGATGATAGACAGTATATTTAAAGATCAGTTGGGCCGAAATATGGAAGCATATGTTGACGATATGTTGGTAAAAAGTAGGCAAGCTATATCTCATGCTTCCGATTTGAAGGAAACATTTTCCACAATTCGGCGTTATGGTATGAAACTTAATCCGGCAAAATGTTCATTTGGAGTTCAGGCTGGTAAATTTTTGGGTTATATGGTTACTCAGCAGGGAATTGAGGTGAATCCATATAAAATACGAGCTATTTTGGATATGACTCCGCCGAAAAGCATTAGGGAGGTTCAGATGTTAACAGGGAGGATAGTTGCTCTAAGTCGATTTATTTCGCGATTAGCAGATCGCAGTTTACCCTTTTTTAAGATACTCCGGAAAGAGGGAAAGTTTGGATGGTCAGAGGAATGTCAAGTGGCTTTCGAACAATTAAAAGAGTTTTTAAGTGGATTGCCGAGATTGAAGCAACCCATATTTGGATGTCCGTTAATTGTTTATTTGGCAATCGGGGAAGAGTCAGTTAGCTCGGTGATAGTTCGTGAAGAAGGAAAAGATCAGTATCCTATATATTTTATCAGCCGAGTGTTGCATGGTGCAGAAACGAAATATTCTGATATTGAGAAAATCGCGTATTCGTTGGTTATTTCAGCTCGAAAATTGAGACCGTATTTTTTAGGATTTACAATTCTTGTACGAACTAATTATCTGTTAACCTCGGTGTTGGGAAAACCGGAAGTTTCAGGAAGAATGGTGAAATGGGCAGTTGAACTGGGGTAATTTGATATTCGTTATGAGCCGCGGACAACAGTTAAAGCACAAGCGTTAGCTGATTTCATCCAGGAGACAACTCGGTTGAATGAGAGTCCATTATGGGAATTATATGTAGATGGGTCGTCAAGTCGGTATGGGGCAGGAGCTAGAATACTTTTCGTTAGTCCCGAAAAAGATGAACTAGAATTTGCTTTAAAGTTTCAGTTTAAGGCCTCCAACAATGAAGCAGAGTATGAGGCTCTGTTGCAAGGGTTGAAACTAGTCGAACAGACGGGAATACGATGTTTAAAGGTGAAGTCAGATTCACAACTAGTTACCCGGCAATTGTCCAATCAGTGCAAAATCAGGGAGGATCGGATGCGAGCATATGTGGACAAAATCAGAGAACTCGAGAAAAGATTTGAAAAAATACATATCGAACAGATATCTCGAGATGAAAATCAAAAAGCTGATTTTTTAGCCAAAATAGGTAGTTCGTTACAAGATTGCACGAAAAGAAGTATCACAGTGATGGGAATCCCCAAAGATCAGGATGTCATGGTCCTAGAAAGAGATGAAGAGGATTGGAGGTACCCGATACAGCAATATTTGAAGGGAGATCGAAATGGAACTACCAGAGAGAAAGAGATTATGGACAGACGGGCAAGGTTCTATTATTTGTTGAATAATGTGCTATTCCGAAAAACCTTTTCTTCAACTGATGCGAGATGTCTTTCTCGTAGAGAGGGTTTGATGGTGCTGAGAGAAGTACATGGGGGAGGATGTTCAGAACATGCGGGAGCTAGATCACTAGCTCGAAAAGTTGTTAGAGTTGGCTTCTATTGGCCTACCTTGAAGAAAGATGCTGAAGAGATGGTGAAAAAGTGTTTAACTTGTCAGAAATATGGCTCAAGGATTCATACACCAGCAGTCGAATTGATTGCAATTACTTCACCATGTCCATTTGCGAGATGGGGAATAGATATTGTTGGGCCGTTCCTAAAAGCAAAAGGAAGTAAGCAATGCATAGTAGTCGCAGTCGACTATTTTACCAAGTGGGTTGAAGCGGAACCATTAACCAAGATAACGGAGTTCGAAATGATGAAATTCATATGGCGAAATATTTGTTGTCGTTTTGGTCTACCGAGAATACTGGTCTCGGATAATGGGCCACAGTTCCGGGGAAGAAGGATAGAAGAATGGTGTTCCGAAATGAAAATCACACAAGTTTTCACAGCCGTAGCCCATCCCCAGGCTAATGGACAAGTCGAAGTGGTCAATCGCATTTTGTTAGATGGTATAAAGAAGAGGTTGGAACATGAGAAGTCTAACTGGGTGGAAGAGCTACCCTCTGTTTTATGGGCTTATCGAACTACGCCGAAATCCACTACGGGAGAAACACCTTTCAGCTTAGTTTATGGGGCCGAAGCAGTTATTCCCGCTGAGGTACAGGATGAAGCTATGCAGATTGCATGTTTTAATCCTATCCAGAATGATGAGATGTTGGAAATGGATAAAATTTTTCTAGAAGAAAAACGTGATGAAGCGAGAGCTAGACATGACCTTTATAAAAAGAAAATGCAGGCAGTATTCAATCAGAAAGTAAGGAAAAGGGATTTTCAAATTGGCGAAATGGTTCTCCGACAAACTGATGCTCTAAGAGAAATAGGAAAGTTGGAGGCGACATGGGAAGGACCATATAAGGTGACCAAGATTTTATCTGGAGGAGCATATGAGTTGCAAGATGATAAGGGAAAAACATTACCTCGGCCATGACACATTAGTCATCTTAAAAAGTACTATTCGTAGTATGATGTTGCAATATGTAATGTTCCTTTTTCCTTTTCTTTTGTTTCCATGATGTATTTTGTTTGGACTGGATCAGTAGTGAATACTTCAACTCTCCGTGGATGTAGATCTCAGTTATATGAGATCGAACCACGTAAATCGCTTGTTCAGCCCTTTAACATGCAATAGCGAATAGCTACCAATATTGGGAGATCGAGATCATTCAGATCTGATCTAGGGAGTTGATTAATCAAAAATCAACTAATGAAATTGGGAGATCGAGATCATTCAAATCCGATCTAGGGAGTTGATTAATCAAAAATCAACTAATGAAATTGGGAGATCGAAATCATTCAGATCCGATCTAGGGAGTTGATTAATCAAAAATCAACTAATGAAATTGGGAGATCGAGATCATTCAGATCCGATCTAGGGAGTTGATTAATCAAAAATCAACTAATGAAATTGGGAGATCGAGATCATTCAGATCCGATCTAGGGAGTTGATTACTCAAAATCAACTAATGAAATCGGGAGATCGAGATCATTCAGATCCGATCTAGGGAGTTGATTACTCAAAAATCAACTAATGAAATCGGGAGATCGAGATCATTCAGATCCGATCTAGGGAGTTGATTAATAAAAAATCAACTAATGAAATTGGGAGATCGAGATCATTCAGATCCGATCTAGGGAGTTGATTACTCAAAATCAACTAATGAAATTGGGAGATCGAGATCATTCAGATTCGATCTAGGGAGTTGATTACTCAAAAATCAACTAATGAAATCGGGAGATCGAGATCATTCAGATTTGATCTAGGGAGTTGATTAATAAAAAATCAACTAATGAAATTGGGAGATCGAGATCATTCAGATTCGATCTAGGGAGTTGATTAATCAAAAATCAACTAATGAAATGGATAAATCAACATCGCTGCGATCCGATTTAAGGAGTTACAAAAGTGATCAATTACAAAAATTTCATGAATATGAACAATTTAAGTGAACATATCATCAGCAAGATCAAGTAAATTGTCGATAACACGATACTTAAATTAAGAAATTGAACTTCAACCACATTGGCATGTTTTAAAATGTTTCATGAAACTGAATCGAGTTTAGGCTAAAAAATGAATCTAGCAAAAAAGATTAATGTATCTAGCATACTTATGCTTCAGAAATACATGAACAAAAGAGGATTGTTTTTGATACACTTTATTCTAACCCCACATTTCGGGGACCTTCAGTGGTAAACATCTCATCGGGCAAATCGATCAAAGTGGCATCGCCTTCTGCACCACTTAAAGGTTGTACTTCAGTAGGAGATCGAGAAGACTCTACAGTCAAGTCTTGGGGTACGGGAACTGGATTGGGTAATGGGTTGGCAAGAATGGCTTGGGGAAGAAAGTCTTTCCACCATTCGGCATCCTCGGCTTCTTCCATGTTCCCGTGCCAATTCGGGGGAGGTCCAGAGGATATTTGACTTCCCAGTTCGGGTAGGTTGAAGATAAGATCACCCTCAGGCAAGGAAATGTTATTCGCCGCCAAATGAGCCTTTGCTGTCTCTAAATATTTGTTCACCCTTTCCTAGCAGACTCGTACTCCTTCGACGAAAAATGACTCCGCCATAAGGGCAGCTTTGGAAAGAAACAGAACGGAATTCCACATCTGATTAAACAGTCGGGATCTGTATTCTTCAGAAATTTTCTTCATCAATTCGCTTTTCGGAAAGTCCGAAAACCCCCTTTGATATCCTACCCTCAGTCCAGTTGACTGCCCTTCATGAAAATAAAACTCGGTCTCCATCTTCCTTTTCTCCTTTTCCTCGTCCAACTCTTTGCGCAGCTCGGTAATGGTGAGATCTCTACTCCTGATTTCCTTATGCTTCTCCACCATTCCGGCATTTAAGATGCGAAGTTGTTCGTCCTTCTTTTCACTTTCGGATCGAGCCAGAGCCAGATCTATTTCTCATCTCTCCACCAGTGATGACAACTCGTCGATCCTACTGCGGAAATTGGCGAAATCCTCATCCACAGTTTGCTTTTCCTCTCTCAACTGTTCAATTTTCTCCTCTTCTTGCATCATCTCCTGGGCTAAAGAAGTGAGATATTTTTGTGTAGCAATCAAGCGAGATATATTGCGTTTGCATTCCGTCACCCTGTCCGATCCTTTTGAGGTTGTGGACTTCGGTGGTAAAGCAGATTTGGAAGGGGTTACGTCTTGTACGGTGGCGGAGTTTTTAGCGGGATCACCAGATCGAGTGCGAAGTGTCATAGGTCGGGATTGTTGGGAAGGGGGAGAAGTTGCTTTCCTTTTGCGAGTCAGTCTGCTAGATTCCTCTTCGGCCTCTTCGTTGTCAGCATCTCCAGTAAGATCAACTGGATCTCGAGGGATGGGAGGAGGAAGAGGAATAGGAGCTGATGAATTCTCATCGACAACAGGTGGCGGAGGGATTCGAGATGACGAAGCGGAATGATCAGGAGTAGTTGATAAGCGGACTTCCGCTTCCATTTGTGCAGCTAATGCCAAAGCGGGATCTACGGCATGGCAAGATGCGTGAAAAGTAGTCCGTTCCTCTTTGGGGACATCCTTCATAAACGAGAAGTATTTGTTCATCGACATGTCTACAATATCAAACATTTTTCACAAGTTAGAATGATTCAAAGTTATAATATCAATAATAAGAATGGATAAAAGAAATTATGGATAACCTAAGTCGAGTCCTCTGGCTATTTCGGTGTTGGGATAGAAACCCCAATAAGCGAGTAGAGGTGCATCGGATGATAACCCTATTATATTGAACCACCCTTTTTGGAATAGGATGTTCAATTTTGCTACAGCCTGATCCAATCCCAAACTGGGGGTATTTACTTGCGGATTCAGACATGTCGACCAACACGGAGTGGTGAAGGGGTTATCTTGAGGGGCTTTTACGAAAACAAAGGATTTCTCCCAAGATGAACTAACTTTTTCGACACCTGGAGACAAGAAGGTGGCCTTTTTGTCATTAGCTCGAGGGGCCACATAGAACATATAGGGATTTGGACTTCGGACTAGAAAACAAGTCTTAAATCGACAAGGAGTAGGTTCTACCCCCATCCATTTGCATATCATGAAAAAGGCAACGAAGTATCGGATTGAGTTAGGGTGAAATTGATTGGGATTAATGTCATATGAGTTACCCATAGTGATGAAAAAAGGATGAATTGGGGGAATTAAACCTAAAGGGACATGCTCGAGAAACCAAGTGCGAAAATGCTCAGGGGGGTTTTGGGGTCGATCTGTGAAGCTAGGGATGGCTATCTCGTATCTCGCACCCTTATGATATCTACCTCGCAGTAATTGTTTTAACAGAGCAAGATGTTTCTCGTTTATCTTAGGTGGACCGAATACGTCGGTTTCTGACTTTTTACGAGATCTTTTGGGTTGGGGAATCGCTGGGTCAGATGAAGTGCTCGGAACACGAGATCTTTTTCTTAGAGGAGGGGAGTTTTCGATATGTTGAGGGTTACTTCTTTCTCCCTCTGAATCAGACCCCTCATGAGAAGAACAAAAAGAAGCAGAAGAAGCCATGGATTGGGGGAAATACTGAATGATTAATAAAATGGTGAGGAAGATAATACCTGAAATCGCTTGGAGATAGAAGAATCCTGGATTAACAAAAGGAAGATCAGGCCAAAGTGTTTTTTGAGTGTGGTTAGGGGTATATATAGGCGATGGTGACTGGGATTTGAAGGGTCAGGATATCCTAGCCGTTGATCTCGAAGCGAAGCAATGGTTCAGATCAAAAGAAGCCCTTTTTTGAATTTCAAATCTCGTTTATCAAGGCGGGAAGACGTCAGCACGTGTCCCTTCTGAAACGTGTTGGATACGTCTTGCTTTTCGTAAAACTAGAGAATTGCTCTGATTCATTTCTCGATGTGTGTACACACACATCATTTCGGGGGGGAGTGGTTGATATGGTCGAGATAAATATCTCGTCTGGTGAAATCGAAATCTTATTATATGAGTGCGAAATTAATTATTATTTCGTATAATTTAACCCGACTGATATATTTCGAAGTGGTAGATATGAAAGTATCTCGGTAATACTAAGATATATTTCTGGATCTCTAATGTCGAGATATGATGTCGACACATATTCAATTAAACTTGAAGCATATTTCATTTCGGATATTTCATTTCATCGGCGACGAGAACGAGATGCACTACCTTATTCTGAGCCCACGTCCTCGAGTTTAACAACCGTTTCTCATTAGTGGCTTAGTGGTGCGAATTTTTAAGAACAGTTAATTTACTTTAAATCTATGTATAAATATCAAATTTTCCCTCTGTAACAAAGGTTACAAACATAAAAGAGAAGAAGGTTTTGAATTAGTTGAGAAAGGATAGAACAGGAACCTCATAGCTTGTCCATAAGTTTTCTCTTCTTTCAATGCGTCTCTGCATTATTTTTCAACAACAAGTAATACCCAATTACCAAACCACTAGAAATCCCAACTCCGAATCCACAAAACCCCAATATCGTGCTGATAAACCCCATCTAAAATCGATTCCCATTTGAGATTCTATCGATGTTTCACGAACTAAAAACTCAAAATTCTGAAAAATATCAACTTCTCTTTGAGTCTCCAACTATTCAATCAAGTTTCTTCCAAGTCCGTCCGCAATCAATCCCTTCATCGATCATCGTTCATTTCTTTTTCTTTTTTTTTGAAGTCTATATATATCCATTTCGGCAGTGTTAGAATAATAATAATATTTAAAGTCATTTCAGATTGGGAGTCTCGACCACATTGAGCTTTCCGCGGAATGTGTAAAGAAGGGGGAAATTGACTCTTTTACTCCCCGAAGCATGTTATATCCTTTCATAGGTTAATGGGTTGGGCCTGGCCCTGAAGGGCCCAATTGTTTGCTATCTTCAGATCCGATGTCCACGTAGCGCGTGATAAAACAGCCTCACTTCGGATTTGGGCTTTGCTGTACGGCCCCGCTCTTGACAAAAGATTACATACTTTTTGTCTTTGGGTATTAAAAATATATCATAGTCAAAAAAAATCATTATAATTTGCAAATTACCGTGAGTTGTACAGTGGATTATTCATCAGTTTACTGAGATAGGTAGAGAGGGGGAGATAAGAGTTTGTGCAGTTATTTTTGCATTGCATTTTTGTAATTTCTGGCAAGTGTATAAAAAGGTACGTAATGATAAATTGTTTTACAATATTTAATTTTAATCATATGATCATAGTTATTGAATAAAGTTAGTTGTAATCGCTAGCGAAAGCTTTGAAGAATTTCTCTGGCGAACACTTCCGAGCGTCGTTCAGAGCTCTTAGGTTGTTACCCATCTGGTACTTCCGCCATTAATTCTTTTTCCCAGTTCTTCAATTTTTCGATTTCTATTATTGACTGATATGAAATTGAATTATCGCCATTTTATGGGGTGAATTTGCTTCTGGGCAGCATGAATTTGCACTTGACTGTGGATTTAACTGCGATTTTCTGTAAATTTATTTTTGACGCTTTGTTAGAAAATTAATTTTAGAGAATATTATGTTCTGGGTTGTTTGATTAATGATTGATTGTAGGGATTATCAATATTAATCTTGCTGCATTTTGATTTTTTTAATTAAATTCAACTGTTTTACTCAGTATTTTAATGTGCAAGAATAATTTAGGGCTGAAATTTCTTACTATATTTCAATAGTTAACTAGTTTTAGGGGTATTTGGTAATGGTGTTTGGTTCTTCGTTGCAGCAGATTTTGAGAAATAGATACAGATGAATGATAGCAACATTAGGCACAGAAACCTCGGCCCAGGGGTTCAATATTTGCTTGACTATCTGAAACGAATGCAAGCTGAGAATCCTGGTTTCTTTTATGCAATTGAGGGTGATAATGAGCAGAGTGGAAATGTTTTTTGGTGTGATGCAAATTCTCGAGCGAATTATAGCTGTTTTGGGGACACTGTTAGAATTGATACTTCATATAGGACCACCGGTTCTAAGATACCATTTGTCACTTTCACCGGCATAAACCATCATGCTCAACCTGTTCTCTTTGGTTGTGCATTGCTTCTGAATGAAGCGGACAACTCTTTCGTTTGGTTGCTCCAAACATGGCTTCGAGCAATGTCTGGGCGGAGCCCTGTCTCTGTCACTAGCGACCCTGATCGACTCATTCAGATGGCTGTGGCTCAAGTGCTCCCTGAAGCACGTAATCGGTTTTGCAGATGGAGCATAATCAGACAGACACAGGAGAAGTTGACTAATGTCTATCAGACGAATCCTACTTTTGATTTTGAGTTGAAGAAGTGCGTCAATGAAACTGACACGGTAGAGGAGTTCGAGTCTTGTTGGGCTACCCTTTTGAGTAGATACTATGTGATGAGTAATGAATGGCTTCAATCTTTATATAACATTCGTGATCAGTGGGTTCCTGTTTATGTGAAAGACGTGTTTTTTGGGGAATTATCCACAGTAGAATGCAACAATGCCTTAAGTTTGTTCTTTGATGGGTTTTCAAGTACCTCTCCCACTCTACCATTGTTGATTAAACAGTATGAAAAGGTGATCTCGAGTTGGCATGAAAAAGAATTGAAGGATGATTTTGATACTTGTAATACTACCCCAGTTTTAAGGACACCATCCCCTATGGAAAAGCAAGCTGCTAATCTGTATACTCAAAGGATATTCATGAAATTTCAAGGGGAACTGGTAGAAACTCTTGCTAATCCAGCTAGTATTCTTGACGACTCTGGTGCAGTAACAACATATCAGGTAGCCAAATTTGGCGAAGAGCACAAACCTCACACTGTTAGGTTCAATGCATTTGAGATGAAGGCTATGTGTAGTTGTCAAATGTTTGAGTTTTCAGGTATCATTTGTAGACATGTACTCTCCGTATTCAGAGCGAAGAACGTCCTTATGCTTCCTTCTGAGTATGTTCTGAAACGCTGGACAAGAAATGCAAAGACAAGTGGTGGAGAATCCATGCCTGAATCTGCTTTTGGATTGCCTAGCAATTACCAGGAATCTCAAATAGTTCGTCATGATAATTTACGCCAAGAGGCCATAAAGTATGTGGAAGAAGGTGCCAAATCTATACATGTTTACAATGTGGCAATGAATGCTCTACAAGATGCTTCAAAACGAGTTGCAGCTGTGAACAAAAGCTCTGGAAATTTACAAGGGGCGAGCAAAGCAAATGGTGGAAATCAGGTGATGCACGTGATGAAGAATCAGACATCATTATCCTTATCCAGGGTTAGATTCTTTGGATTATCTCTTTCCCTTTGAAATTATATATACTTGTCCCACTTGTTTCATTCATGATTATGATTATTGGTAACATATCAAAATAGGAGTAAAAGCAAGTAATATAGGTGAATCAACTTGTCAATATAATGAACATTGAGTTGGACAAATCTTGACTTGCTTGAAATGCTAATGCCATTTGTTTTGCAGGAAGAGAAGGAGAAGAAGATTCTCGAACTGACTAGTGAACTGGAACGAACGAATCAAAAATGTGAAGTATATCGTGCTATTCTACTTGCGCTTTTCAGAGACATGGAGGACCAGAAGCTGAAGCTCTCAGTTAAGGTCCAAAACGCCCGACTTTCGTTAAAAGAGTAAATATTTCTCGAGTCATTAGAGCTGTGTTCATTAGTTTTCATATTGTCTCTTCCTCTTAGACAAATTTCAGATTGCCATTTTATCCAGTACCTTAATTCTGTGAATGTTGGTTATTCGTGTTGTATAATTGACAACATACAAAAAAGAACTTCATAACAAAACATATATTTGACGAAGCCCAGCCCAAACAATCGGTAATAAGCGGCCAATACGCAAGCCACGAGTCAGGTGCAGGTCACGTGGCTGATGGCTTCGTGTCTCTCCATTGGACTCAGCATGTCCACATCAGAAGACTAGAATCTGAGATTGACACGTCATCAGGAGCCAATCAAAATATCCTCAGCGCTGCACCAATGAAAGGAGGCAGGTTCCCCGGTGGGCCCCGCCTCCGAGCGATTGATGCTCAATTCTCCGACAGCTGGCAACCTCTCAGACACGCCACCCTCGTACCCCGTCCTTCACCGCCACACATCTATTCTCCCTTCCTACCCCACCCCCAACCAAATCCGTCCTCATGGAATATCTCTTCAGCGCCTCCTTCAAAATTCCCATTTTGCCCCTGAACATTCCAAAATATAGTTTTCTTATATTGGCACCTTATCTTTTTAATTCTTTTTACACAATATTTTAAAGGACTTTTCTTTACAATAGTTTATGAGATCTTTAAAATTTTTGTTAGGTCCTTCAAGGATACAGCTCATGCTACATACCAACTTACATTCAATGTAATCTAATTACTGTAGCATTTACAAAGCTTGAACTTAAAATATAACATTATATGATTATGGATATATTTAAAATGTTATTATAAGATACAGTTAGATAAGTTTAGCAAAATACCTTCTAAACATTGTCCAAATTTCTTGAACTTGTACGCAATAGATATGAGATATTTTTATATGATGATGATAGATATTAAGAAATAATAATTCAAACTCGACTTGGATAAAGAAAAAAAACTGTCACACAAGGAATACCATTTAAATTTAATTATTCTAGTGCTTAAAAGATTATAATAATATCCATGAGCCTATTGGAGGGTAATGTGGGAATTTAATCAAAACTGAGGCTGTTTTGTGGTTGTTGACTGCAGGTTGAATGTGCAAAGTTGCTTCATATTTCATCTCTTCTTCTTATACCATTCTCTCTCTCATCGGTTACCAGTTTCTCTCTCATATGTTCCTCGCTGAAACAGAAAAATCGTTTCTCTCTCATCTTTTCTTTTTCTAGTGAACGGAGTTTCGGTGTTTGGGGTGGAAGGATCAGAGATGAAGAAGTGCGAGTTATGCAAAGCGAAGGCGCGGATGCACTGCGAGTCAGATCAGGCGAGCTTATGCTGGGACTGCGATGCTAAGGTGCACTCCGCCAACTTCCTGGTGGCACGGCATTCGAGAAGCCTCCTCTGCCACGTGTGCCAATCGCCGACGTCGTGGTCAGGGTCCGGCGGGAAGCTCAGACCTACCGTCTCCATCTGCGAACAATGCGTTGATCGGGGAAGTTGTGATGATAGCGATGAAGAAGAGTCGGAAGAAGAGGAGGTGCTGCAAGAGGAGATTGTGGAGGAGAATCAGGTGGTCCCCTGGTCGACGCCGCCGCCGTCGCCGCCGTCGCCCGCCGAGAGTTGCTCGAGCATGGAAGAGGCGATGAGCGTCGGAGACGTCGTCGTTTCGAGAAAGCGATTCAGGATCGATAATTGTTCGTCTAATCATGACTCCGAGGTATGCGCTCTCTCTTTCTCTCTCTCTCTCAAATCAGATTTGGGCTAAATATTCCTTCAGATGTCTAAACTGTGAGGATTGGTTGTGATAATGGCAGGAAGAACAAAGCTGCGCATCATCTCGTCTGAATAACTGTGATCCTCCGCCACAGGATTCGGCGGCGGATGCAACGGAAACATTACGTCAACGAAAAACGCCTCCACCGCCGCTAAAATCTCAGAAAACGGAAACGGGTCGGGTTGAGGTATGTGGATAGGGGATATTGGATTCGCTGAGGAGCTTTCACCAGGAAGAAACGGGTCCGGGTCAGGGTCAAAATATAGCAGAATTCTGCGCTTCTCCTGGACCGTTGATCTGATTTTCGGCGCCTCACACTTAGCCGTTAGATTCGATTACTGATATTAATTACAGACTGACTATATTGATTTGGGATGTAAATTGGGGTTTATGATAAAATTTAGGATTGGATTGGGTTTGGTTTGGGATATGGGTTAGGATTAATAGAGCCTATACAAAAATTCGGTCATTTGTATCCACCGGATGGAATTGTTGTTGTTGTTTGTTCTATTGTTTTTTTCTTCAATTCTCGATTCAAAATTTCAAATTTTAATTTCAAGAAAGAATTAAATTTTATTAGATCTAAGTTTGAATTTTGGTTGTAACTTGTAACGTACATTTTCAGTTTTTGCAGAATTTAAACCTCAATCCTTGGTAACGTTTCAATATGTTTAATCGAATTGTCATGTGTGTTGGATCCGATTATTTGTTATATTGACATTATTAAAGTTGCATTGAATCAAGTTAAAATTTATTGGTATTGAATCTTGTTTGAGTTATTATCATGATTTTAAGATTGTTTGATTGTTGTTCATGTACAACATGCTAATGAAATAAAAGATAAAATTGAATCTATTAGTGATTTTTGGATAGATTGGATTTGAAATTCATCATTTTAATTTTGAACTAATTTTTTAATAATATGAGTGGTTTCAAATACTTTATAATTTACTTTAAAAAAAATTATAACTTGAGTTTAAATCATTCTATCCAAACACAATCAAAGTAAAATAGAGTATTGAGATCTTAGAGGATTAGGTTTGCATTTTATTATAAGACAATTTTAGCCCAAATGTGATTATAGTAAGGCAGTTTATTTTGCGAAGAAAATTGACGTTTCATGTAATTAAACCGTCATTAGTCAATAACATATGAAAAAAATAACCAAGTGCTTCTTTGCTTCTGATATAGCAATTATGACTAATTAATGTCATTAATTAGTTAATTAAGTGATATTGTATCTTCCACAACTTTCATGCGGTAACTACTCTATAATTAATACACCCTATTCTGTATTTTTATTGATGATATTATTTTTTGCATGTATATGTAATGTGATATTTGTGATATTGCAATAAACAATAAATTACAATTTATGATAGAGAATATCATGTGTAATTTTCACCTATGGCCCAATGAAAAAGACATTTCACTCATTAATAATAAATCAAAACATCTTTACTCAAACTTAGATTATATCTTATCTTAATGTCACAAACTTTTATAAAAATAATAATATTTACAACAAAATGTCTGAGACCTCTAAACAACCACCAATTTTGCTTTGAATGGAGATCACACATTCTGATGATCTCAAACGAGTGAACCTTATTTCTTCATGTTGTATAAAAATAATCTTGAACGAGTCTCTATATTATTATATTATTCATTAGATATTTGTAATTTTTTAATAATTTATATGGAAAAATATCTAGGACCTTTGATAAGGTTATTTTGACTAATTAACACAGCATTCAACTTTAGAATAATTTAATCAGGAATTAGTGGCCGGCAATCACTTCTAGTGGCTTAAATCATCCCTGCTCCTGTTAAAGATTCGACTTTTTATAAATTAATCGAAATCTGAGCTGTCATTTTTTAAAAGTCGGCTTATAGTTTTTTTTTCTTTTTTCTTTTTAAGCGTGTATTTTACGACTTAATTATGGCCATCAATATGGAATTTTATATGATATAATTTTGTGGATATAATTTTGTCGACTATTCATAGCCTAATTGATTTTGAGAAATCAGTGTTAAATTTATAAGTTTTCGTCGATTTCTTACATTATTGGATTCGTAAAATGTCTTATAAAATTATACTCAATTATAAATTATTCAATTTTCTTCTTTATATGTTAAACACAAGAACTCATCAAAAACTCACTCTTAAGTAGTAATTTGATTTCATCAAATCTCAAATGTTAAGGAAAATAATTAGAAAAGATGGAGCTATTCTTTTTACTAACTATTTTCATAATAAGTATGAAACGGAATCATTATGTAAAAAATATTAATATAATGTAATATAAAAATTCATCTGAGATAGTTTTTTAAAATTTGTGGTGCAGATATGTTCAATAATAACAAATCGAACTTATTTTCACAATTTCATAAATTGTAAATTGACTGATCACATAAAATTAAATTTATAAGAAAATCTATAAGAATAGAACACATAATATAATTGGTATTCTACTTCTACTCAAATATTTTTAATACTTAAGTACTTAACTATATAAATCAACATCATCAACATATACTAATATTATAAATTATGTTTTATTTTTTATTACATGCGATGCGATCAATGCATACCACATTTCCATATATATATATAATTTCTTGTATACATATTAAAGTAAAAGGCATATAAAAAACAAAAAAAGACATTAGTATATTATTACAAAAATTTTGACCCAAGAGAAAAATGTGGTTGAGGGATTTGACATGTGACATAACTATCATGTCATTAAATATAATATGTAAATAGTACATTTTGGGTACATTTCTGTCTTTAATGACAATAGTAATCAATAATAGTTAATGATATTGGTGGAGTGTAATTAAAGGGATTGATTTAAAAATAAAATTGAAAGAAATGGCAAAGATTCAAAATAGGCCCACTCTTCTTGTGGTGGAAATTTGTTGAGTGATTTGATGGCATTTTTGGTGGTGGTTATTTTGTGTGGCTAAATTTGAAACCTCTCAACAACTCTTGAGATATTATGAGGATTAGTTTAAATGTACTCTTCCTATTTTTATATTTTATTTTATCAGTATGTATTATTATATAAGATAACATAATACATGGTTATATACTAATCATATACATGAGTAGAGTTGATAAAATAATTAAAATATGAAAGGACATTTAAAATCTAGTTGGTGTGTGTAACAGTGGTGGTTGCCATCACATTAATACTCAAACTCTTTTTTTTTTTTTTTCTTTTTTCTCTTTTTTTGGATAATGACCCAAGAACTCATCTTTGCATCATCAACAAGAATTGATGTTGAAGTTTCAGAAAATATCTTGGATGGCTCACAATTTTCTGTACCATGTCTGTTTTGTCCTATGTATTACCCCCCCCCCCCCCCCCCCTATATATACCACATAAAAATGAATAACAAATTACGAAGAAGAACTGAGATGGTTTTGCAATCTATTTGAGACAGACTCGAGTGTTAATAACAGAAACAAAGATCAACTTCTCAAATTATATTCAATACCAAATCAAAGAAGTAAAGAAGTCTGGCAAAACAAATATATGAAGAGGGTTATATATGAAGCTTAACATTAGTACTGGAATTTAGACCTAAAAGGTCCTAAAAGTAGAAGGAAATAAATCAAAACTCTGAAAACAGGCACGGACATATATTTACAAACATGTACAGCCCGTGTTTCCTACGCATACTAACGTTCGGATCTAGTTTCAAAACATGCCCTTGTTTAGAACAACAAGTAGGCCTTGTTCTAGGTGAAAATGGAGATTAGATGTATTTGATGGAGATCTAGATAGATTTTAGTGTTATTAATATTTTTATGTTAATTTTATGTTTATCTTTTAGGATTCTAGTTTTGTTTATGATGCTACATGGTTGATTAATTTATGCGATGAGATAAATGAATTTTCTCTGAAATTCCGAATATTCACAAAAACAACAGACTGATTATTTACTAACAGATAGTGATTATTTATTATCATGCTTCTGTTAGCATCATCATTGAAGGATTTTGTTAATGTTGTGATGAATGATGATGCCCTACGACTTACGAGAACTATAAACCCAATACTTTATTAAGAATTTTCATCTCAAATTAAGCTCGTTCCTAGTATGAGAACATTTTCCAATTTCTTAAAAATGACAATATTAAATATTTTAAAAATAGGATGGAAAGATTTACATTTCCAATAATAAAAAAATGTAAATAGTGTTCGAATATAAGCACCACCTCACTCCAAGTATAAAAAACTTTAGCTGTTTGTTTTTTTTTCATCTTCATTGCAAAATAGTTTCCTTATTTCGCTTCTTATTAGTATTACATCATCAGTACAAATGATACATACAAAAGAACGTTACCACTCACTACCATACAACATCATAATACTGATGTAATATGAAACATCATTTACAACAAAATTCAGACTATTTTTCCCAGCATATAAGTAAGCGAAATCTTGTGGTACTTTTATTTCACGTGGTAAAAAATGCCTAGAAATTAGTCATTCACCAAAGCTCTACACCTGAGTTCAACCAAAGTTTCTAAGCACATTATCACCATCATATAACAATTCACATGGTATGTGACATTTAACCGTCTTTTTCTTGATAAAACAGGGCCTGTGGCCACTAAGATAGCAGACATAAATTACTTGTACATGGCAAACTAGATTATGATTATGTTGAGAATATGGGGCTGCCATATGTAATGTGAAATGGGATGCACGGAAGAGGCTAACGGATTTGGGGAATAATAAGTTTCGTGTACACAACATCTAGCTTTTTAGAAACTCAAGACAGATTAATGGATTTCTCGCATAGCTTTTCCAACTCCGTTTCCAAAACGTTAAAAAGGTTTTGTTTCGTTCGCCTATAAATCCAAGCTTGAGCATTATGATCCCAATCAAATCGAGATGGGCCACTGCAAAAATCATAAGAATTCAAGAATCAAACAAAGACCGAAGAAAACATAATGCGATTAATTAATCATATATGGAACAAGAATTAGGGAAATATGTTTTTAGGCTCCTTGTCTTTACAACTGAGAAATAACTTATTTCAATTAGTTAGTAGAAAAGAGTAACTTGTCTTGACCATGTGTGTCTATAAGCAAGAGTAAATCATCTTTTGTAATATGGGCTCCATAAGCCAATGTTATTACAAGTACTAGTTAAACACACATTAGATTCCATATAAACTTAATATAAGATATACTCACAATTCAATTTTGATTGCTATATAATATCAGGAGCCGCTTAGTATGATGGTAAAGAATGGGAAAAGGAATGGTAATGACAGTAGTGAGGAATTGAATGAATAGTCTCTTTAAATTTGTGTTGTTTGGTTTACCAAAATTTTTTAGGAATGGAATCAACTTAATAATAATAATAACATTAATAATAATAATAATAATACTAATAATAATAATATTATTATTATTAGTATTATTATTATAATTATTATAATAATAATAATTATTAGTATTATTATTATTATTATTATAATTAATATTATTATTATTATTAGTAATATTATAATTATAATAATAATTATTATTATTAGTATTATTATAATAATAATTATTAGTATTATTATTAGTATTATTATTATTATTAGTATTATTATTATTATTATTATTATTAGCATTAGTATTATTATTATTATTATTATTAGCATTATTATTATTATTATTATTAGTATTAGTATTAGTATTATTATTATTATTAGCATTATTAGCATTAGTATTATTATTATTATTATTATTAGCATTATTATTATTATTATTATTATTATTATTATTAGTATTAGTATTAGTATTATTATTATTATTAGCATTAGTATTATTAATAATAATAATAATTATTATTATTATTATTATTAGTATTATTATTATTATTAGCATTATTATTATTATTATTATTATTATTAGCATTAGTATTAGTATTATTATTATTATTATTAGTATTATTATTATTATAATTATTATTAGTATTATTATAATTATTATAATAATAATAATTATTATTAGTATTATTATAATAATAATTATTATTATTATTATTGTTTTAGAAAATAGAGTTGAGTAATGAAAGTCATAGCTTAGGAAAACCTGAGTAATCGTGATTCCTTAGTATTAGGATTTCAAATCACTGTAGCAGCAATCAAAGTAGTGAACCAAACACTCTAAATTCATTCCATTTCCATTGCTTAGTTCCAAAGGTGCCTACCAAACGGCCCCTCAGTTTCTTAACATCTATCAAAGCTTTACCATGAAACAAAATCATGATGGCACTACAAAAGAACATGGCTGTATCAATTGTAGTTTGAGAAAAATTAATACCTCACTGGAGATGACATCCAAATCTGTCTATTTGGTGTTTGCTTGTTTATCACATAAGTTCCAAAACTTCCAAGCTTCAATGTCAACACTTCATTCTGAAAAGTAAAAAGACATAGTTGTATCAGAAACTGATGGAGAAATGCTGCAAAAGCTAATTGATTTATGACCAATTCGTCTATCTCACCCCATAGTCAACATCATATCCATCAATCTCCACAGAGTCACCATACTCCTACAAGGTAACAGAATCATCCAAACCCTCAGTAAAGCCACTATAGTGTCATTAACTAAAGAGAGAGCATACACATAGGCGTTCTTGAGCAATTAAATATTATATAGATAAGCAAGATGTGAAATTCATAAAGAATGATCATAATGTGCAAGCATATAGCAATGGCAGATGTTCCTTGTGTTCCAAATTGGTGATGATGCACATTACATTTCTTCAAAGCATATAGCAATGACTCGATTAAAGAGATGATGCACAAAACATTTCTTAAAAGCAACATGACGATACAAAAACATCAAAATTCTATGCTGTTTCAAGATCAAGATAACAACAATAACAGAAGGTAACATTCGATAAGTATCCCATATACATCTGATCAGATATTCATTGAAAAATATTCACCTCAAGCTTCTCAAGTAGATCATGGATGGTGGAATTAGCCAACTTTTGATACTCTTCTTCCTGCAGGATAGAGCTATCCAGAAGCATCAATACATTAGCCCAAACACTCAGTAAGCACTTATTCTAAGTGATTTTTTACCATGAAAAAAAGGGATTACATAACACTATTCATTTTGCCTTTTTACAATAAAAATAAATATCAGATGGGATTACACCAAAATACCATTAAATCATTTCTTCATCACTGTAGCAACAAATTCCGTGAGGGGGGGGGGGGGGGGAGGGAATCATACAACTTAGATTAGGAAAACTTTCTCCGATATATCGAAGTTGGAGGCTCACCTGTAATCAATTGGGGCGGGACCTTGAGTTTCCTCAATCGGAGAAGAGAAACGACGGCGATTAGTGTAATTGAATGACAAATTAGGGCAAGGAGAGAAACTGGTAGAAGTTGAAGGCTCCGCCGAGTAATTGGAGAGAGAGAAAAGCAAAGAATTTTGGGTTGCCGGAAGTGAAAACGACGACGTTCGAGGCCTTGAAGCTGTCAACAGCGCTCTTTTCAGAGAACGAATCGCCATTTTTGATTTCTCAGTTGTCGGAATCTCGAAGTTCTTTTTATTTTGGGTTTTTCTGTTGGGCTTATTTCTATGGGCCAATCTGCTGAGGCCCATATCAGTTTTATTTTAATTACTATAATCCTACTATTAAAATATTTTGTGATTTTCTTTTTAACGAGGGCTTAATTAAGTGGTTTTATCAATTTGATTTTTCCCCATCGATACTTTATATTTAAAAAAAAAAAAAAAACACACATATAGTCACTACTACATTACGTGAAGTATTTATTATATCATATTATACTACATATATGTATGGATATGCGATATAAAAAACCGTACATACAATGCAACAAACATTTTTATTCTACTTTATTCTAAAAATCGAATAATTGCCAAAACTTCATGAAAAATGATATGATTGAAGTAAAATAAAGTTTGAAAGGAACTTGATATTATAAATGGTAGATAAAGGTAAATGTTGCTTGAATTAACTAGCTAGATGAAGTCTTGAACTTAAATTTCATACAAAAACATTCAGTACTTCAATATTATTGATATTATTTAATCACTTGACATTTTAATATTATTCTTGACTTTATTTAATTTCCAAAAAATGTATTATTTTATGAAATCGAATTGAAGTTTGAAACTATATATATATATATATATATATATATATATATATATATATATATATATATATAAAAGCTAGTAAAAGAAAAATGCTTACCTGATTCTTGGGGAGTGTTTGTGAGCCATGTAAATAGATGCTACTAAAATGCTCCACACGTTTATTATATGTACTTTTCTATCTATTGAGGGAATAAAGGATTGTTGGTCGAATTAAGGGTCCAAGATTATTTGAAATAAGATTATATGTACTTTCCTGATTATATGTACGTTTATTATATGTACTTTTCCATTAAGTATAATATATATAATATTTCATAAATTTCATTTCATGGAGCATTTTAAGATATGTTATATGAATTTTATAAATGGAAATAATATTAATTAATTCTTTCACTAGTCAACAATTATTGGCCAATAATATATCACCCAATTATATATGATAAACAATTTATATCGTTCTTACTTCTTAAGTAGACATTTTAAATAATAGATAATTATAAATACCAATAATAACTATAAATAAGTACTTTAGTAAAAATAAATAATAATAATAATATAACATCATTTTATGAACGACATATATCTCTAGTAATTGAAACTTTATATAATATGATGATTTTTTGACAAGATTAGTAAGTACATTTTAGTAAGTTAAAATTAAAATGATACTAGTAAGTATATCTAACTTGAATATCCTGGGCATAGGTCCATTAAGATTTTGTAATCAATGGGCTTTTAAACATGGGTCAACACAATCAACTTGACATAAAAAAATTATTTACTTGAAATATATTGTTTTAATTATGACAAATATTACCTGTACGATTTATAAGTATTACATTTGTAGGAAATAACTACCACCTTATAAAAAAATGTTTTGCAAATAACTCACTTTTGTGTGTTGATGATGCTATTATAGTATATATGTAATTTTTAAAGGAGGGACTAAAACCACCCCCACAAACTTCTAAGGCTATGTTTATCGGCACTGGCACCGCCCAGGTCATAACAAGAGGACAAAAAAAATAAAATAAAAGGAAAATGACATTTATTTCCATGATCAAGGGCGTTCCATGATCATGGTCATGAGGATTTTTTTAATCAATTGCGATGACACGTGTCATCGTATGATTCGTCGAATGTATTTCATTTAGATAATTTCAGATTTTGATTTATCCACTAAAAAAAAATTATACACCAAAATTCATAAAATAAAATTCTCTATAAATAGATACCAATATTGATATATTTTGGATCACAATCTCATACACTCTCTTTTCTCTTCTAATTTATGTCAAATCTCTTTTCTCTTCTAACTTGTGCCAAATCTCTAAATTTTTCTCAATTTATATTGACTAATAGACAACAACTTCGCAATAGAGAAGCTCATGTCGCTCTTAAGAACGACTTGATTGAGCATGTATGACAAAAATTCGGCACTATTAATTAAATATGTAATTTGCATCTTTTGCTTTGTTGTAATTTATGCATATATTTGTAGCTCGATTTATTTATTTTCTTTTGTATTTCAATTCTTGTAATTTTAATTTTTTTATTGGATGTTGTAATTTATTTTAACTGTATTCTCAATTTTTTTTATTATAATTATGATTTTTTTAATATTAAATAATTGTATATATTTCTTAAATATTTAAAATATAATAAAAATTAATTATAGATATAATTGTTAAATTATAAAAGAAATAATTTATTAAAGGTTGGTTGTGGTTGTGGGTAGTTATTGAGAAAGTATGAAAAAGATGAGATTTGGTTGTAGAGTAGAATGTGTGTATGTGGAGGAGAGATAAATGAATTATTTATTAGTTGGTTGTGGGTGACCATGGTCATGGATAAACATAGTTCTAAGCCTATCCCAATTTAAATATTTATCAATTAAAAAAATTAAAATATTAAAAAATATTCATTTTACCTTTTATTTTTTTAAAACTCTATCCTTTCTTTTGCAATTTTTTTTCTCTTTTTTTTCATTTTTTTTTAATTCTTTGGTGTTGTTTCTTTAATTTTTTTGAGGAATTGAATGCAAAATTGATGATGGTACGAATTAGTCAAATGTATGATCGTATGAAAATTGAACGAAAAAATACAAAAAAATTGATCAAACCCGACCATCCCCGTTCGACCCTGGTTGGCCGAACACGCAGAAGAGCGTTCGGCCACGGGGATGGTCGGGTTTGATTGATTTTTTTGCATTATTTCTTATTTTGTTATGTTAAATCTTTTATTTTTTTTTTTAAATGTAATGCCAACATAATAACGAACATTTCACAGATTTATTAAATGTGTGAAGATTATAATAAAAAACGTTAAAAAACGATCGAACTCGAGTAGTTTCGTTCGGCCCTGATTGACCGAACACATAGAAGAGTGTTCGGCCACCTTAGCCGAACATGGAAAAGCACATTCGGCCACCTTGGCCGAATATGGAGAAGTACGTTCGGTCATAATGATCGAACATAATTAATAGAGCAAAACTTAAGAGTAAAATTGGTATTATTCATTTTTAAAATTTTTTTAATTGAAAAGTATTAAAATTAGGATGGGCTTAGAGAAGGGTGGGTGTCTTTAATCACACATTTTTAAAGTCAGCTGTGATATTTTCAATGTTAATTAAATAATATAGAGTACTTTGTATGTTAAGAGTAATTTATAGTAATGGTTTTATAATAAGTAGTAAACAATATTTAAAAAAAAAGTAGCCAATATTTAAAATAATACATTTTAAAGAATTTTTTAAAAAGAATTAGTAAGTAGCTTAGTAAAGCTAGTAATAGTTTAATCAAAATAAAGATATTTTTTGGTAAATAAAATTTAAGTTATATTACCCGACATAAGTGCATCATTTGACTCTTATCTCATTCAATTTTCTACCTTACAAGTTCCAACAGTGCCAAAAATTGCTAACCTTGAAAACATGTTCAACTTAAATTAAATGCTCTTCAAACAATTTATAAACTTCTTAAAATATCTTATGTAAAATACCTTATATAGTAAACAATTTTTCCAACTCAATTCACAAACATTTATTTTGTGTCTTTCAAATAAAAATATTATTAATAATATATTTTGCATATTTTATATATTTACTTTCAAATTTCCCTAAAAAAAATTACTTTCAAATAGGAATCATATTTTATAATATCAAATTAAAAAAATAATTTAGTGAAAATAATATGTTTTAATTAAATGCAGAAAACATCGTTCTACTCTAATACATGTACTAAGGTTAATGAATTATGGTACCTCAAAATAGGTCACACAATAAAACCTAAAATTCAAAGCCCATGAAATTAGCTGTCTTCTGCTTTTCGTGGCCACAAAGTTCCCTTTATCTTCCCTATTTTTTTCCGTCTCTATTTCCAATCAATAACTAGGTAGCATTAAATTTCCAATTCAGGAGTAATTTCATCATACTTGATTTTCCCTAATCTTGGGAAATCACCGACGTTGATTCAGTATAAATCTTATTCTGCCGATTTTTCACAATACAGATAGTTTTCGTAGTTTCTGTGTCTGCTAATTTTCGTCACCACTATTCGGCAATCTGGCTTACAAGAGGTCAGACCATTAGTTTGAATTTATATGTTTATTTTATTTAGTTTGGTTGTTGAGGAGTCGTTTAACATTGGAGTTTATGTTGTTTGATTGATGAATTGAGTTCTTGTGTTTTACTCGTTTGATCCGAGGAATACGAAATTGTATTCATGAGTATGAATCTGATTGTACTGGTGTTGATTTGTTGAAAATCATGTGTAATTTGTTGGGATTTTGTTTAGGTTATGAAAATTGTTGGAATTTTGTGTCATGATTGCTTGCGTGAAGCCTAATATCTTTTCTTGATGTGTTTTGTTTATAATACTGTTCAAATATATGATTAGATTATTTTTGGAAGTGATTTTTTGTTACTCTTTGTTCGTGATAGCCTAAATATATGATATTCTTTCTACAAACCAATTTTTTATTTTTTTTTTGGTTATCTTGACCAGGCAGTTGTCTCTTACATGCATAATCGGATTCGGGCTCTTGCAGTTGATAAAGTTTTTATTTCAGTCTGGCAGATACAACAACATCTAAGGTTGCTCACACCTCCGAGCAGGTGTGGGGTGATAACGAGAGTGTGATTTTTGTGTGTGTTTTGAGGAGATCGAGATCATCACATGTTTGGAGATTGTGCCGTATTTCAGAGGGGTTGTCTTTTGATTATGGCTAAGGTTTGCTTCTGTTGAGTCCAAGAAAGTACCGCTGCAGCATGTGATTTCTTTTCCGCAGTAGTTCTGTCATCTGTGAATGTTTTTAGGAGAATAAGAATAGTTGATGCCAATTATCTTAAGTATTGCAATAAGAGTAACTCAGTAAGATCCGATGTAAACTAATTGTCGGTTTCGGAAAGATGGTTAGATTTTCATGCTTCCTAGCTCACATACATACCCACAAACATAAGGTTGGTGTATAGTTTCTTTGTTAGGTAACTTGTCATAATTTGGTTACTTCGTTTATCTTTTAATACCTATCATCTACTTTTTTCCCCGAGTAGAAACCTGTTCAGCAATCTAGTGAAGCAATGCAGAAGACGCTGGAAGATTCACCTCAAAAGCAGGCTCTTAGCAAGTCTTCTTATTTGACTACAGAGAATAAGCCATGCTTGAATGAAGAGGGACGTATTCACAATAACACAGCTGATCATGTGACTGATTACTCTCCTACTGAGCATGACTGTAGATCTGAGGAAATGGATGGAAAATACTCTACCGATTGTGATGTTAAGGCTCACAAGAACGCACAAATGAGAAAGAGCCAATCTTTGGGAAGTGGATTAAATTGGGAAGAGAGAACCTCTGGTGCTGATGGCTCGGAGGAAGAGATGGAGCAGAGATTTTCTGATGATGACCGCAGTCGGACAGTTGTTCCCGATAGCATTAATAATAATGGAGTCAGCCTCTCAGATCCATTCCAAGAACCATTGCCATCTGATTCTGTTCAAGCTGATTCTGATATTGCAAAGAATATGTCATTATTTTCAATTGGAGATCCAGAACAAACTGAAAAGGAAGGTGCTGACAAAGATGATATTGATGTGTTTGGTGAGGTTGATTCCGGCAATGTTACACCTCACACTCCGCATATTGTAAAGTCAAAATCTTTACCTAGGTTGGGTTCCCCTACCCGATCCCCCTCATACTTTTTAGCACACTCTAGATCTGTTGAGGATATGAACACTCTGGATTCTGTGAAGAAGGATATGATGCATGAAGTAGGAAGACAAGTACAGTATCAAGAAAGAGAGAATTCAATCCACAACAATGGCAAGAATACTGGTGAAAACCCTGCTGATGACACCGATGAGAATTATAACTATGTGGATTCGGCAAAAGACTGGATAATACCTGCATCAGATAGGGCAAATATGGGAAAAGGTATAGGAGGAGAAACTTCTCTTCGCCATTGGGAAGAAGTACCTGCTAAGGATTTTCGGTTGAAACGAATTGAGGAATGGGTTGTCAACCTTCAGCAATGTGGCCCAATAGAAGAATCTAATGAATCTGCTCCTAGCTACGATCAGGAGTTACCGAAAGGTAATGCCTTATTGGAGGAACCCACTAGTGTATCGAAGTTGGAAGTCAAAGTCAACCCTGGAATGGAAGCAGCAAAAAGATACATCTCTTCTCTGAATCCCTCAGCCACAGGAGCTCAGCTAACTAACCTTGGATTGGTTGTGATTCCCTTTCTCAGTGCATTTGGTAGCCTCAAAGCCCTTAATTTATCTGGAAATGCTATAGGTACAGTCATTTGTTTCTTATAATCCTGCTTGAGCTTCATCTTCTTTATGACTTAACAACACATTGGAACTTTTTTTTTAATGTTTCCTGATTAGTTATCTACTTGTACCTTCTCAGCGAGGATTGCTGCTGGTGCTCTCCCTCGAGGTCTTCACATTTTGAATCTCTCGAAAAATAATATCTCCACCATTGAAGGATTGCGAGATCTTACAAGACTTCGTGTGCTTGACCTAAGCTATAATCGCATCTTGAGAATTGGACATGGTATGGCTTCTCTTTATAAATATTTATGACATACTGTACACTAGTCTCTCACGCCATATGTAAATTCAAACTTTCAATCACTGAGATTAAAAAAAAAAAAAAAACAATTTATGTGCTCTCAACTTCTTTTAAGAGTGAAAAACTATTTATAATTAAAAGCTTTAATTGTCTGATATTTCTTGTGATGAGGTGTAAGGACATCTATGTGCTGTATATTTCATCATCTATGTGATCAATTTGCTACTGTACCTAAGATATCCATGTCAGTTGGATATATAATTGCTTCTATTTCTTTTAGCCGAGTCTCAATGTTATAATTCTAACAAACTTGTGATTTTCATTTTATTTGAAAGGTCTTGCAGCATGTTCCTCCATCAAGGAGCTATACTTAGCTGGAAACAAGATCAGTGAGGTTGAAGGCCTTCACCGCCTCCTAAAACTGAACATTCTGGATTTGCGTTTCAACAAAATCTCAACAACCAAATGTCTGGGTCAACTCGCTGCTAACTACAACTGTCTTCACGCCCTCAGCTTGGAGGGCAACCCGGCCCAGAAGAACGTAGGCGATGAACAACTAAAGAAATACGTGCTAAGTCTTCTCCCCCACCTCACATACTACAACAGGCAATCCATTAAAGTTGGAACAATGAAGGATGCAGCAGATCGGTCAGCTCGATTAAGCATCAGCTGTCATCAAATCGATCGAGGCCACCGAGCAGAAGCCAAGACCTCGAGGAAGGCAACCCATGGCATTGCTTCTCAGAAGGTCTCATCTTCTTCAAATCGGAAAAGCCAAGCTTTAGTCTCGCCAAAGCCAACGAGGAGCAGGCATGTGCGGTTGCCCCCCACTGGAATGAAAACATCGACTCATGGGCATAACATTATCGATTTGAGCAGCAAGATCCCGACCTTGAGAAGCGATTTCTCGTTTCCTCGAAGCCGAAGTGAGGGAAATCTTGGAGGCCTTTAAATTTAAATTCTCGTTTGAAACTTTGAATAACGTATCTCATCTGATGCAGTGTGTGCTTTTTTTTAGTTATTTGTTGAGACTTGTTTCTTGATTTTGTTTTAAGCTTTGCTGAAGATGTTGATTGAACGAGAACTGTGGTTTTATCCCCTTCTTTAAATATTAAAATTTGTGTTGAGAGTGGAGTGAACATATTTGATCTTTTGCAATTTTATTTCAATTGATGTTGCGGTTTTGTATATTTTATATTTGATATAATATATAAGCTGCATTATTTGTCGTCTATTATAATTAATCATATACAGTGTGCCATGTAAATGAAAATTATTTATTTAGGATGGGGCGTCATTAGGCTTCATAAATTTTCTATCATAATTCAATATAACTACAATCTTCATTTATTTCAAGAACACAATATTTTGTACAATATCATAATTCAATATAACTACAATCTTCATTTATTTCAAGAACACAATATTCTGTACAATTAAACAATGAGCTTGTAGTGCAATAATATTCTCCTTGTAATTTCATGTTTTGCACTTCATGTTTTTTTTTTTTTGAACCAAATGTTTTGCAATTCATGTTAGATTAATAAAAAATAAGATTGATCAGAATTAAGTAAAAAGGGGTTGGAAAGAAAAAAAGGGGTCTTTTGGAGAGAGATTCTGAAAAAACACCAATTTAATACGAAAAAAGAAATTGAGCTCAAATCATCAGGAGAAATAGTAAATAGTCCATTGATTTTTTTATTTTTTATTTTTTTTAAGACGGCAGAACAAGTAAGCTGTCTTTCAACTCATTTATTTTATATAATCTTAAAAGTATTTTTATTTCTTAAAAAACAGTTTTTTTTTTAAATTTTAAAATAATTATCTTTTCTAAGGAGTTGTTTGTCCCGATCAATTTGATGGTAACATTTAACTGTAGTCAAATTTCTTAAATTCACAATTTATTTATTTATATATAGGCATACAAATATATGATTTATGTTATTAGATATATAATAAATAAAAGTTCAATATATTATTTAAAAGTTCAATAAATAATTAAATAAAGGATCAGCTCACAAATAACAAAAATAAAATATAGATATGACAAACACGTGCTTAATCGATGTAACATCATTATATCATATTGCATACTAATGACATTATATAATGAGAATGATAGGGAAGTGAATTTGAAAATATTTAATACTCCATGACATTATTTGAAATAAGAGTATCACACGTGCAAAACAATGGTTCTTTCAAATGGAATATTTTTCATTTCCCTTATAAATAGAAGTAAAATTTAAAACTATATTTTAAATAAACCATTTAAAAATGAAAAGAATTTATTTTGGCATCAAGTAATATAAGAAAATTGTTATATCAAATGCATATAATACAACCAAATGAAGTTGCAATCTATATATATTATAATAAGATTTACATTTTTCACTTGTGCGGAAAATCATCGGCGTCATGGAACTCCTCCGACTCCTCCGCCGCGTCAGCCACCTGATTGTACCGCACCACCACCACCGGGCACACGCAGTGCTGCACACAGTAATCGCTCACGCTCCCAAGTTTCCCGGTGCTGCTGCTCCTCGAAACCCCAATTCCCCTGCTCCCCATGATCACCGCGTTCAATCCCAGCCGTTCGATCTCCAAGCAGAGCCGCTCCTTCATGTCGTGGTCCCTCACAATGTGGATCTTGAATGGCACGCCCGCGTCCACAAGCGGCTGCGTCACGTGGCCGGCTTTCGTGGCGGTGAAGTTATCGTACTCTGCGGCGGCGGTGGGGGAGGAGCCCCAGTCGGCGCCGTAGAGGATCGACGTGGAGTTGACGTGGAGGAGGATGACGGCGTCGCCGGGTCGGAGGTAGTTGTCGACGGCCCACTTGACGGCGTAGGCGCTCTCGTCGCTGAGGTCGACGGCGATGCCGATGCGGCGGCGGGCGGGGGAGAAGGAGGGCGACGGCGATAGGAAGCGCGGTGAGGATGTCCGGACTTCGATGGGCTGGAGGCGGCGTTCGACGGGGGTCTTGCTGCTGGCTGCATCAGCCATGGCGGTGTAACACGGCGGCGTCGGCGGCGGCGGCGTTGAGATTGACTAGGTTGTTGAAAATGGGAAGAAATGATGATGATGATTAGGTAGTTATGAGAAAATTATGAAGGAGAGGAGAAATTTAGATAAAAATGGTGGTTTAGTGAAAATGCAATGAATGAGGCCGAACTTGAAGGAGACCGACTGACTACACCGTTGATTTCCACAATATTCCCCGATTTCTTATCCTGCCTTTCTTTTTTCTCTTAATTTTATTTTATGTTACACACCAACAATTATATATCAGATATTATAATTACTTTCCTGATTTTTGTTTTTTTATTTTTATTAATGTTCCATCAATATCAATACACAATTGATTAGATATATTAAACTAGATGATGATACGAGTAGAAAATGATAAAATGTCAATCGTAAACAACTTTTAATATGTCCACCAACGTGTAATGATCTCATCCACCAATTATATGAATGAAAGTAATAGGTATATTAGATATCAAAATGTCCACCAACGTGTAATGATCTCATCCACCAATTATATGAAAAATGAAAGTAATAGGTATATTAGATGTTTGATACATCAGTTGTGGACACATCTTAATGTATCCACGGGGTAGGGTAATAGGGTTGTGATACAAGTTATTTGTGGTTTACAAATTTGACACCATTTTTTTCTATAAATTTATAATATTTTAAGGGTGATATTTTTTTAAAAGAATTCTTTTGAATTTATTTAGTAGCAAAAATAATTATTGATATGCTTTGATTTTAATAACTTTTGAAGTTATTTGGTAGCAAAATGATTGGTTTACAATAATATTGTAAACTCAATTACATGAAAATAAAAAATTAAATTAAAATTAACGTATTCCGACCTAATTCAACTTCAAGAGTTAATATGCACTAAGAAATCATGTTGGTGTGTTGATCCTAATTGAATTTAAACCAGCCTGAGTCCTGGACTCAATCTGACAATGATAACAATTAACAATTTAAATTATCAAAATTACTTAAATTTAATAGTAATATTTAGAGAAAAAAAAAAGCAAGGGATAATTGCGCGAAATCCCCTTATGATTTGGAAAATCGGCGTGAAACCCCCCTATGCTTTCAAAAATGCGCGAAACCCCCTTATGGTTTTCTAAATGTAGCCCGAAATCCCCAACTCCGTTAAGGTTAACGGAAGTGCAATGCACGCGCTCTTCATGCATTTTTTGGTGGTTTTTTTCACTTTTTGATATAAAATGATATATTTACTCATTTTTTACTATATTAAAAGACAAATTCTTTTGTGGAGGTTTCTTGCAATTGCAAACATTTTCTTCAAGCTTGTTTTCTACATTAACACCTATGTATTTTATTTTTTTTCAATTAATTTTTTTACAATGTTAATTTTTTTTTTAGTTATTTATTTTATTTTTATTAATGCTAATAGTTGGTATGTATGTTTTTTTTTTTACTTTTGTTTTCTTCCATTTATTTTTTTCAACGTTAATTTTTTATTTAGTTATTTATTTTATTGTTATTAATGATGCAGTTGCTATGTATGTTTCTTTATTTGCTTTTGGTTTTTTCAGTTCATTTTTTACAATGTTCATTTTTTTATTGGTATTAATGTTGACTATTGATGAGGAGGATGTGGAAATATTTGGTAATATATTATTTTCACATCAAATTAACCCTAAAGTGTAATTAATGAGACTCTAAATATAATTAGTTTACTATCTTGCTTCAAAAAAATATTCGATGTCCATACAAAAAAAAAATCCATTGAATTTCTTGGAGAAACATAGATGATTAACGATGTGAACAATGAAAATTTTTGTTATTGAGGTACATTTTGTTTTAGAATGAGAATCTGAAACTAGTACAAGGTATGTTCCAAGTTTTTCGATATAATCTTTTTTATCTTTTGTTTGTAGTTACAAATTGGTATATTCCAAGTTTTCTTGCATAATTTTTATTATTATTATTTTTTTGTTTATGATAAATTGATATATTAATTGTTTTTCGGTATGGTTAATTTTTTGGTATGTTAATTGTTTCTTGGTATGATTAATTTTGTTTGTTATACCTAACAATTATTAAATAATAAGTCTTTTATTTATTTATTTTATATTTTCCTTAATATTGAGTCTTAGTTATTTAATATAATCTTCATAAATAGTTGAGTTAATAACAATAAAAAATAACTAAATAAAAAATTTAACATTTTGAAAAAATGAACTGAAAAAAAAAAGTAAAGAAAAAAATATACGTATCAATTGTTGCAAAACAATAAAATTAATTGAAAAAAATAAAAGAAAAGAAAGAAAAATCATTAATAACAATAATATAAATAACTAAATAAAAATTAATATTGAAAAAAAATAATTGAAATAAACAAAAGTAAAAAAAAAACATACGTACCAACTTTTAGTATTAAAAAAAATAAAATAAATAACTATATATAAAATTAACATTATAAAAAAATTAATTGAAAAAATAAATAAATAATACATAGTTGTTGATGTAAAAAATCAGATTGAAGAAAGTGTTTACAATTGCAAGAAACCCCACAAGAGAATTAATCTTTTAATATAGTAAAAAAAAAGGTATATATATTATTTTATAGTAAAAAATTAAAAAAAAAACACCAAAAAACGCATAAAGAGCGCGAGCATTGCACTTCCGTTAACCTTAACGGAGTTGGGGATTTCGGACTATATTTAGAAAATCATAAGGGGGTTTTGTGCATTTTTGAAAGCACAGAGGGGTTTCATGCCGATTTTCCAAACCACAAAGAGATTTCGATTATTCCAAAAAAGCACACACAGAGAGCGGGAACTTTTTTAAGAAGATTATTAATTTCCCACCAAATTGTCAGCAATTTACATTTTTACCCCAAGCTAGGATTGAAGTGATGAGAGTAAAAGAAGTTGCAGAAATGTCTCCAACGGAAGGCGGAATGATATCGGTCGATAAATGGAGCTCCGGCAGCCAAGCGTATTTCTTGACCCATCTCCATGCCGATCACACCGTCGGTCTTTCATCCTCATGGCGGTGCGGCCCCCTCTTCTGCTCTCGCCTCACCGCCAAGCTCTTCGCCTGCAAATTCCCCGAATTCGACCTCTCCCTCCTTCGCATCGTCGACATCGGCAGCTGGCATACGCTTTCCATGATCGACCCTTCTTCTGGTTCCACCCTCATTGTCAAGGTCAAGGCCATTGACGCTAAGCATTGCCCTGGTAATTAGCTTTGTGTCCTTTATTGGGTGCTTTTGATCTGTTCATTAAGTGTTTGTTGTAATTCCTGAATGAGATATTGCTGCAATTTATTTGTTGCGTTGTGATTTTCATATCCACTATGTAATTCCTGCTATCTTGCTTCTTAGCATCTGGTTAAAACAAATTTCCTTGTTCTTTAACCATTCTCAAATAGGTTCTGTTATGTACTTGTTTCGTGGTGAATTTGGTTGTATGCTTTTCACTGGGGATTTTCGGTGGGAATCAAGTGGTGAGAAAGTGGAAATTGGAAGGGCCTTGTTACTTGATTCTCTCAAGAGTGAGCCACTCGATATCCTTTACCTGGACAACTTTTTCTGCAATCCACAATATGCATTTCCTCCTCGCGAAGTTTCTGCTAAGCAGGTAACTCTGATATGCCTGTGAAACTTGGTTCATTTTTGTAAAGGGTGATTTTCGATTGCGTAGTAGACTTAAACTTTAAGTCAATTTCGTCTTGCACAAACAGGGTAATATAAGAAACTGGAGAAAGGAATTGCCCTCTCTTGATTTGCATGATAACTGAGCCTTTTTACGTTGAATGAAACATGTTGCTACCAACGCTTTTCCCTTTTTAGATCACTCTCTGAAAGAACTAGGTCTTATGGTCTCACATCTTTGTTTCATTTCAGAAGATTGACCTTCAGTATTTGATGATTGGTTGTAGATTGTTGATATTATCGCCTCTCATCCAAAGCATGACATTGTTATTGGAATAGGCTCATTGGGTAAAGAAGAGCTTTTGCTGCATATATCACGCGCACTCAACATAAAGGTAGAGATGTTGCACCAAATTAGGATTGCTTTCTCTAGAGATGTTGCACCAAATTAGTATTGCTTTCTCTTACTTCACAAAGTATTTGTTGTTGAGAAGTGTACCTTTGCCTCGTTGCAGATTTGGGTGTGGCCAGAACGACTGAAAATCATGCATCTACTTGGATTCGCTGAAAACTTCACAACCAAGACCTCTCTTACTAGGGTTCGTGCTGTTCCTCGTTATAGTTTTAGCCTTGAAACTCTTCAAGATCTGAACAAACTCCGTCCAACAATAGGAGTTATGCCATCCGGGCTGCCATGGACTGAAGATGGAAAGATTGTTGGCTCTTCTGAATCTTCCCCAAAGAAGAAAGACAGTGGGAAAAAAACTGACAGCTGTGATCAAGGTGGAAATTCAGCAAGTACCAGGAAATTCCATGACTGCATATATGTAGTTCCATATTCTGATCATTCATGCTTCTCTGAGATACAAGAATTTGTTGAGCTCCTTAGGCCAGTCAAAGTGAAAGGCATCGTGTCCTCGCCAATATGCTGTATCGATCCAGATTATTACTTCGATCACCTTTGTGGTAAGGAACAAGCGATGTGGAGGGCATACCAGGAGGTTGGGAACGAAGGGGGAATGGATGGAGTTGAAGCTGCTGAAATAAAATCAGTAGCTGAAGTGATTTCCACTGTGGAAGGAAGGAATCGAAAGATCGAAGAGGTCAATTCTTATGGTAAACGTGTAAGTAGAAAGAAGTTATTGAGGAGGATGAAAAATGTTGGTCTTTAAGTTCCAGATACTCAAGTCTTTTCCTATGAATGTACAAGAAATGTTAGAAGGTACAAGAAACATTGCTATGCTGCTGTTTTGTAATTAGGTTGATGCTATATATTAGTTATTTAAGTTTATTTCCCAAATCAAACTGATAAGCAACATATTGATAATACCATGAAAACATAGAACTCTACACACTAAAGAACGAGTCTAAAAATGTCAAATAATTTATTAGTGCAATAATTTACTTCAATACAAGGAGGAAAAAGAAAGAGCCCTTTTCTTTACTTTAATGCAGTAACGGTGAATAATGACAAAGATGTATTTGACTTTTCTTTAATTTGAAAAAGAAAAACACCTTTTTATTTTCTAATTAAATAAATCAATGGGTTAAACTTTAGGTTAAGTTCACCTTATAATTATTCCTATAGAAAAATATTCAGTACTATACTATGAGAGCATGTTATACATTAATCTGTTTTATAGAGTAGGAAAATTAAATTCCTTATCTAAAATCTATTAAGATGATCTTGACAAAGGAGTATAGGGAAGCAATATTTTCATATTCCTACTATATTAATACATAGGATAACATGTATGTATAAAATTAAAAATATCATTAAAACTTGTGTGAGACGGTCTCATGGATAGTTTCTATAATACATAACCTTTTTACCCATAGACCAAACTCATTTTCACTAATTTATATGTGAATTATAAAATGTGGATTGTGGGTTAACACATTTTATTTAACATGATCCGTGAGACGGTCTCATATAAGACTCACTCTAAAAATATATATATGTGTGCCACATCCTGGAAATTCCAGTATTAATCAAAAATTTATAAGTTAGCGAATAAAATGACATATCTTGAGAAGTTTAAGAAAATTAACCATGAATTTCCTTCACACGTGTCACACACTACACGTCACGTGACTTGACACACTAGATAGCATGAAAGTTTGCAAGTAGTAAGAGCAAACACATCATATCCAAACGTGTGGCTATACCTCATGCCCTCTTATCTCCAATCATCTTTTCCTGCTCCACTAATTAAACCCAGAAATAACTCAAACACCATCGTCTTCTCCAATACCTCTCAAACTCCCCTTCAATGGCGGCTTCAACTGCACTCTCCGCCGCCATAACCCCTTCTCAGGTAAGTAGACATCTAACAAAGAAAACCCATCTCCAAACTTTATATAATGCCTGCTTTTCATTGTCTTATGTAGTTGTATTCCAGCAAGAATGGATTGAACTCAGCCTCCAATTTCGCGCTTGCGAAATGCGTCAACAGTAGGAGGATGAAGGTGTCGTGCATGGCAACGAGCATCCCTGCGGATCGAGTCCCGGATATGGGGAAGAGAGAGCTCATGAATCTACTGCTCTTGGGTGCTCTTGCTCTTCCCACTGGTGGAATGTTGCTGCCTTATACTTACTTCTTCGTCCCACCTGGGTCAGTTTTGTTACCCTCTCTTCTTCTTCATCGATCAATCTGTTTAATGTTTCTTGAATCTTAATCTAAGCAATCTAATCTGGTGAGCAAGAGCAGCGGTGGCGCCAGCGGAGGTGGTACCGCTGCTAAGGATGCTTTGGGCAACGACGTTGTAGCCGATGAATGGTTGAAAAACCATGGACCTGGTGATAGGACTCTTACACAGGGATTGAAGGTAATCTATTTATTAATAGCTGTGTTTAGATGAACATTGTATTGATTGGATGAACAACTATAGGGTGATCCTACGTACCTCGTTGTGGAGAACGACAGAACACTTGCAACGTATGGAATCAATGCAGTCTGCACACATCTTGGTTGTGTGGTCCCATGGAACAAAGCTGAGAACAAGTTCCTCTGCCCCTGCCATGGATCCCAATACAACAATCAAGGAAGAGTTGTCAGAGGACCTGCTCCTTTGGTAAGTAGAACAAAACAAACACTCTCATGATAAAAAATTTAAATAGAATGAATCTTCTGAATGATGATACTTACGTTGTTGTTTGGTGGACAGTCGTTGGCGTTGGCTCATGCGGATGTTGTTGATGGGAAGGTAGTGTTTGTTCCGTGGGTGGAAACGGATTTCAGAACCGGTGAAAATCCATGGTGGGCTTAAGTGTCTTCAGCTCGTACCCTGTTCTTGCATCGATGAATTCAAGAAAACCAGGATGTTATAAACATAAATTTGATACTTGTTGTGTATGAGAAGGCTCTGTTGTCAATTGTTTTAATACAATCCTTGGAAATGTATATGGTGGAAACACCGGTTTCCATTTGCATTCAATTACTAAAGCTTTGTTTATTTCATTAGTTCCCTCTAGTTTACATACTGGGAAATCAGCAAAAGCATCCCCATTTTCACCTTGGCCAAAGACATTGGATAGATTATTTATATCGGTCAATCAACAATGTTCCCTTTTTATTCCCCCCATCGTCATCATCAACAATGTTCTCTTCCTCATAAGCTGCCATCACTGCAAAAGATACATGAACTAACCCTGGAACTCTTTGCCGGAACCAAATCCTTGAATTTCTTGATTTCAGATTGGCTAAAAACACATGTAGCTTGAGCCATATTCATCAGTAAGGGGAAAGAGGGCGAAGATACACCTTATGCAACTAAGTATTCCTCTTCTCCTTCAAGTTTATTAAATGAAGCCAACGACCTTATAAACCTCAGCACTGAACTGGCGTCGCCTATGCTGTGATGGCTGAGGCCAATACATAGGGCATTGCCCGAAAACAGTGATATTTCCAGGCCTAGAACCTGAAATAGCTTGTGATCAGAATCATCTTGACAATGAGTTCCGATCAAATTCATCATGAAATATTTGTGCTAGGAACAAGTGTTTGCACTTTCATTATTTCCAGATACTTCTCGGCCTCTTTGAATCTTCCAGACTTGCAGAGACTGATAAAAGCGGGACTCAAAGCCAACACATTAGGAGAGATTGACTTGTATTCCATCTCAAACAAAAGCTTCGTGAGTCCCTCCAAATCATCATCTTTACAGTAACCCGTGATAAGATGAGAATATATATTTTCATCAGGTTCAAATCCCTTGTCCAACAACATGGTCAACATCTCATCAGCACACTTAGTCTTCCCATTTTCACAAAGCTTCCCAAACATCTCATTAACAGCTGAACAGCAAGGAAGAAGCCCCATCCCCATCAGTTGCTTGCAAAACGCCAAACTATTTTCCAATCGTCCATCTGAAGAACAACCTTTGATGAGCTGATTAAATGCCTCGTTTGAAGGCTTGAGCCCCAAACTTTCCATCTCGTCTAACTGCCCAATTGCCTCGTCAGTCCTCCCCTCTTCACAATACGCCCCAATGAACAAACTGCACACAAAAGCATTCTCTTCAAAACCTCTCTTAAGCATTTCCTCATATATCACTTTAGCAGCATCCAAATTCCTCATCTTCACCTTAGCAAAGACAACCAATGAGTACGAAATAGTATCCAAGATCATATTTTTATGCAACATATGCTTTAATAGAACCAAACCCTCTTCAATCCTATCATCCTCTATCATCTCATAAACCAAACAAGTATTCACAATTAGCCGAGGAGCCGAACACCTCTTCCCATGCATCCAATCCACAATACTAAGAAACCTGTCCAACTTTCCTTCTTTACACAAAGCACTAACCATTATCCTTATTGTAACCTCATTCGGGCATATTCTTCTTTTAATCATAAGCTCATACACACCCCAAACTGAATGCACCTTATCCGATTTTTGCATCACATGTAGCACACTATTGAAACTAATCACACTCAATGAAAACCCATGATCAAACAACAATTTACAAGCATCAACAACATCATCAATCATTCTCAACTTTGCACAAGTTTGTATGAACAAATCAAACACAAACGGAACCGAATCAACAATCTCATAACTTTCCATCAAAGAATCAAGAACAGCAAATGTCTGAGAATTACCATCAGAGAAATCTTTGATTAAAACTGATTCCAACATCGCTTTAGCATCCTTGATGAGCCCACCTTTCACCAAAATGTGGATTATCAAGCAGTAACAAGAAAGCCCATGTTCAAAATGCATTTCTTTCGCTGACCAATGGAAAAAATTCAGAGCTTTTCTTGAATTAATGGGTTCTTTGAACTGCAAGAGTATTTTTTCAACTATGGGGTTGGTGAATTTGAATGAAGTGAATTTTTCTGAAAGGGTTTTCCAGCTCTGGCCTTTGTGTAAAGAATCGATGATTGAAGCGATGCTATTATTGTCATTGGTGTTGCTTTTTATAGGTTGCGTATGAATTAAAGGAAATCTTTGGAGCGAATTGCAAAATTGAATTGTTCTTTTGTGTGAAAGAATTCGAAACAAATTAGCCATTCGAGGAGGAAGAAGGGATAGTGATTTGAGCTGTGAATTTTCGTACTATGAAGGAATGATTTGCGTTTTGCATCCTGAAATTATAGTTATTTGAATTTAGTCCCTGAAGTTAGAAATTTAGTGGATTTCGCCCTTTATGCAATAATCTAGACAGTTTGCACCCAAAAGCCGAAATTTTGAAACATATTTACAGCCTGAAAATTATGACGAAATTTTGAAATAATTATAGCACTAAGCACTTGTATCTATGAAATGAAATCAAAATTGCATAGTCAATTATATCGTCTATTTCCTTAACTTTATGCTGAAAATTTTCTTATGCTGTAGAATATATCCCAATAATTAGCAATAAAGGGGCAAGCAAGACAAAATTGCACTTTTTTGACTTGACTAATATTAATAGCATTCGTAGCAATATGATTAATTGATGACAAACAAGCCATTGCTGTGTTGCATTTTGCAAATTAAAATCAAAAGGTGTTTGAATTATGAAAGACATATGAATAATTAAGCTTCTTGAAGTTTCAAATTGTCAAGGAGATTACACACGATCAATAATAAGTGGAGAATATTGGGGTCCATTTGTTTTTCTTATTTAACTTTTTCTTCCCCGTAAAAAGTACTGATTATAAATTACAAGATGAGAATAAATTTCATGATATACCGAATAAAAATAAATAAATTTGAAGTTGAAGCAGAGAAACTAGAAAGATGTATACGAAGAAGAAATAAACAGATCATTACAAACTGCAAACATTAATGTACACAAGTAAAAACAAGAATGGACCTCATCACCAAAAAAACAAGGGTTCATTCTGTTTCTAAATAACCTAATAATTATTTAAATATATAACTAAACATAACTTAAAACACAGCCCTAGTTACATGAAATAATCTAAATCTATACTCTCTGGAATTTCAAACCTTAACAGGTCACTGCAAAAGCTCTCCTTCTCATCTTCTGTGCTTCCATTGACAAACGTCGAGGCAGAAGGCGTTGATAGAACCGAATCGAAGCTCGAATTCTCGGACGACAAGTCTGTCTTCATTTGATCCAAAACTCCATAGAAGAAGCTTGATGATAGAGAGGGATCACGAGGAAGACTTTCACTTGTAGAAGCTGTTGTAGTTGGTAAGTAATCTTGAAACATTTGACCATTTAAGTTAGTCGAATTCATAGACGAATGTCCCATGTAATTACTTGATTGAGGTTGAATATTTGAAAGTGATGAATTGGTGAGAATATTTGATGGGATTTGTTGGCCAACAACATTTTCAAACTGATTAGGTTGGAAAAATGTGGCTGCTTGATCATGATCAGACTCGAAAACGTGGTTCTCTTGAAGCTTTTGTAGTAAAACATTAGGGTTTTCATTGTTTGATGATAGGAGATTCAAAGCAATCCTTAGAGCTTCTGGATTCAAAAGTGTTTGAAGGCGAATAAGGTTGGATAGATTCAAGTGAGGTGAGTTGAGAAGTGATGATAGGTCTAGAAGATCGAGTCGAGGTGCATGAGTCACTGGATCAATCCCACTTCTTAGAAGCCTTTTTCTGATGTGTGTGTTCCAAAAGTTCTTGATTTCATTGTCTGTTCTTCCGGGCAAACGGGCCGCGATGGCTGACCACCTAGTTCAATTCATCAAAAAAATCCAACCCTTTTAGCCCTTATTCACATATGTAAGAAAAAAAAAGATGAAGGGTTAATTAATTACTTGTTGCCAAGAACACTATGTAGTTGAATGATGGATTCCTCTTCCTCAAATGAAAATCTTCCTCTCTTGATATCGGGCCTTAAATAGTTCGTCCAACGGAGACGACAACTCTTGCCACATCTCAGAAGTCCTGCATATATACATGATTATATGATCAATATTTAACTCGAATAAATTCTAATTTCAATATATGAAATGAATGAGAGTTTGATCAGAAAAATTGAAAAGTAGTATTTAATTGATAAATAATTACCAGCATTTTTGGGAAGGGTTCTCCAGTTTCCAGGGCCATGAGTGTGAATGTATTGAGTGAGCTTGGTATCTTCCTCAGGTGTCCATGGACCTTTCTTGAGCCCATCTTTATCACAACATGGTGATCTTCCCATTTCTTCTATATGCTCCTTCTTCTGATTAAGACAATCTAGAAAATATATTGTAACAAATTTAGTTGCTAAGAGACTGTAGAACTTTTTTGGAACAAAATTACTGAAAGTTTTGGTTCTAAATGATGATGAGGTGAAACCCTATATATAGATGATGAGAGAGAAAGTTTGTGTTATCTCTCTCTCTCTCTCTCTCTCTATATATATATATATATCTGTGATGAATAGATTGAAGTCATAGGATTTGGCGCCGGCCCTGTTCATGAATGTCAATCTCTCTATCTCTATCTATGTGTTGTGTGTTGGGGTGAAATGTTGGACAATGACATGAAAATCAATGGTATTATTGTTCACATTGACTTCTAATTACTTGCTTGGGTGTGACAGCAATTGTTTTTACATGGGAGCTATATAGGCTAATTCATTTAATCATAATCATAAATACTCATCATATGATGTTGGGATTATTAATGAAAATTCAACAAATTTAAAGGTGTCATTAATTTATGTGTCCGTATTAATCATTAAAATTATGTATTTTTGTATAGTACATTTCTTTCTTAGAGAATTTCTTGTCTGCTAATTTATATGCATATGATATATATTAATCAACATTATTGTTATATATCTATGTATCCGATAAAATAAAATATGAACTTAGTCACCATAAAAATATAATCTTTTTCTCTATAAATCAAAGTGATTAATTAGCTCAAGGTAAAATATAATTCAGTTAATAAGGACAAGTGGCAAATATATGAGGGTTTTGACCTTTGCCAAAAGTCTTGAAATAAAGACTTTGAAGTTGGTATGGTTGTTACATCCCCTACCCAATTATAAGGAAATAAATGTTCCTTTCTTTCATAGATTGCTTCAGAAGAAGCCCTAACTTTTTAAATTTAATTTTGGGATTTGAAGACCTCATAATTTGGAATTTCGTTGCCTTTTTGTCACCAAATTGAATCGAATTTTCAACTATTTGCGTGTTTCTTTTAATTGTGGAAATATAGAGACATTTAGTTGAAAGATTGCGAAAATGCTTCGAAGATTACTCCATTTTCAACCCTTTCTTTATTTATTTCCTTTTTCTCAATATGCTGACTCAACGCCAATTTTTTCAATAAAGTAGAATAAAAATATATTTCATTGTACATTTTCGTCAATATGAATTTTTTATATCACATTTACTATATTAATTAATGATGTTATTAAATACATCATTAATTATTCATTTTCATTTTATATTTATTATGTTGATGCTCATTATATAGAAACTCAAACAGTGCATATTAGATTAATATTTTCTAATTTCTAGCCTGTGCACACACTTCTTTTTTCTTCTTGAAATTGTTGAGCTCTGTTTAAACAAATGAAAATAATGATAAAATATTATTCTTTTCTCTTTTCCCTATCTTAGCCCCTTTGAATATTGTAGTTTAACACGTGTTTATCAGCTGCAACTTTGTATCCAATTGGGGCGATCCGTCTATCCACGTATAGTGTTCATCCTCAATCTTCTTTCTATTATAAGTCAATGGCCACCTTCCTCGTTAGAGCACTCCAATTAGTTTTCTAATTCATTTTTTATAATTATAACCCACAAAATCTATAAATATTCGGAATAATTAATTTAAATAACAAAGTTTTTTTTTTTTTGTTTTTTTTGTTTTTTTTTATGAAAAGAAGAAACCTTTCCTTTGTTGATTATCTTTTTATCTAACATATGTAGACTCAGTTTGAAACTTTAAGATTAATATCATTAAGAATTCGTGTAGTAAACTTAGCTAAGGTAAGAAGTATTGCTTCCATGTAAGGAAACATTATACTTTCTCATATAAAAAAGATATTTTAATTAAATGATTAAAATTGATGTTGTATATATGTTGCAATTTCCTCAGTATAGCAAAGTGTATGAAATTCAAAGTCGTTAGATTTCAGGTAATATTGATTCATCAACCCTCCAGCTAACTAAAAAAGATTTTGGTCAAATAATTTAATATTTGCCCAAATCTCCTATATTTACTAATATTACTAATAAAAAATATTATTTGGGTCAAAACTCTTCCTCGCTTATCTTTCTTGTCCAACATGATTATCTCTTTTAGTTTAGTGTTCTATTAGCTACACATTTCTAGAAGAAGTCTTTGCATTTATCCATTTCTTGATGTCAAAGGATTAGTTGTAATTTAAAGTAGTTAATATATATATATATATAGTGTCTCTTACATATCATGTATTGTTCCGTTTACATGTACTAATAAACCCTAACTCGTCACAGTAATATTTGTACTTGAATTTATTTTCTATTTGATTCTTAATATCAAATTTGAATGATTCATATGTGTACTGAACAATTTTGGTTGGTCGTCTCTACATATATGTAGCAGATACCTACAATATATATATATATATATATATATATATATATATATATATATATATATATATATATATTACGCAAGATTTTTTTTTTTAATTCTTCATAAAATAATTAATTTCGCTTCTTAATTTGAATTTCTCGACTCTTTCAATACATAAAAGAATGACGTTTAAAATATTACGGTCTCCAATAATACGTAAGTGAATTTAAGTTTGATAATGACACATAATGCATGCATGCATGAACTTAATAAGCTGTATGAACACAATTAATTTTTTCAAAACAAAATCCATTTTATATTAAATTACGATCAAATTTCATCTTATGTTCCCTTGTTAGGGCGTCACGTACGAGACATCTTAATTTTAATCTTTACAGGAGAATGATTAAATAAAAGCTAACAGCTGTCCACTTTTCCACGCTAGAACAATTAAATTTAGTATAATCGCAGTAAAATGAGATTTAAATAGTCTAATTCATAATCAATTAAATCAATAAATCGTCATTTGGATTGAAATCAAGGATTTGCTTACGAATACATCGTCATTTTTTAATGCACTTATTAAATTTACAGATTCAACTCTCACGTATGAGGTGTTCAATGGCCCTCAACAAACTTTGAAGAATCGTTGCTCCCATTATTCAATTATTCCATAATCAAATATGATAATGTATGAAAATTTAAAGATGAATCTTTATAGTGCAAACCCCCCATCTCTAGCAACTCTTATAAGAAATATTCTATTTTATTGTTTTTTTTTTTTTTTAAAATTTTGGTCAGTTATACCTTGATACAAAATATAGTCATATGATCTAAGTTTGAATGGTATGAGTTCATCAAAGTTTGAATGGTATGAGTTCATCAAATGGAACGACATGATTTTGTTTGTACAAATTAGGATGATATATATTGTTTGAATTTGGATGATACATCTAAACAGAAAGGACCAATTTTGTTCTTACGACAGAGTTGTACAACATCAATTTTAATGGTAGGGGCAAAACTTGTAAAAATGTCTAAATTTGACTAGGAAAAATGAAAATTACTTGTGATTAAAAAAAATAATTCTATCACAAATGGCTAAAAAATGAAGGTGTCCCTAATTTATAATAAGTGCAAAGACAAAATTATCCCTCGTCAATTTTTCTTAAGCATTATATTATGAAAATAAAATAAAATAATTGGACGTATTAAAATATAAGAGGGTTGAATTAGTTACATCAAATTAGTGCTTATACATGCTAACTACGTGTATGGCTGCCTGCATGGGGACAATATACGTTAACTGTTTCTGCTAATTAGAATTTAATTATGTTAGAGATGTGAACCACACATCTTTTATAATAATTATTATTTTTTCAAAAAGATGTAAACAGATGTTTATAAAATTGGAAAACCACGTTGATTTAATTTTTTTTTTTTATAAACAGATCATTCCATATCAGATAAAGGTGAAGTATTTAACATCGATTCTAACAAAAGTTAAAATAGGGAAATTTCATGTTTGGCCATATAAATTAGTTTACAAGTTTCTGTAATGTTCTTTAAAGTTGCAAATTTTTTTAATTTTGTTTTGATTTTAGTGAAAATTTTGATTTTCAGTAATAATTGTTAATTTGTGGATATGATAACTCTAAATTGAAGTTTTTTTATTGTATATGGAGAAACAACATATTTTCACATAAAAAAGTGCATGATATTTTTCATTTACTTCTATAAAACAGGAAATATAATGGACCGATATCTTTTTCTCGTTTCATTAAATCAAGCAGATGGAGCAAATTGGACCGGGTCTATATTGTGCTGGAGTCCCAAAAGGGTTCCATGTGATTATCCAGCACAAAAGGGTTTTATGTGATTCATAATCATATTTTGCTGTTCTGAAATCGTGCCGAAAGTTAAAATTCAGCTATTTTGAGATTTTCACGAAAAACAAACTCATTTCAGAATCTTGTTCTATAAATTTTACTGGAAAGAAAATTCGAAATTATCACGAAAAACAAAAAATCACCTAAAAATCTATCACCGAATTGTCTTGAAAGCCAAAATTCTGTTGCCCTGAGATTTTCATGAAAAATGAAATCGTTTCGAAATCCTGATTTAAAAATTTCATTGGAAAGAAAGTCCGAAATTATCACCACATACAAAAAATCACCTGAAATTCGTCCTCGGGATCGTCCCGAAAGCTAAGATTCTGCTGCCTTGAGATTTTTCATGAAAAACGAAATCGTCTCGGGAACATGGACAAAAATATCCGGAAATTTCCCCGATATTTCCCCGATATATCCTTAAAATTCAAGTACTGATATTTCGATATTTTCGATATTTCCGTCGATATTTTCATCGATATTTTGATATTTCCGTCGATATTTCCGTAAAATTAAGGTACCGATATTTCTACTGATACCGATATTTTTGTCCTTGCTCGGGAATCCCGTTCTGAAAATTTCACTAGAAAGGAAATTCGAAATTATCACGAAAAAAAAAATCACCTGAAAATTCATTCCCGAGGTCGTCTCGAAAGCCAAGATTTTGCTAGTCTTAAGCAAAAATTCTAATTCCCTGAGATTTTCATGAAAAGCGGAACCATCTCTAAATCCTGTTTTGAAAATTTAACTGGAAAAAAAAATCCGAAATTATCAAGAAAAACAAAAAATTTGTCCCCAGGATCATCCCAGAAGCTAAAATTCTGATGTTCAGAGACTTTCACGAAAAACGAAATCGTTTCAAAATCCCATTTTGAAAGTTTCGTTCGAAAAGAATATCCGAAATTATCATGAAATGTAAAATATCACCTAAAAATCCATCATCGGAATCGTCCCAAAAGTTAAGATTTTGTTGCCATGAGATTTTCATGAAAAATGAAACCGTCTCGGAATTTTGTATTGAAAGTTTTGTTGGAAAGAAAATCCAAAATTATCACGAAATGCAAAAGATCACCTGAAAATCCGTCCCCAGGATCGTCCCGAAAGCCAAGATTCAACTGCCTGAAGATTTTCTCGAAAAACGAAATCGTCTTGAAATTTTGTTCTGTACATTTTGTTGGAAAGCAAATCCGAAATTATTACAAAATACAAAAAATCACCTGAAAATCTGTCGCTGTGATCGTCCTGAAAGCAAAGATTCTGCTGTATTGAGATTTTCACGAAAAACGAAACCATCTCGAAATCCCATTGTAAAAGTTTCGTTGGCAAGGAACTAAAAAAAATTCACGAATATCCATCCTAAGATAATCCCGAAAGCCAAGTATTTACTGTCTTGAGATTTTCACGAAAAACAAAACCGTCTCGAAATTTCGTTTTGAAAATTTTGTTCAAAAGAAAATCCAAATTTATCACGAAACGCAAAAAATCACCTGAAACTTTGTCCCCGGGATCATTCTGAAAGCCAAGATTTTGCTGCCCTGAGATTTTTACGAAAAAATAAAATCGTCTCAGGACCCCGTTCTGAAAGTTTCATTGAAAAAGAAATCTAAAATTATCAGGAAACGCAAAAAATCACTTGAATATCCATCCCCGGGATCATCCCAAAACCAAGATTCAACTGTCCTGAGATTTTCACGAAAAACGAAATCATCTCGGAATCTCGTTTTGAAAGTTTCATTGGAAAGAAAATCCGAAATTTTCAGGACATGCAAAAAATCACCTGAAAATCCATCCTCATGATCATCCCGAAAGCCAAGATTCTGATGTTCTAAGATTATCACGAAAAATGAAACCGTCTCAAAATTTCATTCTGAAAGTTTCGTTGGAAATGAAATCCAATATTATCACGAAATGCAAAAAATCACCTAAAAATCCATCTGCTGCATCACCCGAAAACCAAGATTCAGCTGCCATGAGATTTTCACAAAAAACGAAACCATCTCAGAATCCAATTCTGAAAATTTAGTTGGAAAGAAAATCCGAAATTATCACGAAATGCAAAAAAAATGACCTAAAAATCCATCACCTGGATCGTCCCGAAAGCCAAGATTCTGATGTCCTAAAATTTTCATGAAAAACAAAACCATCATGAAATCCCAATCTGAAAGTTTCATTGGAAATGAAACTAGAATTATCATGAAATGCAAATAATTTTCTGAAAATTCATCCCCGAGATCGTCTCAAAAACCAAGATTCTGTTGTCATGAGATTTTCACGAAAAACGAAACCATCTCACAATCCCGCTCAGAAAGTTTCGTTGGAAATGAAATTTGAAATTTTCATGAAATGCAAAAAATTACCAGAAAATCCATCATCGGGATCGCCCGAAAGCTAAGATTTTGTGGTCATGAGGTTTTCACGAAAACGAAACTGTCTCGAAATCACATTTTGAAAGTTTCGATGGTAAAAATATCCAAAATTATCACGAAACGGAAAGAATCACAAAAAAATCCATCCCTCGGATCGTCCCGAAAGCCAAGATTCTTCTACCCTAAGATTTTCGTTGTCTTAAAATTTCGTTCTGAAAGTTTCATTTGAAAGGAAATTCAAAATTAACACAAAACGCAAAAAATCACCTGAAAATTAGTCTGCGTGATCGTCCTGAAAGTCAAGATTTTGTGTCATGAGATTTTCTGAAAGTTTCGTTGGGAAGAAAATCTAAAATTATCATAAAATTAAAAAATTCACCAGAAATTCCATTATTGAGATCATCTCAAAAGCCAAGATTTTACTGCACTGATATTTTCATAAAAAACAAAACCGTCTCGGAATTCAATTCTTAACATTTCGTTGGAAAGAAAATAAAAAATTATGATGGAACGCAAAAAAATTACCTAAAAATCCATCCTAAGAATCGTCTCGAAAAGATTCTGCTGCCAGGAGATTTTTATAAAAACGAAACCGACTTGGAATCACATTCTAAAAGTTTTGATGGAAAGGATATCCGAAATTATCATGAAACACAAAAAATCACCTAAAATCCGTCCCCCGAAATATCCCAAAAGCCACGATTTTACCACCATGAGTTTTTCATGAAAAACAAAACTGTCTCGGAATCCCGTTCTAAAAGTTTTGTTGGAAAGAAAATCTAAAATTATCATGAAAGGTAAAAAATCACCTAAAAATCCATCTTTAGGATCGTCCCAAAAGTCAAGATTCTGCTGCCATTAGATTTTAAAGAAAATGAAACCATCATGAAATCACATCCAAAACTATTACGAAATGCAAAAAATACATGAAAATCCATCACTGGGATCGTTCCAAACGCCAAGATTCTTCTGCCATGATAATTTCACGAAAAAGAAAATTGTCTTAAAAATTCCGTTTTGAAAGTTTTGTTGGAAAGGAAAATAAAAAATTATTAGGAAACACAAAAATGAACTGAAAAATCTATCCCCGAAATCATCCTGAAAGTCAAGATTCTGCTGTCCTGGAATTTTCACGAAAAATGAAACGTTTCGGAATTCCATTCTGAAAATTTTGTTGGAAAGAAAATCCAAAATTATCAAGAAACGCAAAAAATCACCTGAAAATTCGTCCGCGGGATCGGCTGAAAGCCAAGATTCTTCTACCATAAGTTTTTCACGAAAAACAAAACTGTCTCGAAATTCATTTTTGAAAGTTTCGTTGGAAAGACAATTCGAAATTATCACGAAATGAAAAGGATCACTTGAAAATTCATTTCTACGATCGTCCCGAAAACCAAGATTCTGCTGTCATGAGATTTTAACGAAAACAAAACCGTCTCAAATTCACGTTCTGAAAGTTTCGATGAAAAAAATATTCGAAATTATCACAAAATGCAAAAAATCACCTGAAAATCAATTCTCGGGATCGTCCCGAAAGCCAAGATTCTTCTGTCATGATATTTTCATGAAAAATGAAACCGTCTCGAAATTCCGTTTTAAAATTTTCGTTGGAAAGGAAATAAAAAATTATCAAGAAAAACAAAAAATCAACTGAACATTCATCCCCAGGATCGTCTCGAAAGTCAAGATTCTTCTGTCATGGAATTTTCACGAAAAACGAAACATCTAGGAATTCAATTCTGAAAGTTATGTTGGAAAGAAAATCTAAAATTATCATGTAACGTAAAAAATCACCTGAAAATCTATCCCCGAGATCATCCCGAAAGCCAAGATTCTTCTGCGCTAATATTTTCACAAAAAATGAAACCCTCTCGAAATTTCGTTCTGAAAGTTTCGTTGGAAAATAAAATCTGAAATTATCACAAACACAAAAAATCACTTGAATATCGATCTCGGGATCATCCGAAAGCCAAGATTATGATGTCTTACTATTTTCATGAAAAACGAAAGCTTCTCAAAATTCTGTTATAAAAGTTTCGTTGAAAAGGAAATCCAAAGATTAGCTCGAAACGTAAAAAATCACCTGAAAATTTGTTCACGGGATTATCCCGAAAGCAAATATTTTGCTGTCTCGAGATTTTCATGAAAAATAAAACCGTCTCAAAATCCCGTTCTGAAAGTTTTGTTGGAAAGAAAATCCAAAATTATAAAAAAAAAAGCAAACAATCACCTGAAAATCCGTCCCTGTGATCGTTCCAAAAGTCAAGATTTAATTGCCCTGAGATTTTCATGAAAAAGGAAACCTACTCGGAATCTCGTTCTGAAAGTTTAGTTGGAAATGAAATTCGAAAATATCAGGAAATGCAAAAAATCACCTGGAAATCCATCTAAGTCTTCCTGAAAGCCAAGATTTTGTTGCCATGAGATTTTCACGAAAAACGAAACCATCTCAGAATTCCGTTCTGAAAGTTCCGTTGGAAATGAAATCCAAAATTATCACAAAATGCAAAAAATCCCCCGAAAATCTATCCCTAGGATTATTCTTAAAGACAAGATTCTGCTGCCCTCAGATTTTAATGAAAAACGAAATTGTCTCGAAATTCCGTTCTAAAAGTTTAATTTGAAAAGAAAATTAAAAATTATCACAAAATGCAAAAAATCACCTCAAAATTCATCCCCGAAATCATTTTGAAAGCCAAGATTCAACTGTCCTGAGATTTTCACGAAAAATAAAATCGCTCAAAATTCTATTCTTAAAGTTTTGTTAGAAAAAAAATCCAAAATTATCATGAAAAGTAAAAAATCACCTGAAATTCCGTCCTCGGATCATCCCGAAAACCAAGATTCAGTTACTCTAAGATTTTCACGAAAAACAAAATTATCTCGAAATCCTGTTCTAAAAGTTTCGTTGGAAAATAAATCTAAAATTATCACGAAACGCAAAAAATCACCTGAAAAACCGTCCATAAGATTGTTCCGAAAATCAAGATTCTATTGTTATGAGATTTTCACGAAAAATGGAATCATCTCATAATTCCATTATCAAAGTTTCGTTGGTAAGGAAATAAAAAAATTATCACTAAACGCAAAAAATCACCTGAAAATTCATCATCGAGATTATCCCGAAAGCCAAGATTCTACCGCCTAAATTTTTTACGAAATATGAAATTGTCCCGGAATTTCATTTTGAAAGTTTCGTTGAAAAGAAAATCTAAAATTATCACGAAACACAAAAAATCACCTGAAAATCTGTATCGAGATCATCCCAAAAGCCAAGATTCTGCTACCTTGAGATTTTAATGAAAAAACAAAATCATCTCGAAATTCCATTCTGAAAGTTTTGTTGGAAAGAAAATCCAAAATTATCATGAAACGCAAAAAATCACCTGAAAATTCGGGATGGAAAGAAAATCCAAAATTATTATGAAACGCAAAAAATCACCTGAACATTCGGGATGGAAAGAAAATCCAAAATTATCATGAAACGCAAACAATCACCTGAAAATTCATTCACGAGATCGTCCTAAATGCCAAGATTTTGCTGTTATGATATTTTCACGAAAAACAAAACCGTCTCGAAATCCCATTCTTAAAGTTTCGTTGGAAATAAAATAAAAAATTATGACGAAATGCAAAAAATTACTGAAAATTCATCCTCAGGATTGTCCCGAAAACCAAGATTCTTCTGTCCTGAGATTTTTACAAAAAACGAAATTGCCTCGGAATTCCGTTCTAAAAATTTTGTTGGAAAGGAAATTCGAAATTATTACGAAACAAAAAAAATCACCTGAAAATCCATCCCAAAATCGTCCCGAAAGCCAAGTATTTGCTGTCTTGAGATTTTCACGAAAAACAAAACCGTCTCGAAATTCCGTTCTGAAAATTTCGTTGGAAAAGAAATCTAAAATTTTTAAGAAACACAAAAAATCACCTGACAATTCATCCAGGATCGTCCCGAAAGCCAAGATTCTGCTGCCTTGATAGTTTCAAGAAAAACGAATTAGTTTTATTTGTTGAATTGTTGGGAATTGTATGTTATTTTATTGTAGAGACAGAGAGTCGAAGACTTGGTAGATTAATGCATGCGTTGAAATACTGCTGAATTTATGTTAGATTATATTGAATATTCATTAGATTTATATGAATGTCTAATTATGTGAATTGTATTGAAATATATTGATTATATGTAGTTGAATTAGTTATATTTAGCTGAATTGGTTATATTTGTTGAATTGTTGGGAATTGCATGTTGTTTTACTGAAGAGATAGAGAGTCGAAAACTTGGTTGTCGGATTTTCGTTATATTATAATGAATTTTCATTAGATTTATATTAATGTTTAATTGGGAATTGTTATATTGAAGTGCTTATAGGTGGAGCAAGAAAAGATTTTTCTTGCCTTATCTAAATATGAAAAATTCCAAGTAGAAAATAAAAAGAACAGAGGCAAAAGAAAATGGGAAGAAAGGAAGAGAAGGGAAGCATTGTATACCTGATCAAATTAGCCAATTTAGATCGTGATATTTTGAAACCGGCACTAGATATGGAGTCAAGTCTTAGTGATGCTTCAACTGTTTTCAAAGTATTGGTCCTACACGAGGTAGTGAACATGATGTCTCTATTAACGATGCAAAAAAAAAAAAAAAAAAAAAAAAAAAAAAAATATATATATATATATATATATATTAATGAAATGAAAAAAGATACACTATTATGTAATTAACCTTGGAGGTCAGTATTCAAGAGCAAGCAATGGAATCTTTTTACAGGTCACAGAAACATTTGTAACCTGCACATTTACAGGATATACACACAAATCAATATTTATTTGAAGAGGAAAACGTTAAAACACCTTATGCATCATTGGTTTCTTGGATTTTTTATTCTAGTTTTTAGCCGAATTAATTTAGTGGTACAAGCCAAAGAGATGCCAAAATACACATCTTCAAATTTACAGCTGAGCATGTCAAACACGTTATCAATACATAGCATTAAACAGAACACCTACCTTGTCCAATGATGACACAAGGATGTCAACATGTTCAGGAACAAGAAGAATGTGTCCCCTTTTCTCCCTACATAACCAAAACAATAGATACAACAGAAACTTAGTGCCCTTCAAAGTTAACATGCTATATAATCGTAGTATAAATGTAAAATCCAATTGTATATTTAAAACACCAGAATATCCTGAATTCTCAAATCCCATGAAAGGGTAGTAGCAAAATTATATTGATCACATTACGCATAACTGATTTGCCAACAACCCAAGGGTATACAAATGGTGATGCTGATTTGTCATCTAATAATTACTGATGAAATTTCCAAGTTAGGAGTAGATCCGATCGATGCTCTAAGCCATGCATCACCCTTTAATGGTTAAAAGTACACTAAGGTTTCTTGCATCCAACAAAAATAATAGTGTGATCAAAATTCTATGATAGTTGAAGTTAAAATCTGCTTGTATTAGGAGCCAACTGAAATTATACCTGCAATATAATGTCACCCAACTTATCTCTACTATCCCTGTTACAAGGACTGTCGTGAGGAAGTCACCATGAGTATAAGCTTCAAATCCAAAGTTCCCTGAGATACTGGCAAAGGAAACAAATTCATCTTCATAAATAAGAGTCTCAATTCTTATTTGCACAAGAGGGTAAGTTATTGTGACCTTGCATAGTATTCGTATCACAGAAAGAAACACACGATAGGAGGGCTCATCAATTAACTGACCTTAGTGCTGCTACAATGTCCGGATCAGACGTCAACACATCTGGGTGTCCAACTGAGAGCTGGCAACACCCAGCCTTGAGGATTTGATATGAACACATTTAAGCATGAGATACTTTACCATGTAACAAAATCTTTAAAAAAAATTGTGGATTCCAAACCTCTGGATATCCATCCTGAGCTACCATCTTGATGTCAGCCATCTTTGCTAGAGCGAGTATGTAAAACTTCTCGGCTCAATTATGCCCTCTTTACCTAAGACACATGAGGGAAGACATCTGACAACCATCTAATGATCAAACATATCAGATGTTAAAGGGGAAAAAGGAATAAAATGATAGAAATTTGTTTGCATATGAAAGAACTTAAGATGGTGTGTATACCATATCAAGAATTCTCTTGATATCTTCAATGGTATCCTTGACTCCCACTCCTTTGAGGAACATATCGACTTCACCCTTCACAGCATGTGGTGCTGAGTGGCAAACATCCAAAGCTGTCTTGCAAGAGCATCAACAACTGTGCAAGTCATCAAACTGTATTTGGAATGAATTCAGCACAAAGATAGTTGAATTAAACTTATCGACCACACTTCTAATGTCGCAACAATATCAAAATATTTAACTCTAGTCAGCACCGTTAGCACAGTTTCTTATAAGCTTATCCACTGCAAACAGAATCACTAGCAATTCCATCCACTGAACATATTTTGCTTCACACAACCATAACCCATAACTTCAAATTCTACTCATAAAAAAGACGTAAACAATTCACTATCAACACAAAGCGGTGATGCATTGTCTGTTCCCCGAGCATATCAGTACAAAAATTCCAATCACTCGCAGAAACAATTAACGAGGAAAAAGTAAGATCAAATTCTCTTGATCTACTCACAATCAATCGATTGTAGACTCACAACAACAAACATACCCTAACAGAGACTCGATCGGCTAATCAATTTCCAGAAACAAAAACAGCAAAAGCAAATTCATGGTGGAAAACAATGATTCATAGTTCTCCATCAAAACCACTACATAATTTGTACACAGACGTATGTAATTTATAATTTAACTCAACTCAATCGGCAGGCTTCATGTTCATCCGCCGCCAAGCGCGGCGGCATTTCAGGAGGTGTAATAGAAAACCGGCTGCAGAATGAGGTGGAGGCCGAGGAAGCAGGCGGTGGAGGAGAGGAGTACCAGTCCGTACAGAAGTCTGAGCGCCATTTTTTATTGATGAGAATGAAATAGGGATTTTCTGCTCTGATTAGCTGAGAGTGAGAGAGGAGGAATCTATGCTATCGAAAACGAAAAAGAATGGAAAAAAAAAAAAACAGAGTAAATGTAAACGAACTTGAGGGAGAGAGGAGCGAGGGAAGGGAAAGTTCTTATGCTCCCTACCATTATTATTAACTAGCAGTGTACCCCGCGTTGCACGTCTTGTAATATAATTTAATTATTTTAATATAATACAATTTTAATCATAATTACATAATATATGAGCATCATATATATATATATTTATATATATACACACACTGTTGAATAACACTATTTATAATAGTACAATATAAAATCGTATATGTTTGATTTTATATTTCAATCATTATTGTTTGAAATATAATTTAATTATTTTAATATAATACAATTTTAATCATAATTACATAATATATGAGCATCATATATATATATTTATATATATACACACACTGTTAAATAACACTATTTATAATAGTACAATATAAAATCGTATATGTTTGATTTTATATTTCAATCATTATTGTTTGAAATTTTACGTATATGTCTATTGATCATGAAATAGGTATAAAACCGTATCTATCTTTCGAGGAGAACTTTAAACTTTTTTTATATAATTCTCTAACTTCCAATTCAATTAATTCAATATTTAGAATGTCAAATTACTGATTATGAGACCAAATTCCTTCGCACTATACTTAATTAGCTCATTTCTTTTTTCAATTGTTGGCTTGTTGTGAATTTTCAAAAGTTAATTGTGCTCCTACAGAAGAATCATCAAAAAGCTCTTAGGAAACCCAATAAATACTTGACTTTTATTCTCAATTCTTTGAATTGATAGTTTTTTTTTTTTTTTTCATTTTTCCAGGGTAATCAAAATGAAAATTCATGAATATACAGTTAATTGAGGTATGTACTTTGATTGATATAACTCAAATTTTCATATGGATAAATCAATCACAACCATAAACTTCTAACAATTGATATTGAGAAGGTACAAAAACTTCATCATAGATCAGAAAAAAAAAAGTAAGAGGAAAAAGAGGAGAACTAAAATTTATAACGACGAAAATTTAGAAGACCATGTCACATATGTGAAAGTGTTTTTGTTGAAACAACCACACATTTTTACTTATATAATCCAATGGCTTGTAGGGAAAGCCTGATTCAAGAGTCTTGGAGAGAAAGACAATCCAATGGCTTGTAGTAGAAGCCTAATTTAAAATTCTTGGAGAAAAAAACAATCTAATGGCTTGTAGGGTAAGCTTGATTCAAGAGGCTTGGAGAGAAAGATAGATTAAATATTATTGAGTCATGAAATATTAAAAGAAAAAAAAAATATTTACACAGTCAACATTGTGATGTGACATTTTTGAGCGGGAAAATGACATTCCGGTAAATTTTTCCAACTTATCTGCTATTAGTATAGTATAGATCACGGCTATCCGCATCACAGAACCTACTAAACACACCCCACACCCGTGGATAGTCGCACCCTATTAATTATTATTATTATTATTATTATTATTATTATTATTATTATTATTTTAATAAACAGATTCCATATCAGATAAAGGGGAAGTATTTAACATCGATTCTGTAATGTGTTATTTAAAATTGTAATTTTTTTTATTGTGATTTGATTTTATTGAAAATTTTGATTTTCAATAATAATTGTTATTATGAACCCGACGATGTAGATATGATACTCTAAATTGAAGTTTTTTATTGTATGAAGAAAGTGAAACAGCATATTTTCACACACAAAGATATATTTATCATTTACTTCTATAAAATAGGAAATATAATAGGCCCGATATCTTTTTCTCGTTTCATAAAAGCAAGCAGAAGCAACGAATTTGACCAGGCCTATATTGGGCTGGAGGCCCGAAAGGGTTCCATGTGATTCATAATCATAGAAGAGTTCTCTGTTTCTTTTATGTTTCTTATTTTAAAGATTTAAAAATATTTTTATTGAGATTGTTAGTATTTTTTTTCTCTTTCAAATGAACGTAAGCTAGGGTTATATATACTTTTTAAGGTTTTTATCACCAACATCTCTATTACAAATTTCGACCATTATTCCTAGTAAATACTAGGAAAATTAAAAAATAATAAACTCTATATTTTTTAAAATATCAAATTAATATCTAAATCAAATTGACCACATAATTGCGAGACTCAAAAAGTAGTATTTATTGAAAAAAATATTACCTCATTTTATGAAGCAAAAAGTTATTACCTTTTTTTATTTATTTACCGGCATGAATGCACGATATACATGTTGTATTCCCGTTCGCAAATAAAACAAAACGTTATTAGAGTTTTGATGCTATAGTTGTTTTTTTTTTTGTAATCTTCCAAAAAAAAACCTATATTTTAAAGTACAAATACATACAAGATTGATGTTATCTAATACTTAGATTAGAAGTAGCAAAGTCTTGTACACATACTAATGTGTCTATCATTAATATGTCATAAATCTAATATAATCATTAAATTTAAATTACAATATTTAAAATGGATGCTATCATATTCAATGTTAACACATATTAATGTGTTTATCGTTAATATATCACAAATCCAATATAATCATTAAATTCAAATTACAATATTTAAAAAGATGTTATATTTACACATCAACAATAAGGATATTAAAACATGTTCACAATGGACAGTGGATCATTAAATTAATATCAATATGTTTATATATAATTACCTACTTTTAGTCTTTTCAATTTTATATTTTCAAATCAATTATAAGTGCTAAATAAGTTCAATTAATTTTGTACTTCATGTTTACGATTCTTATTTATTACTCATTTTTTTGGATTTTAGCATCTTTAATTTTTTTTTTAAAGATACTAAACGCATTTAAATTTATAAATTAAAAAGAAAGTTCCAAGTTCAACATCATAAATTATGTTTTGTCTTGTCTTTTTATTTCTTATTTGTAACGAAACCAATTATTGATAACAAGCCAACAAAAGTACATTATGACTTATGAGTGCAGTGTTACCACTGTTCACAAAATAATGCTAAGTCATTACATTCTTAAAGATAGAGATATCCATCGATATTTCGACACCACCACCAAAATGGCATCTCCCACCAAAGTCACGGTGGTTGAACGCTGTCTCGTCTCTCCGCCGCCGCGCTCGGTGGCGCCGGCGTCTCTCCCTCTCACATTTTTCGACATACCATGGCTTCTTTTCTCCCCAACTCAACCTCTCTTCTTCTTCAACTTCCCCACCTCTGACTCCCACTTCAAACACACCATCCTCCCTAACCTCAAGCGCACTCTCTCTCTCACTCTCCGACACTTCTTCCCTCTCGCCGGAAACCTAGTCATGCCGTCGGCCATCTCCGCCGAACCCCATCTCGAATACACTGAAAACGACTCCATCCTCTTGACCATCGCCGAAGCTCCGGCGGCGGACGGCGTTGACTTCAATAATCTCGCCGGAAACCACCGCAAACCGGGCCGAGATTTTCTCTCTCTAGTTCCGGCATTGATGGCTGCCGAAGTTTCAAGGCAGCCACTTTTGGCCATACAGATTACTGTTTTTCCTGAAACAGGGATTTGCATGGGCTTCACTTTACGCAATGTGGTTGCTGATTGGAGAACATTCAACAATTTCTTGGGCGCGTGGGCTTCACTCTCCAGAAATGGTGGAATCTTGGAAGATGACGTGGCGTTCCATGATAGGTCGGTGATAGTTGATCCGGCTCAGCTTGATTTGACATTCTTGAAAGAATGGTGGAACTTGAGAAATACAGTTAAAGAGGTTAAAGAAGGAAGTAATTATGATGATATGGTAAGAGCTACTTTTGTGATGGGTCCCAAAGAAATGGATCAAATCAAGAAATGGATCTTGACCCGGTCCGAGGTTCTATTCGGCTCGACCCAGTTGCTCCTTTCACCGTATGTTCTTGTTTGTGCGTTCATATGGGTGTGTTGGATGAAGGCACATTGGTCAAAGAAGGAAGATCATTGTGACCAAAGTGTTCATTATTTTGGCTTTGTTGCCGGAGGATTGACCCGGCTCCGCTACAATGTACCAAGTAATTATATCGGTAATTGTGTCGGGTTTGGTCAATCGTCAGCTACGAGAAGCGAATTAATCGGAGAAAATGGTGTTGCGTGGGCTGCAAAAACAATAGGCGACACGATCAAGAAGTTGAATGGAGATCTGATGAGTGGAGCCAGAAAGTGGATCTCAGAATGGAAGGTGATACGTGAATCCAATCTCCATGTTATGGTAACAGGGTCACCAAAATTGGGTCTATATGAGTTGGATTTTGGATGGGGAAAACTTGTTAAATTTGAAGAAGTGTCGACTAATACAACATGTGCAATATCTCTTAGTGATAGTAGGGACTTGATTGGGGGAATTGAAATAGGGTTGAATCTCCCCAAGTCTAAGATGAATGCTTTTACTACCTTATTCAACAAGGGACTCTATCAATGTTTGTTTGTCAAATAATTTTTGAGTACTGTCATTGAGTACATGATATGTAGCATTCAGTTGATGGTAATGTTATTGAGAACAATTATAATTCAATATCTTCTTTAACCGAATGTAGGCAAAACATTTTATAAGCCATCAATTCTTACTTAATTATGTTCCTCCATTTGTTGATTTGTCGGCTTAAATTATTAAGCATGAATGGAATACGATATCAACATTTATGTTAATATATAAATGTACAATTAACATAACTAAAAAATATATTTAATATAATTAAAATGTATGACTGTTATAACTAAAATGAATGAAAGGTTAATATATATGTCTAAAAAAAATGTTAAGGCATAACTAGTCTTACAAAATATATGACTAACACAACTAAAATGTATGACTAACACTACTAAAACGTATAGTTAACATAACATAAATATCTGACACCTGAGAGCATGTTTGGACAGATTTTGTCCGTAACCTGGTGGCGCATGAAGGCACGTGCGGACGTGTGGCGGACCGGGTCGACCCGAGTACACGGATTTAAGGTCTATGATTTAAGGTCTATGCACCAGAAAAGTTTTTTTTTTTCTTTCCTACATTCTTAATTAAAGGTGTCTTCTAATAATTGAGTTTCATAATTTGTAATTAGTTATTATATCTATTTCAAAGTTTATATATGTGCAAATTAGGACGATGTCAAAGTTTATATATTCGATAATAATATTATATTTTGTATTTTTTTTGAGAAACTTAAATTTTTACCAAGAAAACTTTCCATTTAAAAATTGTAATGGTATCATAGCATATGTTAATTTTATTTTTGTGCATTAAAGGTAAAATTATTTTATTAGAACATATCTATAGGGTTAAATATCCTACAAATAAATCAGAAAAAGAAAGAAAATCAATTAGACCTCAGTTGAATTTTGAGAGATTACTATATGCACTATTCAGCTAAAGCTATAGCCACACACTGAGCTGTAGTCTTCTGAATTTTGGTTTCAAGTCTTTGTGGGATTTTTTTTTTTTTTTTGAAGACACAAGTGGACTCCACATTTTATTATTTTAGAGGTTTTTATTTTTATTTTTATTTTTTTTCACATGTAATTTTGTTACTATCCTCTTAAAATAATAATAATAATCTTGATTTGTCTCCCTCAAAGTGACACACACTAACTCATCAGTAGAGTTGCCCAATAGGTTCCAGAAATCGAAATCGAATCGAGGTCAATTGTTTGATTAATCGTTGACCTGCTTTCTGTTCCAAATTGAAATCTTAAAGCGTATTAGGGTGGTTTGATTTCGATTTGTATATTTATCAAATAGGCCATCATATCTATTTTCTTTAAAAAAATTATATTATATATAAATAATATTATATTATTGTACTCTTTAATTTTAATTGTATTGGTTTTTTTTTTTTAATTTGTCTTGTAAGTTTTAATTTTTTTTAGGTTTATGATTTATATTTAAATTATAATTTCTAACTTTAAAAATATGAAGTGTATTGTTGTAAATAGTAACTTGTAAATATAAATTATAGTTATTAATTTATATCAATTATTGATTCAAAAAAATGTTATTTTTATAATAAGAATAATTGTATTATTTATATACAAATTTAAATAAAAAAAAGTTTTTAAATTTTTTTAAATAATTAAAATAAAATCGAAACCGAAATCACCACAATTGGATTCCACTTTTACCCTACACAATCCCAGACGGTGGTTCGAAACAGTTGTGCACGCCTCTACTCGTCAGTCGTCCAAAAAGGTCAGAATGGTGAGTACTCACCTTTTAAAATGCCCTAACAATACCTTGGCAAAATCCCACGATGATCTTGCTCCAAACCTGTCGGATCTCTCCGCCGCCTGCCACGGTGGCGGAGCAGTCGCTGCCGCTTACTTTCTCCGACATCATTTGGCTGCCGTTTCACCCGATTCGCCGCCTTCTCTTCTACGACTTCCCATGTGCCAAACCTTATTTCCTCGAAACCCTCCTCCCAAAACTCAAACAATCACTCTCCATTACTCTCAAACACTTCTTCCCTTTGGCTGGCAACATAGTATACCCTCTAAACCCCGACGGAAAGCCCGTGATCCATTACCGGCCCGGGGACTCCATCTCTATAACTATCTTCGAGTCCAGTGACGACTTCGACGATCTTGTCGGAGACCATCCTCGAGATGCTGATAAGTTCTACGATTTCATCCCTCAGTTGCCACCTGTCATCGAAGAACACGATCACAAACTTCTCCAGGTTTTCGCCCTGCAAGTGACGCTGTTTCCAGGCCGAGGCGTCTGCATAGGCTTCGCCAATCACCACAGCGTTGGCGACGCTGGTTCCATTGTCGGGTTCATAAACTCATGGGCTTCGATCAATAAAAATGGAGATGAGGAGATCTTGATCACACCAGATGAATCTTTGCCAGTTTTCGACAGGTCCCTGGTGAAATATCCCCCTCATTTGGACTCTATTTATTGGAACCACGTCAGAAGAATTCCCATGTCGCCTCCTTCTTTCCCCCTGCCAACGAACAGGGTCCGAGCCACGTATGGTTTTCGCCCTTCTGAAATCAAGAAACTGAAGGGTTTGGTTCAGGCAAAGATTCCAGGCTTCGTTCATGTATCGTCTTTTGTGGTTATGTCAGCTTATGTGTGGACCTGTTTGGTGAAATCACTCAAAGCTGGTGTAGAAGATGAGCTCGAACACTTCTTGTTTCCAGTCGATTTTCGGGCACGTATAGATCCACCAGTGCCTGGAAACTACTTCGGCAATTGCTTATCATACGGGCTGCCGAAAATCAGGCGTCGGGAACTGGTCGGAAACGAGGGGTTCATTTTGGCAGCTCAGGCAATAGCAGAGGAGGTTAAAAACAGGGCGATTGAGAAGAACCAAATCCTGGAAGGTGCAGAAACTAGGTTGGAAGAACTCGGCCCAGTGGTCCGGAAACCGTACTTTTCAGTTTCCGGATCAGCTAGAGTCGATTTATATGGTGTAGATTTCGGGTGGGGAAAGGCGAGAAAGGTGGAAACACTGTCGATTGATGGAGAGAAATATGCGATGTCGTTGTGTAAATCCAGGGATTTTGAAGGAGGGTTAGAGGTTGGTTTGTCTTTGCCCAAGGAGAAAATGGAGGCTTTTGCTGCTTATTTTTGTGATGGTCTGATGGAGTGAAGGGTGAGTAGTTCTTGTGTTGCTACTTCTGTATCTTTATCTGTTTAAGTTTTGTGTATCAGAATGTTATATAAAGTATATTATTTACGCAATAAAGCCTAATAAAATAATTTTCTCAATGTATATGTATGAGTTAGATAACCGATATTGTGTTATTCGGACATTTCATCAAACACTTAAACTGCTTAATGTGCAGAAAACATGGCATGTCCGGCTCTATAGCTAAATGTTTGGTGAACATTAAATGTGGAATTCTAACGAACTCAGCAACAGTTGGAACAAACTGATCGCACTCATCAGTCTTCAAGAATGGTGAGTAGAAAACAGACTTAAATAACTGATCAAAACCTTAATTGTTCACGTATAACACTCCGATGACCACCCTGCTCGAAAGCTGCCAGATTGCTCCACCACCTGGCGCGGTGGAGGAACAATCACTGTGGCTCACTTTTTTCGACATTACTTGGTTGTTTTTTCATCCGATTTGCCAACTTCTCTTCTACGAGTCCCCTGTTCCAAACCTAATTTCTTGGAAACCCTGGTTCCAAAACTCAAAGAATCACTCTCCATAACTCTCACACACTTTTTTCCTCTCTCAGGCAAATTAGTGTACCCTTTAAGCCCTGAGACAATGCCCACGATACGTTTCCAGGCCAGGGACTCCGTTTCTGTAACCATCTCCGAGTCTAGTGATGACTTTGACGATCTTGTCGGAAACCATGCACGAGATGCTGATAAGTTTTATGACTTCGTCCCTCAAATGCCCCCGATCATCAATGAACATGATCACAAACTGATCCATGTTTTAGCCTTGCGAGTAACCCTGTTTCCAGGGCGTGGCGTGTGCATTGGCTCCGCAGTGCATCACAGCGCCTGCGATGCTAGTGCAGTTGTAGGGTTTATAAAGACTTGGGCTTTGATCAATAAGCTTGGAGAAAAAGATGAATTCTTGATCACACAAAGTGATCATCAATCTTTGCCACTTTTCGATAGATCCCTGATAAAGTACCCACCTGAATTGGACTCCATTTATTGGAACTACGTCAGAAGAATCCCTCTTCCATCGAATTCTTTCCCTTTACCAACAGATCAGGTTCGTGCAACATACGTTTTCAGCCAATCAGAAATCAAGAAACTCAAGGATTTGGTTCGGGCAAAAATTCTAGGTTTGGCCCATGTTTCATCTTTTGTAGTAATGTCAGCTTATCTATGGTCCTGTTTTGGAAATCACTGATAACTGGAGAGGAAGATCAGCAAAATGTTGATGATAACGAGCTCGAATTCTTTTCCTTTGGAGTTGATCTACGTGCACGAATACATCCTCCAGTTCCTGGCGGCTACTTTGGCAACTGCATATCGTACGGGCTGCCAAAGATTCGCCATCAGGAGTTGGTCGGAGAAACAGGGTTCTTTGTTGCAGCTAAAGCAATTGCGGAGGAGATAAGAAACAAGGTGGTGAACAAAGAGAAGAATATTCTAGAAGGTGCAGAGAATTGGCTGGCAGAAATGGGATCAGCCGTATGGAAATCGCATCTAGCAGTGTCGGGGTCGGAGAGATTTGATCTTTACACTGTAGATTTCGGGTGGGGAAAGGCGAGGAAGCTGGAAATAAACACCATTGATGAAGAGAAATATGCAGTGTCTTTGTGTAAATCCAGGGATTTTGAAGGGGGCTTGGAGGTTGGTTTGTCTTTGCCTAAGGTGAGAATGGATGCTTTTGCTGCAGTTCTGTCTCATGGAATTATATAAACGTTGACTGCTCCTAGTTTTATTGATCTATCATATATAATCATATGATTCCATGGATACAATATGCTTGTAACAGTAATACTATATTGATGAGAGGAAACATATATATAGTATGTAAAATATAAAGAACAATGTGTCGCTTTGGGGATTCATTTGATTGAATAGCTCAATTGAGACCTACTTAAATAACGGATTTTGTCTTCATGTTTGGCTCTCTATCTACGTTGATCTAAACACACCCATAATATCATTTAGAAGGAAAAGATCAGTATATATTTACATAATTTATCTCAATACACACAATCCTATAGGTCGATCCCGAAGCAACATGCAAAACATTGGTAAAATAAAATAAATTAATGATCATAAAATCTAACAATTGCCCCATATTTATTTTGAATATTATCTGTGAAAATGAACCTAGTGCATCACCTAAGTAACTACCTACGTACTCTTATATCAGGATCTATCCTTATAATAGATAATTTTATAAAAAAATAGGTAGAACTTATATTTTATATTAGTTCTCAATTTTAAACCCAAATTTTAATAATTTTAATATATAAAAAATTAAGTTTGTGTAAACTAACATTTTTCAACTAGATTCTCGTGTAATTTCATATTTGGATTGAAAAAATTTCACGCAACATCTATTTCCATAAAAATTTAGTGTAATGCATATTTTCCATATTTTGTTTAATGCTTATTTCCCCAAAAATTTCATGGAACGCCCATTTCAATCTCAATTCGTAAAATAGTCTATCTAAACAAGATTTTGGAATAAGCCATATATAAACAAAATTTTCGTGTAAGCCTCGTATAAACAAGATTTTTGTTTAAGCTTATTTTAACAAGATTTTCGTGAAAGCCCTATTCAATACATTTTTCGTGTAAACCCTATATCAATTATATTTTTGTGTAAACTTTATTTAATGCTGTAAATTTTCGTGTAACGTCTATATTCATAAAAACAGATTTTCATGTAAGCATGAAGGGGTTCGAATTCTGCCCTAACTTTTCTTCCAATTACAGAATAGTAATTTTACCAAGAAAAACACAAATACTCATGTAAGACGGTCTCATAGATAGTTACTGTGAGACGGAACCTCATCACTCACAAACATAATTATAGGGTTTTGGTTGTGGGTTGACCCGTCTCACGCAATGCAATAAAAATCTGTGAGATGGTCTTACAAGAGACTCATGCCAAGAAAGAAAAAACACAAAATTCATGTTTTTACAAATATAATTGAAATTTCAAATAGAACAACTAATCTCATCTCCATGACAGCTCGATTTCATTTTCCTTCCAGTTTACACAAATTGAGAAATAGCAAATTTGGAATTACTCGATGGTATTAATTGGGTAAACAAAGTCCATGAGTTTTTGGGGTGGGTGGTTGACTGGAGGATGCTTAATTAATACGAATTATTGGACTGCAATTGTATGAGTGAAATTGGTTGGATGGTGGATCAGTCTCTGCCACTCACCTTCCTCGACATCATATGGATACCCATGCTTCCCATTCGCCGCCTTCTCTTTTACGAGTTCCCATGTTCCAACCCTTATTTCCTAGAAACCCTTCTTCCAAATCTCAAACAATCACTCTCCAACACTTCTTCCCCCTCGCCGGCAACATTGTCTTCCCTTTATACCCCTACGGAAAGCCCGTCATCCGTTATCGGGCCGGGGACGCCATTCCTCTCTCCATCTTCGAGTCCACCGCGGATTTCGACCACCTGGTCGGAAACCATGCTCGTGATGCTGATAAGTTCTACGAATTCATCCCTCACTTGCCGCAGGTGACCGTTGATTCCGACCAACACAAACTTTTCCAGGTTTTAGCCCTGCAAGTGACGCTGTTTCCGGGGCACGGAGTTTGCATCGGCGTCGCCAACCACCACGGCGCCGGAGATGCTAGCTCGATCGTGGGGTTCATAAGAAGCTGGGACTCGATGAATAAACTTGGAGAAGAAGGTGGAGGAGATGAAGCCATGCCGGTTTTCGATAGGTCCCTGATAAAGTACAATCCTGAACTGGACAATATGTATTTGAAGGAGATAAGAGAATCACCAATGGCGCCGCCGTCGAGCTTCCCTCTACCCACGAATCGCGTTCGGGCCACGTACGTGTTCAGCCCACCCGAAATCAAGAAACTGAAGGAGGCAAAAATTCCATGTTTAGGCTACGTGTCATCTTTTGTAGTAACAGCAGCTTATGTGTGGACATGTTTGGCAAAATCAGGCGACGAAGAAAAAGGCAAGGATGATGTGGACTTCTTCATGTTCGCCGTTGACTGCAGGGCACGATTTGATCCCCCAGTCCCTGGAAACTATTTCGGGAACTGTTTATTGTACGGATTGCCAAGTATGCAGCACCAGGATCTGGTCGGAGACGAAGGGTTCGTTTTGGCAGCAGAAGCCATAGGAGAAGAGATAAAAAAACAGGGTGAATAACAAGAAGAAACTCATGGAAGTTGCAGAGAGTGGGAGTAGTAGAGTGAGATCAGCAATGCAGCATCGGATGCTTTCGGCTTCGGGATCAGCTAGAGTGAATTTATACGATGCAGATTTCGGGTGGGGAAAGGCCGGAAAGGTGGAAACATTGTCGATCGGTGGACAGAAATATGCGATGTCGTTGTGTAAATCCAGGGATTTCGAAGGAGGTAGAGATTGGTTTATCTTTGCCTAAGGAGAAAATGGAGGCTTTTGCTTCATTGTTTTCTCTGGGGAAACAGGCCGAGTAAAGACGAACCTCTGTTCCATAATAATGTCTGTTGACTGAAACTGCGACCATTTGCTTCTCATAATTCCTTTTATTTTTATTTTTGTGTGTGTGTGTTACCAAAACCGAGACAATGAATAAAGCGTCCTTTCATTATCTATTTATCGAACCCTCTTTTCTTACAGCAAGATGCTATTACAAAGTCGTGATCATACATACGATTGAATTTTCTGAAGTGCATTGTGAATAAGACTACCATAACTCAAGATATAATAATGGTATTAACAAAAGGTTTCCAACCACATCAATAATTTGGCTTTAAGTATATAATATGCCACATGTATAATGTAGAGTTTATATAAGTTTTATTGAATTGCTAAGTTTTGTATAAATGATATTTTAAATGTTTTGATTTAATTCTATATAAATTGATAGATTGAAATATTCATCAAGATGATTTAATATTTAAAATAGAGGATTAATTACATTGTGACAGTAAACAACACAAGGGAAGCTAGAATAGGTCAATAGTTCAGAAAATAAATAAAGAGGAAGTGCTCGAAATTGTAGTTTGTAAAATAATATATCTTGATCTACAATCCTTTCAATTCAGTTGGTAAGAGATATATTAGAAGAGTGGCTAATTCAGGCTCAGACGTTGTGAACTTGTCGTATTTACTTATTCAATGGAAAAAATATTGTGCTCCCCACGTGAAATGCAATGTGGATGCAAGTATTTTTGTGGAGCAGGATGATTTCGTCTTTGAAATAGTGATTAGAGACTCGAATGGTTCATTCTTGGCATGCTAGACACTTAAACTATATTTATTAACAACCTGTGAATTAATTGTATAGTGAAATTAATTCACTAGCCCAAGATCGTAATAAAATTGAAGGAGAATGAAAAGTTTCAATAAAAGCAAAATGAGTACTCTGATATATTCAACCAAATGAGAACTCTTCTTTTTATGGTGTTATCTTTGAATACATACATAGGAGTATTTATAGGCAAAATGAGAAAAATCTAGACACTAACTTAATGAAACTTTTAGATGTCAAAAGAATATTACATAATTGAGAAATGTCTAGAGACTTATTGGACTAAGTGTAGCAGCAACATTAATTGAGAGTTGGGTGCTCAAGTAAATGACCTTTAATTTTCAACACAACCAAACTCAATCCAACCTTCTAATAATATATTCATTAATTATCTTTCATCTACATACATAACTTACAATTCAACCAAACTTCTAACTCTTTTATATTTTATTAGTGATACCAACACCATCTTTAAAATACATTTTCTTCTTATCATTTATTTATTGCATATTATTGATAAACAAATTTTATTATATTTAAAAGACTAAGAAATAGATGAAAAAATATATGATATTCTAAATTCGTAAGAATTATAAAGAAAAAATTTACCATACACTTAAAATAATCTACTAACACAATAACTAAATTAAAGTTGCGATAGTTGGAATACGAAATCCATACAGGAAATGGTAGAAATAAGATGAGAAAATAGAGAATTTTAGATTGTGAGAAAACAAAATTCAGATTGTAAGAAAATGAAAAAATTTAAATTGTACTTCAAAATATATATGTTGACATTGGACTCTATTTGTATGGAAAAAATACGAATTTTGATAAAAAAATTTAATAAAAAATATTTTCAACATCAACAATTTAAATTATATCCACATAAAATCGATTTCCAGCATTCAAATTGTGACAAGTGTCACGATAGAAAACATGAATTGAGTTGAAAAGGTTGTGACGTAGGTTGGTTGGCCAACCAAGGTCATCCATTTTCTCTATTTGTTTTTCTTTTTTAATTAATATTTTTATTTTATTCTATGATCCCAGTGTTGGGTTTACTGATAAATCTAGTCTTAGTTGGGTTAAAGGTTTGAGATATATATACATGTAATTATTGAATCAGATTCTAATATTTCTGTGTAGGTCATTAACTCATCTTTGGCGGATGACGGTGCATTTCGTTCAATTATTTTTTTATGTTGAAGATTTCTTAATCAGAGTCAATCTTTTCGAATTTTGTTCGAGAAGAGAAATGTAAATAAAACTGTAAATAAAACTGTACACAATTTAACACATATTAGAATCTATCAAATTTTTGTCCTATTACTTATTTTACTGCTCATGATTTAATTAATGATTATTTGTAGAGAAGCAACTTTTTACCTGATCAATCTATCAATGAGTGACTTTGATTTTTTTTTTTTTTAAGGTATTAAAATAAAATATGAAACATTATACAACTAAAAAGGAATTGGACACAAAATGCAATATATGACCATTTTGTGGAATGCATAATATATTCGAATCTTTCACGATTTTAGTGAATTTGATATGTGTATTTCTATTGCTAATTTTTGTTTTGCTTTTTTTTTTTGGCCGACGTCTGATACACACGCCAAAGTCCCACGTGTTAGTACTTTGTCAGCCTTTTTGTCAATATCATATATAATCACACATTCAATGATATTTATATAATACTAAACGAAGATATATCAAAATCCCCATGGCGAACCTGCTCGAAACCTCTCGCATCTCTCCGCCGCTGTGCGCGGTGGCGGATCAATCACTGCCGCTCACCTTCCTCGACATCATCTGGTTGCCGTTTCACCCCATTCGCCGCCTTCTCTTCTATGAATTCCCATGTTCCAAGCCTTATTTCCTAGATACACTCCTTCCAAAACTCAAGCAATCACTCTCCATAACTCTCCAACGCTTCTTCCCCCTGGCCGGCAACATCGTCTTCCCTTTAGACCCGGACGGAAAGCCCGTGATCCGTTATCGGGCCGGGGACGCCGTTCCTCTCTCCGTCTTCGAGTCCACCGCTGATTTCGACCACCTTGTCGGAAACCATGCTCGTGATGCTGACAGGCTCTACGAATTCATCCCTAACTTGCCGCAGGTAACCCTTGATTCCGATCAACACAAACTTTTCCAGGTTTTAGCCCTGCAAGTGACGCTGTTTCCGGGGCGCGGCGTTTGCATCGGCTTCGCCAACCACCACGGCGCCGGAGATGCTAGCTCGATCGTGGGGTTCATAAGAAGCTGGGCTTCGATCAATAAACTTGGAGAAGAAAGTGTAGGAGATGAAGCCATGCCGGTTTTTGATAGAGCCCTGATAAAGTACAATCCTGAACTGGACACTATTTGTTTGAAGCAGATAAGAGAATTTCCAATGGCGTCACCGTCTTTCCCTCTACCCACGAATCGGGTTCGGGCCACGTACGTATTCAGCCCACCTGAAATCAAGAAACTGAAGGATTCGGTTCAGGCAAAAATTCCAGGTTTAGTCCACGTGTCATCTTTTGTAGTAACAGCAGCTTATGTCTGGTCATGTCTCGCAAAATCAGGCGAGGAAGAAAATGGCCTGGAAGGAAACGATGATCTGGACTTCTTCCTTTTCTCCGTTGACTGCAGGGCACGATTTGATCCTCCAGTCCCTGGAAACTATTTTGGGAACTGTTTATCATACGGATTGCCAAAAATGAAGCACCAGGATCTGGTCGGAGACGAAGGGTTCGTTTTGGCAGCAGAAGCCATTGGAGATGAGATCAAAAAAAGGGTTAATAACAAGGAGAAACTCATGGAATCTGCAGAGAATGGCATAAGAAGGGTGGGATCAGCAATGCAGCATCGGATTCTTTCGGTTTCGGGATCAGCTAGAGTGGATTTATACGGTGCAGATTTCGGGTGGGGAAAGGCCAGAAAGATGGAAACACTGTCGATCGATGGAGAGAAATATGCAATGTCGTTGTGTAAATCCAGGGATTTTGAAGGAGGATTAGAGGTTGGCTTGTCTTTGCCTAAGCAGAAAATGGAGGCTTTTGCTTCTTTGTTTTCTCTGGGGAAAACAGGTTGAGTAAAGACGAACCTCTGTTCCATAATAATGTCTGTTGACTGAAACTGCGACCATTTGCTTCTTTTTTCTTTTTCTTTTTTTAATTTTGTTGTGCGTGTGTCTGTGTGTGTTACTAAAATTGGGAATGAATAAGGTGTCCTTTCATTTTCTATTTATCGAACCCTCTTTTCTTAAAGCAAGGTGCTATTACAAAGTCATGATCATATATACCACTGAATTTTCTGAAGTGCGTTTTCAATAAGATTATTAAAGCTCAAGATATAATAATAGTAGTAGCAAAAGAATTCCAATCACATCAATAATTTGGCTTTAAGTATATAATATGGGTTTCCAATCACATCAATAATTTGTCCTTAAGTATATAATATGCCACATGTGAAATGGATTTTTATAAGCTTTATTAAACTGTGAAGTTTCCTACAAATGATAGGTAAAATGTTTCGGATTAATATTATATGAATTGATAGTGTTAAAATATTCGTCAAAATGTTTATTATTTAAAATAGAGGATCAATTAGTTGCACTATGACTGTAAATAGAAAAGCTAGAATAGGTAGTGTGTAAATGGTCTAAATCTTTTATCCAATTTTTTGTATCTCATTTGTACATCATTATCAAATCAATGCGTTTTGAAAATAATATGAAAATTACTTCATTTTAAAAGTGGTATATAAGTTAATATGAGCTATGCGATAGAGGATGTGGTTTGGGTGGTAGATGGGTGGGAGTAATTAGGTGTGATAGTGTTGGTTCATGATGTGAATGGGGTTAGGTAGTGGGGGAATATTTCGATTGGATAAAGATTAAGTTATTTTTATTTTATTTATATGAAGATAAAATAAAATAAAATAAAATATTGCAATATCTCCACTTGCACTGTCAAGATTCTAGCAGGTCTCCTCAGTTGACAGCTGTGATAGTAATGCTATTTTATAATTAAAATGAAAAAAATAAAATTATATGGTATTTAAGATTTAGGAAAATTCCTATTTCCTACGACACTACTATATCATCAGACATCAATATACATACAATGTGTACGCAAAATCGACTATATTTGTTGACGTTATAGCCGGCGGCAAATAACAACTTTAAAATTTCATAGCACAACTACTTTGAAATTTCATAGTCAAATATTGCCTATTTACAAAGAGGAAATTAGTTTCCTTTAATTTAATACAACCATGATCTATACTACATTTTTAAATTCCCGTACAGTGTTTCCATAAGCCACGAACTGAAAATTCTTCCACTCAGCTCCAACACCATTCCATGGCTGAAAACCCAATCGCCGCCGTGGTTGAGCGCTGCAACATCCATCCCCCACCCGACAGGGCGGCGGAGATCACTCTACCACTTCTCCACTTCGACTTACCATGGCTTTACTTCCACCCTGTCCAGCGTCTTCTCTTCTTCGATTTCCCCTGTTCCAAACCCTATTTCATCCAAACCCTCGTCCCCAAAATGAAAGAATCTTTGGCCCAAACTCTGGCCCATTTTCTTCCCCTCGCCGGAAACATCGTCCATTCTCTCAACCCCGACAGGCGACCCGTCGCCCGATTCGTCGCCGGCGACTCGGTTTCACTCACCATCGCCGAGTGCGATAAGGACTTCACCCACCTCACCGGAAACCATACCCGAGTCGTCGACGACTTCTACGGTTGCGTCCCTCAGCTCCCGCCGGCGAAGCATTCTTCCGACTGCGTTTTAGTTCCTGCTCTAGCCCTGCAAATCACTTTATTTCCGGATCGAGGTGTGTGCATGGGGTACTCCAACCACCACGCCATCGGCGACGCCAGCTCTATCGTCCGCTTCATCAAAGCCTGGGCCACCGTCAACAGTTGCGGCGGCGACGCTAATCTGATTGAATCTAAAACGCTGCCGTTTTACGACAGATCCACCGTCGAGGACCCGGAATTGGATTCCATCTACTGGAATCTAATCCGGCGATCAAGCGCCGTCGAATCTTCCCTCACTTCATTCCCTATCAACAAAGTCCGCCGGACTTTCATCCTCACCGGAGACGACGTGCAGAAGCTGAAACACGCCGTCTCAGAAAAACGGCCGGAGATCCACGTCACAGCGTTCACCGTCACCTGCGCACTGGTTTGGGTTTGCCTAACGAAAGTAGCGCCGGAGGAGGTCGCCGACGACGAGCCAGAGCACATCGGCTTCGCGGCAGACTGCCGCGGGCGGCTGAAACCGCCGCTGCCGGCGGCGTACTTCGGAAACTGCTTAGCTTTCGTGCACGGGGAAACGACGCATGGATTGTTGAAAGGAAAGGATGGGTTCCTGATCGCAGCGGAACGTGTGGCGGAGGCGATACAGAGGACGGTATATAATGAGAAGGGAATTCTGGACGGGGCGGAGCATTGGATGCAGGACTTCGGAAAACTGGTCGGAAAACGGCTGTTTGGGGTGGCGGGATCGCCGCGGTTCGATCTGTACGAGGTGGATTACGGCTGGGGAAGACCGAGGAAGTTCGAATCAGCTTCCATTGATGGAGACACATCCATGTCGTTGTGTAAATCCAGGGATTTTGAAGGGGGTTTGGAGATTGGATTATCCAGGCCTCAAGAAATATTGGATGAATTTGCCACTGTTTTTACTGAGTTTTTGAAGAAATTTTAGATACTTGTTTTCGTTGTTGTTGGAAATTTGAGGTTCTAAATTATATATATTTGACTTTCAAAATTTATATATTTATAATGTCACTTTATATGTATGTGTCAATTGTGATATGTGAGATGAGCATTGAGAATTTAGCATGAATTGAATTGTTTAACTAAAAGCCTTCAAACATTTAAGTTAAATATCTAGATGAAGAATATAACATAAAGTTGAGGTTACTTGGGAATTAAATGAGATTTTAACGAGTATTTTCATGAGATTCTTCAATGAATCGGATCCACCATTTTCAACTATGAAAGTATGAATTGTTTGACTTGCATTGCATAACAAACGCAAAACGTATAGTATATTTTTCTTTCTATTTTTTAAATAGTATAGTTGTGTATTTAATATTTATATACTAGTAGTGGATCACAAAAGCCATATTAAATTACAATAAAAATATTTGACCAATTATAAGATATATAACACGATTAGATTTATATGTGCATGATTAATTTTTAGTTAACTACACCACACACAAAATACAATAAATATTTATTTAATTTAATACAAATTCACTGTCATGGTTTCAGTGCCATGCTAAAGGACACAAATTCTGAATCTCATCTCAAAAAACAAAACATGGAAGATGAATTTTTTATTTATTTTAATTCTTACTTTCTTTTCTTCAAGTTGGATTAGGTACAATATGTAATTATATACAAGTACAACAACTTCACAGTATTATAATCAGTAGTGGTCGAACATGGCAGGTAATTTATGCATTATTAGTAGAATATACATAGAGATGTCAATTATTACGTGATGACTCCGTCATACATCTACTTGTATTCTCACACAAATTAAAAAAATATTTGAAGTTTCAATTGTATCTTTATCTTTCATTAATTATAATATTGAATGAAACTATTTTTTTTTGTTTCAAAAAGTGCATAGGGAGTCGAAGTATGGTGATTTAATATACATTTAATTAAAGATGTAGGAATTACAAATTAAAAACCATACTAATATAATAACAAACTTATCTTTATGGAACGGACGAAAATAATATACAAGTCTATTTTTTTTGGAACGGAGGGAGTACATGTTTGTACTAAATTATAGTATGTTTTATTTTTTATATATAATAATTTCACAACATGCTTGTTAAATACCGACATGAAATATTAAATTTATCAGAAGATTATGATTGCTCAATTATAATGTGGTCCCATACTTTAAAAAGTTAAATTGAAATTATGTATGTTCAAGTCATCTATGATCTATTAAAATAAAGTATTACATACTACTAAAGATTAATGACAAGAACAAAATTTAAATTAGGAAGTTATTAGAGGAAACTTTTATTAAAAAAAGTAAGTAGTATTTAAATTTCTTTACTACAAATAATATATATGTTACATGTTATTAATTACTCCATGTTAGTAAATCAAAATAAGAGATCAGATCAAAAATAAATAAGACTTCAAAAAGGAAAAAAATAAGGGATCAGATCATATTTGAAATAAAAGATCTCGAATAATTAAATGAAAGGACAAAAATAATAAATTTCACATGACTTAAAAAAGGAAAAGAGTGAGCTGCCATAACTACCATCCCCTCCAATTGAGGCACTTTCCTTAACTCCCAACGATTTGTCATCTTTCCTTCCAAAGTGTAATGTAGTACAATAATGATGCCGTTGCAAAAACAATCTACGATTAAATTAATCATTCAATCTTGATTTGAATGTGGATCACGCGTTTTTGCCGCTTCAATCTGTCTTTTTCTCTACCCAGGTTTTAATTTCTCCTTTATTTTATGCACAATCTTATCTGGGATTTCTTTCTTTTATCTGAAATCTTGGTCGATAAACATGGTTGAAAAATCTTGGTTGATTTCTGAACTCGAGTCAAATAAATCTGAGAAAAGTTGCCACTTTCAATAATAAATCTGTTTGTTATAATGCCTCTGAGATTGTAGTGTGGAGATTTGAGTTGAACTTATGTTGTCTGAATGATTCTATATGTTATGATCTGAAGAGGTTAGTATGCTTCTATACCAAGAATTTGACAATCTTGTACTATTGTTGTGATCTGAAGAGGTTTACTAATTACTATGTGTGCTTCTATTCCAAGAATTTAACTATCTTGTACTATTGTTATGATCTGAAAAGGTTTACTAATTACTATGTGTGCTTTGCCTATTCCAAGAATTTAACTATCTTGTACTAGGTTGTTTAAATATGTTTTGATCAGGTTTATATTATTAATGGTGCTTTATAGTTAATAATTGGGACGATTGTTTCTTGTTTTCATTGGTTAAGAGTATTATGTTTTTAAAAAGCGTTTTAGGTATAATGTCATTCGGGCATTCATGATGTTCCAAGGGCAACCTAGATTTTTTGTTTCTCTGTCTACTTCGAGGAAATCATCAATTCATTAATTACATACTCTTGAAATTTGTATCGCAGTTGCTGACATGGATTTAGGACTAGCAAGATTGGATATTGACTCTGAGAACTTTGTGAAGCAATTCTACATTCCCAGTTATATCCTTGTTCCAGATGGAAAAGCCGAGCCTTTGTCTGATATTCCCGAATGCCCTGTATTGGTATTTATCAATTCCAAAAGTGGTGGTCAGCTAGGAGGCGATCTTCTTATCACATACCGCTCCATACTAAATAAAGACCAGGTGAAACTAGTTTATATTGTCCCCACATTTAGTCTTGAGAGTTAGTTCATACAAGGATTGTCTTTATGAAATCATGCACTGATCCATCGATTTTCAGGTTTTTGATGTGGGAGAAGAAGCCCCTGATCGTGTTCTACGAAGGGTTTACCTTAATCTAGAAAAGCTCAAGAAAAATGGGGATGAATTTGCTCCTAAACTTGTGAAGAAGTTGAGAATAATTGTGAGTTGTGTGCTATGAAAAACTGTCAAGTGTATTATGTTATCTAATCCAATCCATGTGAAATATATAGTTTTGGTTAAGCATCTTATCGTCTGAAATGTACAAGGTTGCTGGTGGAGACGGGACTGCTGGCTGGCTTCTTGGTGTGGTTTCTGATTTAAAGTTGTCTCAGCCACCTCCCATTGCTACTGTACCTTTAGGAACTGGAAATAATCTCCCATTTGCATTTGGTTGGGTAAGAGATTTTGTTCACTATCCACATCATCATCAAATAGGATCTAAGTAACTTAGCTTATGTAGTTAATTTGTTGCATTTTGATGAACCTTGTCTTTGAATTGCAGGGTAAGAAAAATCCTGGTACTGATCGTAATTCTGTGGTCTCATTCTTAGAACAAGTGCGAAAAGCTAAAGAAATGCAGATAGACAGGTAATTGCCATTCAAGTTAATAGCATAATGAAGACTTTTTTCATATCTTCTAATTGTGTAAAAAATTATTCATCATTTTCCAGTTGGCACATTCTCATGCGGATGAGAGCCCGGAAAGATGCGTGTGAGCCTGTTGCTCCTTTGGAGTTGCCACATTCGTTGCATGCATTTCATCGTGTTTCTTCATCAGATGACCTCAATGTGGTAAGAAGGCTCTTCTTCATCTCTAGATTCATCAAAAGATGTTGTCTTTCTTCCTTTGTTCCTTAGTTTTGTTATTTCACATGTAAATGTTTCAGAAAGGTTATGACACATTTCGCGGAGGATTTTGGAACTATTTCAGCATGGGTGAGTGCTTCATGTATTTTCACTTTCTAATTCATGAAAAACAGAGAATTATAGACTTCATAATATATAGAGATGGATATTATTTTACTTGAGATTATGAATTAGCTTAATTTCAACTAGTTCTAATGCTCATCTTTCATCTCCCTGCTTTCTCGTCTTCAGGAATGGATGCCCAGGTATCCTATGCATTCCACTCCGAGCGCAAACTTAATCCAGAAAAATTCAAAAACCAGTTGGTTAATCAGGTATTTATGTTTCAAGTTAGTTCTAGAACTGGCATATTTGAGTTCTTAGTTTCACTTTAGTGATTCTTATGGAGACTAAAACTTGGTTTATTTTAAACAAGCACAAGTCGGTTTTGTAAGAGACGTTTGTTTCTTGCATCTTAGAGCACATATGCAAAGCTTGGGTGCACACAAGGATGGTTTTTTGCTTCTCTAGTCCACCCTTCTTCAAGGTGAGTCTATGTGTTTTTCCAGTATACTTATCTTCTAATTCACAAAAGATTAGTTGAAAGGTTTTTCTATTTTTGGGAAATTAAATAATTGTGATGCAGGAATATTGCTCAACTTTGCAAAGTTAAGGTGATGAAAAAGCATGGTGATTGGCAAGAGCTCCACATTCCTTCCAGGTACTAATCCTGTTTTCTGCATAGAGATTAAGTTTTATTCTATTATGTTATATTCCATTGAGACAGAGTTGTACTAATTCATGTTTTTCTAACCATGCAGCATCAGGTCTATCGTATGCCTTAATCTACCAAGCTTTTCCGGAGGACTAAATCCATGGGGAACTCCAAATATAAGGAAACGACGTGATGTTAGTACTCTTTTCCTTCATCTTTCGTTTCTTTCATTTAGTTCAATAGAAACGATGATCATATCAACTTAAACTTGATGCACAGAGAGACTTGATTCCACCTTTCGTAGACGATGGATCACTAGAGGTTGTGGGGTTTAAAGATGCTTGGCATGGCCTGGTTCTACTTGCTCCAAATGGACATGGAACGCGCCTGGCGCAGGTTTGTCCTAATTTTTACTATGTGTAGATCCTATTGAATGTAAAGACAAAGTTTTAGGGATTGAATTGACTGCATGCAGGCACACCGTATCCGATTTGAGTTCCACAAAGGAGGAGCAGAAGAAACATACATGAGGATTGATGGGGAACCATGGAAACAGCCTCTTCCTACCGACGATGACACAGTCATAGTAGAGATTTCTCATCTTGGCCAAGTCAAGATGCTTGCTACACATGATTGTAGATCCAAGAGTTATTTAGATCCTTCCTCTCCCATGGCTCACGATGACTGTGATAGCGACAAAGAAGATGAGTCTGTTGGGGAAGAGTGGAGGAAATTCGGAGCTGCAGATACATTCAGAATACCAGATGAGGTCGATATATCTCATCTCAGTTAATTCTTCTCTTGATTATTATTTGAGTCGAGCTATTATAGTATCGTTCTCTAACTATCTGTGTCAGATAAATGTTAGGAATGTCTAATTGGCTACACCTTGAAATACTTGGGAAAAAAAAAACAGCTTTATAGCGTAGTGAAACAGAGTATTGTGATCAAATTCAATCTGTCTCAATACAAAATACTTGCTTTGATATGAAATTATACGATAAATTACATTTCTCACAAAAACAACAGGGTCCTAAAGAAACTAACTGTCAATAATCAACATTGCCACTTGGAGAAGTATATGCTCTGATATGTAGTTTATTATCAAAGATGTTTGGAAAGGCAACAGAAACTGTACATTACTGCTGAGTGGATAAGTACTCTACCGAGAATTTTGTGACAGCCTCATTGGCTTTCTGAGATGCAGTCCTTTCTTCCGTTTTCTTTTTCTCTCTGAAATTCAAAAATGGAAGGAAAATAAGCTTCAATTAGAAGTTCAAAACAGTGAAAAACCACTCTAAGTTGTCATTAGAGGTAAGTGATTATTACCTGTCAATATATTCCTTTAAGAGCTCTTTCGCTTGAACCAGTTTAGAAAGCAGATTGCGGTAGACATCCAGGTCACGGTCAACACTTCTCTTGTTCACATTCAGTGCAGAACAAAGCTGAAAAAATATCATTCATGATCTAAAAGCCACTACCATTTCTGAATAAAATAGAACAGTTTTGAGCTTCACTAATAACATTTGGATAGGATCAGATTTTACCTTTTCTAAAATGGTTGGCTCGGTGGCCTTTGTTAACTCAAGGAGACGAAAAAGACCAACTGCAAAGAAACGACTGTAGCTGAAATTCCCCTTGCTTGCTCTTTCTGCAATGTCCTTTAGAACACCTTCAACTTCTCCATCTCTAGATGCAAATTCAACTAAAGAACTAGATGATTGAGTTTTGGCCCATTCTTCCAGCTTCTGTGCGTCGACCCTGCAATATAAAGAGAAACTATATTTAAGTATTCACTCAAATCTGATAGATATCATCAGAGGCAAAATGGAGAAAACACAGAAATGAAATGATGTAAGACATGCCTGTATTGAGAAGGATCCTCATTTAAAGCATTAACATATGCTTTGAAAATGGCATCTCGATCCTCATCACTAGGGTATCCATCCATGAGTTGATCGTATACAGTAACGAAACCAAGAGCAAAGACAGGATCATACTGGTATGATTTCTTGTACCTCATCAGGTGCTGCTGTACTATAAGCTCTTGTAATACTGTGTTGTATATACTTGGAATTGGCCTCTTATATGCCTTCAAGAAATTCGCCTTTGTCTGAGATACAGTAGGCACATCTGAAGGCCATGAAACAAAATTTCAGCAAATAGATGAACATAAATGCTGAATTTTTGTAATTTATGATATTATAATAAAACATCTCCCTGAAACAATCCAGATTGATACTGTGACGACGTTTAGTAAGCATTCTCAGCCCAGAAACTACCTATTATACTCCTAATCATTCTATATATCAATATTTCTTCTCTTACAAACTTGTCACCCTATTTAACCACATTCTTATAAAGTAACTCCAATTCTAGGCTCAATGGATTTTCATGTTGGCGCAATTGACCAGTTTTCTTAACTCCTTGGATTTAAGTTGCTAACACCTTTAAAATCTAGACTGGCAAAAAATCAAATACTTCACAAACATCAAAATTTAACCCAAATGCAGCAAAGCAGTGAAACAAACTCAGCCAAAATCCTTCACCAAATTTCCAAATTAAAATATAAAAAAGATCAAAAATAAAACTTGCCTGCGGCAGTGGACATGCAATGAACCACCATGCGAGTGGAGCTCGAAGCACGAAAACTGCAGGAATCATACGACACCGTACTTCGTAGCTTAAAAGCATCCAGATTCGAAGCCGAATAACTTCGAGCTGAGGAATTTCGATCGGTGGATTGAGCAACGGCAGCGAATGAAACTGAAGTGACGGCAGCCATTGTTGGAAATCAAATTCAAGTTTTTAGCAAAAACTTGATTCAGAATGAAAAATGGTTCTCCATAATGTCTTTGAATAGAGGGAGAAAAAAGGAATACAAATTATGAGAGGAGTGGATTTAAGGGATTATCCACTTGTGTTTTTTCGGTTTTTTCGATTTTTGCAATTTTAATTTAAAAAATACAGCTAATGAGCTTTTGACACGTTGGTTTTAATTTGTGGTTGTTACATTTTCCATGGACTTATATGAAATAATGATAGTGAAACACTCCATGTGTCTTATTAGATCAATTTAAATAATTCTGGAAAACTAGTTAATAAACTTTTATCTATTGGCCCCAAAAAGATATGGAAGATTAATTGGAGGATAAAATGAACCCTAATAAAAGTCTCACATAGAGTTTTATTTTCAAAAACAGATTGCATAAAAATGATCTTTCCATTGGTTACTAACTCACTTATTACAACTTTACTGTCTTATATATTTAACTTTACTTGTTATGAAAATTAATAATATTATTCTCAATCTTACAAAAATTAAATTTTTTTTCCAACAAACCGGAGTTCAATGGTTTAAACTCACTTATAACTGACTCAACAGATTCCACCTACCCGATCAAGATGATTAGAATATATGAAACTCGACGAATCAGATCCCTGTAATAGATTCGATCCTACCACATATGAGATATTCTATAAACTACACAAATACCTGCAATGACTTGTTGTCGAAAGAAGATTCGAAGACAAAATAAATGTCAAATTAAGATGCAAATTGTCCATTATCGTCTATGTCAAACCTACACAGATACCTACAATAATCTCTACCGTTGTCGAAAGAAGAATCAAAGACAAAATAAATGTCCAATTAAGATTTTGAATTGACATAATAACCAATTAGTCAAAGTAGTCTACCAACTAGGTCGTCTCGGTCATTATATAGAAATACACTATGAATAACTGAATTAAATGTTCATTTAATACCTTTACAACCTCGAATCAAGAATAAGCATGAATATTGAACATGTTCTCATTGGATATAAATTGTTTATAACCAATTTTCATATATATGTTTTCCTATAATTTCTGTATAAATCTGACATTTGCTAATCTACAAAACTTTGTTGACATATTTACAGAGCAGAAAAAACATCAACAATAATGCATGTTCTTATAAGCGAAAAAAAAAAAGAGAAGCAAGTTAATTATTTATTTATTTAGAGAAAAAATAAAAATCTTATTTGAGATAAATGTTATGTGAAAGCCCATATGCAGTACCATCTTCCGTGGGCCCGTGGCCCAAACATCCAGGCTACTAAACGACGTCTTTTTTATATATTTTTCTCCTTTCCTATTTCCCAGAAAATTTATTTTTGCATGGGCCCCACAAGCTGCAAACGACAAACTAGGAAAGCCAATGAAACGAGACACGTGTTCTCATGGAGACGCCTATTGGTTGCATGGCGATGACTCACGCACTCTGCTTCAACATATACTCGCCACCTGTCCTCTTTCATGTTACAGCAATTTCCAATTTTACCCCCAATGACCATTATAAATATTTTCATCAAAGGCACTTCTGAGAATTCGAAAAAGACGAGAAATAGAAGAAAGAAAATTGGATAAAATGAGTTGCATCAGCAGATTATGTGTGGCGGCCGGCGTAGCGGTGGTGAACAGCCATTACGAACAAGGGCAGAAGCTCAAGTCCGGCCTCAAATCACTCAACCATGGCAAAAGCCGCTTCTTCTCCGGCGCGGATCTCCGACCTTTTTCCGGCGTCCTAAACTCCGATATCGGCGGCGGACGCGGCGGAGATGAGCAGAGGAAGCAGTCGGAGGAGTCTCTCCGCCAAGTTATGTACTTGAACTGTTGGGGACGGGGTTGAGCTCATTGTAAATCTGAGATGCCTGTTAGGGTAGAATTGCAATTTTGATGCTTGACTGAGATTTTGGAGAGGATGGACCGAGTTAACTCGGGGCTTGGGTTCTCAGGTGAAATGATGGAGTGAGCACTGAGTTGATATGGACTGGAGCTGAACTGAGAAATACTGAGAGATCGAGGACTCAGATGCAAATTTTGTAAAATTTTTGGGACTGATTTGATCCCTTAAAGAATGTGAGGGGAATGAAATGAATATGGATCATTTAACTCTTTCCTATTCTTTCTTTTGCTCTTGCTACAGAAAAAGTAAAATAAAAAAATTGAGAATTTGGAATATCTATGTTAAATAGCAAATTAAATTTAACTATATCTTAATTTGTGAATTATTATTTAAGTAGTGTGTAGTCTGATTAGCATATAAATACAATAAATTATATGAGATGGTCAAATGAAGATATAAAAGTCATATTTTTATAAATTCATATATGATGTATGTTGGTTACTTCATATACTAGTTAATAGAAAAAATGCATATTCTACCTTTTTATGTTTTTATTAGTTCCTTTTCCTATCTCCAACAAAAAAAAAAAAAAAAGGTTTTTCCCCCTTAATTGCGACAAGAGGTAAAAGTCAAAAGAAAAACGAAAGTGTAGGGCAAAAGTTAAAAAGGATTAAAAAGTAAAGGGGATGTAAGATAGAGAGAAGAAAGGGATTTTTCTATATTTGGACTTCATAAGGTCAATTGAATTCGAGATTTTCTTTAAAAATTAGTATAGTGAAGATCAAATGTTTTTTTTTCCATACTTAATATCTTAAGTTCGATTAAAACTTAAACCTTGTTTATTTATTGTTGACGTAAGATTTTGTATTGCACAAAATCCTAGCCTAACACCAAAAAGTCTGACCGGCTCGGGTAAACTGAACCGAGCAAATAATAAGAAAAAACCGAATAAAGTAAGAGAAAGACTGTGCCCGGTGCCTACTCGGGCAAATTTGCTAGGCTAGTTCTGATCTGCCTTTTCTGGCCAGACAGAACGTTTTTATTGTGAAAGGTGAGAGTAAAAGCTCTCTAATTGCAATGAATACAATGATTTTCGGATCCCCTTTTGAGATGGTTTAGGGCCTTATTTATAGGCTAAAACTAAGATACATTACTTGAACAATAAGAAATAAATCCCTAAGATCTAGGGTCTAAATAAGGTAAGATTTGATACAATCTTGTCTAAATCGGATACGATTTGATGTAAGATTTGTTTCCTTTTTTGTAGACTCACATAACTCTTCTCTGCTCGTTCGGACCTCACATCCTGGACGGTGTGGTCGGCTTCTCCAATTATGGTCGGCAACACTGATTGAACTGAGTCCCCAGGACCGCGGATCTACTGTGATTGAGTCAGTTATTCTGGTCGGCTCGACCATGGTGGGTACCATGTTAGCTCGGTTCGATCCTCACCCGGGAATCTGGTCTGGTCGGACGAGCAGGGTATCAACATTTATAATTACAGTATCTTATTTATTTATTTGTGGAATAAAATGTCATGTTTAAGAAATTTGGTGATATTATAAACCAAAAAGGTAGATAATACAGTGACCAAAAATATATATTTTTTCTAGAGGAACTAAAATCAGTCCACAACTTATAATTCAAATAAGAAACATGAGTCTGTGAAAATAGATTTAGTTTGTGACATGAAGTCTATTTCATGAATTATATTTGTGAGATTTTGCCTATTAGTATTTGTGTTGATTCATTTGTGAAAAACACTCTTTTTAATTCAAAGAAAAGCCCCACAAATTCCGTAAAATAAGCCCATAAAATCTTATTGGGGGTAATTTCCATTAAGCAAAAACATTAACGAGGCAGGCTCCTCGGTCAATTAATTAGACCCAGATTTTAATCTTAAAATCAAATCGGAGCGTCTATAATAGCCGTTTATCATCCAACGGCCACGATGGAGCGGGCTCACATAACGTTTATTTGAATCCCAACGGTCGAAAAACTAGCATTACAAAATTGTCCCTGTTTTCCCCCATTCTCTAGTTTCCAATCACCGATTATTACTACTCTCAAGAAAAATCTCACAAAAAATCAAGATTCGATAGCCATTTTCTTCCTCCATTGAAATAATTGAAACCCATTTGAGAAATAAATGAGTGTGGCGCAATTTCCAGACGCCATGGATCCTTCTGCAGATGTTCAAGTATGGAACAACGCCGCTTTCGATAATGGAGAAGTTTCTGAAGATCTGATGGGAAGCAAGCAATCTTGGGGCTCTTTGAAGTCGATATTCGGAAACCCCAAAGCCTCCTTCGATTCTGTTTCCGGTAAAGAAAATCAGGGTTATGCGATGGAGAATCAAGTCTCTTCTGTTTCTTCTTCTCTTAAATCTTCATCCACACCCTTCAAGCCTGTCAATGGCGACGAATCTATGGAGAAATCACGAATTAAGAGTGTTTTGAAGAAGGGTTTCGAAGAAACCCTGAAAGTGGAGAGTGGGAAGGAAGTTCGGGATGAGAAGAAGATCGATGAAGAAATCGAACAGATTGAGTCTCAGATCTTGAAATTGAATTCAAAACTAGAGGCTTTGAAGATTGAGAAGGCTGAGAGGAATGTGAAGGTTGTGGAGAAGAGAGGAAGAGTGGTGCAGGCCAAGTTTATGGATCAGAAACAGAGTGCTAAAAAAGGAGATGATAAGAAAAGGGTTGAAGAGATTTCAAGCATGAGTGGTAGAACCAAGGTTAATAATAGAAGGGGGATCAGTTTAGGGCCTGTGGAGATCATTTCTGGGGGGAGAAGAGGAATGAGTATGGGGCCTTCCGAGATTTTCGGGGCCACGAAATCGAGGCCATCAAGCAAGCAACAAGAGATTATGATTACCCCTCTTCAGAGTAGGAGAAAATCTTGCTTTTGGAAGCTGCAAGATATTGATGAAGAGAAAGGTGTGGATAAGGGGAAGGTTAAGAGTTGCAGTGTTAGTCCCAGATCAAGAAACGCTGCTTCGAAGGCTCATATTACGACGAGGCAAGCAGTGACAACGATTGCTTCAAGAAAGGCTGTGAAGAAAGAAGATGCAGTTATGAATTCAGTTCAGCCCAAGAAATTGTTCAAAGATGGCGAAAAGTCGGTTCCAGCTACTAATAAGAAGCCATTGAGGCCTGGAAGGGTTGTTGCTAGTAGGTACAATCAGAACACATCTCAGGCGTCAGCAATGAGGAAGAGGTCATTCCCAGAGAACGATAATGATAGGGTCGATAAGAAAAGGTCGTTGTCAGTAGGAAAATCGCAAGATGATGAGACTGAGAACAAGAATATAGGTAGTGAGAGTCGAGTGAAGAAGCGTTGGGAAATTCCTAATGAGATTGTTGTTCATGATAGTAGTGTGGGTGGAGAAAAGTCCCCTGAGTCTATTGTAGTTGTTCCTGATTTGCTTCCGAGGTTGAGGATTGCTCGTTGCACGAGAGATAGCCCACGAGACTCTGGACCTGCTAAGAAGGTAATTGAATTGATTGGAAGAAAGTCTTTTTTCAACATTGATGAGGATGTGGAGCCATCTGTTTGTCAAGCTCTGAGTTATCCTGATGAACAAGATGATGAAGAAAGTTAAGTGGGAGATTTTGCTGATTTTGCTTCAATTCTCATTCAAAGGTTCTCTGTGGTGGTGGTATATAGAATAAGTGGATTATAAGCTTTGTTTTCTTTATGAATTGTATTTTTGTTCTCTAGAGATTGATTGGGTCATCAAGCATACTTGTGCTTGTTTCTGGAAACTCATTTTTACATGTTTTTTTTTTCTTCTCTCTGTCTGTTCCTTTTGGATTGGTGCAATGTAATAATATGCAAGGAGAAATTTGAGTATGGTGTTTCATCTCGTATTTTCTTTATTGATTTCATGTCATGTGTATTGAAATAGTGTATTAGAGAAGCGTTAGAGCAAGAAAAACTTAATAGAAGTGTATGAAACTCCTTCTTGGCATTCATTTCAGATGCGATTTGAAGGTGTTCACTTGGGCTCCGGTTGCTATAAATGATCGTATTCTAAAGAGAAGTCATTATTCCCAGCTAGATTTTCATCAATGTTTGATCGACAGAACTTAATTTTAAAGAGGGTCTATGCTTAAACATTCTGCTTCACAGAACTTAATTTCGCCATTTCTCTGTCAATATAAACCAGTCTTTTTCTTTCTACAGATGAGTCTGCACACGCAATTAGGCTTCCACTACCTCCAGCAATCAAAGGATATGGTTTAATCAATCAATGGGATGGAATGATCATTAAACGTAATTTGGTCTTTATACATTTTTTCGGTAAATACCCAAGTACTATGACGAAGAAACGAAGTAGACAACTGGTTTTAAATGTGATATCAAGATTGTATATCTATTCCATTGAATTAAACAGCTTTCAAAATAAATCTATGAACAAAATCACCAGTTGTAAGAGAAGACAACATGGTATCAAATGAACAAGAAATGCTGAGGAAAGCTATGATGAAGATGATCACACTTTTAGTAAATATTGATTCTTCAAGAACAGAGGTGAACAGAAAAATACAAAATTTTACAAACAAACAAACAACACAATGATGATGATCACATCCATCACCAGGCCAAAAATACAATGAAATTACGAAAAAACACCATATAAAACGAGATGCTGTGATAAAATATTATATATATGGGATGATCAAAATGAAACCTGATGGAACAGAAACCACAGGCTTGGTTGAATCATGATAGCCATGGGAGAATTTTGCTTAAACAATAGAAAAAACTCACTCTTAGTTTTCCTTCTCTCTTTCCTAAATAGTTTTGATTTCTTCAAAATATAAAATAAAATTGTGAGTTGTGAGTTAAATGTATATTTTCTGTTACTACAACAAGATGCAACTGGCAACACAAAATTTTGAAGCAATAGACTCAATTGACGTAAGTAAATTCAATAATCAATATTTAGTCTTTGTTAAACAAGATTTCAGACAACACGTTTCTCATTACAGCCCTCTTTATAAACCTTCTGAACATCATACAATATGATCTCGAACAAAAATACAATAAGCATCATTTAAAAATATAATCTTTATTGTCCAAACTTGCACGAATTTCCATCCTCCTCTTGGGTGCTCAACTCCTTTTCAATGTTTGATAAGACCTATAGCTTAATGAAAATATACATATAAAAAGGGTCAAGTTTAACCTACATATAAAGAATTAAATTTCTGTCATAAAAAAAAAAAAAGAATTAATACAATACACACCATGCATCAATTCCATGATTCAAGTCATAAAAGGTCAAACATACAACAGAATTTTCAAATAAGTAGGATGAGTGTGAACTAAAAATTTGTATGTAGTGCTGTTATTTAACTCCAGTCTCGTGGCAAATTTCGAAAGAAGAAGCTGATGACAACACACACTATATGAGTTTTTCAGACACTAAACCCATCATTCATTTTAGGGTTTAGAGTATAGTGAAACTCAATTATATTTTGCAACAATATTTCATTTAAACTCTTTACAAAAGATATAAACACAAAAATTAGTAAATATGAAACAATTTATTTTGATTAGTCATACTTAGCTTTGCCTCAGTAAGTAGCTGTTGATCATTTGCAATATAGATCCACAAGGAGGTTCCCCCTGCAAAAGCAGGGACCTTGCTTCACTACAACTCATTTACTATCCAACAAACATCACTGGAAATTGTTAATTTCAATTTAACAATTTAAACTTGAAAATAAAATTCAAAGGAGATATAATATAGATTAATATATATTGAAATGAAAAGGCCAAGGCTCAGAAAATAAACAGCTTTTCTATCAAGAATTTTCTGAAGCAGAACTGGCATTAAGCTGTAAAAAAATCGTCACAGCCATGAACTTTCAAATCATGAAATAAAAAGCCAAAATTCGATTTTAACTAAAACAAAAAATCAAAGTGGAAATCATTAAAAAAACAGTTTTTTTAATATCTAGCGGATATTTTTAGAGGTGAAACAATGGAAAAAAGTGTAAACCCCCACGTGAATACCGCATGAAATGTATGCCTTAATGACTAGCTCTTTTTCTACTGATTATTATAGATTATCAGAAAGAAAGCTAAAGGTGTGGAAGGCATTTAAACAAGGAAGATAAAACAGAATTAAATTAGAATTTAGGCAAAACTTATGGCCGTCGATTTGACACAGGTTAGCCGTGGAGAAGAAGGTACAGAGACAAATCTGCAACACTAGACAGCGTTGTTCTCGCACGAGCATTTTGGGGCTTCTTTCTTCAGCCACGATTTTCAGGAGTCTGGGAGGCTACAGAAATTCTAGATTGGGAGTTTGTAGATCTAGGGTTTGTGATTGAAGAATATTTCAGGAGAGTAGAGGTGGAAGAGACGGGTATAAAGGAAGAAGGTTTAGGATTTTATAGAGAGAGAAACCCTAGAATTAATTGGGCCTATGGATCTTCAGTCCGAAGAATACCAAATGGGCCGGTTCAACCCGAACGGGTCATTGACCGGTTCGGTGAAAGTGATAATCGGAAATATCATTGAATCAGAAAAAAAAAAAAACATTTTGTTTAGTTGATTATCAATAAGATTCAAACTATTTGTTAGCTTGAGCAATTACTTATTTAGATCCTAAAGAAATTGCACATATAAAAAATTACACATCTCATCAGTAGTTTGTTTACCCGACTAAATAAAGACAAAATTAGTTTAAAAAAGAAAAAAGACAATTATTTTAATTTAAATTAAAATTGAAAAAAATGGCAGATGCCCGTAATTTTGTCTCTCAATTGTCACCAATCATCCATATCAGTCAGTCGTACCCTAATTCAACACCTTCTCTTCAACAGCGATTCGAAACCCAATCTATATGAGCTTCGATCGACCTCGAACTCCCATAATTTTAACAGCTGCAATTGGAATTAGCTGAAAAGAATTGATGCTGCACGAAATTTTAAATTCAGGTTTTTATTATTTTTTGAATTCGTTGAGCAGCGGGTATTCAACACCCACATGGGCTGTTTTGATCGCCGGTTTTTTCATCGTCGTCAGCCTCACCCTCTCCGTGTACCTTCTGTTCGAGCATTTATCCGCCTACAAGAATCCCGAGGTCAATTTTTGGGGATTTGTTTGAAATCAACTTTTGTGTGTGTGTGTGCGCGCGCGCGCGCGCGTGTGGCTTTTTTGGTTGATGTTCTTGTCTTGATGATGGCAGGAGCAAAAGTTTCTGATTGGGGTGATAGTGATGGTGCCATGTTATGCTGTTGAATCAGTAAGACTTTTTGTTTTTGTTGAGCTGGATTGCGGGAGGAGTTGTGTTTGATCATTAATGTCTTGTGATATTTAGTCTTCTGTGGATTTTACATTTTATATTGAGTTTGTGTTTCGAAGTATTTGTTGTTGGAGCATGAGGTCCCTGGAAAATATTTTCCTTTGCTTAAGGATTGTGTGATATGAAGTTATGTTGTGTGGAAGATTTGATATTGGGGTTAAAAGACCGATTAAAGTTCATATTTCTCACAAGATTGCTTGATTGATGATGTGAGTAAATATTTAATGAATCGTAATATTGCATTGTCCATTAAACAGAGTAAGCATTTTACTGATCCAATACTTTTAATTGCTTTCATTTAGAAATCTACTTGAGTCTGATGGTTATTGTAAATTTTCTCCATGAAGGTTTCTTATGGAAAGTATTAGAACTTTTTTTTTTTTTTTTTTTTGGTATTGTAAGGCCTTTTGTTTTTATATGTGCAGTTTATATCATTGGTACACCCAGCAATCAGTGTTGATATTGGAATTCTTCGTGATTGCTATGAATCCTTTGCCATGTATTGCTTTGGAAGGTATCTTGTTGCTTGTTTAGGTAAGCTTATCAAATTTTCACCTTAAAGTTGAATACATTGTGTGACTGTTATTCGTCAAGCACTCTCTGCAATTATTGTTGTTTGATTTGTGTCCATTTTAGCAGTCTTTATTCCTTCTCTTTTATAAGTGTGCAGGCTATTAAAGTCCTGTTTTCTGAAGTGCTCCTATACCTCATTTTAGTCAACATGATCACTATTCTTCCATATTTCGTATTAACCTAAAGTAACTTGCATGTTTTTATGGAAACAATCTCATTATATTCTCACATGCTAAATTAGGAGGAGAAGAGAGGGCAATTGAATTTATGGAGAGGGAAGGACGTGCAAGTGTAAAAGCACCCCTACTGGAACATGGACATGAAAGGGGAATTGTAAACCATCCATTTCCAATGAATTATTTTTTGAAGCCTTGGAAACTTGGTCAGTGGGTTTATCAGGTCATCAAATTTGGAATTGTCCAGTATGTAAGTTTACATCTTGGAAGGAAATGTTATGATGTTCTATTTACAACTCTTCCTATCTTTTTATCATGCAATGCCTGACAAATTCTGTAAATGTTCATGGCAGATGATCATAAAATCATTTACTGCCATTTCCGCAGTAATTCTTGAAGCTTTTGATGTATATTGTGAAGGAGACTTCAAATGGAACTGTGGGTATGTTACATCCTTTTGATTAATTTAATTGACTGGACACTAGAACTTGTTTTGTATTGCACCTGTTTGAACTTTTTATATAGATTGTGAAGGAGCCTTTAAATTGAAAGGTGGTAAGTTATCTTCTGTAGACTATTGCAATTTTCTTGGATATGTCACTGGATATCAATTACTCAAAAGATAGAAAGCTCATGTGAAGAGCACATTCTATTATTGAATATACCCATTAAAATAAATATGGACTTATTCGCTAATGTAATGGTGTTCTTTGGATGATTTTTGTTTTGCTTTTTTCCTAAAAAAATTTGTATGACATATGTGTCCTCTTTAACTATATATTATTATATCCATTGAATTCATGACCTACTTAAATAATACATGCAACATATGCATAGAAATTAACCAGACCACACATATATTATATGTTGTTTTCACTGTTCAGTTTCTTATATCTGCTGCTTCAGTTAGCCTCTATTTTTTTGCTTTGATTTTCTTCATGTGAGAAGTCTACTCAAGTGGAAGCTGGTAATACTGTTTGGTTAACATAAGTGAATAAATGAGAAGCTTCATAGCTCTAACAATGCTTGATTTCTTTCTTTTGTAGATACCCATACGTGGCTGTGGTTTTAAATTTCAGTCAATCATGGGCTTTGTATTGCCTAGTTCATTTTTATGCCATCACAAAAAATGAATTAGCACACATTAAACCACTGTACAAGTTCTTGACATTCAAGTCAATTGTGTTCTTAACTTGGTGGCAAGGTGTTGCTATAGCTCTTCTTTATGCTACTGGTTTAGTTAAAAGTCCAATAGCTCAGTCACTGCAGTTCAAGACAAGTGTTCAAGACTTCATTATTTGTATTGAGGTAATTGTTTTAATTTTTTTTTTCATTGTTGTTTAATACTTTTCTAAGTCTTTTATAAGTGAAACTGAGGGGAAAGGTGTTATGCTTCATGGACGTTTGCTAGTATGGCTTCTGGGGTTCCATTCTTAATCCTGACTGATTTGGTAGTGGATTCTTACATTAGTGACTGAAGCAAGCAAAGAATAACTTATATGAGGCTAGTTGAAAGAGGAAATTGTGAGCCATAACCCAATTTTAATTCTGAACCTTAGAACACTGATTCCTATATACTACCATATTAGATTCTAAATTAATTGCAATTTAAGAGTAAAATCAAATCAGTGACTTATTTTCAGAAAAAGTAGTAGGTTTAATCATTTTCCTTGTTAAGCCTGGAAGCTGGCAATGATATGCAAGATATGGTTTAAATAAATTCATCTTTTGCATTAAAAGTTGAACAGCAATGAAGAATCTTTAAAACATCATCCAATGTTAATTTATCATATTTTTTAATAGTTCACTGTGTCTTGTATTGTGGATTATGTATTTTGTATTTATTATGTTTGGATGTTTAAGTTTGAAGTTGTGTATTCATCCAGGACAGATGGGCATTGCTTCTGTGGTTCACCTTTATGTTTTCCCAGCAAAACCTTATGAGTTAATGGGAGATCGTTTTTCTGGAAGTGTTGCAGTGCTAGGAGATTATGCATCCGTTGATTGTCCTCTGGACCCTGATGAGGTTAGGGACAGTGAACGGCCCACAAAATTACGTCTCCCTCAAACTGATGTTAAGAGTGGAATGACCCTCCGAGAGAGTGTTAAGGATGTTTTTCTTGGAGGTGGTGAATATGTGAGTTCTTTCCTCTTCCAATTAATATTCAGTTTTTGTGAATTTGTTGGCATAGAAAATTAACAAAATTTCTATGTCCTCTGGAAGAAAACTTTTACTTGTATGGTTTAATAATCGGCAGTTTTAATATTCATTCTTATTTGATCATTTGTTTTACATTGTTGTTATTTGGTTAGTTCCTTGCATTCTTTTCTCCTGCAAATTGAGTTATCATCACCTATTTGGTAGTGGATGAAAACTTTCAGACCACTTAACTCCATTATGTATCTTTCTTTCATCGTCTAATCCATGCTGGATGCATTTACATTAGTATTTCAACACTTTGATTTGCAGATTGTAAATGATGTGAGGTTTACGGTCAATCAAGCAGTTGAGCCAGTAGAGAAAGGAATCACTAAGTTCAACCAGAAACTGCATAAGATCTCTCAGAACATAAAGAGGCCCGATAAGGGGAGGAGAACCAAGGATGACAGCTGCATTGCCTCTACATCACCAGCTCGCAGATTGATCAGAGGAATCGATGATCCCCTCTTAAACGGGAGCTTCAGTGACAGTTCTACTTCAAGGAGAAAGAAGCATCGTAAAAAATCTGGGTATACCAGTGGAGAAAGTGGTGGAGAAAGCAGCAGTAACGATCAGACCTTTTATGGCGGTTATCAGATTCATGGCCGTAGATGGGTTGTAAAAGAATAGTCGAGTCAAAATCGAATCACCGGGGTCGAGTCTTCTTTAACCATCGCATTGATGGCTGCGATTGCACATTCTTTCGATGATGAGAGGAAGGAATTATATTCAGTGGATTGTCACCTAGCTTTTATCCATTGATGATAGAAGAGGTGCTGCAAATTAAAAGGTCTGTAGATATTCACTTCTGTTAATGTTGAAGATTATTTACCTTGAAATTATTGTATAGAGAAAGACCTCTATATTTTGTCAAACTCTCATCTTGTTGATGCTAATACAGAAACAATTTTCTCAAGAAAATATAATTTTGAAAAAGTAAAAGTAAGTTACCTTGAGATGCGTATTGTTATTCTTTACTTAATGAAAATTTTTGGATTTCTACTTGTATATTGATGGTATTACGCTACATAAATGTGTATTGTAATCAACTCAAAGGATTACAAGCTTTTTACTCTTTCATACCTTGTGGAAAAATTACTTGATCCATTCTTTGGAATACCCACTAAGTAAGGATTATGAGTCAAGTTGTTGCACACAAAACAAGTGACCAAAAAAGTTAAGATGAGTTTCATCCTTTGGATCCTCTATTTTAATATATTGTTTCATTGGGTAATTTTATAAGTTTTTAGCCACTGCATATAACATTTATAATGATAATGACATGCATCACACGATGAAACATCATTTTATAAGAAACTAAAGCAGACATTGATCATAAAATTTACTAGCTGTTTGAATATTTCAGTTCATGTCATATTCGAATTTTATATTTTAGTTTAGTGATGCACACATATCTACATTAGGTGATGTTAAAATAGACACAAAATATGAAACCGTGTTAAAAAATTATAAAAGATGAAATTCGTTATCTACAATCCAAATTCATTTTTCATGAGTTAATTTCTGATTTTTGGATTATGAATCGATTCATTTCACGAAATAAAGATGACTTCTCAAGATCCTACAATGAAATAGAAATAGAATACAAAATAAATGATATCATTTTCCTTTAAAAAAAAGAGTGTGAGACCGTCTCACGAAATTTTAATGTATTGTGTGAGACGGGTCAACCCACAACTCAATTATCCACCATCCAAACCCTACAATTCACATGTTGTTTGTGGATAATGGGATTCCGTCTCACGGAAACTATCTGTGAGACCGTCTCACATGAGTTTTTGTATTAAAAAAATATGAGGATATCCCTCAAATTTGCCACATGGCAAAACTTATTAGCATTGCTTAATTATTTTACCAAAAGAAAATATTATTTTGAAAATAACAACTTTCCTAAAATGAAGTTGGCAAATACCCATTAACCCCAAATTAAATCCCTTAATATGCCGGCTAAGCTAAACAACATAATCTCAAATTACACTCCTCTCCACATATACATACAAACTCTATTCATAATATATATGACTGAAATTTCATTCTTGTATCCTGCTCCCAATTGTCCCTATCTCTATCCACTTCGAACCAGTCAAATTAATTATCAAATTCCTAAATTACCCCTCAAAGCATCTCAACTCTATACTAAAGCATAAGGAAAATATATAGAAATATAATATTCATTATGTGAATATGTAAAGGATCGATATAAGACAAGATGTATTTTACCGAATGTTTGATCGTCTATAAACCAATCCGACTCTCGAGATCTATATTACATGTTTTTAATAGTCTAAATTCAACTTGTTAGTCATCAAAATGAGTACTCAATTTAACAAATATATTCATGACTCATGAGATAGTCAGATCTTATTAGTCTAAATGAACTTAATAAATCTAAATTTAGAATTTTACACCAATGCATTGAAAAAAATATATCTTCTAAAATCTATTCCAAAAAATAACTTTAATTAGATACAAATGAAAAGATAAAATCATAGTATCATTTTACAAGTTGAGTCAACTCATAATTAATGAGTCGAATATCATCACATTTGAGATTGGCTAATTTATTATAGCAAATCTCGTTAGACGAATTATTATCAAATATAATTAAGCCTGATTAATTAGAGAATCATATTGGACCGAGTTTGATTCTATTGTTCATTAGGTCGTGTCACCTTGAGGAGGAGTGAGTAGTATTAGATATTTAAATTTGGACTCATATTGAGACTCAAGGGCATAAATGTCATTTAAGAGAATCCTAATCCTTAAACAGCCGGCTTTCATATCTATTTTGCCGCCACTTAATCAGTAACATTTGTTTTACTTCTCATCCATTTCTCCCAACAACCAACATCATCCTCTTCCTCCAAACTCTCCGATGCATAGCCACGGCGGAGCCGCCGCTCTCTCCGACCACTCCACGTCGAAGCCCAAGAAGCCCAAATCAAGAGAAGTAAGCTCAAGATTCCTCTCACCAACCCCCACTGATCAATCTTCAAACACTACTCATGTCCTTTCCCCACTCAAACAAAAGACCAGATCATCCACTGATTCAAGAAAGCACAAAAGCTTGGAAACCTCGGGCTTTCTTCGCGGGCTTTGGCCCGCATCCTCTGTCCCATCCCCATCCTCGACCTCGAAGCCCGCCACCCTCGCCGATTGTATCGGCAGCGATCGGCGCAAAGAAGTAGAAGAACGGAAATCAAGCAAAGAAAAACATGATCGGAATTTGCTGCTCCTCAATCGGCAAAGAAGCTGCACTGAATTCAGCAGGTTTGAAAATGACAAAAAGATTAGTTCTACTTCTGCGAAAGAAAATCACAATCCCATTTTTGGAGGGTCGTTGCGATACACAGGGAAGTTCAAATTTCCAAGAAAATCGTCAAAGTCTTCAAATTTACAGGATTTTGAAAACGATATCTTACCTGGAAGATTTTCAGTCGACGAGAATTCACTGAGAAAGAAATCGTTTTCACGAGGATTATCAGATTCCGACACCCAAGATTCCGAATCAGAATACAGCGACATATACTCCGGTGGAACGAGCTTGGACATTCCGGCGTCGTACATGGCTCCTACGGTGAGTTCAAGAAAACATGGCATCGACGTTCCCTCGAAATTCATGCATGATCTATCATCCAGGTCGCGACGATGGAGCGCTGATTCGGGCCTTAATCAGAAGCCCGTTTCTTCGAATAGTAATGATAATTCTCCCAAGACTTTCAATTTGAAGAGTGCAATGAAGAAGGGAAATTGGGCTCCTTCACCGGGCCGGGAGGGCTCTCCGCAAGCTCCCTTGGCTGATAGCAAGGGGAGGATGGCAGGTATCACGGGCTTGAAGCCGCCCACGAGCCCGTCTAGAGGGAAAGGAGTTGGAAATATTTTGAGCTTGGGCATTGAGTTCTTGAAGGGGAAGAAATCTTCTTCGAGTTCTTCGTCGCCACTCAGGCCGAGTTCAAATGAAAATGCTTATCATGAATTGAGATTGATGCATAATAGGTTGATGCAATGGAGGTATAGTAATGCTAGAGCTCAGGCTGTTAGTGGGAATGTCATCAAACAAGTAGAGGTATTATCAATTTTATATTTTAATCTCATATTTCATGTCAAATGTAACAACTTTATACTATATATACATATATTTTATTCTAAATGTTATGTTTTTTTTTGCAGAGAAATTTCCTACAAGTATGGAATGTCCTCATCAACCTTCAGCATTCTGTCTTACACAAAAAAATTCAGCTACAAAAGGAAAAACTCAACATGAAATTGAATTATATACTTCACTCTCAGGTGATTATATTATACAACATTTTTTTTTTCAATTTTTGTTATTAATTAAAAAATATTAATTTGGTATCTTAATTAATTATTTTGTTAATGCAAGCAGAATAGGGGGCTGGAAACATGGGGAAATATTGAAAGACAACATTCATCAGCAGTTTCTACTACTACAGATTGCTTGCATTCTGTTATTTGCAAGATACCCCTTGTCGATGGGGCTAAGGTATTTATTTTTCTTAAATGATGGCATGATTTTTCAAATTAAGATTGAGAAATGAAATAAAATACGAGATGAAGAAAAAGATATTGAAACGAGGATTGGTGTATGTAGGTTGAACCACAGGCAGCTTCAGTGTCTATTAGACATGCATCAGACCTTGCAGCATCCATCAACTTGATGTTGACTACTTTCTCACCATCGGTAATTTTTTTACAATGCAAGATGGGATTCCATAAACAACCATATATATATATATATGTGTGTGTGTGTGTGTGTGTGTGTGTGTGTGTGTGTGTGTGTGAGAATTAATTGGATGATGAAAGTTTTATTTTTATGTATTAGGTTGAGAAAAGTGTAGGAATATTGGCTGAATTAGCAACGGTGGTGATTCAAGAGAAGCAGCTGCTAGAAGATAGTTTGGAGCTTTTCAGAAACATTTCTGCATTGGAGGTCAGAAAATTTAATAATAATAATATGGTCTTAATAAAATAAAAAAATTATATTGCGAATGTTCTTGAAATTTAATTTTAATTTATGCGATTTTTTTTTTTTATGAATAGATACAAGAGAGGAGTTTGCAGAGTAGCATCATGCAATTAAGATTATTGCAGCAGCAGCAACAGATATTGGTATAAAAGGTCAAAATGCTATGTTATGTATATTAATTTTAATATTCCATCTCATATTTAGTTTTGAAATATGAGATAAAATATTAATTTAAATATATGGTCTCGTATGTGGTACAAGTACATATTGGTTTTACTATACTCAAGTAAATCTTGTAAGATATATGATTCCAAAATTTCTATCCAGAATATATGTGTATTTTATGGTAGACTATTTAACATATAATTATATATGGTATGATATACTTTTCATTCAAAAATTTGAATGGTTTGTATTGGATTTCTTGTCTATATGCATGGATTATCGGCTTCATAATTTATATCATTTTTATTTTGTTGTAAATTTAGGATTTTACCTATATACTCTGTTTGATTCCTTATAAATGACTTTTTCATTAATTGTAAATAATAAATAGTAAACATCATACAGTATTTCATAATTCAAACATTTGATGATATTTACTATGACCTTGACTCGACAAACTCATACATTGACCATCTAAACGTAAACGGATCATAGTTTGCTGGGAATCACATGAGTCAAAATATATAGATGATCCAAATCCAATGAAATGTATAAAAATAGTTAAAATGAGGAAAGAAAAATGAGGAAGCATAATTTTCTCCTATAGTAAAGAAGATCCACAGGCTAGTTTTGGCTGACCATTATCAGTGTCTAAATGCCTCTAATATTAGTCCCCCAATTTTTACTAAAAAATTGAATCCACTTTATTTCTTGATGAAGACTTGGCTTTTCCCACCTTTTCTTCTCCCTCCAATATACCATGCACCAAGGAGAGAGCAAGAAAAGCCGTTGGGACAAGCCCTGAACTCCTCACCCTCCTTTTTCCATTCCACCACCACTTCCGCCGCCCTCTGCCGCCACCTTCTCCGATCATAACCCCATACACAACAAAGGGCGGCCACGATGAACGATCTTTTCTCAACTTCTTTCAAGAAGTACGAAGCCGATGACCTCGAGTCAGGCGCCGACGCCCGCACCGAGGGCATCAACCTCGACAAGTTTTTCGAGGACGTCGAGAATGTCAAGAAGGACATGGCCGACGTCGAGAAGCTCTACAAGCAGCTCCAGGAATCCAACGAGGAGACTAAAACTGCTCACAACGCCACCACCGTCAAAGAGCTCCGCGCCAGGATGGACGCTGACGTGTCCCTGGTTTTGAAACGTGTCAAAATCATTAAAGGCAAGCTGGAGGCGCTGGAGAAGTCCAACGCCACCCACCGCCGCGTCCCCGGGTGCGGGCCGGGCTCGTCGGCGGACCGGACCCGGACGTCGGTGGTGAGCGGGCTGGGGAAGAAGCTGAAAGACATGATGGACGACTTCCAGGGGCTGCGGGCCCGGATGAACGAGGAGTACAAGGAGACGGTGGCGCGGCGCTACTTCACCGTCACCGGAGAAAAGGCCGACGAGGATCTGATCGAGAACCTCATCTCCAGCGGAGAGAGCGAGTCGTTTCTGCAGAAGGCGATACAGGAGCAAGGGCGAGGCCAGATCCTCGACACCATTTCCGAGATCCAAGAGCGACACGACGCCGTTAAGGAGATCGAGAAGAATCTGATGGAGCTCCACCAGATTTTCCTCGACATGGCGGCGCTGGTGGAGGCGCAGGGCCAGCAGCTCAACGACATTGAGAGCCACGTGGCGCATGCTAGTTCGTTCGTGCGGCGGGGCACGGACCAGTTGCACGAGGCGCGGGAGTACCAGAAGAATTCCCGGAAGTGGACGTACTACGCCGTTTTGCTCATCATAGTGCTTGTCTTTGTAGTTACTTTTCCCGTTTGGTCTAATCTAATGCTAGCTATGCTTTGATTTTTTATTTTTTTTTTCAATTTGTATCACTAAGTAATTTAGGTCACGAAATTTTGGGATTTCTTTGTACATCTTATGGGTGTGTGCATGTAGCTTCAAAATCATTTTGTTTTTGGCTTTTTTTTGAATTTTGTAGCTTCCAAATGAATTTTGTGTTGCCTTTCTAATTTTGAAAGGTTATGTATTTTGGTAGTTGATTTTTTTTTTCCTAATAGAAAGGCAGTGTCAATTTTTATACATGTATATATACAATAATTGCATTTGGATTCTATATAATTTGAGAAGGTCTTATGTGCCCCAACCAACTTCAGACCCGCCCCACCTACATATCCAGCTGTCTTTTTTTTTTTTTTTTTCTCTTAAACCCTGATTTCACATTGTTGCACGTCTTCTTCTTCTTCTTTCCCCCTTCTCCTCCTTCCTCTTCTCCCTTCTTCTCCATTTTTTCGGTGATTGCGACACCGTCGATTTGTTGTCCCGTCGCATCAAATCTAGCCCTTCTTTTTTCATCATCAACGACGAGCACCACACCTTCACCTCCATCGCGCATCTTCAGCATCAATCTTCATTCATCGCCGTCCTTACACTTTTCCCTCACCATCTTCACGTCTATCAAAACCACCGTCCATCACCCTTCATCTTCATCTCTGCCCGATTCCAGAGACCTACCTCTCACCCCTAACACAACAAATATGTAGCACAACACTGCCATATCAATTCTCTATCTTCCAACCCATCAATCCACCGTCTTCTCTTTCCACCAAAAAAGGTCAACTACCACCCTTCAATTCCAACATTGGTTCTGCAAATTCACAAACCCCAAGTTTCAATTCCCCACCGACTAAATTTATTAATTCACAGCACCTAATATGGATTCCCAAATTAAATATTTCCCCTCATCATTTCAGTCACAATGCACCACTCACAATTTGTACGGGGAGGTTTGGAGTTTTCATATTACTGAGAATGGGTTAGGGATTTGGTTCTTAGAGAATCAGTTAGGAATTTGGCTCTTCATTCTGATAATACCTTATAATACCTTATAATGTAATTATATAATACCACAAAGGTAAATATGTGATATTTTAAAGGTATTTATGTGATACCTTGAAGGTAAAAATGTAATACATTAAGCGTATGTATAAAATACTTTAAACGTATTTATGTAATACTTTAAACGTATTTATGTAATACTTTAAACTATAAATATTAATACCTTAAAAGTAAATATGTAATACCTTAAATGTGTTCATATGTAATACATTATACTATAATCATTAATATCTTAAAGGTAAGTATGTAATACCTTAAAATGTAATACCTTATACTATAAAAATTAATATCTTAAAAGTAAATATGTAATATCTTAAAGGTGCATACATAATACCTTATACTATAAACATTAATACCTTAAAGGTAAATATGTAATACCTTAAAAATTCATATGTAATACCTTATATTATAAGCATTAATACCTTAAAGGTAAATATGTAATACCTTAAAGATGCATATGTAATATCTTATACTATAAACATCAATACATTAAAGAAACAACATTAACAATTATTCAACATTGTTAAAAATCAAGAAATGGGAATCATCCAAAACAATAAACAAATACCAAATTTTCGAAAATTCTAATTAAACAAAAACCAATAAAAGAATTACAAAACATTTTCACATTGAGATATAATCCCAACTTTCAAAAGGGATCCACTAAAGGACAATAAAAGCTCCAGAAAGAACTGAAATTTGAGCAAAATATAATCAAGCATTCCCAGCATAATTTCTAATACATTCACCATTGATAGCATCAGAAACAAGTACCCCATCTCCGAGCCAATTGTCGAGGCCAACATTCCCAAGTTCCAACCTCAGAACTTTTAGATTGATGTGAGCTCTGAAGATTTCATCCACATCTTTGCTATTCAGAAAATTGATCGACAATTTGAGGCCCTACACCACGAGAGAGGAGAAAAATGAAGAAGCTGAAGGAGACCACCTAAAAAACAATGAGCTTCTTCATCACGTTGACACCGGCGTCTCAGGAGAAGCGATTTTCGAGGTTGTGCTACCCCGAAGTGGTGAGAGAGAGGCCGACGACGATGACCATTGATGCTCAACAAGAGAGGTCCTTGCAAGAGAGAGAGATCTAGAAGAGAACCTGGTGGTGGAGGAGGATCTGCCGCCGGAGTAGGTTCTCGGCGGCAACAACAGAGTGTTCCTTCGGATCTGCAACAAAGAGAAAGGAAAACAACGTAGAAAGGAAGAGAGAAAGAATGACCGTAGGTGAAAAAATAAGAGAAAAAATAAAAAAAATCAAAAAATATGTATCTGCTGACCATTTTCTAATTGGGGCAGGTTGGAACACGAATCTAAGATTGTGTCCCGGGTACAAAATTGTTTGCCATATAATTTAACAATTTGAGTTCAAAATATATTTGATTGAGTGATCTCTTTGGTGATTGAGTTCAATCAAATTAAGACTTTCAAATCGATTGAGACAAAAGTTTAAATGAAAAGTTCTTACCTTAAAAATGAATGGATTTTCAGAATCTTATATCCTATTTTTAAATAATTTTCTACAATTCCTAATAAAGACATTTATATTTTCAAAATAAAATAATATAATATTATCTATTTTTTCATAATGTGATAGTGACATCTTAAAAATAATTATATCCTATAAAATCCCAAATAAACACAATATTATTAAAATTTATTTAAATCTCAAATCTTGACTTGGAAATCTCTCAATCTTTTTTAGGTATGATTAATTTAAAAAATCCAGTAAAATCATGTTTTTTTTTTTTCAATCAACACTTAAAAAGAACTTTTGCCAACCAACGAGTTGGGAAAGATAGCTTTGGGCCAGCCCAGAAATTTTCATGATAAATATGTACTTTTGTTTTTTTTTCAATCAACGCTTAACAAGAACTTTGCTAACCAACAAGGTGGGCCGGGTAGTTTTGGGCAAGCCCAAAAAATTCCAGCATAAATACGACGTTGTGAGAGTCCCTCTACGTTTTCCTTACCTAGTCATTACGGGTATGTTTGGACTGAACTTGATCCGTTCGAATTTTCGATGGGTTCAGTCGAGTCCATGTTTGGATGATCCTACTATCTACTCTACGTTTTCTATTGTTTTTAACAATTCTTAATAAAAATATTTATTTTTTTATAATTTTCAATAAAAACATATATTTTTTCTACAATTTTTATATATATAAAAATGATATTTTAACTATAATTTTACTTAAAATTCAATACACAAAATCTTTTTCAAATGAAAATCTAACAAAAGTCACCTGTGCAATCCAAGCATACCCTGCAAGATCAATCTGGTTTGTTTCGATTCTACACGTTCTCGGTTGTCCAACGTTCGATCTCCCAAATTCGACAGGTTACAACCAATGGCTACCTCATTGGCCGCTACGACGGCTCGCAAAGCCGCAAATCTCACTCGGCTCTCAACTTCTAACCCATCGGCGACTCAAGCTTCTTTTCTGATTTCCCACCGTGGTCTCGCCGGCTCCGCTGGTATTGATTTGAAACCAACGTTTCGACAATTCATTTATTACGATATGGATGTGTGACCGCAAATTATACTATTTATCTGGTTTCCCCTCTTTTGATTTTCATCTGTGGTTAGGTTTTCTAATCAAATGGATTTTCGTTTTCAGATCACCACGGGCCACTAAAGATTGATTGCTGGAAAGACCCAATGAGTCCATCACAGTGGAAGGAAGAGCATGTGAGTTCATATTTATTGATGAATTTGTAATTTACTATTCACATATAGTAGCATAGGTGCGATAGATTTGCATATTGATCAGCAAAAACACGAGGATACATCAGGAGTGAAAATTCTGTACACTAGACAACGAGCAGGAACATCGTGGCTAACTCATTTATAAACTAAAGCTACATACACCATTACATTAAACTAAAGCTGCATACACCATTACATTAAACTATTGAAATGTAGCTATGATTACTATTTCGACTGACTCATGCTCAGAAAATTCTGTAGTACTAAACAATGAATAAAGGGATGAGATTCTTATGCATTAGAAGAATACAGAGTTGAGCAAATATTATTTCACCAAAAGGGAAAAATAAGAAAACCAAATCAGTTGTTATCTGTCTGCTATATGTGATGTTGGTGCTAATTGGACATTGATTTTTCATGATGCTGGTCCATTACTTGTTTTTGTTTCGTTCATCTCGTTAATTGAGTGTGAATAGGAGGTACTTGTATTCCACATCCCCTTTCACCCACATTAAAGTCTGTATTATAGTTTGAAGTGTCTTGTTTTTGGCCTCTGGGAAATGATTTCAAATATTCAAATATGCAAATGCTGAATATAAAGTCTTAAGCTCATATGTTTTGTAGTCTTTGTTCATTGATCCCAAAATTTTGCGTTGGAAGTATATTACCTTGTACCGCTAAAATGCTTCTTCTTCATTTCCATCCATGATTAAAGAACTTTACAATTTCACCAGAGTTTTACTTTATAGTTACATTTTCTGGCACCATGTAGTTTGTGATTGTCTCTTTAGCTGGATGGGGTTTGCTTATCACCGGTGCATACAAATTCTTCACAAGAGGCAAGAAGGAAACAGACGAGGTACTCATTTTAGGGATGTAAACAAACCATCATTATCTTCACTTTCAGAATGAATAGGAAAATGTGCATAATCATAATGAGTTAGATGAGACATAGGTTGTTCACGTGGATACTCATGATATGCATTGGATAAATCTCGATCAACATATCATGTTGAGCTTGTGTGTGACGGTAGTTCTTGATCATGATGATAATATCCAAATCCTCGATATCCTGTATTGTCAGAAGATTCATAATCATGGTACCCAGCACTAGTAGGAAATGAATTCACACTATGTCTTCCACTAGTATAACTAGAAGATCCATATCCGTGACTAAGATTGCCGAGCTCCAACCGAACCATAGCTATACTCTATATTCTGAGGACCATAATCAAATGTATACCCTCCTAACCCAAGACTTTGCATTTGGTGATCCACATTTTCATATCTTCTAGAAGTTCCACCAGAATATAATTGATCGGTCCCACTTGAGAAGTCTTGCAATGTTGTTTTGTAAATTTTACAGCTTTTTTGTCAATTTTACAGCTTTATAATGATGTTTTGTCCGTTATAACGTCGCGTAACACCGTTACGGGCGTTATCACGTCGATATCATACCCAATAATGTAGTTGGCCGTTTTTTATCGAATCAGTGACGTGGAGGTGGCCGTTACCGTTACGTTAAGGCCGTTAGAACGCCGTTACTGCGAACCATTAGAGCCGTCAAAATGGGTTGGGCCCGTTGGGCCAGCCCGCACCGCACCGCCAAAAGAGAGGGTTGGGTCAAGCATTTAGGAGCCCGCCAAAAGGCGGGCCTCGGCGGGGCGGGCTTTTGGCGGGCCAGCCCGCGGGCCAAGTGGGTTGGCCCGCCTAATTTTTTTTTTTTTTTTTTACACATGTATGAAATATGTATAATAATGACACAAATTACCATCTAATGCAAAGTAATGATGTTTAATATATTAAATTTGGTCACTTATTTATATTAATGAAAGAATTTTTAAAAAAAATTTGTTTTTTATAATTTGTGTTTTATATTTTACATGTAATCAATGCATATAAGGTTGAATAAAGGGTAAAAAATATTATTAATATTATCTCTTTTCTTTTAGAAAAGAAAAAAAAATTAAAAAATTAAAAAGAAAAAAAAATTAAAAATTCAAGTGGGTTGGCCCGCCCAACCCACGACCCACCGGTGGGTTGGGCTGGGTTGGGATTTGAAGGCCCGCCCAATAAAAAGCCCGCCCCGCACCGCCCTGCCAAAGGGTGGGTTAAGGTGGGTTGTGGGCCGGCCCGCCCCGCCGGCCCGTTTCGACAGCTCTACGAACCATGCTGACGTGTCCCTGGTTCTGAAACGTGCCAAAATCATTAAAGGAAAGCTAGAGGCGCTGGAGAAGTCTAACGCCACCCACCGCCGCGTCCCAGGGTACAGGCCGGGCTCATCGGCGGACCGGACATCGGTGGTGAGCGGGCTGGGAAAGAAGCCATAGTTCACCGTAACGGTGATATAACGGTCATGACAGCCTTAACGTAACGGTAACGGCCACCTCCGCGTCAATGATTCAGTTAAAAACGATCGGCTACATTATTGGGTATGATATTGGCGTGATAAAGCCCGTAACGACGTTACGCAGTGTTATAACGGACAAAACAGATTTTAACGGGTATAAAAGCGGAGATGACAGATAGATGATTGAATTTCAATACTCTATATTCTTTTTTCGATTGAATGTAATATTCTTTATACATGTTTATTATATATGAGTATATTAATATGTATATATACAGTATATCAACTTATTAAGTACAAATGTATCATTGCAACTTGAAAGAATAATAGTGAAAGAAGCTGTACAAAAGCTGATTAGTAATTTAGTAGGCTTTGATACCATGCTTTCTTAGAATATTATTAGAGATAAAAATAAAGCTGCACAAAAGTGAAAGCTTTAAAATTGACAAAAATAAAGCTGCAATATCTTGTATTATCTATTCACTGCACAAAAGTGAATTTACAATGTCTATTTCACCTAGTATGTTGATAAAATTGAAAACTATAACTTTATCTCCAAGAATATTACCTCAGTCGACACCAACAACTACCACTCTTGAAATAGATATAACCAAAACTTGAAAACTTCACCATATTTTCTTACCCCCTCTGCAAACTAGTTGAAAGAGAACACCAAAACCTGAAAACTTCACCATACTTTCTTACCCCTCTGCAAACTAGTTGAAAGAGAACGCGAAGTTGGAGGAGAGCTGCAAGATATTTAAAGATAAAAATACCAAAAGTAAGATAATACAAGATATTTAGTATTTGATTTTGAGCGACAAGTTCTATCAGTTAATTCATTTTCCTTTTGAGTGACAAATGAATAATATTTTTACTTTGGAAAATTTAACATAAAACATTTATACTGTTGATGATTAGATCACTAATCAAGCTCACAATGCACACTTCAAGATCAAGAACAATCTCAGAACTTCCAGCTCAAGAACACACCTCAAAGTTTTAAGAAATATGAACAAGAATTGAGAACAAAAACGCGATCAAGAACACAAGAGAATTACGTGGTTCAACCCCTTTCCACTGGGTCTACGTCCACAGCAAGAATCAGAGCAATATTATTCAGAGAATTCGCAGAGAAAATACAGAAAATGAAATCGCAGAATAGGGTTTAGCTAACTATGAACCCTAATATATAGAACTCTCTAACCTAACGTCGAAACTAATTGAAACTACAATCAAACATAGATGATAGCATGCTAAACAAAAGCCCTCTGTCAATTTTGACAGATCATAAACGGATCTACACGACTTAACCGAATTACACTCGATCTTGCACAGAAAACCCTAAAATAACCTTAGGAGCCATTTTCTCATGCAATTGACTTCTGCAACTGATTTTCGCGCGTGATCTCTTCTGTTTCAGTTTGTTATTCATCAGTGTTGTTAGTAGACTCCATCAGCTTCATTTCCACATCATTTCCAGCTAGATTCCACGTCAGCAGCTCAAGCTTGCATGCATGAAAGATTTTCTCTCTTCAATTCTCCACCAATCTTGAATGCATATACTCTGATCCCTGTATATCACAACACTTAACTAGAACAGATGTTAGTAGTATGACAAGTTAGGATATTAACCAACTTCATACAATGTAACAATTTCGAGCTACTCAAAGATTTTGTCAACATGTCAGATGGATTGTCTGATGTGTGAATCTTCATGACTTTGATGAATCCTTTCTCAATAATATCTCTCACAAAATGTAGTTTTACATCAATGTGCTTACTCCTCTCATGAAACACTTGATGTTTTGCAAGGTGTATAGCACTTTGGTTGTCACAATATATCTGCAATTTCTTTTGATCAATTCCCAATTCAAAGAGTATATCTTTCAGCCATATACCTTTCTTGATTGCTTCAGTCATTGCCATATATTCTACCTCTGTAGTAGATAAGGCTACCATCGATTGTTGAGTACACTTCCAGCTTATAGCTGTGCCAAATAATGTAAAAACATAACCAGTGAGAGACTTCCTTGTGTCTTTGTTAGCTCCAAAGTCTGAGTCAACATACCCCACCAGAGCATTTAGTTCATCAAAGTTGTTGTCTTGTCTTTCAAACAATAAACCCTTTTCTGTTGATCCCACCAAATATCTCAGCATCCATTTCAATGCTTCCCAGTGAGTTCTTCCTGGATTGGCCATAAACCTGCTGATTTGGCTCATTCCATAAGCTAGATCAGGCCTACTACAAACCATGGTGTACATTATACTCCCTACTGCACTGGCATAGGGTACCTGTTCCATGTACTTCTTTTCTTCAGGTGTAGTTGGACACTGATTAGCTGATAAGTGAGTATATTGTCCCATAACAGTAACCGAAGGTTTTGCTTGATGCATATAAAACCTTTTCAGAACCTTAGCTATATAATCAGACTGATTTAGGCTTAGTTTTCCAGCCTTCTTATTTCTGAATATATCCATACCTAAAATTCTCCAAGCTTCTCCTAAATCCTTCATCTCAAATTGTGATTTCAATTTGTTTTTCAAGTCTTGGATGTGATGTTTATACTTGCTTGCTATCAACATGTCATCCACATAGATAAGAAGATAAGTGTGAATCTGTTCTCCTTCCTTTCCTAAATAGACACAACTGTCATATGAACATCTTACCAGACCAATACTTAGAACATAATCATTGAATCTTTTGTACCATTGTCTTGGACTTTGCTTTAATCCATATAAAGACTTCTGTAATTTGCATACCTTGTCTTTATTTTCTGGAAGAATGAAGCCCTGCTTCATATAAATGGTTTCCTCTAGATAACCATGTAGGAAGGCTGTTTTAACATCTAACTGCTGAAGTTCCAGATCCCATTGAGCCACCAAAGCTAGCAAGATTCTGATAGAACAATGTTTGACTACTGGAGAGAAGATCTCATTAAAATCCACTCCCTCCTTTTGAGTAAAACCTCTAGCTACAAGTCTTGCTTTAAATCTGATAGTTTCTGAACCTGCAACTTCAAGTTTTTTCTTGAAAATCCATTTACTTCCTATTATCCTTTTGTTAAGGGGATTATCAACAAGGATCCAAGTTTGATTCTTCTCCAATGATATCAGTTCTTCATTCATGGCCTCCATCCATTTCTCCTTTTCCTTAGATAACATGGCTTACTTGAAATCATGCGGTTCATCATAACTGATATCCTGAGCCACAGCCAGTGCATATGAAACTATATCAGCTTGTCCAAACCTTGTAGGTGGATGTACTCTTCTCCTTTCCCTATCCCTAGCCAAGCTGTAATTTCTTAAATCTGTATGGCCTTGAATTTCCTCATCAGATTCAGATTGATCAGTGTGAGCTTCATCTTGAAACTGATGATCTTGAATTTGCTGGTTTTCAGTATGCATTTGCTGATCTTCAGAGTCATTTTCAACCTCAACTGGAGTTTCATCACTATTAATTTCATTTCCTCCACCTTGATTGTTAGAGTATCCCATTACTTTTTCATTAAAAACAACATCTCTGCTTGTAAAGCACTTCTGATGCCCAGCTTCCAAACACCAAAGCTTATAACCTTTAGTTCCAGTTGGATAGCCTATGAAAATACATCTCAAAGCCCTTGGTTCAAGCTTATCTTGCCTGATATGTGCAAAGGCTTGGCAACCAAATATTCTGAGATGAGAGTAACTTTGAACACTACCATACCATAACTCATCAGGTGTTTTAAAATTAATAGAAGAAGCAGGAGATTTATTTACCAAATAAGCTGCTGTTGTAACAGCTTCTCTCCAAAAAGATTTTGGCAATTTTGCATCTAATAGCATACATCTCACCCTTTCAAGTAGTGTTTGATTCATCCTTTCGGCTATTCCGTTTTGTTGAGGGTTTGAAGCCACTGTCCTATGCCTTGTTATTCCTTTCTTTTTGCAAAATTCCTGAAACTCTAAAGACAAAAACTCCAAACCATTGTCAGTTCTTAAATGTTTGAGAGTGTTACCTGTCTTGTTCTCCACTTGTGTGAGCCAATCTCTGAAGACCTTGAAGGCTTCATTCTTGTGTTTTAGAGTGTATACCCACACCCTCCTGGAATAATCATCAATAAATGTGATGAAGAACCTTGCTCCACCATGAGTGATAGACTTTGATGGCCCCCATATATCTGAGTGAACATACTCAAGGGGTTTGGATGATGTGTGCTTTCCAGTTCCATAGGGTTGCTTGGTTGACTTTCCTAAAATGCATTGCTCACAAAACTGTAACTTAGTGATAGTATTGTTTCCAAGCAATCTTCTCTTTGAAAGTTCTTGAAGTCCCTTCTCTCCAATGTGGCCAAGTCTTTTGTGCCAAATCTTTGTTTCATCTTCACTCATAGCTGCAGAAACTTTTCCTTCTACAGTCGATCCGAGTAAGATGTACAAACCATTACATTTCTTTCCTTTTAGAATGACTTTATCATTCTTAGAAACCTCAATCATTCTTTCCTTTATACTGAACTCATAACCTGCAGAATTAAGGCAGCCAAGTGAAATAAGGTTTCTAGTAAGATCAGGTATGTACCTTACTTCAGGGAGTTTCTTGATACTTCCATCATGAAGTTTAAGGGCAATTACACCAATTCCCTTTACTTTACATGCTTGATCGTTTCCCAATAAAACTGATCCACCATCTTCTTCTTTCATTTCTTGGAACCATCCTTTCACTGGACACATGTGAAAGCTGCAACCTGAGTCCAATACCTATTCCTTTGCCATACTTGAAGAGGAAATACACAGCATATCAGCTTGATCATAGCTGTTCTCAGTTACAGCTGTTTCTGGTCCTTTTCCTTCATTCTTCATCTTGTTCTTCTCTGGGCAATTCTTCTTTAGATGTCCTACTTTATGGCATGAAAAACACTTTCTTGTTTCAGTGGTTTGAGTGCCATTGATCTGCTTCTTTTTCTTATCCTGATTCTTCTTATTCTTCCTCACATTCAATCCCTCACCTAATGGTTGAGTCTTAGTGCTTGAACCACTTGATAGAACCTTTGATTTTATAGAGTTCATCACCTGTTCAAGACTCAAAGCCTCAGATCTGCCATAGATCAATGCACCTTTGAAAGAATCCAAAGACTTAGGCAAAGAATTCAGCAGCATTAAAGCCTTGTCTTCATCCTTGATCTTCTCATCTATATTCAGTAAATCATCAAGTATCTTATTGAATTCGTCCAACTTCTCAGTGATTAGCTTTTCATCATGGATCTTGAAGTTCAATAACTTCTGCTTCAGGTATAATCTATTCGCCAGGGATTTGGTTAAGTATAGCTCATCCAATTTGGCTAAGATCTCCAATGCAGTAGATTCCTTGCATACCTCACGAAGAGCTTTATCAGCAAGACAAAGAATAATCATGCTCCTTGCTTTCCTTTGAATTTGAGTCTCTTCTCCTCTGATAAATTCGCTGATGCTGAATCCTCCATGATAGCTTGTTCCAGATTGTTTTGAATAAGCAATGCCTCCATGTGAACTTTCCACAAACCATAGTCACCTTTACCATCGAATTTGCCGACTTCCATCTTCATTGATGCCATGGTCTGATTCAGAAGCTGATCTTCCCACAGTCGGCGCTAGTTGTTGATGATTAGATCACTAATCAAGCTCACAATGCACACTTCAAGATCAAGAACAATCTCAAAACTTCCAGCTCAAGAACACACCTCAAAGTTTTAAGAAATATGAACAAGAATTGAGAACAAAAACGCGATCAAGAACACAAGAGAATTACGTGGTTCGACCCCTTTCCACTGGGTCTACGTCCACGACAAGAATCAAAGCAATATTATTCAGAGAATTCGCAGAGAAAATACAGAAAATGAAATCGCAGAATAGGGTTTAGCTAACTATGAACCCTAATATATAGAACTCTCTAACCTAACGTCGAAACTAACTGAAACTACAATCAAGCATAGATGATAGCATGCTAAACAAAAGCCCTCTGTCAATTTTGACAGATCATAAACGGATCTACACGACTTAACCGAATTGCACTCGATCTTGCGCAGAAAACCCTAAAATAACCCTAGGAGCCGTTTTCTCATGCAACTGACCTCTGCAATTGATTTTCGCGCGTGATCTCTTCTGTTTCAATTTGTTATTCATCAGTGTTGTTAGTAGACTCCATCAGCTTCATTTCCACGTCATTTCCAGCTAGATTCCACGTTAGCAGCTCAAGCTTGCATGCATGAAAGATTTCCTCTCTTCATATACTGTAAAAGATGTTTTATGGTTTGTAGTGAGAAAATTATCAATTATCTCTTTCAATATTCGAAGTCTTTACTTATCTATTTATTAACATTTATATTAATAAGAGCATTTAATATCAAACAATTGTATGAATGACATGAGTCCATACGGTTCTTACTTTTATATATATAATAATAATAAAGATGCTATATATTTTTCATGCCGAACAACTTTAAATTCTATTTAATTTCTAGCATTACAGGTGATATAATTATTATACAGTAAAATTATAGTGAAATACTAGTAAAATCATATATAAATAATGTTCATGAAGTTCTAGAAATTTTAGAGTTTTTTTTTTCTTAAATTGTCCGTTACAGCCGCGAAATCTCCGCGAAATTGCAATGTAACCTTAACGGTGGTCACCGCGACAGTGACTGCGACCGTTACAGCGAACTATGGAAGAAGCTGAAGGACATGATGGATGACTTCCAGGGACTGCGGGCCCGGATAAACGAGGAGTACAAGGAGACGGTGGCGCGACGCTACTTCACCGTCACCGGAGAAAAGGCCGACGAGGATCTGATCGAGAACCTCATCTCCAGCGGAGAGAGTGAGACATTTCTGCAGAAGGCGATACAAGAGCAAGGGCGAGGCCAGATCCTTGACACCATTTCCGAGATCCAAGAGTGACACGACGCCGTTAAGGAGATTGAGAAGAATCTGATGGAGCTCCACCAGATATTCCTCGACATGGCGGCGCTGGTGGAGGCGCTGGGTCAGTAGCTCAACGACATCGAGAGCCACGTGACGCATGCTATTCGTTCGTGCGGCGGGGCACAGACCAGTTGCATGATGCGCGGGAGTACCAGAAGAATTCCCGGAAATGGACGTACTACGCGGTTTTGCTCATCATAGTGCTCGTCTTTGTAGTTACTTTTCCCATTTGGTCTAATCTAATGTTAACTATGCTTTGATTTTTTTTTTAAATTTGTATTATTAAATTATTTAGGTCACCAAATTTTGGGATTTCGTTGTACATCTTATGGGTGTGTAGCTTCAAAATCAATTTTGTTTTTACCTTTTTTGAATTTTGTAGCTTCCGAATGAATTTTGTGTTGCCTTTCTAATTTTGAAAGGTTATGTATTTTGTTAGTTGATATTTTGTTTTCTAATAGAAAGGCAGTGTCAAATTTTTATACATGTATATATACAATTACTGCATTTGGATTCAATATAACTTAACAATTTGAGTTCATAATATATTTGATTGAGTGATAGTTTTGGTGATTGAGTGATAGTTTCGGTGATTGAGTTCAATTCAATTATAACTTTCAAATAGATTGAAACAAAATTTAAGTGAGGAGATCTTCAAAATAGTACCTTAAAAATGAATGGATTTTCATAATCTTACATCCCACCTACTTTTTTTCAAACTTTATGACTTACTTTTCTACAATTCCTAATAAAAATATTTATTTTTTCAAAATAAAATAATGCAACATTATCCTTTTTTTCTGTAATGCGATGGTATCATCTTAAAAACAAATAGGGTATGTTTGGATTGGACTTGGTCATCCGGATTTTGGATGGATTCAATCCAATCCATGTTTGGACAAGGATTATTAAAATCCTACTACCTACTCGACTTTTTCTACTACTCCCAATAAAAACATTTACTTTTTCTACGACTTCAAATAAAAAAACATCTACTTTTTCTACAATTCCCTATGTGAAAATGACATTTTAACTATAATTCTACTCAAAATTCAAACTCACAAAATCATTTTAAAGCCAAAATCCAAATTTGCAAAAGCCACCTTAAGTCCAGTCCAAACATACCCTTATTTTCTATACAATCCCAAATAAACACAATATTATCAAAATTCACTTAAATCTCAAATCTAGACTTATAAATCTCTCAATCAAACTACATTTTTTTAAAAAATATGATTAAATAAAAAAAAAACCAGTAAAATCATGTTTTTTATTTTTATTTTCAATCTACACTTGAAAAGAACTAATGCGAACCAATGAGGTGGGCCAGATAGCTTTGGGCCAGCCCAGAAAATTTCAGGATAAATCTGTACTAATTAAATCTTTTTTTTTTTTTTTTTTCAATCAACGCTTAGAAAGACTTTGCTAACCAAAAGGTGGGTCGGGTAGCGTTGGGCCAGCCCAGAAAATTCCAGAATAAATACGTCGTCGTGAAAGCCCTCCTACGTTTTCGTTACCTTGTCGTTACAAGATCAATCTGGTTTGTTTCGATTCTGCACATTCTCGTTTGTCCAACGTTCGATCTCCCAAATACGACACGGTTACAACCAATGGCTGCCTCATTGGCCGCTATGACGGCTCGCAGAGCCGCAAATCTCGCTCGGCTCTCAACTTCTAACCCATCGGCGACTCAAGCTTCTTTTCTGATTCCCCGCCGTGGTCTCGCCGGCTCCGCTGGTATTGATTTGAATCCAACGTTTCGACGATTCATTTATTACGATATGGATGTGTGACCGCGAATTATACTATTTATCTGGTTTCCCCTCTTTTGATTTTCATCTGTGGTTATTTAGGTTTTTAATCAAATGGATTTTCGTTTTCAGATCTCCATGGGCCACCGAAGATTGATTGCTGGAAAGACCCAATGAGTCCATCACAGTGGAAGGAAGAGCATGTGAGTTCATATTTTTCCATGAATTTGTAATTTTTTATACTAATTTTCAGGGTATGTTGAAAATATTACATGTTTTTGTTTTCCGGAATTTGTTAATCTATCGTGTGTTGAGTAATTCTAGTTTTTCTTTCAATTGTTTAGGTTTAGGATGAATTGTATTATGCTAAAGTGAATAAGTAAATGGAGACCTAGTTGTTGAATGATAAAATAAAGACCTAGTTTTTGAATGATAAAGAAGAGCTTTATGTGATTTAATTGTCGTGCTTGCAAATTTTTGTATTGGGTCATAGAAATTAATAGGGACATTTTTTATATGCATCTTGTTCTGTAATGTTGAAATTGATAAAAATCTGTACAAGTTTATTTTAGTCAAGGTACTTGTGGTTCTATTGTAAGGCTTCAAATCCTCATCAGTAATTTACTATTCACATATAGTAGCATAGGAGCGATAGATTTGCATATTGATCAGCAAAAACACGAGGATACATCAGGAGTGAAAATTCTGTACACTAGACAACGAGCAGGAACTAAAGCTACATACACCATTACATTAAACTATTGAAATGTAGTTATGATTACTATTTCGACTAACTCATGCTCAGAAAATTCTATAGTACTAAACAATGAATAAAGAGATGAGATTCTTATGCATTAGAAGAATACAGAGTTGAGCAAATATTATTTCACCAAAAGGGAAAAGTAAGAAAACCAAATCAGTTGTTATCTGTCTGCTATGTGTGATGTTGGTGCTAATTGGACATTGATTTTTCATGATGCTGGTCCATTACTTGTTTTTGTTTCGTTCATCTCGTTAATTGAGTGTGAATAGGAGGTACTTGTATTCCACGTCCCGTTTCACCCACATTAAAGTCTGTATTATAGTTTGAAGTGTCTTGTTTTTGGCCTCTGGGAAATGATTTCAAATATTCAAATATACAAATGCTGAATATAAAGTCTTAAGCTCATATGTTTTGTAGTCTTTGTTCACTGATCCCAAAATTTTGCGTTGGAAGTATATCACCTTGTACCGCTAAAATGCTTCTTCTTCATTTCCATCCATGATTAAAGAACTTTACAATTTCACCAGAGTTTTACTTTATATTTACATTTTTCTGGCACCATGTAGTTTGTGCTTGTCTCTTTAGCTGGATGGGGTTTGCTTATCACCGGCGCATACAAATTCTTCACAAGAGGCAAGAAGGAAACAGATGAGGTACTCATTTCATACTAGGGAAAATTACAAGATGGATTTAATTTCATTACATTAATTTCATAACAAGATGGATGGTTTTCCTTTTCCCCTGTTAATGCTTATATCGATCATCTTAACCTCTGCAGAAATTAGTGGAAGCAGCACATTGAGCTAAAGATTCGAGGCCGTTCTCTTCAAATAATGTGTGCTTCGACCTATTGTTTGATTTCAGTTTCATAATGATCATAAGCAAATTCAGCTGATTTATTCAAGATGTTGCCTTCTGCAGAGGGAGATTGAGACTTATCTCTTTCCCTGCTAATTTTCTTGTTCTATTTAGTGTTTGCATTTTCCAGTTGCTTTGGACATTTTCATAATAACGAAAAACCATGTGCCTTTTGTCAGCTGTCAATCGGCAATGTTATTACCGTTTAGTATTATTTGGCTGAGAGTTTCAAAAAAAAAAAAAAAAAGACTTTGCTGATGCCTATTCCAAGTTTTTTAATTGTCAAATTTTTGTATAACAAATTATAACTTATGTGTGTATATATAGGAGAAATTTTAAGAAAAGGTAAGGATCGAGGAAGAAGAAATCAAAGAAATAAAATTTCATTTTCAATGTTCAAGTATGGTAAAACCTCTCTAAATCAAAAATTTTGGGATGAAGCGAAGACTAATCGATAAATACTAATTTAAATATTTGACAAAACACCAAATAATGTAAAGTGTCGCAACAATTAAGATTAATCGATAAATTACTTTTGTAATCGATAAGTAATTTTTAAGATGCCATTTTCACCACGGTAAATATAAGTATATATCGTTGTTTGTACACACCTTTGGCAATTTTTCGTAATTTCATTCTAATTTCTATTATCTAAATAACCAAGAAAGTAGAAACTAATGGCCAAAATCAAACGTCAAATGATGGGGCGTGGTCTCCGGCAGCACAAGATCTCCGATCAGTGAACCCCAGGCTTCTCCGGTGAGAAGCGGGGGACGGGTTATGTATTTTTGATTTGGGTTCTCTTTCGAAATTTTGAAGAACGTTTGCTTATTTGTAATTTTGAAGTTTTTTATTTTATTTTATTGTGGGATGTGAAAAATACTGTGGGTATAGAAAACCATTACCTTTCTTCCATCCGTCTTTCCTGGTTTTTTGTGGTAAGTGGCTGTTGCATTTCTCGATTGGAATTTGATGGGAATTTTATTGCATGCACTGCGTGTCTGCGTTTAATCCGTCGTTTATCTATGACAGTAACTCTTGGGGTCCTCAGAAAGTTAATTCAATTGAATTATAGCCACACAATATTGATTGATTTTTCTCAATTTATTGCTTTTATCCTTTCTGCAGATTATGGAGTAGTTTCTAGTTCACAATAAGGAAAATGCTGAAGCAAATGCTAGGTTGTTGCAAGGTGTATATATCTGAAAGCCGAAACAGAGCTGCCATGGAAGCTATTGAAATGGCAGCAAAGCTGTTTCCAGAGGCCCCCATTGTCAACAAGTTTGAGGATGAAACTTATAACAGAGTTGGATACACACTGGTCTCTGAAATGGGAACAAGCCCGAGTTCGTCTCCGTTGAGAAATGCTGTCTTTGAAATGGTGAGAGCTGCTTTTGGGGCCATTGATCTTGAATTGCACTCTGGGACTCACCCAAGGCTTGGTGTTGTGGACCACATTTGTTTTCATCCCTTGGCTGGTGTTTCTGTGGACCATGTTGCTCTAACTGCTAAATCGTTGGCTGCAGATGTGGGATCAAAGCTTCAAGGTTTGTTCTCTTGATATGATGGATTCGAGTTTCTATTATTTGTTTCAGGAAATTATCTGAAAGTTTGTTGATAAGATATATTCAAGTTTGTTGTGCTTTGCAGAGGGATTTCTAGTTCTTCTTTAAGGCCTCTTTACATGAAGTTGAATCCAAATTATGGCATAATTATTCAAAGAAGAGTAGATAATAGGCACTTGCAATTACATTGGTGTGTATGGGAGTTTATCATGAGGCTTCTTGTTAAAGTAATTATTGCCTGCTTGAGATTTAGAGGTAAGTTATTTGTAAGTTGAAGCCTGGGAAGAGAGGACCTTGAAAGTAAGATATTGTGTTGAAGGTCAATAGAGGCCATACAACTCATGAAATGTTGAAGTATACAGTTTTCTTTATTGACTTCAATTGATAGGGAGTTTTAAGTAATGGGAAATAGTTGTAAGCTAGGCTGCATGCTTAAGATTGAATGTTGAGCTGTTAAGAATTAATGCTTGAAGTGAATGACGTTGGAAGGGCCGTGAGATAATTATTCCATAATATAGAAGAGAGAACATTCAATTGTGCACTCATTGAAGTTAAATTTGTTGAGAATAGATTCAGATGATCTTCTTGTTACAGAGGTTATAGATTAACCATTTCCAAAGATTGGATCAGAAAACATCTCGTTTAGTTCAAAAAAGATAATTTAAAGGGCTTGTTGGATCTATCCCCCTCACTTGAACCCTTCAACAAGGTTGCCTAACATTATCTGCCATCTTTATCTCTTACACACATTTCAGCATTGTTAATGATCTTATACATAGCCTGCAGTGGCCACCTTCTTATATGGAGCAGCACACAGTAATGGAAGATCCCTTGATTCCATCAGAAGGGAGCTCGGATATTTCAAGCCAAACGCCACCGGGAATCAGTGGGTAGGAGGCCCCCAATCAGAAACATTGCAACTAAACCCTGATGAGGGCCCTTCTCAAGCTATTCAGAAAAAAGGCGTAGTAGTAATTGGAGTCACCCAGTGGGTCGACAACTACAACGTTCCAATATTCTCCAACGACATGGCTGCAGTTCGAAGAATAGCAAAGAGGGTCAGTGGCAGAGGCGGCGGGCTCCCATCGGTTCAATCAATGGCTCTTGATCATGGTGAAGGTATAATCGAGGTGGCTTGTAACTTATTAGATACAAGTAAAGCTGGTGGGGATGATGTTCAACGAGAAGTTGAGCGGCTTGCAAGAGACGAAGGGATGGATGTGGGAGACGGATATTATACCGATCTTTCACAGAGCAAAATTATCGAGACTTATTCAAAGCTGACTCATTGTTCTACCAGGTAACCCTAAAGATGAAACACTCACCAAGCAAGTTCTTTGAGATGTATGTTCATTTGCAGATTCTTGCTTCCATCTATTTGATTTTGCAAAGATTGATTTCATCTGCATTGTTTAGGAATATGCATTTATTGCAATCTTGTTTCTTGTTTATTTGTATGTAATATATATACAGGGATGTCTTCGTTAATAACACGTGAAATAAAATACGAAATGAGACGTTATTATTTACACAATTAATGTAGGAGTATAAAACTTATAACATTGTTAGAATAATTGGTACCAAAAAAATATTCTTAGGACTAAATTTTCTTGCAAAGAAACAAGGGATCACTATACAATATTATCCACGACCACAAGCATATTACCAAAACTATATAAGCATTATCTGCAAGACAATGTTGCAGTTAGGATGTGATTGATACACGAGAAAGGGACATTTTGCCCCAAAATTTAATATATAATTTTAGTAAAGAATCTTTACTACCTAAATTTATTTGTCTCCGTGGTTATATAATAAAAATTTAAACAATACAATTATTTCAAAACAAATACAATATCTTGAGGTTATTTGCTAATGGAGTTGCCAGAGCGGTTTATGTTATTACAAAGAAGGCCCTTGCGAGATTAAAAATAAAAGATTAAGGTACATTATGAGAGAAATAAAAGTTTAAAAGATTTTTTGAGATAAAAAAAAAAATACAAAAATAAAGTTTATAAAAACGCCTTTAAGTTTTAACACTCCTACAAAGAAAAACCACCTCATGATATCATTTTTCAATGTTAATGGACCAATTAAAACACACAAAAAAATAAAATCTCTAAAACCTACAAAACTATACATCATACATGCATAACAATACAAATTGTCAAAAATGTCAAAATCAGCATATGTTGCATGTGAAGATTTTTTAATCTTTTCTTGGCTCACTTTTTAATTAATGGTAATTGTTTAATGAGATGACACGTTAGAGATGGTTGGGGCCCACGTGCCGATTCAAGAACAAAGCAGATATCAATGATTCTTCTATGTTTTATCTTTGTTCAATTCTCACTGTATAAAAACTTCAGAGTTCAGACAAACTGAGTGTTTCGAAGATCAAAAACAGAGGAAATGGATCTTACCTTAACTTACGATAATGTAAGAATCTCTCTTCTGCCTTTTTTTTTTTTTTGGTGTATGGTTTAAATCTACCAGTTACTGTTTACTCAGATGCAATGGTTCGATAATAGCATAATATAATTAAATTTACAAGAAATTAGTTAAATTACTAAATTTTTCATTAAATTAACTTTAAATAGACTGGAATGCCCTACAGATTGAGCTTGCTTTTACCAAACAATCTAAATTCTAAGGTTGCAGATTGCAATTTTCACATACTTTAGGTTGCAAAGCTCTAATATATATTGTTCATCCATATATATTAACATTATAGACATGTTAATGGCATAAACAATCAAATTTAAAAAAAAAAAAAAAGAAGGTTAGATCTTTGATCCATGATTGGTTATAGCCTTATAGCAATGTAATGTAACATGTGTTCATGGTAGATACTAGGTAGGTGAGTATTTTCTGATAAATGTAAATTTCTGAAAGTTATGTATTTGATGAAAGATGATTATATTCATGAAATAAAATATAAAAAGTTAAAATTATTTGTATTAATATAAATGAAATATTATTTACTAATAATAATAATCTTGGATAAATTGAGAAAGAAAGATGTCGCTTGTGAATATTAATTAGACTATAAATAGATGTAATTGAAGCTGGTAGGATGTGATTGATTAACGATTAATTAATTATCTTATCCACCATCGCAAAAATCAATAACATTCACATTAAACGGTCACGTTGAGTATAATGTGGGAATCATCACTATTTATTATTTGTTTATTTATTCTTTTAGGCGATCACTATTGATCTGGCGTTATTTGCTTATTACACGTTATTTGACTTAATTAACAAGAATTGGTATAAATTAATGACGCCAGCATGTATTACACGTCATAAATGTCAATGCTCAGTGTATTATTTTTTTTTATTTTTTTTCAATTTATATCATGGTATATTGAATAAAAGTCAAATAAAATACAAAATATAATCAAGAAAAAGATAATATATTCTAATTTCATCCCACTAATTTAAAGTATAATAATCATTTGGTGGAACGTCAATCCCTTCAATGTGGCATGAATCGGACACTTGGGGATTTTATTCAATTTTGGAACATATATTTTCTTCTAATGCTCAATTTTGGTCTAATATATTTAAAAATACACAAATTTACTCTAATAACTATTATATGATGAGATAATATATACTTCAGTACTATACCATTCCCAAAACAACTAACTTGATCAATTGAAAAATTATAATTATAAAATTTATATCTAAAAAATAAAAAATCCATAACAATATCATTCCGATGCCTAAGATTTGGTCGTCTACACAAGCTAGGAGGGGACCAATTGGGTAAAAAGAAACAGAAATGTCACACTCAACATATATTGCATGTGAATACATTTTAATCATTGAGGCTTATTTTTCTATATGGTTGATAAGTGCTACATCAATGCTGAGTCAAGAATAAATACACATAAGCCACTTCCCAAAACAGCATATATTTGAGAAAAGCTTCAGACAAACAGAGCAAGTTCAAGAACTGAAACAGAGGATATGGATTTCACTCAAACTTATGATAATGTAAGAACCCATCTCTCTTCATTTGCACATCACTAATTTCTTCCTTTCTCCTGTGTGTGTGTGTGTGTGTGTTTGTTTGTTTTAAATTTGAAACTATAGAGAAGTTTTATTGAAAATCATCTAAGAGATAGAAAATAGATAAAAATGTCATCTTTACCATTATGCTAACTATGAAGTGTTAGTGGTTGGAAAAGTTGAATGAGAAGTAGGAAATATCTCATGTTAGTATAAGTTTTTGAAGAATAAGATTTGGATCTCTTAGGGGAAAAAACCCTATTATGTATTAAAACTTTCTACTGATTTCTTGTGTTTGCAAAAGGATAAGAAGAAGACAATGAAGCAGTCAATGCTGCTTTGCTGTAAGGTATACATCTCTGAATCAAGAAACGATGAAACCCTTGATTTGATTGAACGGGCTGTTAAGCGCGATCCAGAAACTGTCATTGTGAACAAGTTCAAGGACAACAATTACAACAGAGTTCGATACAATCTTGTATCGTATGTTGTTCATGATAGCTTAGGGTGTCCAATTTACACACCTTTGCAGCAAAGTGTTGTTGCCATGGCTGAAGCTGCTTATGGAGCCATAAACCTCGAGTCACACAGTGGGGCCCATCCCCGTCTTGGTGTCATAGACGACATAGTTTTCCATCCCTTGGCTCGGGCTTCACTGGATGAAGCTTCATGGCTCGCAAAGAAAATTGCCTCTGAGATTGGCAACCGATTCCAGGGTGTGTACAACTTTACATATCAAGTTTATTGAATCTTGAAAAGTTTAACTGAGTTGTTATTGTGTGGTGCAGTGCCAGCGTATCTATATGGTGCAGCACATCCAACAGGGAAAGCCTTGGAGACAATCCGGCGTGAGCTTGGCTATTACCAGCCCAACTTTATGGGGAGCCAGTGGGCTGGTTGGGCACAGCCCGAGGTTCTTCCTGAGAAGCCCGATCAAGGGCCTGAAACGGTGTCTCGGGCCAGAGGGGTTGTGATGGTGGGTGCGCGTCCATGGATCTCCACTTACAACGTGCCCATCTTGTCGACTGATGTCTCTGCAGCTAGACGGATTGCTCTGATGGTGAGTGCTCGGGGTGGAGGTCTGCCTACCGTGCAAACACTGGGCCTCGTTCATGGTGAGGACACGACTGAGATAGCTTGTATGTTGCTGGAACCGAACCAAATTGGTGCTGATCGTGTCCAGAAACAGGTCGAGATGCTGGCAGCACAAGAATGCCTCGACGTTGAAAAGGGCTACTTCACCGATCTTTCCCCAGAGATGATCGTGGAACGATACAAGAATTTGATTAATACTGACTCTTCTTGAATTTGTATGTTTTGCTCCTTCAGTTAAACTGTGTGTACATATAATAAGCAGGACTTGAGTGTATCATGCAAAACTCTATGACAATTGACATGACATTTCAGCTCATAAGAACACGGTATAAAAAATCAAAAACTACAAGATAGATAATACATAATTAATGTTATCATCAAACCACAGTGACAGTATGAAACATCATGAAAAACTACAAACAAGAGATAAGTAGTAAAAGAACTAGTGATGTATTTATATGCCACTTCAAAATTTGGTAGTAAAAGGTTCAAGATTGCCTGCCTCTCCCACCTCCAAAGCGGCCACGGCCTCTGTGATTCCCTCTCCTTCCACCACCACCACGGCCTTGGTTGAAATTCATAGCTGCTGGTGGCTGTTGCATATGACTAACTTGAGACCCTTGAGACTGAACAGATTGTTGGCCCTGTAAACCCATTCCAAACTGCATCGGGTTTAACGCGTTCTGATCCAGGCCTGTAGCCCACGGCGCAAGCATTGGATGCCCGCCAAAATTTGGTTGTCCGCCTAATGCATTGAAGTTTAGAGGCAACCCAGGCATCTGTTGGAATGCAGTGTTCGTTTGTAAAGGCGTTTGATATAATGGATACGGTAAATTCTGTTGCATCCACAGCATACCATCAGGTGGAAGTCCTGTGGGATGGTTTAAACCTTGTTGCTGCTGATGTGGAGGCCCGTTACTCCACATTCCATTAGGAACACCAAAAGACGGTGCTTGAGGCCCTACTGGAAATGGAGGAGCCATAGCTTGATCGCCAGCCATACCTGAGCGTTGATGATTGTTTTGATTTAATGATGTTCCAACGGATGGGGGAAAGTGTTGGTTTTCTGTAATAACTGGTAGCCTATCTCCACCTAATGGAGCTTGTGAATCTTGATTTCTTTTCCAGTTCCTCTTCTGATTCTTCAGCTGCCTTTTCTCATTCCTCTTATTTCCAGGGTTGGATTCATTTGTGCCCCTTTTCTTCATTTTTATGGCCCTCTTATACTCGATCTCCTTCTCATCATCGGAAAATTCCAGTTCATCGGACAGCTCTTCATCGTTTTCACCAGATGCATCATACCCTTTCTGGTAAAGACTCTTATCGTTCAGTACATGATCAGCGAATTCTTGAACAAATGAGACCAAAGTGCCTTGCTTGATTCCAGAGGGGACTTCACTCTCGGAATTGTATCTAACTATATAGTAAGGGTTCTTCACAGGCCCAAATATTTCGTCAACAATTCCTAGAGGTGATCTACTTTCAGTTATCCAAAGAATTGAACCTTCGTTGAGAGGATTGTGTTTCTCTACGCCTTCTACAATTACCTGGGCTCCAATGATCTGTTCAACAGAAATATTTCTAATTAAATTAACAAATGTCATAGGATTTTCAGTTCAAATAACAAATGCCCACCAAGAAAAGAACTTTACCGATAAAACAGTTCCTACTGGAAGAGTCTGATGATGTGGTTCCAAGGAAACACTTATAGACGGAACCGGGGGAAGAGCCTGCACAATTGAAAAGATGTAACTATATAAGCTTTTTTGTCACATTTACGACCAAACACACTACAATCAGTAAAACCATTGATGAATATATGCAATTTAGCAACAGATGAATAGTAGTTATAAAACACGGGCTTTAACCTTCATTCTAGACATCTGCCCTTCAATGTCTTCATTACACAATTGTATCTCAAATTCTTACTTGATGTTAACTCCACTATTTTCATGTCCTATATTTTCTTTAAAAGATTCTTTCAATCCATGTTTGCCAATCCAAATGAGACAATATTCTGAATGATAAACCATACATAAAAATACGGTATCAAATAAATAAGATACATAAACCCCTAGTTTTATATGTCTTTCATGGATTCATGATCTACATATAACAGATGTTGATACAAAAACTCCACCAAAAAATATTAAAAACACAATACTTACCTTGAGCTCATTCTTAGATTTGATGGGTCCAGTTCCACCACCATCATCATTGACATCTTCATCATCACCCCAAGCTACCATCTCATCTGCATCAGATAACACAATTTCACCATCTTCCATATCACTCTTTTCATCAAGAGTCCCATCCTCATTCTCCTCTTTCTTTCCACCATGAATTTTTCCACTAACCTCATCTTCTTCCTCCTCATCACTGCTACTAGAAGACGATGAGGAAGAAGATGATGAAGCCGACGAACTCTCACCTTCATCATCCACACTTTCAGCAACCCTTTTCGGATTTCCAATTACTACCACTACATCCCCTGCATCTGTGACACACGCGCCGCCACCACTCACCTCACCACCGCTTACATTCTGATCATTTTCCGAAGCTGGGATCGAACAATTCGAAGTCCCTTCTAAACTTACTTTCTCCAGCTGTTCTTCAATCAAACACCCTAAACCACCCAAAACCCCCTTCTCATCAACCTTCTCACAAACACCCTCACTACCCATTTCAACACTCGTTTCAACGACGTCGTTTTCTTCCTTTTCTCCAAAACCCAACAAAACTGCTTCATTTCCGCCCAACTCCTCTTTAACTTCACCTCCTTTACTAATACCATCACAGCAAACCTCCAAATCGTCCTTAGAATCCCCCAATTCACCTAAATCAACCGGGCTTCCTCCCATATTCGGATCGACCAGATTACCTTCCATCAACCAACCGTTAATGGAGTCAAAATCAAGAAAAGAATCAGAAAAGGACACTGCAAAATCTTCAAGCTCTGTATTAGAGAGGCAGAGTGGGTCGTGTGGTAAAGATGGTTTCTCAAAATCTGAAAAAGGTTCGGTTTTTACGTCTTCTTTCTCCTCTTTTATTGCTCCTTCAATGTTGGGACTCTGCAGAAAACCCACCATTTTCAGCCTCAAAATCAAGGGATTTTGAGCTCAAAATTTTCATGGCTTTGATAGAGAAGATGCGAAATATTTATACATGCGCTTATAGAGATGAAGAATTATAGCGGAGGCTTTGTTTGGCGTCGAATAGATAATCTTAAACCCTAGGGTTTACAGAGTACCTACTACTATTCTATGGAGTCGATTTTCCATACGCGAACCGATTTATTTTATTTTATTCTTTGTTTACACTCTTTTCCTTCACTCTTCTTTTGTTTTTTGTTTTTTTTTGTTTTTTTTTTTATGAATCAATATTTACCTTTAAAAAGACAAATTATATATATTAAATAAGGCATTTTATCATCTAAGTTAGCAATTAAATATAATTTTTCAATGAATAGTTGTTCAAACATATGTTACGTGGAACATAAATATGTTGATTAATAATTATTTAATTTTTTTTTCATTTACCCTTTTTTTTTTTTTACCAAATTTTCATTTCATTTATCTGTTAAAAAGTATAAGTGAAAAGTTTTCCATTCAAATTTCATTTTCAAATTGGATAAATTTCATAACAAGACCCAATTTATAAATTAGTTCTTAATTTTAGACTCAATTTTTAAAGTTTCTAAAAAAGAGGCTCAATTTTACATTTTTCTTAATTTAGGGCTTGAAATTTAAATTGAGTTCTCCAATTTAAGACAAATTTTTATTTATATTTATAGATTTATTTATATTTCAATTTAGAAAAATTAAGTCAAGTGCAATTTTTTAAAGATCTTCATCAATTTATATTAACTTATATAGAAAATGAAAGAAATAGAGAAAAATATAATAAATTCAATTCATAAAATATAATTTATATTAAATTAATTAATATTAAAATTGATTTTCTATACTTTTATTTATAAAATTAAGAAAATAAAGGAATCTTAATTTTATGAATTGCATTAAATATATGTGCATATATAAATTAATACAAGTCAAATGAAAATCGTTTTAAAATTGCACTAACTTATCTTAATTTATTAAAAATATAAATATATAGTGAATATAAATAAAAATAAAAAAGAAAAAAAAATTTAATTTTATCTTAAATTGAGAACTCAATCTAATTTTCAACCTTTAAATTAAGAAAAAATGTTAAATTGAATCTCTTATTGAGAAAATTTAAAATTCGAATTTAGAATTGATAATTAATTTATAAATTGGATCTTATTATGAAATTTATCATTTTCAAATTTCATATGTAACTGCTGGGCTGCGACAGATGATGGCCCATTACCTATCTAGCCTAAATCTGTAGTGTTCTAATTCTGTGATCCATCTAAGTCTGATTGTGTTCATAATAAGGCCCTGTTCCAAATTCCAATATGTTCATGACCAATCTAAAATAGTTGCAAGTGTTGATGGACCGATCCACGTTTGGGCTTTGACGGCCTAATTTATTGGGCTCATGGGCTAGGCCCGGTCGACATCTATAGGTGTCTGGAGCTTGGGTCCATGTCCCTCAACCATTACCCAGCCCATCTCGAGATAAGAGCTGTGTTTTTTATAATCTATAGAGACTAAACACATCTTATGGATATAGTGCAAGCGGATCTAATTTTATGAAATGAATCAATTTAAAATTCATAAATGTATAATAAAGATTGACTTGTAAAAATAGATTTAAATTGTGAACAGTTTTTGTTTCTTAAATCATATTTGTGAGACGTTTCATATAAGTTTGTATTAAATTGTTTATTGATTTAAGTGAGGAAATTGCAATTGAATAAAGTTATTTTCTATGTAAAACGTGTTTTGGAAAAAATTGGGCATGAATAAGAATATTTCCGTGTGACACGTGTTATGAGAAGATTAGTAAAGAGCACACATCACTTTATTTAATTTGAAAACTCTTTGGATATCCACATCTCTGAATAAATACAATTTATTGATTGATAATGATAATTGCAGCAAATTCAATTCACATAAGCAACTAGAATCTAGAAAGTGATATAAATAATACCAATACTAACGAATCTCTATTTTCGGAATAATACATTGTCCCTTAAAATTTGAAGTTTGTGAAATATTCAGACTAGTAAATATGTCACGAAATTCACATTTATACAACTAAACGTATCCTCAATATTCATGAATAATTTATAAATGTATTGATATAAATGTTTTAAATATTTTATGAAAACAATTTATCTATTTACTAAGATTCTCAATATTTACGAATACAGCTAATATATATAGTTGAGTCATTGACACATGATAATAAAATAAAATATAAAAACTGAGTTTTTAGTAAATAATAAGAAATATAATATAATATTAAGAAACGTGGCACGTGTACGGTCAAGAGATCATCGATCCGCATTTTGCTGTGAACTCCCAACGGTATTTCTATCTTGATACCCATACCGTTGGCCGACCTTGTCCATTAAAAATAATGAAAATTAATGCATCCACTATTATTTTTCATTATATATATATATATATATATATTTTTTTTTTTTTCTCTATACCCTCCTTTTTCAAACTCATAAGAAAGACTAGGAAAAGGATTATGTATAAATACAGTGTGTAAAAGCTCATGATATAAAAATATTAACTTTAAATTACGTAAATATATTTTAATAAAAAGAGTACGTTGAGAAAATGAAACCTCATGTTTAAGTTTTTTGGAAATCATTATATGCCTATCATATCCTATTTAAGTTTTTGACATATTAGAAATTATAATACTTTGTTAGAGCTATAATACCCTTACTTTATTTTGAAAATAAATAAATGCATATAATAAAATAAAAATTAGATCTATAAATTATATGAATCAATTGAAACTAGTGGTCAAAATCTTCTGTAACATATCATCCATTATCGTATTTTGTTGCTTTTAAGATCTCATATATTAAGCCAAAAATTAAATTAAACTAACAACTAATACAAAAGAAAATGAGGCATAACTTCTTCCTTGGTTTCACAATGAGACTTTTCACTCGTTTGTTTTAAGACGAACTTCAAATTCATGTGACATTGATTTTTGAGATTCAACCAAAACTCTCCGATTATAATAATAAACAATTCATTTTCTAAAAAAAAAATTAATAATTCATATTTTCGATAAAGTCAACTAACCTACCATCCAAAGCCACACTCTTTATGACTCCCTCTTCTGCCTATAAATACACAAATCTTTCTACAAAACCATAACTTGTAACAAACACTTACAACTCTCTACACTCTCTTACACAACGATTTAAATTTAAAAAAAAGGGAAAAATATAAAATGGTGTGCTTCTGCTTCTTGGTTGATCAAACAAGAAAGGTGAGGCAAAGCAAGCCGGCCGCCGGAATATGCTCGCGGTGCGGCGGCGGAGCTAGCGTGGCGGACATGAAAACCGCCACCAGATTCTGCTACGTGCCCTTCTACTGGAAGACTTGGAGGGCTATCATCTGCACCTTTTGTGGTTCCATTCTGAGGTCATATCGGTAATTTCACCTGCGTCTCCGCCGCCGGAGGGGATCCTCTTTCTTCTAATATTGTTTTTTCCGGTTAGCTAATATTAATGATTTTTTTTTAATTTTTTTTTTGGGTGTACCATCACCATGTACTAACTTCATTTGTTGTTGTATAAAGGTTACAAAAATTAATGGATCTTTATTTAATCCAATTTCTTGCCACTTTTTGCTTACTGTTTGAAGAAATTAAGTTTATATATGATATATATTTTCTTGCCATTTTTAACTTAAGTTTGTATATGGAATTGAATTTTCCTGCATTTTTAGCATATTCTCAGACAACTCACAATTCACATTTGAGTTTGTGAAGACAAGTGTAACTGATACGTTTCTTAGAGAATTACATTTGTAAAATCGTTTTAAGTATATGAATTTTTGTTATACATAATTGGACATTCATTCCATATAATTTAACCTAGCTAGTTGAAAAGATGAAAATAAAGATATACTAATATAATATACTTCAAACATAAATTAGAAAAGGTGTTCGTTCCCAAAATTGGTAAAAACATACTTAAACTATCAAAGTAAGTTTTGAAAACTAAAAAATAACAAAATTAAGAGATAAAAATTTTATATTGTTAACCAGAAATAGCATTTAGAAGTACACTAATTCTAAAATTAAATATTCCAGTTGCCCAGCAGAAATTTGCCAAAATTGAAAAAGGGTAGTTGAGGTTTTTAATAAATAACTAAATGCATGAGATATGAATGCTAGCTACTACTGGTTCTGTCACTTCCAAGGCTAGCTTGAATTAAGTTTGATGTTCAACCAATTTAGGGATAAATAAATAAATTAGAGACACGTAGCCGATGCATTTATTTCCATAAAATTACTACGTTCATTATAAATTATTTTAATTAATTTATAAACAATTATATATTTCTGAACTAAAATGCAGTGGAAGTTGTATAATATCTTTAGATATTTAGTTGCATAGTACTTATTTGCATTTATTTTGCTTGACATAGAAAAAGTTATCAAACATGTACTATCTCATGAATATAATTTTGTGAGATAAATATGTATAATTCAAATTCATTTTTACAAGTCAATTTTTATTTTGTGTTATGCGTTGTTCTGAGAGAGTTTCAGAAAAGTCATACACATTATATATTTTTGAACTTAAGTATTTCCATAACTGAATTATTCTTTCAATTAATATTCATAAACTTTTTCAACATAGAATTAGTATACTATATAGAAGTTGAAGAGGATGAATTTAATTTGATCTCACCGGCCACCTATCAGTATGTAATGAATGTCACCATAAACTTAATAAATTCTTAGAGGTGATTCTCATATAAGTTAGTCAACTTTACATATATTATTGAATATGCCTAAATTTTAAAATGCTGTTTCTTATTTCTTTTTACATTTTTTTTCGACTATTTGACATTATATATTAATTAATAAGATACAATATTTGGTGAGTAAAACACAAAATTATTTTCATTTTGAGTCCTGATCAATTTACAATATTCCGTAAAATGGAATTAGTTTACGATCCATAACCAACAAAACAGAAACTAGCTTGGGTTAGATGACATGCTTTTGTAAAAATAAAAAAAAATTATAAAGAAAATTAACTTGAAGGAGCTTGATGTAAAAACTTTAAACCCGGCTAGCAAATGTATGATGTATCCACTCAATAAATAATAGTAGTGCTGTTAATTTAAATTTGAAAGCCAAAAGTTCTAGAAAGTGAGATATTTGTACGTAATGCATCAACTATTGTACATTACCCTAAAACCTTCTTTTAGTTGTCGGTCCATCTATTATATATGTATGTATATCGAATAATAAAGTGAGACGTCACATAAATATGATCATGCAAAGATACAAATAATAATACCATTATGAATGATATTTTAACATTTAACATTCATTAATGTTTATGTATGTAAATACAAAGAAAATATGTAGATCGAATATTAGAATAAATTGAAATTTCATTAAATATATATATATATACACACACAAATCATATAAAGAACATGCAAAGAAAAATGAGTAGGTTTTGTGCAAAAGTTTCATGTTATTATACCTAGTAAAATAAATTATACAAATTAAAGTTATTTCACCACGCCCTTCTTGTTTTCCACCTACATACGAAATTGCGCTATATGTTGAATTTTTACTTTTTTGTTCAGAAAAAATAAAATCACATGGTTGAAGGCTACAAATTGGAACATAAATAGCTGTACATTAATTAATTATTGTTGCTAGCTGTATGCATTTATTGCATTTGGCATGTGAGTGACTGAAATTAATCATCAAGCTTTTTACCTAAATTCATACTTCCATATATAGATTTGCGTTTTCCTTTTCTTTTCCTTCCAAATATATAATTCACTCTCTATATAATCTATATATAATATAATATAATATTTGATTACTCTAATTATTAATATACAAATATTCAGTTTTAATTATTTTAGGCTTCAATTATAAAAATTTAAATATTAAATGTACTCCCTCCATTTTAAAATAAGTATTATTCTGAAGTTCTCATCATAGATTAATGAACATAATTATTGGACAAATATATTTTTAACTAATCAAGGAATTTAAGGTTCAAAATTGAAAAGAGAATCAAATTGATTCCATAAAACGTATCATATCAAATCCCAAAATTTTAGTTAAGAAATATTAATAGGGATAATTTGAAAATAAAATTGTATAATGTCCAAAACCTCACTTAAAAAAAAAAAAAGTACCCCATTATAAGAAAATCCAGTGAAAAGACTTATATTAGGGAAAAGGAGTACCGGAAACAAACTAGTGAAATTTATACAAATTTTATCTAGAAAAATCTAAAAACATCACATGACAAAGCAATCGAAATTTAAAAAGACACTTAAAAAGACACAAAATTTAAACTTTTGAAGATACATATCATGAAATCGAATTTCAATTATTTTTGGAAAGATATCAATTGATAGAACTGTTGATAAAGGAAAGAAATGTTGTGTATGAATTACTTACATATTCTGTTGAATTATATGTATCCGCAGGATTAATTTGGAAAACGAGTAGGGATATGCAAGAACAAACTATTTTGATTGGAAACATTCATATAATGAATTTCCTAGGAACTTCTATAGTAAATTGAAACATTTATTTTGAAATTAAGAAGTATTAGATAATATTGTATTCATAAAATATGAGTATGATACGAAATTAATTAATTTAATTGATTTTTACAATTATTATGTTTTAAATTCATGTGAGAAATCCAACAAGATTATATATATATATAATCGAGGACTAATTTGGAATAATGTTTCCATTTCCACATGCTGGAAATAATATTACAGTTGCCTGCAACATGGGAACACCTTTTCACATTAATTTTGTGATTGATGGGGTTGTTCTGTGTAATTAATATTTTTGCAAGAATTGGTTGACTGTGAAATGAAATAAATTAATGGCTCGCCATTTTAGGGTTTCTTTCCATGTTTGCGTTGGATTAATGTAGTTATTAAACACAATATTTTATATAATATAATCCCACCTATTTAAATTAATGCGAAGAAACGTGTTGGACTCTTTCGCTTTTATCAAAGCAATTAATGTGTCACAGGAACATGGGCCGTGCCTAAAGGGCCCAAGTTGCAATTAGTATGTCACAGGAACATGGGCCCGTTCATAAAGGGCCCAAGTGTTCACCAAAATTCCAGCTACAAATTGGTTGGCCTATGTTGCTTTCCTCTTCCATCACTTTCAAGAAAGCTGTCATCTCCCATCTGCAATTCGTACACTTTTAGAGTGAAATTAATTATTAGGGAAGCCCAATAAGATTAATGTGGATAATTATAATTTTTTTTATAGATTTAAACTAAATTAAAATACAATACATAAGTTGAAAAACGTCGTTATTGTTAACGTCCAATCAAAAACTCCATTTGTTCCATTTCTTTTTCTACAGTATATATCTGAATGAATATACGATTTAATATAAATCATAAGCTCGATCTTAGATTACATTTAATCTTAGGCACAACTATAAAAAGAGTCTTATAGAATAAAGTAATTTTTAAGATAATAAAAAAATATAAAAAATATTAAATATAGCCAAAATTAAAATTTTTATCCATGAAATGAGATCCATAATCTATGGGAATCGAGTAAAAGGAAAGACAGTGAAAAATATAATTTTCTTCAAAACATAATTTTTTCTACTGATAAAACATTTTTGTCATGAAATGATTATGATAAAAAAAATTTTATCCTTATTTACTCAGTTGGACCAATTTTCACTTGAAATCTTATTTACCTTTTTTGTATTTAAGGTGTTATAAAAGTTTCAATTAACAACTAATTTTACTGTTTAAACATGGTATTTACTTTTTTATTTAAAATAAATAAATAAAGTGGGGTGGACACTTGTTGAGGTTTTGATGGAGGGATGGGTAAATGGGCCAAAATTTATTGGTCCAAACTGCAGATAAGTAAAATAGACCCATAAATCGGGAATGGTATAAATTGACATCCATGAATGGTATAAATTGACATCCATATTCATTGTACAATAATTAATTGCATTCAGCATCCGACGAATTCAACTTTTATAAAACGGAATCCAATCATACTGAAATAAACATCTACGAAAGGAGTGGAATCGGTTCTGTCTTAAAGGATAAAAAGGAGTGAACTCGATACTAGAATATAGAAACAAAAAAACAGAGAAATTAAACAAATAAAACAAATCACACGAAGACGTTAAGACTCAGAAAATGTTTTAAGATAATTGTTTCCAAAGAAAATCTTCATCTATGGTTAAATTTGGTAGGTTAAGCTCCAGTATTATAGTCGTCTCAAATCTAAGGACTTGCTGCTAAACTTTTCGGATTGATCTGAACATCAAAGAGAAATTATAGTACGTAATTCTTATTTTTATTTATTTTTTCATATTCATTTTCTTGTTTTTTTGTTCAATATGTTTGCAGCAATATTCTCTTTGAGGGAAAAAAAAAAAACCTGTAAAAAATGAAGTAATGTTTCAGATTTAGGTAATTAGGTTGGCTTTGTTAAGTAGATGCAAAAAAAGGTAGTTCTTAACTCACTTATTGATCTTCTTGTTTTTGGATTGCTTCTACACTTCTCCATTGTGAATTCTTCTTACACCCAATGTTTATTTATCTTTTACGATAGTAATATTGTCTCAGAATTAATGTTTCGAAGGAATACTGCATCTTGTAGTTTCTTGTTAGATTATTCTGAATTATTTATACGCTATCTTAGTTGTAGTTATGATGATTGTTGTGTGTCATGATTAGACAAGAGTGATTTTGTTGGTTTAACAGCAATCAAAGATGGCAGAAGGTGCAGTTTCATTTCTTCTGAACCATCTCTCTGTGTTGCTCGAGGAGGAACGACACCTACTCGGAGGAGTCAAACAAGAAGTTGTGTACATCCAAGATGAAATGCTGCAAATGAAGGAGTTTCTCAGAGTTGCTGATGCCAACGAAGAAAACAATGGCAACCTCAAAGAATGGATAGGACAACTACGAGAAATCTCGTACGATGTTGAAGATGTTCTGGACAAATACATGCTTCGATTTGGAAGACATCGTGGCACAAGCGGATTCCGTGGATGCATCGAAAGTTTTTATGGTTCAATTAGGAAACTGAAAGCTCGACATCTTATTGCATCTGAAATCCAAGCTATCAAGTATAGATTGGAAAATGTTTCCAAAAGTCAGCAGAGATACAGAGAAATGTGTGATGTCGTGGATCGAGGCTTTAGCTCGAAAAATGAATTGTTTGATGGTAGAGGCAATGCCATGTTTCTCGAAGAAGATGATGTTGTAGGGATTGAAAAGCCAAAGAAACAACTTATTGAGTGGATCGGATCAATGGATGGTGGAGTTGAAGTGATTTCAGTGGTGGGAATGGGAGGTTTGGGTAAAACTACTCTTGTTAAACAAGTGTACAATGATGAATTGGTGAAGTGGCGTTTTGATCAACATGTTTGGGTTGTTGCTTCGGACTACTCAGATGTCAAACTTCTCCTTGCAAACCTTATTAAGAAACTTGTTGAAGAAATTAAGAAGCCACCACCTCAAGGGCTTGAAGAAATGAGTGTTGATGAGATGAGAAATTTCATTTATGAGTTTCTTAAGGATAAGAAGTACATAATTGTTCTTGATGATGTTTGGAATATATCTATATGGGAAGCTATCAAATTTGCACTTCCAAAAAGAGGTGTCCATGGTTGTGTCATCGTCACCACACGCTTAAACCATATAGGCAATGTTGTCTGCACTGAGACAAATCATTTCTATAATTTGCAGCCTTTGCCTATACAAGAATCGGAGGCATTGTTCTACAAAAAGGCATTTCCAATGAAACCATGCCCTCCTTATCTAAGAAAATTCACAGAGAGTATATTAAGGAGATGCCAAGGTTTGCCACTAGCAATTGTTTTAATTGGTGGCCTCTTAGCTACAAAGGATGACAATGTTGAAGAGTGGGAAATGTTTAGTCGGAGTCTTGGTCATGAGCTAGGAGAAGATGGGAGCCTACAAGTATTAGGAAAAATCTTGTCATTGAGTTACAATGACTTGCCTTGGAATCTGAAATATTGCTATTTGTACTTGAACATCTTTCCCGAAGATGACTTGTTGGAGAAGGAAAAAATCATTCGATTATGGGTAGCCGAAGGATTTGTTGAGTTGAAACAACACAGGACCATGGAAGAAGTAGCAGGTGGCTATCTGAATGAGCTTTTTAGCAGAAATCTGATTCAAGTGGCTGAGAGATATACTGATGGAAGAGCAAGAGCATTTCGTGTCCATGATCTGCTACGGGATTATATCATTTCAAAGTCGAGAGAACATAACATTGTGACTATATGCAATGGAGGGAAGATGCAGTGGCCTAGTAGAATTCGGCGCTTTTCAATTCAGAAATCTTTCAGCTTCTCTCAAGAAACATACAACTTTGAGTGTCTTCGTTCTCTAATATTGATGTGCTCTGAAAATATGGACATTGGGATAATCAATGAGTTGGTGAAGAAATGTAGGCTTCTGAAGGTGTTGGACTTGAGGGGGGCTCCACTAGAAACAATCCCAGATGGAGTATTCAAATTATATCATCTCAAGTTACTATGCTTAAGGAGCACAATGGTGAGTTTCATCCCAAAGTCCATTGGATCTCTTGAGAATTTAGAGACGCTAGATCTCAAGAATAGCAATGTGACCGAACTTCCTATTGAAATCCTGAAGCTTCACAAACTTCGGCATCTCTTAGTGTACAAATACACGCATCCGATGAGCGTCTCGTTTTATGGTACACAAAGCTGTAAGGCTCCATGCAACATTGGAAGTTGTTTGCTGTCCCTAGTAAAACTTAGTTGTATAGATTCAAATGAAAGTGATGGTGTTAAAATGGTGAGAGAGATAGGGAAGCTTACACATCTTCGGAGATTAGGAATCGTAAAGTTAAGAAGTGAAGATGGAAAGGAGCTTTGCTCTTCCATTGCTAAGTTATCCGATCTTCGCTCATTGAGAATTGATTCGGTCGAAGAAGGTGAAAAATTAGAGATAGACTATTCAATCAAATTGCCGTTTCTAAGAACACTGGAACTATATGGATGGTTAGAGAGAGTACCTCAGTGGATACCGTCTTTGGAAGGCCTTACGACTCTAGTTCTAGGTTGGAGCAGATTGAGGGAGGATGCACTCAAGTCTCTTGAGAAATTGTCTAATCTCTCGTACCTCAAAATTCATGGGGCCTACACTGAGGGATTGAGTTTCAAAGCTCAAGGATTCCAGAAGCTCAAAGAATTGTGGTTAATAGGGTTGGAATTCATGGAAGGGATGATAGTGGAGAAAGGTTGTATGCCGAATCTTGAAGAGTTGTATGTATGGGATTGCCCAATGCTGATAGAGCTTCCTCAAGGTCTCCAGCATTTGATCAGACTTGGATACATAGAGTTTGGAAGTATGGAGAAAGAATTAGTGGAGAAAGTTGTTGAAGCGCAGCGAAATGAAGGGGCTAATTGGAGGCCTGCTTCTGCGATGGTTTATTTCTACAATTGGACAGATGGTCGATCTAGGTTTGATTTCGCATTGTAGTTTTTGCCCAATCTTGCTCTGCTCTCCCATCACTTTCAAGAAAGCTGTCGTTATTTGCATTCCCATGTTCTTATACACGAGCATCATGGTTGCAAACGTGACCCCATCATATAAGGTTTCTACTTCAGAGAGCATTCCCAGTTCTGCATATAGATTAAGCATACTATTATCAGAACCTCCATCCAACTTCTTCATCTTCTCATACATATGTACCCTAACCCAATGTGTTGCTCTTAAAACATTGGCAAAAAGATATTCACAAGTTTTTGATCCTCTACATTTTTATTTTAGAAATTTCTTGTAAAATTGAAAGTGATGAGATGAGAGAAAAGAGGGGTTTGGTGAAAACGGGAAAAAAATAGACTGCATACAATTTCTTACTGAAGGCAACATATTGATCAATGAATGAGGATGAAACAAAATTAAGAAAAACAGCAAGAAATAATACAAACAAACGGATGAAATGGAATGGATGGGTAAATGGGCCCAAATTATTTGTCAAAACTTAAGAAAAGCAAAATAGGTCCAGAAATCGGGAACAAAATCTAAATAGACACCCACATTCCGGTTCTACAAATATTAATCGCATTAAGCATTTGCTCAATCTAGTGTAGTACAATTTATTTGTAATCAAACTTTGATGGTTTTTCCCCTATTTTGTTAAAGTAATCTCTCTCTAATTGAATAAACAAAACAATACTTTAGCTAGACACTTTTGATTGAGTAAATCATAAATATTTTCAACAACAATGTGAGTTTTCAGCATTCATTCAGATACAAAGGTTTCGGTTTCATCAAAATCTTCAGTTTCAGAATCTGTAAACTTTTCTACATCAAAAGCAAATCTCATCTCTTGACTCACCAATTCAGCAAGATCATGCCGATTTACGTTTTTATAAGCATCGATCACTGCCTTGAACAACGACTCACTCGCCTCGATTTCTCCATACTTCAACTGACTGTGTATACGCTTCACCCCTTCAACCATACCAGCTTTTCCATAACAATTAACGAGATAGATCAACGTAACAACATCAAGCTCAACCCCTCGTCCTACATTCTCATGAACATATTCAATGCCTCGTCAAACTTCCCATATGCCACGTAAGCACGAATAAAAGCATTATAAGCACTGGCGGACCTACATGGGAGTCAAGGGGGCACTGGGCCCTTGAGATTTAAAAAAAAATATATTATTTTAGCTATTTTTATATTTTTATTCAAAAAAATATGTATATTAATTAATTTTACTTGCATATTATCAAAGTCTTATTAAAAATATCAATTTTTAAGATTTTTAAGGTAAATTGTTCATATATCTAAACTCATTATTTATTTTTCTTCATTGATTAATGATATTATTTTAATTTATTTGATTATCAATTGTTATAGAATATAATATATTCATTATTTTGGGTCAGTAAAGTATGAAGTGATTGTAAAGAATTATTATCATTGATTATTATTTTATGAATTTTTAGCTTTGAGTTAGCATTGTTGATAAGTTAGATATTGATTTATAGTTTGTATGATAGTAATATTAATTTAATGATATTTAATAATTCTAATTTTATCTTATCTTTCATAAATAATGAAAAAGTATTATAGAAAAATATCAGTTCTAATATTAAAAAGTGTTTCAAAATGAACAACATTCAAAGTTCACTTTTAAATCCAATAAACGATATACTATTAAATAATTATTTAATAATACATCAGAAAAAGATGTATTTGGAAATGTTAGCAACGAAGGTATCTTGCAATGATTTCAAAATAGAAAAAAATACAACATAAATATTGTAATCGTTTTTTTTTATTTGTCATGTTGAAATGTTATAAAGATATTGATTTTAGATGTTATTTTATAATGTGATACACCAACTTTATCGTAATTTTATGATTTTATTATTAGAACTATTGTTATCCTTTTATTAGTTAGCCCCTCGATAAAAGTTCTGGGTCCGTCCGCCACTGATTATAAGCAAAAGAATTGAACCGCACTTGTTCCTTAGTGAAGGCTCCACAAGATTGAAGGGCATACCCATGCAAACCTACTATAGAGAAAACAGAGGTTATCATTGCTTGCTTAGCAAAGGGTCTCCCTTCATAGTAAGACGATTGTAGCTGTCTTAGACTATGTTTATCGGTATTATGATGATCGTGTCATGTACATAGGACAAAAAGAAAAGAAAAGAAAATTGGAAATGAAACTAATTTTGAGATGATCAAGTCATCCCAAGACCATGGTTATGACCAATTCTTTTAAAGATTATGATGACACATGACATTATATGATTGGTCGAGTGTATTTTTTTAATTATAATTACGATTTTTTTAATATCAAATAATTGTATATATTTTTTAAATATTTAAAATATAATAAAAATTAATTATAGATATAATTGTTAAATTATAAAAGAAATAATTTATTAAAGGTTGGTTGTGGTTGTAGGTGGTTATTGATAAAGTATGAAAAAGATGAGATTAGATTGTAATGTAAAATGAGTTGTTCTCTTGTGCCCCTGGGGCACGTGTCCCCAACCCATCTCGTGGGCCCTACATTAATTTTTAATTTTTTTTTTCGCTCAGGTTTTTTTTTTTTTTCACGTATACAAAAAATGTATCACATGTATACCATCAAGGTATCCATGAGATATCTTGAAGGTATCACACCTATTTCAGATGAAGGTGCGCGCCCGATGTGGGTGCATGGATACCTTGAAGGTATCACACCTATTTCAGATGAAGGTGCGCGCCCGATGTGGGTGCATGGGCGCGCGCAGGTATCCATGGCGTGGGCGCATGGTATCCACAAGGATACCTTCAAGGTTTCCATTGAATATCTTTCAGGTATCACATGTATAACTTGATGGTATCCATGAAATACCTTTTGGTATCCGCATGTATATCTTCAAGGTATCCATGAAATACCTTTTTTCAAACATCACATGTATCCACAAGTATACCTTCAAGTACCCATGGAATACCTTTCAGGTATTCACATATATACCTTGAACGTATCCATAGAATACCTTCAAGGTATCCATGACGTGGGCGCACGGTTTGTGAGGTGCGCACGCGGCGTGGGTGCATGAGCGTGAAGTGCTCGCGCGGCGTGTGGAAGTGCGCGCAGGTATTGAAGGTATCCATGGATACCTTAAAGGTATCCATGTGATACCTTCAAGGTGCGCGCGTTTAAGACCCGTGGGGTGCGTGCGTGGGAGCACGTGGACCCGTTTTCTAAGCCAACCGGGTTGGTTTGGAGATGTAAAATATGTATGTGAAGGAAAGAGAAATGAATTGTTTATTAATTGGTTATGAGTACAGTTAGTTATGAATAAATGTAGTCTTAGTGCTTCGCCTGCTATGCCGCACTTCTGACTAACAATCATTTCGTGTAGTATTTTAATCAATGGATTATTTATAGATTCAATTTTCAAAATTTGAAATCACTTTTTTTTTTTTTTTTGGATAAAGAAACAATATTTGGTTAAGAAAGAATATATTTCAAATTTATGAAATCTGATTCCAACCATTTGGTGCAATGTATGAATGTAATCTTTATTATTATTTTTTTCTTCTCTGAAAAGTGGTGTAAATTGTAATGTAATCCCTATCAAAATTATGATGCAATTTATTTTTTATTTGGATTTTTTTTACTAATTTTATTAATGAATTTCCGGGAAAAAAATCAGCATTAAGGAATTTCCATTTGTTATGCTAAAAATCATTATCTCATTAAAAAAAATAAAAAATCAAAAAACTTGTGTATTGAAATACCTTAAGTATTTTTGAGCAATTATATGAATGCGACCATTTTGTAAATTTTTTGAAAATTTTAATCAATAAATAAGTTGATAATTGTTTTTATGAATAATATAGATGAGGACATAATTAATATATATATATATATATATATATATATCGAATTAAGATGGATCTATTAACATTCAACATTTTCTTATATTTATGACCTATTAGAAATTTAAAAAAAAATTAAAATCTACACAAAATGACTTGATTCGAAAATTTGAATTTAAGATAGATACAATAAGAAACATTAAAAAAAAAATTCTATAATTAGAAATAAAAGATAGTTTCATTGAAATCTCCACATCTTAAGGAATGTCTATGGGCAAAAAAAATATTTGTGAATTAAGAAAAAAAAAAAACTAAAATTGAAGTTAAGTTGTTAATTTTTTACGAGATTTTACTATTTTAGAAAAAAAAAAAGATTTTGTTATTATTGTCACATTCCATTTTCTTTCACTTAAAATATCAGAGTTTTCGTACGGGCGTGAAGAAGGAAAAGATAAGGGACACATTTTTTTTTTCTTTACACACAGCAAGAAGAAGATTAAAGACGATAGAAGAAAGAGGTAAGGGGTGATGTGAATCATACACATATCAACAATTAGCCTCTGCTGATAGCAATTGGTCTCAATACCGATGCCACAACAAAATTATAGCAGCGAAAACAAACCATCAGGACCTTACTTTCATCACATGTCTCAAATATTATAATACGTGAATTAAATAGGACTTTGTTTGAAAATGTTGTGTGACCTCAACCTAACAAAACAGGTCCAGATATGGCACTCCCTCTCTCCTTCTAGGGTTCATCAAGCCCATCATTTCCTGTAGTGTGAGTACAGATTAAGAGGTGAGTGCGTTGAATACACTCGTGGGAGTAACATCCGTATCTTATGACACTTGACAGATAATCAAAAGAAAGTAAACATCTACCAGCACGTTGCCACAGCACGAAAATGCGTAGCAGATATTAGAAAAGGGAGAAGGATGGGTACAGGATCTGCCCGCCACCCAAATAAACGGTCTCAAACCGCTGGTGCGCTTCAAGAGGACCACCAAACCTCAAGAGTAGTAGAAAATAAGTAGGGAACGAATGCATGATCAGAGTGGACCTTAACCCGTTCACAGTATAAGTATGGCACACCAAGTAAAATCACAACACGTAATATCCTGTAGTTCATGCTTTGACAAGAAAACAGTAAACAGATAAAGATTTAGAAGTTACCCCCACCTTGTTCGGTGGTTACCACGTGAGTAGCTAGGTCCGATGATCTGGTAATTCAGAGCTTGAGTAGCGAGTCCCAAAAGTCTGATAACTCAACGCTCAATCCAATAGGTAACCTACATAAGTTATACCGTTTCTTAGATCCTTAATAATTATAATTAAAGATATAAAAGACTCCGGCGGAGAAATAATCGTTAAATACGCGATGAATTTAGAGCTCTAAAGATCGGAGTTAAAGAAACGAAAATGGAAAATCAATCCATATAGCTGAGATGATAGAGAATGAAATTTGGGTCACGACGGAAAAAGAATGAGCTCGATCGGAGTTAAAACGAGCTCAAACGGAGCATTTTAGGTTCAGGGGTATTTTGGTAATTTTGGCCAAAGAGTTGACTTTGACCGGGCCCACGACCCTCGGTCAACAAAGTCTCGTTGGCGATGACTCGAAAAAGACGAACGACGGAAAAAACGAGGTTCGGATCGAAAACACGGCGTCGCGTGCGCGTCGGCACGCGCGAACCCGGTGCCGGGTGAAAAAACCCGGCGGCTAGGCCATGGCTCGGCAGCTGGCCGAGATTTCTCGGCAGCGGGTTGCATCGGCTCGGCAGCTGCCGAGTTTTCTCGGTAGCTTGGCGGTCTAACTCGGCGGGTGGGCGGCATTTCTCGGCAGCGTCGGGTGCGGGCTCGGCGGCTGCCGAGTTTTCTCGGCGGTTGCTTCCCGGTGCGCGCAGCTGGTCGGGTTTTCTCGGCCAGGTCCTCCCGGCGCCGGCCTGACCAACTTGCCACCTTCCTGGCGCCACCCAGAGTGGTGACGCCGCCCTACACTGTCGCCACCTAGTTCGCCGGATACTTCGCATCGCCGGCTACCACCTCCGGCTACCCCTTGTCGGATTCCGGCGGTGAATAGTACCCAAAACTTCGCCGTAAAATCCTTCGTTACCACATTCACAACACCGAGGTTAGGGTTTAGGGTTTTTGGGTCGGTTTTTCGCCGTTTCCCGGCGAACGAGAAATTGAAATTGAAATCCGAAACCTATCCTAGACTCGTCTCGATGAGATGAACGTCGTGTGAGAAAATCGGCCGAAACAAACAACTTCCAATTTTTCCGGCCACTACCGGCGGCGGCGATCCGGCGACTTTTCCGATGATGTCGGTGGCGCCGGCGGCAGCGCCGGTGGTGATGCGCCGGAAATCGAAAAATGGGAAGAAAAAGAGAGGAGAGAGAAACTTACTTGTTTTCGTCGCTTTCATTTTCGTCGACCGAATGAATATTTTGAACTGACTGAGCCCTTATTTATAGATTTTCAAAGTTACTATTTACCAAGTAAATTTTAATTACCATTCATTAAAATATTATTTTTCCGTTTTACCGTTCGTCCGGATTCTACCTCTTTTGTTTTACCGATCCTTCGTATTCGGCTCTTTTCTTCGTCATTTGAGCTACGGGTCTCCGATTGACCTCTAGTTTGTTTATATTTTCTCGTTTTTTCGTTACGCATCTCATGGTATCAAAATATTCTATGTTCCAGGTCTAGGAAAATTGTCGATCTAACTCGGGCCTTAAATATATATCTGAAACGCATGTTAACACATCCGAAATAAATTTTTAAATTATAGGTTTAAATATTTAATTAATCCATTATGCCTTTTTTTAGTCCGGGGTACTACAATTATATAAAGTATCAAACAAACGAGTCAGTCTCCTGTGCAACTGGTGCATGGATCTTAGATTCATGCACTCGGGTCGGGTCGGGTTGGGCCGAATTCGACTTGGATCCGCACAATTTTTTTTTTTTGCCCTGACCTTTATGTTATGTTAGTCATACATTTATATTATATTAGTCATACATTTATGTTATATTAGTTATACTCTTATGTCCAGATTTCATACCCTTAATGCAATACTTTAACTTAAAAAAAAAAAAATTCGCTGGTCTTCATACTATGTTAGTCATACATTTATATTATATTAGTCATACATTTATATACAAATATCATATCTTTATTAATACTTTAACCCTAAACCCTAATTTCGGCACAAGTTGCAGATATTTACATTTATGTGATATTATTTATACATTTATATCAACATAAACATATATTTATGTAATATATATAAAGGCATTTATGTAACATATATAAATGTACAACTAACATAATTAAAAGATATGACTAACATAACATAAATGTATGTTTAACACTACATAAAGAAGTATGCCTAATACTACTACATTAAGGCATCAACATAGTCATACTTTTATATAATATATAAAGGTATAACTAATATAATTAAAATGTATATCTAACATAACTAAAATGTATGACTGTTATAATTAAAAAGAATGAAAGGTTAATATGTCTGTAAAAAAAAAAATGCTAAGGTACAACTAGCCTTACAAAAGGTATGTCTAACATAACTAAAATGTATGACTAACACTACTAAAAAGTATAGTTAACATAACATAAAGGTCTGGCACTTGGGAGCATGTTTGGGCGGATTTTGCCTGCGACCTAGAGGCGCGTGCGGGCACGTGGCGGATCGGATCAACTCGAGTGCACAAATCTAGGGTCCGTGCACCAGGTGCACAAAAGTTTTTGTCCAATACAATACCTCATTTGTTCCATTTCTTTTCCTACAATATATATGTGAGGGAGTTACAATTTAATATAAATCATAAGGTCTTAGATTACATTTAATCTAAGGTACAACTACCAAATAATCTAATAGAACAAAGAAATTTTTTAAATAGTTAAAAGATAACAAAATTTTAAATATAATCAAAATTGACATCTTCTTCACCTGTAAAATGAGATCAGCCATCCAAGAAAATTGAGTAAGGATCAAAGTGAGAGAGAGAGTTTTTCTCTAAGGCACACATTTTTTTTCTAAGAAAACATTTTTATTATGAATCAATCATAATAAACTTTTGTTATATTTATTCACACATTTGGACAAATGTTCACCTTAAATTTTATTTACTTTTACGTGATAAAAGTTTTATAAAAGTTTCAATTAACAACTAATTTTATTTTTTGAAACATGGTTTCTAATTTGTTATTTTTTAAAAATAAAATGGGGGTGGTGGACACTAGTTGATGGATGGGTAAATACCAAGGTTGCAGAAGTCGGAAATCGCTAGTCGGACGTTTTCCAAGCGCCTAGCACTAAAGATGCCCAACCGGTTCGAAAAACCGTGAACCGGCCGGTTCAAACCGTGAACCGGCGGTTTGGCAAACCGGCGGTCCGGTTTCGGTTTCGAACCGGAACCGGGAACCGCCATAACACGGTTCGGTTTCGGTTTGGGGATTTAAAAACCGGCAAACCGGCGGTTTAACCGGCGGTTCCAACCGCCGGTTAAACCGCCGGTTTATGTAATTTTTTTTTTTTTTTAATTGTTGCCTTGGACACGTGTACGGCTCACGTTTAAACTAAACTAGCCGTTGCGGATCGACGGAGGAGATCAAATAGCCGTTGGAAACCGGCCGAACCGGAACCGAACCGGAACCGCCGGTTCGAACCGGCGGTTTGGAGCAAATTTGAATCGAGCGGCCGAGATCCGTCGAACGTTGGAGATGGACGGGTGAGATCAGCCGAACCGCCGGTTCAACCGAACCGGAACCGGCGGTTCGAACCGGAGCGTGCCTATTTTCTTTTTTTTTTTTTTTTTTTTTTTTTGAATTTTTGAGATCTATAAATAGGGGTTCAAATGGTGTATTTTTTCACACCAATTCTCAAACTCTCTCTCTCAATTATCTTGCATTCTTGCTCACTTTAATATATCAAGTTCAAAAGCTCTCAAATTTCTTTTTTTAGTTCGTATTATCATCTACTTGTAGTGCTACTTCCACTTCGATTTTTTTAATTTGCTATCATCATGTCTAGAAGAGGTTCTTCCGCTTCCTCGTCTCATGCTAGGGGAAAGAGTCCCATGCCACCTCCACAATCCTACGAAGACGAGCTAATTGATCGATGGTGTGATGAGCTTGATGAAGATGTCGATTTGGGAGAACAAATCGCCCAAGCCTTAGCCGATGATGTTGAAGAGGAAGAAACCGTGCAACACACACAAGGGAGTACCCCCTCTAGTAGAGCACCTTCTTCACTTCGAAGTGATATCTTCTCCGTTCACTTCAAGAAGGAGGTCGTGCCTAATAGTGCCGTTGACTACATAGTAACGTGCAATCATTGTGGGAAGCAATACAAGTTCAAGCATGGAGGAGGATATGGAACGTTCAACAACCACGTCACGAAGAAGCATCCCGACAAGGTTGGATTGGCTCCTTCTCAAACACAACTACGAGGATTCACCGGGTCTTCACAAGGTATGGATTCTTTAATGTTTAAATTTAGCCAACTTGAACTTAGGAAAGGCACCGCCGATTTTATTGCTTCTAAACATTTGCCTTTGCAATGGGCTTCCGATGAATATTATCAAGATTATGTGAGTCAATATTTGCAACCACCGGCTAGAATGATAAGTAGAAACACGGCCACTAGGGATATTGATAAAAGAGTTCGTGAAAAAAAATATAATCTTATGCAAGATTTAGCTAACCTTAAACAAAAAGTTGCAATATGTGTTGATTGTTGGAAAGATCCTTATAAAAAGAATGATTATATGGGCATTACTTGTCATTGGATTGATGATGCATGGGATGTTCAAAAACGTTTAATTGCTTTTGTTGATTTTAATGAAAGTCATACCGGTTTACATATTTCACAAAAAATAATACATAGCTTAAATGATTATGGTATATTAACAAAAGTATTTGCTATAACTTTAGATAATGCAACTAATAATAAAGCGAGCTTGCCTACGTTAATTGATTTTTGTAAACCTTCATTAAATGGTGATATTTTTCATACTAGATGCATGTGTCATATTTTTAATTTATGTGTTCAAGATGGATTAACAACTTTACAAACGGAAATAGAAAAAATTAGAGTTGCAATTAATTTAATTTGTCATACCATACAAATGCGAAAAAGATGGGCTAGATTTTGTAAAATGAATGGATTGGAAGTAAAAAAATTTGTGAAAGATGTGGAACATAGGTGGAATTCTACTTATTACATGCTTCAAGATTCATATAATTATAGAGAACTTTTATGTGCTTTTTTTATGGAATTTGGAGATAGTAATGTCATGTTATTTGCTCATTCTTGGGATTCTTGTATAAACATGATTGGTATGCTAAAAATTTTTGAAGAAGGCACTAAAGAAATAAGTGGATGTTATTATCCTACATCTCCTTTAGCTTTAGATCAATGTGTTAAAATTGCTTTGATAATGAAATCTTATAAAGATGATCCTATTTTAAGTAAAGCCATTATTATGATGAAAGTTAAATGGTTAAAATATTATCATGAGATACCCCCCCTATATTTATGTGCTAAATTATTAGATCCTAGGATTAGAGAAGATGGATTAGAAGAACTTTTGACTATGTACTATAATGCATTGTTCCCCTTTGGCTATATTAGTGATTATGATCAAGTTGATTATGTGCCTAATCCTAGTGAAGTGGTTAAACGGGCGAAAAATTATTTGTATGATTTATTTAGAGAATATAAAACAATGTATGGTGAATCATGTAGTAGTGAAGATGTAGTTCGACATCATAATGTAGGTTCTAGTAGTTCTTCGTCTACTTTTGATGATACTCTTTCTCAATTTTATAATTTTTATGATATTAGAACTCAAAAAAAAGCTAGAGGTGTTAATTCATCACAAGAATTGGATTCTTATTTTAGTGTTACTTTTGAATCAATTGCATTTGAGAACAATTTGGATCTATTAAAGTGGTGGTCACGAAGGATCACCACATATCCTATACTAACAATTATTGCCAAGGAAATATTTGCATGTCCCGCCTCCACGGTTTCGGTTGAACATGCCTTTAGCGTATCGGGCCACACTTTGAGTGAGAGGAGAGCAAACTTGGCCGTCGAAAATGTCCAAAACCTTATGCTTCTTGACGATTGGGTCAAAGCCGCCAAACGTCAACAAAACCTCGATTTGTCACACATGGAGGACGGTGGACAAGATTTGTATGGCTACGACTCAAACACAACATCCTCCGGCGGAAGTGGCGTCAACCTCGACGAGTGAAAAAGGTAAGTTGAGGTAAGAGAACTACGTGAGCTTTGATTCCTTAATTCGATTTCAATTAAGGATACGTAGGCAATTTCATTTTAAGTTTGAAATTTCAATTCCAAACTTAAAATGAAACTCAAGCTCTTTAATTTTTTTTATGCTCACTTTTGTAATTGTAATATATAGTATAAACTCATGTAATAGATTAGAATCATTCAATCATAAATTAGATATAGACTATATAGTTATAACTTGTAATAATTTTCCAAGTTATATTGACAAGTTTAATTGTAATATATACAAACATTTGTAATAGATTAGAATCATTAGATCATAGATTATATATAGTTCTAAGTGTTCCAAGTTCCAACTTGTAATAATTTTCCAAGTTATATTATATTGACAAGTTTATTGAAAAAGTTTGATCAATACAATTCTTAAATATATTTTTTATTCCGAATTGTATTTTCTCATGATATTTTATACTTCAAAACAAACATTGAAGTTTAAATTTGGATCATAGAATCATAAATTAAAAAAAACCAAAAAAAAAAAAAAAAAAAAAAAAAAAGGAAAACCGAAAACCGCCGGTTCGAACCGGCCGAACCGTCCGGTTTCGGTTGAACCGGCGGTTTCAAACCGAAACCGAAACCTTTCCTTCCACGGTTCGGTTTCGGTTCCACCATTTCGGAACCGTCGAACCGGCGGTTCGAACCGAAACCGGAACCGGGAAACCGTTTGGGCATCTCTACCTAGCACCTAGGCCGATTAGGTGTCGAAGATTTTTTTAATTTTTATTATTATTATTATTTGTTGCATGACCTATATATATATATAATTATATGTATAAAAAATTTAGAAAATATGGAGAATATCGTTTTGATTTTTATCGGGCCATAATGGATTCTGCCCAAAAGCCCCAAAGTATCCATCAATGTGACAATATTATTAGGAAACATGGTATCCGATGAATCATTGGATACGATGCCTGATAGCCCGATCGGTTTTCCCCAACCAAAATCTACATCGTACAAACCAATATTAGCCCAGCTCGTGAACGAAAGAAAGGTGGCTTCTTGTGGGATCCCCTTCCTAAACTCGTCGAGATTTTGATTGAACCCCTCATCATACTGCAATCTCTTCACAAACTCCTTGTCAATCTTGCTAATTCCCTTCTTCACTTCACTCACCAGATCTTTCAACTCACGATTGGTGCATAGAGCTGTTGCTGGCCACATGAAATTGCCAAAACTGTTGTCGCTAAAAGGCGGGTCGACCCGTGTTCTTATGTTCACTGCATGGGTTATCAGAAACGGCTTCTTCTGATCATCGTCCGCAACTGCTGCCATGAAACACTTCCATATCAAGGCTGTTACCACGTGGACCCTAGTCGGGACCGAGTCATAATTTGATTGAGCTTTGAGAAGGGATATTGTGTTGGAAATTGGAAGAGAAGATTGGTTTTGACCAATTTTTGACCAAATTTTAATGTTGATTCCATTTTAAATAAATGGAAATAAGTTGCTAAATCGGAATCTACGTTTCGTGTAGATGAATGTAGTGTATTTACTTTCGAATTTCCAATTTCGGGTGAATGAGAAATTAATACACAAAGTTGGCAACTTGGATCCTTCTTGTGAAGGAAAATGTGAGAAAAGTGAAGTTGTCCCACATAGGAAAAATGGAAGGAAAAGTTTCACTTTATTAATAGGAGCACATGTATAAGAAATAATCATGTGTGCTTCCTTATGGTGGAACCTAGTGCCATTTTTTGGACCTAGTTGGCTAAACACTCACGCACCATCCGAACCGCACGAGACATCATCACACTCGGGTTGGGTCCGGACCGGACCAAGTTGGATTCGGACCAGGTCACGGGTCGGGTCGCGGGCCGGGCCGCGGGTCGGGTCGGGTCGGGTCGGGTCACAACAGTGCATATCGATTCTTAGTACACAAATCAGAAATTCCTGACATGACTGAAGGAATGACCATGGAGTCGAGAAATGCAATGTTCTTTGAGAACGTCTTTCCGAAAAAAGAAAGGAAAAAGATTAGTTCTAACAAGAGAACTTATGAAGCTGGTCAAAGTCATTCTCAAGAGGAAAATGAACCGAAACGCAGCAAGAGACCAAGAGTGACAAAGTCATTCGGTCCTGATTTTCTAACTTACATGTTAGAAACTGAACCCGTGACAATTCAAGAAGCACTGTCCAGGCCAGATGCTCCTCTCTGGAAGGAAGCTATCAATAGTGAAATTGAGTCCATCATGCAAAATCATACGTGGGAGTTAGTTGATCTTCCACCGGGGTGCAAACCTTTAGGATGCAAGTGGATCCTTAAAAGAAAATATAAGGCTGATGGATCAATCGATAAATACAAAGCACGATTGGTAGCAAAGGGGTTCAAACAAAAGGAAGGATATGATTTCTTTGACACTTACTCACCTGTCACAAGAATCACATCCATTCGAGTGCTAATAGTTATTGCAGCGCTGCACAATCTTGAAATACATCAGATGGATGTAAAGATAGCTTTCCTAAATGGGGAACTGGACGAGGAGATTTATATGGAACAACCCGAGGGGTTTGTAGCACCCGGACAAGAGAATAAAGTATGCAAACTTGTCAAATCACTGTATGGGCTGAAACAAGCACCTAAGCAATGGCATGAGAAATTTGACAAAACGATGATATCAAATGGGTTCAAAATCAATGAGTGTGACAAATGTGTATACATTAAAGAAACACAAAATGATTTTGTGATTGTCTGTCTTTATGTAGACGACATATTGATCATGGGTAACAACCGTGATGCAATTGTGAAAACTAAGAATATGTTAAAGAGTAACTTTGACATGAAGGATATGGGTTTGGCAGATATCATACTAGGAATAAAGATTTCTAGGACATCTGAAGGAATTGTCTTATCACAATCTCATTACGTCGAGAACGTGCTTAAGAAATTCGAGGCTTGGGACTTACCTCCGGCTAAAACTCCGGTTGATCTAAGTCTGCATTTAGCCAAAAATAAAGGTGACCCAGTATCTCAACTGAAATATGCAAGAGTCATTGGTAGCTTGATGTATCTCACAAACTGTACACGCCCCGACATTGCATACTCAGTTAGCAAACTTAGTAGATTCACGAGTAATCCAGGGTCAGACCACTGGATAGCTTTGACAAGGGTCCTAAGGTATCTAAAACATACCATGAACCATGGTATACTTTATACGAAATATCCTGCTGTATTAGAGGGATACAGCGATGCAAATTGGATATCAGATTCGACTGACTCCAAGTCCACAAGTGGATACGTATTCACTATAGGTGGAGGAGCAGTGTCCTGGAAATCTTCTAAGCAAACGTGCATAGCTCGATCCACGATGGAGTCTGAGTTTATTGCGCTAGATAAAGCCGGTGAAGAAGCCGAGTGGCTTAGGAATTTCTTAGAAGACATTCCGTGTTGGATTAAACCTGTGCCTCCAGTGATAATACATTGCGACAGTATGTCGGCAATTGGGAGGGCACAGAGTAGTATGTACAATGGTAAGTCTCGTCATATTCGTCGGAGACATAATACCGTGAGACAACTGATCTCTGGTGGTATAATTTCCATTGACTATGTGAAGTCTAAGGAAAATATTGCGGATCCGTTAACAAAAGGTATTAACAGAGATCAGATGTATAGTGCAGTGAAGGGAATGGGGTTGAAAAACCACACATTACAGACGTCATAGTGGTAACTCAACCATGAAGCGTGGAGGATCCCACAAACTTGGTTCAATGAGACAACTAAGCTATGATCTAAGTCTAGATATGCACTTGGAATTTATCCAATGCTCCATTCTTGAGGCTGCCCCAAGTGCAGAACCTGTGCAGTGTGGTAAGGGTAAGCATTTCAAATGCTTTTAATGATTCCTATAGCCTTTAAAGGTGGGGTATGACAGGATACTCCTTATGGGAGATCACCTATATGAGTGAGAAGTGTGGCCGCTTTAACTCCAAAGAATGAAGAACACTCATGAATCCAAGATATGGTCCATGGCCGAAATGGACACAACGTGAGAATTGAAAGATATCAGAACTATCGTTGTGTGGGTATTATTGTCTTGGTATACACAAACGGCGGAGGGGTTCAAGGCATCACGTCCACCAAATCGCCAGTATATCCGATAGTATTCCACTAGGGAAGATTCAAAGCCGGAAGCTATCTATCCTGATGCAACAATGGTTCGTCGGGACTTTCTTATGTGTCTGCATTTATGCATGCATTAATTTCATCATTCATGTGGGGGATTGTTGGAAATTGGAAGAGAAGATTGGTTTTGACCAATTTTTGACCAAATTTTAATGTTGATTCCATTTTAAATAAATGGAAATAAGTTGCTAAATCGGAATCTACGTTTCGTGTAGATGAATGTAGTGTATTTACTTTCGAATTTCCAATTTCGGGTGAATGAGAAATTAATACACAAAGTTGGCAACTTGGATCCTTCTTGTGAAGGAAAATGGGAGAAAAGTGAAGTTGTCCCACATAGGAAAAATGGAAGGAAAAGTTTCACTTTATTAATAGGAGCACATGTATAAGAAATAATCATGTGTGCTTCCTTATGGTGGAACCTAGTGCCATTTTTTGGACCTAGTTGGCTAAACACTCACGCACCATCCGAACCGCACGAGACATCATCACACTCGGGTTGGGTCCGGACCGGACCAAGTTGGATTCGGACCAGGTCACGGGTTGGGTCGCGGGCCGGGCCGGGCCGGGTCGGGTCGCGGGCCGGGTCGGGCCAAGTGGTGTGACCCTTGGGTGTGAAAGGGTGTCACCAAGTGATGTGACCCTTGGGTCCAAATGGCTTGACCCTTGGGAAGAGGTGTGAATACACCTTTTGGATCCAAGGGTGGTGTCCATTGTGGGAAAGGATACATCTCCTTACTCCTATAAATAGGAGACCCCCATTTCATTTCATTTCATTCGAACATTCAGATTTCCAACGTTCATTCAGAAAATCACGCGTAGTCAATATTAAGAAAGTCTCGAGTATCGAGTAAGTTCGCCGATAGCTTTTGGGTTGTTGTGCTATAATCCTTAAGCTTGAAGTCGTTGTATCTTGGGGACGATTGCCGTCAACCGTGAGCACTTGGACACGGGGCAATATCGTCTTACGGAGAAAGAGCCTAACTCTTGCCTCGACTTAACCCCGTTGTGGTGCATCTTTTCAATACGCCTAACCACCTAAATTTTCCAACATATTGAAGATGCATCGAAGACGTATCTCCTTGTGATGAACTTTCCGGTTGTTAGGTACTTGATGAAAGGAATGTACGGGCTCGACTCCATTGTGAGAGAGCTCTTCTGTGGAAAACCAGACTGTGCGATACAGTTGAGAGGTGTGGCTTCAAAGCTCGAGCCTCGAGCATTGGAGCCCCACGCTTTTAAAAACAAACAGATTGAAGTTAAATCTGCAGTATAATGAGCAAATATCACAGAAATAGCAGTTCCACCACAGTCGAAACAGTTCAATTGGATCATGGATACATAGTCGCCAGGGCCCGGAAATTGCTCGAAATTGAAGCCAGTTGGGAGGAGAAGCTTGTTGATCATCAGCATAAGATCAGGGTGTTCAAGAAAATCACTCATTCAGGACTTGACTTTTGATACAAAAAACGGGAGGCCATCATCGTTGCAATCCACAGAGAGAGCATCCTTAATGACACCGGCAAAAGGATAGAAGGTGGTTAGAGTTTTAGAAAGAGAGTCCTTGAGATGTTTGATCCTTTGAGAGATGTCGGAAATCGAATCAGGGGGAAAGTAGAGGATCACAGGGGTGTAGATAGGGAGCATGATCTGATCTAAAAGGGAAATCTTGTGAGTTCTTAGATGATCTGGTGTTGGTGAACTGGGCTTGATTTTCTCCATTGAAATCATCTCTGCTTCCATTTTCTTTTCTATCATGTATATGTGTCACTATACTATTGTGATCTCTAGATCAAATTCAAAATGATACATATTGAGTTATTAACCACCAACTATCAAATAGACAAATAGTCAAATAGTCATCTACTTAAAATCTGAAACAGTAAAATGTAAGTCATATGAGTCCATAACACATAATAAACCAAATACTAACACAATTTTTTATCCAAAATGACATCAAATTCATATTTCTTAAGTTAATTAAGGATTTAATTAGCATGATGGCTGGTCCTTCGATCCTTGAAGAGAAACTTGAGACCAAGATACTTCTTCTCTGTTAGTGTTGATGTTGTCAACATCGACTTCAACATTAATTGTTTTTCCTTTTTCTTTAAAATTAAATCAAGAGATTTATTAAAGATGGATTTAAGATTCACGTTGCATGATGTTTTGAATCTGTTAGAATCTACTTCACGTGTTTTATTTTGCAGATTTGATGATCAAGATATTTGAATAAGTCAAATAAACTAAATTCCTATTTTTAAGGGATTTGTTTATTTAGAATGAATCTTGGATATCTTGTATCTTAAATTGCAGGATCACTAAAGGAGATTTGAATTATTCAAAGTAACAAACTCCTATTTCTATGAGATTTGTTTTATGAAGCAACGTGACTTTTAGTTTGAGAAGAAGACGTGACTTTATTTATCAAGCCTCACGATCCTACGTCCAAAGGAAGAAAGATGAGAAGACTGAGTCAACATGAAGAAGACCGTGTTCTTCAAGCACAAGATGAAAGAGAAGACTTAGTCAAAGAAGAAAGAATAGATCATGAGAAACACGTGATGAAGCATGAAGCATGGAAGAGAAGCGTGAAGATCGAACTTGATGAGCAAGAAAAGACCAAGTCCATAGAGGAACTTGGAGAGCAAGAATAGCAACAAGATCGTGCTCATCATGGATTGAAGAAGTGGACTTGAAGGCCTCTATAAATAGGAGATGATTTCCAGAGGATCAAGTACACTTCACATTTGCATTCAAGAGAGATCAAGCAAGTTTTTCCATATTATTTTCCTCTCTTGTTTCTATTTTAGTCGATCACTTTTTACCAACGTCTTACTTATTTTTAGTAGATCTATTCTCCAATAGGTTTCTAGCAAAGTAGGATTTGTTGATTGATCGACAAGTTTTTGTTTAAACGTCCATTGAAGTCATACATTAGATTGGACGTATATAGTCTTTTTAGAGGATTTCACAAAGTCCTCATATTGAGTTGTATTACAAAGATATACTAATAAGATATTTTTGCCCTGCTGGCATTCCACGAGTATCATTATATACTCGTGGATATTTTTCTTGTCGTTTTGTTTTATATCTTTGTTATTTACCGCTGCGTGTTAACTCTGGTGTTAACAACATTACCCACAACATTTGGTTTATGTTGTTTTTATCTTGCATAGGAGCACTCGGATACTTGCATTCTCCATACTATACCAATACACAATCTTCAATTTTATTATAATTATAATTATAATAAAACTATAAAAGTAAAAAAAAAAAAAAGGAAAATTGATTTAAGCGCCTAGACTGACTAGGCAGCCTAAGCGCCGTCTAAACCGACAACATGGTGATTACTTGAAAAAATGATTTTTGGACGATTTTTCAACAAATCAAGTCAGTTAATGACCGACTAGCGTCTAGTCGGCCGACTAGACCGATTTCTACAACACTGGTAAATACACAACCCATATTTCAATTCTACAAATATTAATTGAACAAAATCCTATTATTCACGATACATAGCGCCTTTTTTAATATGTATTACCTCCCTTCCACTCACCTCTCTTATTAAAAAAAAAAAAAAAAGGTCTCAATCAAGAAAGTCATACTCAATTAAAAATCTAAAAAAAGAGTGGACTTTGGTTTAGTCTTAAACAAAAAAAAAAAAGGAACAAAAAAGAAAGAAATTAAACAAATAAAACAAATCACACAAAGACTTTAGTACCCAAATTTCAGAAAATATTTTAGGAGAACTGTTTGGAAAGAAAGCTTCATCTGTGGTTAAACACTTGTAGGTTATAACTCAGAATTAATATTTAGAAGATTGATTCACTCTTTGAGCATCTTTACATGTAAACACAAGGAATACTGCATCTTGTAGTTTCTTGTTAGATTATTTTTGAATTATTTATATGCTATCTTAGTTGTAGTTATGATGATTGTTGTGTATCATGATTAAACAAGAGTTATTTTGTTGGTTTAACAGCAATCAAAGATGGCAGAAGCTGCAGTTTCATTCCTTCTTAACCATCTCTCTCTGTTGCTCTTAGAGGAACGACACCTACTCGGAGGAGTCAAACAAGAAGTTGTGTACATCCAAGATGAAATGCTGCAAATGAAGGAGTTTCTCAGAGTTGCTGATGCCAACGAAGACAGCAATGGCAACCTCAAAGAATGGATTCGACAACTCCGAGAAATCTCGTTCGATGTTGAAGATGTTCTGGACAAATACATGCTTCGATTTGGAAGACATCGTGGCACAAGTGGATTCCGTGGATACATGAACAGTTTTTATGGTTCAATTAGGAAACTGAAAGCTCAACATCATATTGCATCTGAAATTCAAGCTATCAAGTATAGATTGGAAAATGTTTCCAAGAGTCGGCAGAGATATAGAGAAATGTGTGATGGTGTAGGCTCTAGCTCTACCATTCAGAGCAACAAAGTGTATGATGGTAGAGGCGATGCCCTGTTTCTGGAAGCAGCTGATGTTGTAGGGATTGAAGAGCCAAAGAAACAGCTTATTAAGTGGATCAGGTCGATGGGTGATGGGGTTGAAGTGATTTCAGTGGTGGGAATGGGAGGTTTGGGTAAAACTACTCTTGTTAAAAAAGTTTATGATGATGAATCAGTGAAAAGGCATTTTGATCAACATGTTTGGGTTGTTGCGTCGGACTACACAAATGTCAAACTTCTCCTTGCAAAGCTTATTAAGAAACTCTTTATGGAAATAAAGAAACCACCACCTGAAGAGCTTGAAGAAATGAGTGTTGATGAGATGAGAAGTTTCATTTATGATTTTCTTAAGGAAAACAAGTGCATGATTATTCTTGATGATGTTTGGAATGAATCTATATGGAAAACTATCAGTTGTGCACTTCCAAAAAGAGGTGTCCATGGTTGCATCATCATCACCACACGCTCTAGCCATATAGGCAATGCTGCTTGCACTGTGAAGAATCATGTCTAAAATTTGCAGCCTTTACCTGAATAAGAATCTGAGGTATTGTTCTCCAAAAAGGCATTTCCTAATAATCCATGTCCTCCTTATGTGAGAAAATTTGCAGAAAGTATTCTAAGGAAATGTCAAGGTTTGCCATTGGCAATTGTTGTAATTGGTGGCCTCTTAGCTACAAAGGACAACAATGTTGAAGAATGGAAAATGTTTAGTCAGAGTCTTGGTCATGAACTCGGAGAAGATGGGAGCCTACAAGTATTAGGGAAAATACTCTCATTAAGTTACAATGACTTGCCTTACTATCTCAAGTATTGCTATTTGTATTTGAGTATCTTTCCAGAAGATGAGTTGCTGGAGAAGGAAAAAATCATTCGATTATGGATAGATCTTGCAAACAAACAAATAAAACATTGTCAACGAAATAAGAAAGATATGCTACCAAAAGCCAACTTCCAATCAATGGCATTTATAGATTCAATTTTTAAAATTTGAAATCAATTTTTTTGGAAAAACATTTTTAAGATATATTTTCAAATTAGAAACAATATTTGGTTAAGAAAGAATATATTCCAAATTTATGAAATCCGATTGTAATCATTTGGTGCAACCTATTTTATATTTGAGTTTCTTTTCCTTTTCTCATTAATTTTATATTTAATGAATTTCCAAAAAAACTAACATCCAACGTTTTAAGAAATTTCCTTTTGTTATGCTAAATCCATTTCTCATTAATTTACAAAAAAAAAAAAAATCAAGAATCTTTTGTGTATAAAGAAATACTTTAAATATTTTTAAGCAATTATATAAATGCGACTATGTTGTAAATATTTTGAAAACTTTAGTTGATAGATAAGTTGATAATTGTTTTATGAAAAATATAGACGATGACGAAATTTAAAAAAAAATAATGAAATTCTTGAATTAAGATGGATGTAATAACATTCAACACTTTCTTATGACCTACTAGAAAGAAAGAAAAAATTGAAATTTACACAAAATGACAGTGATTGAAAATTATAAATTTAAGATAGATACAATAACAAACATTCAACATCTTTCTAGGCCCGTGCGGCTGCATGGTGTTGTTGGATTTTTTTCATGTTTTTTCATCAATTAAATTCTTAACTTATGATTTTAAAATGCATCATTTTGTTGTGTTTGACTGACATCATCCAATTCTAATAATTGCATGTTATATTTATTTCTTGAACCCTCATTTTTGCAATGTAGTTTCTCCCAAAAGTTTGTTCCTAAATATCTGTAATGTTAGCATCCTCAAACATTTTTTTATTTCTTTGTCATAGGTTCATTTTGAATAATTTTGTTTATCCTTAATGTAATCTATCTTTGTTTATTACAAATGTTTCAATCTATTAGCATTATGGAAATTTACTTGATTTGAAATTGATATGTATAGAAGTCAAAAGGTAAGTGTTTTGTAGCGTTGGTTACTTGTAATCCTTTCATTGATTGATAAACATAAAACTAAAATAAAATATTAATGGATTTGGTTCTCATGCTTTGAAAACAAATGAATAAATATGCAAACTCGTAGTAATTTAGCCATGGATGGCACGAAATAGTCCATGGGCCACCAGCAACAAATTCATAGTCATGAATGTCTTCTTGATTTGCACTCATTCTTTGCAAAGATTATATAATTCTTCAATACATATTCGTGACTACCAATGTCCAGTCTTTCTGTCGCAATTGTGCTAATCACAGAGTTTTCAAATACCATGAAGGGAGAAGAACCATAATCCTATTTCAACAATATACTTATGAAACACAGAGACAAACATCAAATTCTATTCCAGTTCGTATTGGACTGGTATGTAGAAACTTTAATAGTGCTGATTTGTCAATGTTAGAGAGTTTCAACTTCATCGAGTGCACAACTGATATTTGTGGCAACAGCTCCGACAACTCTCCTTATTGATCTCACTACTTTATGGTTAACATGACACTAAACATATATTTTGTTTGAATTTTTTCTCAGGTAAATGAAAGTGACGAACAGGGTAAGAAGAAGCTTTTGCAGATAAAAATGAGGCTAAGGCAACAAAATGTCAATGAGCTATCACACCAGATCACCTTTCCAAGAAGTTATAAATCATGCAAAACCAATTGCATCATTGCTCTTGAGAATCAAATAATTGAACCTCAGCTTATAAGCCATTAATGATGCTATCACGCTCAAATATAGTTTGATTTTTGTCAGGCCATAATGCATTCTGCCCAAAGGCCCTGTAGACACATCAAATTCAAAATGATACATATTAAGTTATTAACCACCAACTATCAAATGACAAATAGTCAAATAGTCATCCATTTGAAATCTGAAACAGTGAAATGCAAGTCATATGAGTCCATAACACATAATAAACCAAATACTAATAAAGTCATAAACACAATTTTTTATCCAAAATGACATCAAATTCATATTTCTTAAGTTAAGGATTTAATTAGCATGATGGTTGCTCCTTCGATCCTTGAAGAGAAACTTGCGACCAAGATACTTCTTCTAGGGTAGCAACCCAAAATACCACAAAAAATATAAAGTGTGATAAAAAATACCACAAAAAATAAAATTGGGATTTTTATACCATAAAAAATAAAAGTATGATATTTTATACCATGAAATATAATTCTATGTCCAAAAATACCACAAATTTCATTGACTTTGATTGAGACATTTATTACCCCATAACAACCTCCAATCAAATCAACTCAATGGTCAAAGGGAATCTTATTTCAAATTTTAGGGTTAATAAGTTTAATAATACACGTGCATGGACAAATCCAATGAACACAAAAATAAAAATATATTAATTGTCATTTCATCCACTATTACTAGTTGACTTTGACAAAAAAAGTGGTAGAAAGTGTCATATAACTATATTTTGTGGTATAAAGTGACCTACTATTATATACCATGATAAATTGGGTGATACATTATATTTTTTATGATAGAAATGATATTTTCCTCTACTTCTTCTCCATACTATTCCAATACACAATCTTCAATTTTATTATAATTATAATAAAACTATAATAAAAGTTTAAAAAAAAAAAAGGAAAATTGATTTAAGCTTATAGGCCGACTAGACCGCCTAGGCACTATCTAGACCGACTAGGCGACGATTACTTGCAGAAACCATTTTTGGGACGATTTTTCAACAAATCGGATCGGTTAATGACCAACTAGCATCAAGTTGGCGCCTAGTCGGCCGACTAGGCAAATTTATGCAACACCAATAAATACACGACTCATATTTCAGTTCTACAAATATTAATTGAACAAAATCCTATTATTCATGATACCTACGACCTTTTTTTATATGTATAACTTTCCTTCCACTCACCTCTCGTATTAAAAAATAAAAATAAATAAAAGGTCCCAATCAAGAAAGTCATACTCAATTAAAAAAAAAAAAAAAAAAGAGTGGACTTTGGTTTAGTCTTAAACAAAAAAAGGAACAAAAAAGAAAGAAATTAAACAAAGAAAACAAATCACACGAAGACTTTAGAACCCAAAAATTCGGAAAATATTTTAGGAGAAGTGTTTCCAAAGAAAAGCATCATCTGTGGTTAAAACTTGTAGGTTATAAGCTCCACTACTTTTGTCGTCTCATATTTTGAAATCACTTTTTTTTTTTGGATAAAGAAACAATATTTGGTTAAGAAATAATATATTCCAAATTTATGAAATCTGATTCCAACCACTTAGTGCAATGTATGAATGTAATCCGTTTTTTTTTTTTTTCTTCTCTGAAAAGTGGTGTAAATTGTAATGTAATCCCTATCGAAATTATGTTTATATTTGGATTTTTTTTTAACTAATTTTATTAATGAATTTCCGGGAAAAAAAAATCAGCATTAATGAATTTCCATTTGTTATGCTAAAAATCCTTATCTCATTAAAAAAAAAAAAGAACAAATCAAAAAACTTGTATATAAAGGAATAATTTAAGTATTTTTGAGCAATTATATGAATGCGACCATTTTGTAAATTTTTTGAAAATTTTAATCGATAAATAAGTTGATAATTGTTTTTATGAATAATATAGATGAGGACAAAATTTAAAATATATATATGTGTGTGTCAAATTAAGATGGATGTATTAACACTCAACATTTTCTTATAATTATGACCTAATAGAAATTTAAAAAAAATTAAAATCTACACAAAATGACGTGATTCAAAAATTTGAATTTAAACAATAACAAACATTCAAAAAAAATCTATAATTATGGCCTATTACAAATAAAAGATAGTTTCATTGAAATCTCCACATCTTAAGGAATGTCTATGGGCAAAAAAAAAAAAAAATTGTGAATTGAGAAAAAAAAAACTAAAATTGAAGTTAAGTTGTTAATTTTTGACGAGATTTTACTATTTTAGAAAAAAATAAGATTTTGTTATTATATATATATAGATATAGATTAAAATATCAAACATAATGTCCAATTCAATACCCCATTTGTTCCATTTCTTTTCCTACAATATACATGTGAGTCAGTGAGTGAGTTACAATTTAATATAAATCATAAGGTCTTAGAGTACATTTAATCTAAGATACAACTACCAACTAATCTAATAGAACAAGGAAAATTTTCAGATAGTCAGAAGATAACAAAATTTTAAATATAATCAAAATTGACATCTGTCACCTGTAAAATGAGATCAGCCATCGAAGAAAATTGAGTAAGGATCAGAGTGAGAGATAGTTTTTCTCTAAGGCACACATTTTTTTTTCTACGAAAACATTTTTATTATGAATTAATCATAATAAACTTTTGTTATATTTATTTACACACTTGGACAAATGTTCACCTTAAATTTTATTTACCTTTTCGTGATAAGAGTTTTATAAAAGTTTCAATTAACAACTAATTTTATTTTTTGAAACATGGTTTTTAATTTTTAATTTTTTTAAAATAAAATGGGGGTAGACACTTGTTGATGGATGGGTAAATACCAAGGTTGCAGAAGTCGGAAATCGCTAGTCGGGTGTTTTCCAAGTTCCTAGCGCCTAGGCCGACTAGGCATTGACTAGGTGTCGAAGATTTTTTTTATTATTATTATCATTATTATTATTATTGTCATGACCTACATATATAATTATATGTACAATAAATTCAGAAAATGTGGAGAATATCATTTTGATTTTTGTCTGGCCATAATGCATTCTGCCCAAAGGTCCCAAAGACACATCAAATTCAAAATGATAAATTTTAAGTTATTAACCACCAACAATCAAATAGACAAATAATCAAATAGTCATCTACTTAAAATCCGAAACAGTGAAATGCAAGTCATATGAGTCCATAACACATAATAAACCAAATACTAATAAAGTCATAAACACACATTTTTATCCAAAATGACATCAAATTCATATTTCTTAAGTTAAGGATTTAATTAGCATGATGGCTGCCCCTTCGATCCATGAAGAGAAACTTGAGACCAAGATACTTCTTCTCCATACCATTCCAATACACAATCTTCAATATTATTATAATTATAATTATAATAAAACTAGAAAAGTTAAAAAAAAAAAAAAAAAATGGAAAATTGATTTAAGCTCCTGGACCGACTAGGCCACTAGACGCTATCTAGACTGATTAGGCGACGATTACTTGCAGAAACGATTTTTGGGACGATTTTTCAACAAAATCGGATCGGTTAATAACCGACTAGCGTCGAGTCCGGCCCTAGTGGCCGACTAGGTCGATTTCTGCAACACCAGTAAATACACAACTCATATTCCAGTTCAATCCTATTATTAATAATACCAACCACCTTTTTAAATATGTATTACCTCCCTTCCACTCACCTCTCTCTTATTATAATAATAAAAAAAAAAAGTCCCAATCAAGAAAGTCATACCCAATTAAAAATCTAAAAAAAGAGTGGACTTTGGTTTAGTCTTAAACAAAAAAAAGGAACAAAAAAGAAAGAAATTAAACAAAGAAAACAAATCACACGAAGACTTTAGAACCCAAAAATTCGGAAAATATTTTAGGAGAATTGTTTCCAAAGAAAAGCTTCATCTATGATTAAAAATTGGTAGGTTAAGCTCCAGTATTATAGTCGTCTCAAATCTAAGGACTTGCTGCTAAACTTTTCGGATTGATCTGAACATCAAAGAGAAATTATAGTACGTAATTCTTATTTTTATTTATTTTTTCATATTCATTTTCTTGTTTTTTTGTTCCATATGTTTGCAGCAATATTCTCTTTGAGGGAAAAAAAAAACCTGTAAAAAATGAAGTAATGTTTCAGATTTAGGTAATTAGGTTGGCTTTGTAAGTAGATGCAAAAAGGGGTAGTTCTTAACTCACTTATTGATCTTCTTGTTTTTGGATTGCTTCTACACTTCTCCATTGTGAATTCTTCTTACACCCAAATGACCCAATGTTTATTTATGTTTTATGATAGTAATATTGTCTCAGAATTAATGTTTAGAAGGAATACTGCATCTTGTAGTTTCTTGTTAGATTATTCTTGAATTATTTATATGCTATCTTAGTTGTAGTTATGATGATTGTTTTGTATCATGATTAAACAAGAATTATTTTGTTGGTTTAACAGCAATCCAAGATGGCACAAGGTGCAGTGTCATTCCTTCTGAACTATCTCACTGTGTTGCTTGAGGAGGAACGACACCTACTTGGAGGATTCAAAGGAGACGTTGTGTACATCCATGATGAAATGCTGCAAATGAGGGAATTTCTCAGAGTTGCTGATGCCAACGAAGACAGCAATGGCAACCTCACAGAATGGATTCGACAACTCCGAGAAATCTCGTACGATGTTGAAGATGTTCTGGACAAATACATGCTTCGATTTGGAAGACATCGTGGCACAAGTGGATTCCGTGGATACATGAAAAGTTTTTATGGTTCCATTAGGAAATTGAAAGCTCGACATCATATTGCATCTGAAATTCAAGCTATCAAGTATAGATTGGATAATGTTTCCAAAAGTCAGCAGAGATATAGAGAAATGTGTGATGTTGTAAATCAAGGCTCTAACTCTACCTTTAGGAGCAATGAAGCGTATGATGGTAGAGGTGATGCCCTGTTTATGGAAGAAGCTGATGTTGTAGGGATTGAAGAGCCAAAGAAACAGCTTATTGAGTGGATAGGGTCGATGGATGATGGACGTGAAGTGATTTCAGTGGTGGGAATGGGAGGTTTGGGTAAAACCACTCTTGTTAAAAAAGTGTACGATGATAAATCAGTGAAGAGGTGTTTTGATCAACATGTTTGGGTTGTTGCTTCGGACTACTCAGATGTCAAACTTCTCCTTGCAAACCTTATTAAGAAACTTGTTGAAGAAATTAAGAAGTCACCACCTCAAGGGCTTGAAGAAATGAGTGTTGATGAGATGAGAAATTTCATTTATGAGTTTCTTAAGGATAAGAAGTACATAATTGTTCTTGATGATGTTTGGAAAATAGATATATGGGAAGCTATCAAATTTGCACTTCCAAAAAGAGGTGTCCATGGTTGCGTCATCATCACCACACGCTTAAACCATATAGGCAATGCTGTCTGCACTGAGACAAATCATGTCTATAATTTGCAGCCTTTGCCTATACAAGAATCGGAGGCATTGTTCTACAAAAAGGCATTTCCAATGAAACCATGCCCTCCTTATCTAAGAAAATTGGCAGAGAGTATATTAAGGAGATGCCAAGGTTTGCCACTAGCAATTGTTGTAATTGGTGGCCTCTTAGCCACAAAGTATGACAATGTTGAAGAGTGGGAAATGTTTAATCGGAGTCTTGGTCATGAGTTGGAAGATGGGAGCCTACAAGTATTAGGGAAAATATTCTCATTGAGTTACAATGACTTGCCTTACTATCTCAAGTACTGCTATTTGTACTTGAGTATCTTTCCAGAAGATGAGTTGCTGGAGAAGGAAAAAATCATTCGATTATGGATAGCCGAAGGATTTGTTCAGTCGAAACAACACAAGACCATGGAAGAAGTAGCAAGTGGCTATCTTAATGAGCTTTTTAGCAGAAGTCTGATTCAAGTGGGCAAGAGACATATTGATGGAAGAGCTAGAGCATTTCGTATCCACGATCTGCTAAGAGATTATATCATTTCAAAGTCGAGAGAGCATAACATCGTGACTATATGCAATGGAGGGGAGATGCAGTGGCCTAGTAGAATTCGGCGCTTTTCAATTCAGAAATCTTTCAGCTTCTCTCAACAAACATACAACTTTGAGTGTCTTCGTTCTCTAATTTTGATGTGCTCTGAAAATATGGACATTGGGATAATCAATGAGTTGGTGAACAAATGTAGGCTTTTGAAGGTGTTGGACTTGAGAGGGGCTCCACTAGAAACAATCCCAGATGGAGTTTTCAAATTATATCATCTCAAGTTACTATGCTTAAGGAGCACAATGGTGAGTTTCATCCCAAAGTCCATTGGATCTCTTGAGAATTTAGAGACGCTAGATCTCAAGAATTGCAATGTGACTGAATTGCCTATGGAAATCCTAAAGCTCAAAAAACTTCGGCATCTGTTAGTGTACAAATATACGGACGTCTCATTTTACGATATACAAAGCTGTAAGGCTCCATGCAACATTGGAAGTTGTTTGTTGTCCCTAGTAAAACTTAGTTGTATAGATGCAAATGAAAGTGATGGTGTTAAAATGGTGAAAGAGATAGGGAAGCTTACGCATCTTCGGAGATTAGGAATCGTAAAGTTAAGAAGTGAAGATGGAAAGGAGCTTTGCTCTTCCATTGCTAAGTTATCCGATCTTCGCTCATTGAGAATTGATTCGGTCGAAGAAGGTGAAAAATTAGAGCTAGACTATCCAATTAGTTTGCCGTTTCTAAGAACACTGGAACTGAATGGATGGTTAGAGAGAGTACCTCAGTGGATACCGTCTTTGGAAGGCCTTACGACTCTATTTCTATATTTTAGCAGAATGAGGGAGGATCCACTCAAGTCTCTTGAGAATTTGTCTAATCTCTCGTACCTCAATATTCATGGGGCCTACACTGAGGGATTGAGTTTCAAAGCTCAAGGATTCCAGAAGCTCAAACAATTGGAGTTAATAGGGTTGAAATCCATGAAAGGGATGATAGTGGAGAAAGGTTGTATGCCGATTCTTGAAGAGTTGAATGTAGTGGATTGCCCAATGCTGATAGAGCTTCCTCAAGGACTCCAACATTTGATCAATCTTCGATATGTAACTTTTGGAAATATGAGAAAAGAATTTGTGGAGAAAGTTGTTGAAGCTCAGCAAAATGAAGGGGCTAATTGGAGGCCTGCTTCTGCAAGGCTTCGTTTCTTCAATTGGACAGATGGTCGATGGAGGTTAGATTTGGTATTGTAGTTGACTTGTGTTGTTCAACTCTAATAATAACCCAATCTTGCTCTGCTCTTCCATCACTTTCAAGAAAGTTGTCGCCGTCCACCTCCAATTTGTATATGTGTTTTGATTAATTAATGAAATTGAATAGTTTTGTGAATATGTGTTTTAAAATAGACTGTGAAATTTATTTGAGAAATTTTTATTTTCATTTTTTATTAATGAATTAAAAAGAAAAATGGTGGGAAGGTTGAATAATACAATAGACATAATATATATATGTTCTTCAAATAATAATAATAGTAAATTATTTATGTTAATTTACAACTTATATTTCAACAATTAAATGCTATATTAATCAAACTATGTTATATTTAATATTAAATTAAATAATTAATGCATAAAATCATAAATATATTTTTTCTTATATAAATAATATTTACATTTTATATTATCAATAAATTTAATTTAATTTTTTAATCCCATGTATTACACTTCCCTATACTAATTTAATATAAGTCATAAATTATTCGATTACATTCAATCTTATTTACTATTACGTGTTATAAAAGGAGCTTTGCTCTTCCATCACTTTCAAGAAAGTTTCATCTCCCACCTCCAATTTTTAATTTTTTTAATTTTTTTTTATTTTAGAGCTAAATTCATTACTCTCTCCGTCCCAAATTATTTGTCGTTTTACCTTTTGAGATTTGTCCCAAATTATTTGACGTTATAGGAATTCAAGACATATTTTCCCAAATTCTTCCAAATTTACCCTTATTTATTATTCCTTACTAAATGCTCTATTATTTCAAAATAGGCATTGGAAATATGTATTACATTAATAAGGAGTATTACATTCAAATTATATGCTTCAAACTCTTCAAATTATATGTTGGAGTATATTGTAATCAATTTATTAATTACAGTTGTGGTTAAGGTAGTCAACCAACATATTAAATACAATACACAATTATTAGATTTAAATAGGGATAGATCAGTCTTTTTGTTGGTTTCCTTAATCTACGTGAAAAGTGTTAAAACGACAAATAATTTGGGACGAAGGGAGTATTAGGTAAGGCCCAATAATTAATTGCATTAAGCATTTGGTCAATCTAGTGTAGTACAATTCATTTGTAATCAGATATTGATGGTTTCACCCCTGTTTTGTTGAAGTAATCACCACTTTAATTGAATAAATAAAACAATAATTTAACTAGATACTTTTGATTGAGTATAAAATCATAATTATCTTCAACAACAATGTGAGCTTTCAGCATTGATTGAGGTACAAAGATTACAGTTTCATCAAATCTTCAGTAAAGTCTTCCACATCAAAAGCAAATCTCATCTCTCGACTCACCAACTAAGCAAGATCATGTCGGTTCGTGTTCTTATAAACATCGATCACTGCCTTGAACAACCATTTTTTAATTTTACAGCTATTATTCATTATTAGGATAAGCCCAATAACACTAATGTGGATATACTTTAATTTTTTTTATCGATTTAAACTAAATTAAAATACAATACATAAGTTTAACGAAATGACATTATTGCTTTGGTCCAATCAAATACTCCATGTGTTCCATTTCTTTTTCTGTAGTGCATATCTGATTGAATATATAATTCAGTATAAAATCATAAAATATTTGATTATATTCAATCTTATTTACTTTTCCAATAAATATGTTATAAACGTTTCAATTAACAACTAATTTTATTTTTTTAACTAATATTAAACATAAAAAAAATAAAAAAAAGTGCAGTGGATGGTTAAATGGTCCCAATTATTGGTCCAAACTACATATAAGCGAAATAGGCCCAGAAATTGGGGACAGTATAAATAGTCACCAGTATTCCTATTCTACAAATAATAATTGCATTAAACATTTGGTTAATCTTGAGTTTGTCTGTTTTATCGATATGGCTAATGAATTTGTGGACAAAGTAGTTGAAGTGAAACGAAATGAAGGGGTTGATTGTTCCCATGCTTCAGTCCTGGAATATGATTGATGGTGAACGGAGTTTAGCTTTTGCATTGAAGCCATTTCAGGGCCACCTTGAATTCCAGTGTAATACAATTCAACTGTTAGTCAAATTTTGATGGTTTCCCCCTCTTTAGTTAAAGTAATTTTACTTTAATTGAATAAATAAAACATCAATATTGAGTAAACTGATTCAGCATTCATTGAGGTACAAAAGTTTCAGTTTGATCAAAATCTTCAGTTTCAGAATCTGTAAAATTCTCTACATCAAAAGCAAATCTCATCTCTTGACTCACCAACTCATAAAGATCATGCTGGTTCGTGTTCTTATAAGCGTCGATCACTGCCTTGAATAACGATTCACTCGCCTCTATTTCTCCATACTTCAACTGACTGTGTATACGCTTCACCCCTTCAACCATACCAGCTTTTCCATAACAATTAACGAGATTGATCAACGTAACAACATCAGGCTCAACCCCCTCGTCCTGCATTCTCATGAACATTTTCAATGCCTCGTCAAACTTCCCATATGCCACGTAAGCACGAATAGCAGCATTATAAGCAAATGAAGTGAACCCCACTTCTTCCTTAGTGAAGGCTCCACAAGATTGAAGGACATACCCATGCAAACCTACTATAGAGAAAACAGAGGTTATCACAGCTTGCTTTGCAAAGGGCTTCCCTTCAAAGTAAGACGATTGAAGCTGTCTTAGTGCTTCCCCTGGTATGCCTCCTTTCTTTAAAATCATGAACAGTACTTTGAATGTTCCCTGATCAGGGACGAGCTTCTGACTAACAATCATTTCGTGTAGTAATTTACCACACTCGTCTAGCTGCCCGTTTGTGGCATAACAAGCCATAACTTTGTTATATGTTACGCTATCTGTCACCAAACCGGATTGTTTCATCTGTTCTGCAACTTCAATGGCTAAATCAAGCATTCCCATGTTCTTATACACGAGCATCATGGTTGCAAATGTGACGCCATCAGCCAGTTTTTTCTCTCGTAGATAATCATATAACGTTTCTGCTTCAGAGAGCATTCCCAGTTCTGCATATAGATTGAGCATACTATTAGCTGCCACAATATCAGGACCTCCATCCAACTTCTTCATCTTCTCATACATATGTTTTGCTCCTTCTACAGAGCCGATTTTACCATAAGCCTTTATCATGGAAGTTAATATTACACGGTTTGCTGAAATCCCAGATTCTTCCATGACATGAAAATAGTGGTTTGCTTCTTCAAATTTGCCATCCTCAGCAAACGCATCAATTAACGACCCGTAAACAACTTCGTTTGGTTTTATATCCAACCGTAGCATTTCTTGGAACACATCAACTGCATCAGATGGGCTCTTCTTCTTCGTAAAACTGGCTATAACAGCAGAGAAAGTCGAGCATGAAGGCTTGAAACCTTCTTCCTGCATTTCGGACAAAAGGTCTCTCGTTTCATCAACCAAATCACTTCCGGAGAACATTTGGATAAGTGAGTTGTATGTGCACTCATCTGGCCATGTCCCTTGATTTCTCATACCCCTGAATAGCGAGAATGCTTTGTCATACTGTTCTGCCTTACAATAAGCTTTAATCATTACATTATACTCCAAAACCTCCTTCTTCCGTCCAAAGCCATCCCTGTTAGCATTAAACAAAGCCTCGGCTTCAACCCAAAGGCCCTTCTCTGCATAAACATCCATTATAGCTGCGTTTGTCTTCGATGAAATCCCACCATATGGTTGAGACTTGTCAATTAGGAACTTTGCCTTCTCACACAATCCTGCATTGACATACATAATAGTAAGCAACGGGAGAGAGCTTTCATCAATGCGTTTCTCTAGTTTCTCCATTTCTTGAATCACAGCTTCCACCTCGTGAACCATATTTCTTTCACACAGTATTTTGATGACAGCTCTATATGTTACATTATCAGGAAAAAGATCCACCTCCCTAATCTTCCTAAAGCACCCAAGGACTGCATCAATCTTCCCCTCACTGGCATATAGTGAAAGAAAAATGTTATAAGTCTTTGTATCAGGAGAAACACCTTGTTCCTCCATTTTATTGAGCAAAGCTTCAGCTTCAGACAAATAACCTTGACTGCCACAAACAAAAATCATGGTGTTGAATGTAAACGTATCAAGCGCCACACCAGCCTTCAACATATCAGAAAAAATATTCGCAGCATCCTTCAAACGCCCTGCCTTTCCATATAAATCTATAAGAGCATTATAAGTAGCAGTAAGACGGGGTTTTCTCACAGAACTCTCTATATCCACGAAATCTTTGGGAGAACTTGACCTCCCCCCAGTTCGAAAAAGCTCAGTCAACAGAAACTGCTTCAAACTGATGGATTCCTGATCACCCATGCTATCCAAGTCAAGATCATCCAATTCAACTTTCCCAACACACCAATCCTTATAGAACCTATCAGCTCTATCATATTCCCCTGCATCTTTCAATACCTTAATGACAGTGGACATCGTGACCTCATCTGGGAAAATCCCTCTCAACTTCATATGTTTGATCCATAAAAGAGCCTCCTTCACAAGTCCCGCCTTTCCATACACATCTACAAGCATTCCATATGTGTTATTCATGGGCAACACTCCCTTGTTCGCCATCTCGATCCAACAGAGCCTCAACTCATCCCATTTCTGAGCCCTACCCAATGCTCGAAGCACAACATTATAGTGTATGACATTGGGAACATAATCATTCTGCAACTTAAACCACTCAAAAACCCTCACAATCTTATCCCATCTACTTTGTTCTTTGAGAACCACTGTTTGCTCTTTAGGATTAAGCTTGCCATAATACAAATTAAGAGCCTCCTCCACATCCTTCTCCACCTCCAAAGCCCGCAAAACCGAAGGCAAAATGCCTCCGTATTTCTTCTTTTTCCCCTTATTCACGTTCTTGTTGGGTAGAGCTACATTCTTGTAACGACACTGTAGCTTAAACCCCAGAAAAACCCCTTTTTTACTGTGAATTTTCTTCTGGGCGTGTGAGATTGTTGTGCTTTTGTGAAAATTATCAAATTCAAGCGGATTTTTGAGCGAGTTAAACCTCAAAAACAGCTTAGAATTTAATGTAGATGAAAGGATTTGATGCTTACATGGTGAAGAAGAGGAGATGGAAGCTTGTGCTGAGAACCTGAGCTCCGTCAAAGAACCACCGCAATTCTGCAGCATCATTCTTTTAAAAAATTCCTCCTTTTGGAAATAGAAATATCTAAAAGTTGCTAAGAAACCATTTGAAATTGACAAATTCGAGCACTCTAAAAATCTGAAAAGGACGCTAAATGGGTAAAAGGGAAAAAAATAATTTATTTCATTTTCTTTTGGAAAGGATTAAGGCACAACACCATTTTCCCAGGATCACAACATCCATACACCACGGGGCAACATCCATAAACACAACATCCATACACTATGGGGCAACACTCATAATGCATTTGTAATGCATTATGGGTGTTGCCCCATAGTGCATAGTGTATGGATGTTGTGCCCTTAGAAAATGGTATTGTGTCTTTGGTCCACCCTTTCTTTTTCTATTTTCCTCCTTTTCGCCCAATATTTTACTGAAATTGGATATTATTGTTTTGTAATGACGGTTATACCCGCAGCCGTCGGCCCGCCAGCTTGATTGCCTGAAGCATTTTAGTTGACATGTTTACCCCTTCAAAATGAATAATGCTAAATTGTTTTAGGTTTTACAAAATAAGTATTTTAGTTGAGTTGGTCTCTTGTGTGATCGTCTCACGTGCAATGAGATTCAAGTATGTCGTTTAAAGTATGCGTTTTATAAGTATGTTTTTTACAGTATAAGTATGAATTTATTCAAGTATATCTTTTACAACTATAAATATGTTTTTTTTTCTGTTGTAAATGCTTACATGAGACGGACTCACGTAAAGTCTTATGTGAGACGATCTCACGTGAGTTTTTGCAATGTTTTAATTATCCTAATACAAAAACTTACAAGAAACCAACTCTTGTCCTAAATGACTATTTTTTATTAGATATATTTTCACGTTGTTTTACTTATATATATTTTTTCGATATTGGATATATTTTCACATTGTTTTACTTATATATATTTTTTTCAATAAATGAAATGTGGGTACAATATTTTTCTCAGGCAAAAAATGTCTCTTGTTGATAAAACATCAAATCTCTCGTAAAAGAGCTACAATATTTTGAGCCATTTTATGAGACCAAATACCAACTCCAATAACATGTTAGAAGTCAATTTTGAACTTACATTTTCTGTAAAGGCTTCTAAAAAATTTCTAATTCTACCTTTTTTATCTTAAAAAATAAATAAATGAAAAAAATCACTAACACTTACAGTGTATCATAAATAACCCAGAGAAGTTAGGATTATTCAACTGATCTGAGACTAGGAAAAAGTCGTAACAAAGAACGAAGATTGTACCTAAAATGCTAGGGGAACAAATTAGCCTCCAACTCGAAAAACCAAATCTGTTGATTATATTCACTAGAGAAGATCGTATGCAATCGCCTACGTAACGTATGGAGTCCAAACATTTAATTTCTGAAGTTCTGAAAGGTAACCAACAAATTCGACAAATCTGGCATCGTTGGCACGTCACAATGCAGCCATCATAGTCGATCTTGCAGCCTCCCTCTTCATCTCTGCAGCTTTTCCGGTGCCTCTGAAGTGCATGTAAACTTGCTGCACATTATTGAGCACAGAATATGCAATTTTCAGACCAAGTCATATAGCACAGAAAAATGTGAAGTGGAAAATATAGGAGCAAGTATTGAACCTGAATCACCCATATGCTAATCACTGATTCGATGCAAAAGAATGCAAATCCCACAAGGTAAAATATCTGCAAAGAAGATGAGAATGTCACAGAGGCATCAATCACTTGAAATAGTGATACACGAAAGCAAATAAGCAGGGGTGTCATATTAGACGTGATTCAGAGAAATCGGAGTTTATGCTATGAGAAAACGAGTTTCAAAAAGACACCAGAGAAAGATGGATTGTGTATAACAGATCTTGCATGCGTTATCATCAATTCCAAAACTCTCTCTCTCTCTCAAATACACCATAAACCTTGACAGCCTTACACCAACCAAAGCTTTATCAGTTAGAAGATCAATTGCGGGCAAGATTCCACTGCCAATTAAACAAATTGGACAAATATCAGTCAGAAATATGATAATAATGACAAGGATATTAAATCAAGTTTTCTTTTTTTCATGTTTAGTTCTCAATAAGTGCATATCGATCGATCTGTGTTCCTTGTGTTCATATTCAACCAAAGTCACGACATTGCAATAAAGCCAAAAAAAAAAAAAAGAAAGAATACATACGTCAGAGATTTCCCTTTAAAAATCATAGGAGGAGCAACAGAGGAAAAGACACAAAAGCCAATGTGGACCTGCATAAGCAAAATCAAAGAAAAATAAAATTGTCAAAAGCTTATAACTTTGAACCAAAGGCATATTATTCGATTATGGATAGTCGAAGGATTTGTTCAGTCAAAACAACACAAGACCATGGAAGAAGTAGCAAGTGGCTATCTGAATGAGCTTTTTAGCAGAAGTCTGATTCAAGTGGCCAAGAGACATAGAGATGGAAGAGTAAGTGCATTTCGTATCCACGATCTGCTAAGAGATTATATCATTTCAAAATCGAGAACATAACATCGTGACTATATGCTGTGCAATGGAGGGGAGATGCAATGGCCTAGTAGAATTCGGCGCTTTTCAATGTAGTGGATTGCGCAATGCTGATAGAGCTTCCTCAACGATTCCAGCATTTGATCAATCTTCGATCATCGATGTATAGATTTTAGAAGTATGAGGAAAGAATTTGTGGACAAAGTTGTTAAAGCGCGACGAAATGAATGGGCTAATTGGAGGCCTGCTTTTGCGAGGCTTAATTTATTGCATGAGCATGTGATGTGAGTGAGAGATTGAAAGTTGATTTATCTATCTTTTCACCTAAATTCATACTTCCATATATAGAATTGTGTTTTCTTTTTCTTTACCTTCCAAATTTATGATTCTCCCTCTATATAATATAATACTCCCCTCGTTTTAAACTAGTGTGGTTCTGAAGTCTAAATTTTATTTTAAATTAAATGTCGTTTCAAACTTTTATGCAATTTTATTCCCAAATTATCCCAAATCAATACTACTTATCTAAAATTGAGAGATTTAATATCATACTTTTTATGGAATTAATTTGATTCTCTTTTCAATTTTGAATCCTAAATTCCTCCATGGGTGTCATTGTCCAATATTTATGTTCCTTAATCTATGACAAAAACTTCATAACAACACTTATTTTGAAACGACGAAGTATTTGATTAGCCTAATTAATAATATACAAATATTCAGTTTTAATTATTTTAGACTTCAAAATATAAAAAATTAAATATTAAATGGTATCGCAAAGACTCACGTGAGACCGTCTCACGGATCATCTTCCGTGAGACGAATCTATTTGACCCAACCCAAAACAAAGCCCAACCCAACTAAAACTAAAACTAAAGCCCAACTCAACCTAGAAGCCTAATATACCCACAAGCCTAATATACCCACCAGCCCAAATCAATTCCGCCGCACCGTCGCACAAGAATTCTTGTTGCAAATTCTTGTTGCACACCAACCTTAAACATAATATGTTGCACCGTCGCATCTAAACTCCAAGCATTTGACCAACCAAGTGTGAGTATAAGTGTGAGTACAAGCACCTTATTTACTTTTTTATTTTTATTTGAAAGGATCTATGATAAATTTTCCTATAATTTAATGGACAATAAAAATAGCAATCAAATTCTTTGTTGAAAACTTCTAAATAGTATTCTATCTTATTAATATAAATTACATATAATTAATTATATAATAATTTTTTATATAATTATGTGATATCTGAATTATAATTAAGTATGTAATTTCTTTACATGATTTTTTGCTATAAGTATGTGAATTTTTGACTTATATTTAAGTATGAGTATTACTATTACATCATTGAGTATGTAATTTTCTGCTATAAGTATGTAATTTCTTACTATAAGTATTTGAATTTTTGACTTATATTTAAGTATGTGTATTACTGTTACATCTTTGAGTATGTAATTTCTGCTATAAGTATGTAATTTCTTGCTATAAGTTGTGTGAATTTTTTACTTATATTTCAGTATAAGTATACATATACCTCTTACATCTTTAAGTATGTAATTTCTTACTATAAAGATGTGATTTTTGTCTATAAGTATGTGATTCTTGAACATAAGTTTGTGAATTTGTGACTAAATTTATATTTAAGTATGTGATTTCTTGACATAAGTATGTAATTTCTTGTTATAAGTATTTGAATTCTTGACTTATATTTAAGTATGTGTATTACTGTTACATCTTTGAGTATGTAATTTCTTACTATAAGTATGTAATTTCTTGCTATAAGTATGTGAATTTTTTATTTATATTTAAATATAAGTTTAAGTATACCTCTTACATCTTTAAGTATGTAATTTATTGTTATAAGTATGTAATTTCTTGCTATAAGTATGTGAATTTATATCTTATATTGAAAGCAGTGGGTATGTAACAACAAACAAAAACGAAAATGTTACCCTTAGTTTTATATAAATCAATATGTGGACTTGGGTTTAAAGAAGATTGAAACCATAAGGAGGGTCTATAATTTAACAAACGAAAAAAAAAAATTCGTTCATTTTTAATTATGATAATATTTATTGCATAAAATAATGTAAAACTCATATTTTACTTCAACAAATCAATAGAAACAATTAAGCAATAGATAAAGAGAGATCTGGAGAAGCTCCAACGAGAAAATTCCAAATGTTAGTCTTCTGCAATGATGAGAAAAACCTGAAAATATGAATTGAAATTTAGAAAAGCAAGGAAATGAAAGCTTATTAGATTATCGAGTTAACAGAGAAATGGTGCAGAATCTGGAAAATAGAAACATGCGAAGAAAACAAACACAAGGAAACAAAAAAAGATACTGAAAATCAGAAACACGATTAAAAACCTGCGACTGTGTATAGTGCGTGTTAACTGTAGAGCTTTCTCCTACCTCAAGAGTTTAATAAGAGCTTATGTTTGTCAACAAATGGTTGTCTTTGCGCGCACACACACAGGATGATATAATGCAGTGAGAGAGAGAACATCATGCTGTGTGGATTGGGTTGTTGTTGTGGGCCTGGGCTGCTATTGTTGTGGATTGGGTTGGGTTTGAATTTTGGATTTGGATTGTGGGTCAAATAGATCCGTCTTACGGAAGGGGATCTGTGAGACGATCTTACAAGAGACCAACTCAAATGGTATTAGCTAACATAGTACTCATTAATATGAGCTTGATAAGAAATTAATTAATTTAATTGATTTTTACAATAACATTTTTAATTCATGTGAGAAATCCAACATGACTATACATACATATAAAATCGAGGGAGTATTTTGGAGTAATGTTTCCTTTTCAACATGCTGGAAATAATATTACAGTTGCCTGCAACGTGGGAACACCTTTTCACATTAACTTTGTGATAGATGGGGTTGTTCTGTGTAATTAATATTTTTGCAAGAATTGGTTTACTGTGAAATGAAATAAATTAATGGTTCGCCATTTTAGGATTTCTTTCCATGTTTGCTTTGGATTAATGTAGTTATTAAACACAAAAATTTATATAAGACAATCCTACCTATCTATATATGTAATAATAGAAATCACTTAATAACCGCTGCTTAAAAAAAATCTTAAAAAAAATAATTCAAATGTATTTCAAAAAAAAAAAAAATTGTCTCCACTTAAATTCAGTTTTCATTATACGGAATTCTCTTCCTAAATTTTTCTAATTTTCAGTTATCAATTCCAATTCATTTTCTTTCACAAATTTTTAACTTCTCTTCAAAATTCAGAAAAGTCGCGTCGATCTCTCTCTTGATCACACTCATTCTTTATTATTTTTCTCTATTTTCTGTTTTTTTTTATTGGAGTACGATGTGTGGGTAAGTACTATCAGATGAATAATAATAATAATAATAATAATAATAATAATAATAATAATAATAATAATAATAATTGCTCACAAATTGTAACCTATGAAATCATAGGAAACCCATTTTAATAGGAGTTAATTGTTAATTGAATGATGCTTGAAACATTTTGCATTATTAAGTTAAATTTTCATAAGCTAAGAATTATAATTTAAAGAGAGAATGTAATTAAAAAACAAAAAATCTTTAATCTTTAATCTTTATATATATATAAAAAGGACCAAAGTGCCACATGTCAAGCCTACAGTGTTTTCATATTAAATATGCTAATTAATTGCTATAAATTTAATGTTGTTAAGAAATACTATTATTACTAAATAATAAATAATATAGAAATATTGATTAGATTTATCTAATTAACATATACTAAAGCTCAATGATAGGAATTATTATATATTTGAAATTTGTTAAATTAAAAAATATAAAGAAAAAATATAAATAGATACAAAAGAAAAAAAAACTAAAATAAAAGTGGGCAGCTTGATAATTATTATTCAAACTTAGTAATTATTGAAATCAAATAATTTTTTGAATATATGCTTTAAAATAAACTATGAAATTTATTTGTGAAATTTTGACTTTCATTTTGTTTCATTTAATTGAAAATAAAAGTTTAAGGTTGTTACAAATGTAAATAATAAAAAACAAACTAAAAGATATGGTAAGGTGGGTTGAATACTATAATAGGTATAACAATGTTTTTTTTTTAAATAATAATATTTTAAATGATCATCTACAAATGCAACACATATTTTGAAAATTAAATAATTATCTTTATATATATAAAAGTAAGACCAAAGTGCCACATGATAAGCCTACAATTTTTTCATATTAAATATGCTAATTAATTGCTACAAATTTAATGTTGATAAGAAATATTATTATTACTTAATAATACATAATGTAGAAATATTGATTAGATTTATCTAACTAACATATGTTAAAGTTCAATGATAGGAATTATTATATATTTGAAATTTGTTAAATTTAAAAATATAAGGAAAAAATATAAATAGATTCAAAAGAAAAAAAAACTCAAATAAAAGTGGGTAGCTTGAAAATTATTATTCAAACTTATTTGTAGTGCCCCGGAGCAAATACAAAGCATAATTGGTTAAATAAATAATTAAACCCGTAATAAGAATATTTTATGTGCGTTAATTTTTAATTGTTTATGTGCGTTTCAAGTATACGCTAGGGTATGATTTAGACCAATGAAAATTCTAGGCGTGGAACGTAAAATATTTTAATTCCATGAGATGCGCAACGGAGAAACGAGAAAATAGAATCAAACTAGAGGTCAATCGGAGACCCGTAGCTCAAATGGCAAAAAAAAGAGCCGGATACAAAGGTTCGGTAAAACGGAAAGGGTAGAATTCGAATGAACGGTAAAATGGAAAATAATATTTTAATGAGTGGTAAATTAATTTTACTAAGTAAATAGTAACTTTGAAATTTTATAAATAGGGGCTCAATCAATTCAAAAATTTTCATTTCAAACTAACGACGAAAGTGATGCGAACAAGTAAGTTTCTCTCCCTCTTCTCTTTCTTTATTTTTTTCGCTGGAAAAAGTCGCCGGAGCGCCGCTGGAAAAGTCATTGGAGCTGCTACCGTCGCCGGAGCCGCCGCCGCCGGCAGTGGTGCTGGTGGTGGTGGTGCGCCGGGTGCCAATGTGTGCGTTGGGACGGAACGTGCGTGTCGGGGTGAGCGTCGGGCGCCGGGTGCCTGGAGCGCGCGCGGGTGCGCGCGGTGACGGGGGCCGGCTGGTCGAGAAAACTCGGCAGTCGGGAGCTGGACGCGGGCGGGCGCGGGCGACGGGACGGGCTGGCCGAGAAATCTCGGCAGCCAGGAACTGGGCGTGCATGCGTGCGGGCAACGGGGGCGAGCTGGCCGAGAAAACTCGGCAGCTGTCGAGTGCCGGGTGCCGGCTGGCCGAGAAAACTGGGCAGCTGCCAAGAGGGCGCGCCAACATCGGGTTTTTTCACCCGACGTCGTGTTTTCGACCCGAACCCCATTTTTTCCACCGTACGTCAACATCGAGTCGCTTTTGATGAGATGTCGTTGACCGAAGGTTGCGGGCCAAGTCAAAGTCAACCCTTTGACCAAAATTACCGAAATACCCCTAAACTTAAAATGCTCCGTACGGGCTCATTTCAACTCCGATTGAGCTCATTCTTTTTGCGTTGCAATCCTTATCTCATTCTCTACCACCTCAGCCTAAGAAACTAAACTTTCACCTTTATTGCTTCAACCTCAATTTTTGAGATCCCTCGATCCGGCGCGCGTTAAACGATCGTTCTTTCTTCGAAATTAGTTATGTCTTTAAATATATTTATTAAGAATCTAAGGAACACTGTAACTTGTGTAGGTTATCAGTTGGGAGTTTGTGATACCTAGTACTAGCTACTCGACAAGGTGGGGGTAACTTCTAAATCTTAATCTGTTTACTGTTTTCTAGTATATGCATGCGCTGCGAGATACTACGTGTTGTGGATTTATTTGTTGTGTCATACTTATACTGTTCTTGGCATGCATTCTTCCCTACTCCTCTTCTACTACTCTCGAGGTTTGGTGGTCCTCATGAAATACACCAGCGGTATTGAGCCCGCTTAATTGGGTGGCGGGCAGATCCCGTACCCATCTTTCCCCTTTCTAATATCTGCTATGCATTTTACGTGTTGTGGCAACGTGCTGGTAGATGTTTACTTTCTGTTGATTATCTGTTAAGTGTCATAAGATGTGGATGTTATTCCCACGGGTGTATTCCACGCACTCACCCCTTAATCTGTACTCACACTACAGGAGATGAGGAAACTGGTGAACCCTAGTCGGAGAATGGTGGTGCTGTCTTGGGAGTTTATAATTTCAGGCTGATGTTACCTAAACACTTTTAAACTATGTTTTAAACAATTTACGTTTTGCGATGTCTGAATACGTATGTTGAATGTGGGATCCTAATGAAATATTCCGCTGTGTATATTGTAAATATCGGTAATGAGACCGATGGATTATCGGTAAGGGCCGATTGATGTGTGAATGGTATATGTTTTGTTCCTTATCCCCTTTCTTCTGTCGTCTTTAACCTCCTTCTTTCTGATGTGATATGTGTCCCTCTCTATTTTCTATCTTCACACCCGTATGGAAACTCTGATATTTAAGTGAAAGAAAACGGGGCGTGACAGGTGGTATCAGAGCTTAGTTCTACCCTTTGTAGGACTTTGCTCAAGTCTATTTTTAAACATGTTCTAAATGTGAGTCGGTTTTTGAAAAGAAAAATATAGACAGACACCATCCTCTCTCCATAGGTGTCCCTCCCTGATTATGATAACTGTGAAAATGTGTTATGTGATTCTGTATTGGTATGATATAAATTGTTGGGATATAGAATGAGTGATTATGGATATGGACTGACGATAGAAATTCATGTAACTTCTATATGACAGATGAATAGAGTATTTATTGCTAGGATGCGGCCACCAGTTGTAGAGACTCGTGAGGGAAGGCTTCGGCGTCGTTTTTTTGAGAGTCGGGTGGCAGAGGATAGGTGTATAGGAGAGCATATTGCCCGACTGTTGTACTGCTGGAGGGAGTTGGGAGGTCTCAAGGGTAGTATTAGTGGGACTGTAGCATGCTTACATCTAATCCATACTATGCCTAGGGAATGAGAGGATATGATACGTGCAGCATATAGAGATGAGCTCGTGCACTCAGCAGTAGACTTTGTACCTTTTGCCGACTTTGGAAATGTGGCACGAGTGATGTTAGATGTATGGGGTCGGCATGGTCTTCCGATCCAGGATGAGCCTAGTCCTTATGATCCATCCGATAGTAGTAGTAGTTCAGAGTCTGACGATGATATAGATGAGGACCCCCAGTAGAATGAGGACCCGGATGAGTATGATGTAGGAGCAGCACCAGGATCACCTGGACCACCGCCTCCAGCCACAGTTGCTTAGACTAGAGATCTTATAGATGTGTCTGTGTACTATATATGATATATTTCCTCTGTGTGTAGGTGGTAGCTTTTGTCTTGTGTAGGTAGTGTACATAATCTTTTTGGCATGATGTAAGGGCTACCCCTTAGTTTGGCAGATATGTATATATATATATGATGTCCGTGTAATCCCTTTTTTTGATATTGGAATACACGTTTATACATCTTCTTGCATATCCCGGTTATTTTTTTTCCTCTATCTATATGTTATTATGTATGATAATGATATATATATATATATATGTATAGATAATTTAACAGAGTCATGCCACCTAGAGGACGACCCCGGAAAGTACAACCACCGATGGCTAATTAGCCAGAACCACAAGCGGCCAACCAGCCAGATAGAGTAGATAATGCGAACATGAGAGATTTAGCTGCGACAATAAGAGGGCTAACCCAACATTTTGAGGTAAACCAAGCCAACCCCCAGCCAGCACGAGCTGATCCCAACCTCATATATGATCAATTTAGGCATTTCAGTCCGCCAATATTCGACGGAAAGGGCGAACCAGCGAACGTGGAAGAGTGGATACGTTCACTCGACCGGCTGTTTGGGCATATGACCTGTACCCCCGAACAGAATGTCTTTTGCGCGATTTTCCAACTTGCGGAGGAAGCGAGTCACTGGTGGGACTCGTATGAACGAACCCTCTTGGCTGCCCAAAGAGATGGAATGACTTGGGAGGAATTTAAAGAAGTGATTTCTCGTCATTTCATCCCTCAGTCGTACCGGGATAAAAAGGAGACGGAGTTTTTACACCTCCGTCAAGAAAATTCGACGGTGGGGGAGTATGAGCAGAAATTCAATCAGCTCAGCCGGTACGCCATGCACTTGGTAGATACCGACACCAAGAGGGCTCGAAGGTTTGAAAGGGGCATTTGTCCAGAAATTGGATCTATCATAGCTGGGCAAGAGGAGATGACATATGCAAGTGTCATCAGAAGGGCGCAGGAAATCGCCTCTTGTTTGCATTTGGATAATGCACCTCCTAAGAGAACTTTCCCAGCTCCTATAAAAAGGGCGTGGCTTGGCCCAAGCCAAAATTCTGCTCCGAATAAATTCCCAAGGGCAAACAATGCTCTCCTCCTTCCTAACCCCAGACTAGGGAATCTGTGCCCTAGATGCAAAAGAATGCACGTGGGACCGTGTCAGCCAGAAACACGAACCTGCTTTAGATGTGAGGCACCGGGGCATATAATGGCCTACTGTCCGAAGGCAAGAAACTCGCCAGCTACAGCCCCGAATTCGAGGCCAGTAGCAGGCAGGGCACGAGCCTTTGCCCTCACTCATCCAGAAGCTGCAGAGGAGACAGAGACGATAACAGGTATGGTACTCGTATGTGATATACCTGCCCTCATTCTATTCGATACTGGAGCGACACATTCCTTTATATCTATCAACTTCTGTAATTTTCTGAAGCATGAGGATGATAGGATAGTCGCTCGAACCCTAGAAGTAAGTATCCATTCAGGGAAGACAGTTAAAACAAAACATCTTTATCGTGACCTTAAGATCGCCTTCGAGGGTAAGATTCTTCTAGCCAATCTTCATGCTTTGGAGATGAAGGACTTTGATGTAATACTAGGAATGGATTGACTGGAATCCAATCATGCGATAATCAAGTGTCACACACGAGAAATTGTCTTCCAAGCCCCAGGAGAACCGGAGTTCATCTTTTAAGGAACACGAGTTGGGATTGACTCAAGGATTGTTTCAGCCATAAAGGCAACCGAGATGCTTAGCAAAGAAAATTGCGAAACTTGGTTAGTTAACATGGTAAATCCTGAGCAGGAGTCAATGTCTATCGAGGATGTACCAGTAATAAGGGAATTCTTGGACGTCTTCCCAGAGGATTTACCCGGTCCTCCACCAGATAAACAGGTGACTTTTAAGATTGACCTTATCCCAGGGACAACATCGATATCAAAAGCTCCTTATCGAATGGCACCGAAAGAATTACAGGAGTTGAAGGTCCAAATACAAGAACTTTTGGACAAAGGTTTTATTAGACCAAGTGTATCACCCTGGGGAGCTCCAGTACTTTTTGTAAAGAAGAAGGATGGCAGCTTTCGGATGTGCATAGATTATCGAGAGCTGAACAAGCGAACTATAAAGAATAAGTACCCGCTACCTCGGATCGAAGATCTTTTCGATCAATTATGAGGTGCCAGTGTGTTCTCAAAAGTTGACTTAAGATCTGGATATCACCAGATGAAAGTCGAGGACACGAATATATCTAAGACGGTCTTTCGGACAAGATATGGCCACTACGAGTTTGTAGTGATGCCATTTGGACTTAGTAATGCTCCAGTGGCCTTTATGGACCTGATGAATCACATTTTCCATCCATATCTTGATCTTTTCATTATTGTTTTCATTGATGACATCCTCATTTATTCGTGCGATAGAATGCACCATGAACAGCATCTTAGAATTGCATTGGAGGTTTTGTGTAAGGAGAAACTTTACGCAAAATACAAGAAATGCGAATTTTGGATGAACAAGGTAAATTTCCTTGGTCACATTGTTTCTTCCTAAGAGATCGAAGTAGATCCTGAGAAAGTGGAAGTAGTCAGTAAATGAGAGGCCCCAACAAACGTCAAAGAAGTACGAAGTTTCATGGGTTTAGCTGGCTACTATCGAAGATTTATAGAAGGATTCTCTAAGTTCGCTGCTCCTATAACTCACTTGACAAGGAAGGACGTAAAATTCCAATGGAGCGAATAGTGTGAATATAGTTTTCAGGAATTAAAGAGGAAACTGACAGAGACACCAGTTTTAACAGTCCCTGATGCAACTGGGGAGTTCGTAGTTTACAGCGACGCATCCAAACAAGGATTAAGATGTGTTCTGATGCAACAAGGGAAGATAGTGGCGTATGCATCACGCCAATTAAAAGTTCACGAACTGAACTACCCAACGCACGATCTGGAGCTAGCAGTAGTGGTACACACTCTTAAGATATGGAGACACTATCTCTACTGTGCGAAGTGTGAGATCTACACTGACCACAAGAGTGAGCTCAATATGAGGCAGCGAAGATGGTTAGAGTTGGTAAAGGATTACGATCTTACGATCCATTACCATCCTGGGAAGACAAACGTAGTAGCGGATGCTCTTAGCCGAAAATGAAAAGGGATGGTAACATCTATGACCACCAACCAATACCAACTGATCGAATAAATGTCAAGGCTGAAGTTAGAGATAGTCACGCCTCTGGATAACATTGCAGCCAGGATAACAACATTATCCGTGAAACCCACCTTGCACGATCGAATCGTGGAAGCGCAGAGAAGATAGCTTTCTAATGAAGATGAAAGCTCATATGGATAATGGACGAGCTGAAGATTTTTCTTTAGCGTCTGACGGGGCTCTTATCTTCAGAGGGAGAATTTGCGTGCCAAAGGACGAGAACTTAAGAAGAGAAATCCTCGAAGAGGCACATTGTACGCCGATGGCAGCACACCCAGGAGGTACAAAGATGTACCGGGATTTGAGGGTAAATTTTTTGTGGAGGAATATGAAAAGAGACATAGGGCTTTTTGTTAAAAGGTATCTCGTTTGTCAGCAAGTGAAAGCGGAACATCAACGACCGGCTGGGATGCTAACTCCTTTAGAAATACCAGAGTGGAAGTGGGAACATATAACCATGGATTTCGTGGTTGGATTACCGAACACCAGACGAGGGAACCACGCTGTGTGGGTAATAGTTGATAGACTAACAAAGTCTGCCCACTTTTTGCCAATTAAGATGACTTTTGGATTGGATAAGTTGGCGCGAATATACCTTGAAGAGATTGTTCGATTACATGGCGTGCCAGTTTCCATCGTGTCAGATAGAGATCCTCGGTTCAACTCTAAATTCTGGCAGAGTCTACAAAAAGAGTTAGGAACTAAGCTGTCCTTCAGTACAGCCTTCCACCCATAGACTGACGGTCAAATCGAAAGGACTATACAAATTCTAGAAGACATGTTAAGGGCATGCGTTTTAGATTTTCCCGAAAGTTGGGAAGACCACTTGTGCTTAATAGAATTTACCTACAACAACAGCTACCAATCGACAATTGGAATGACACCCTATGAAGCCCTCTATGGGAGGAAATGCTGCTCACCCATTTGTTGGGACGAAGTGGGCGAAAAGAAGCTTTTGGGGCCTGAATTGGTAGACCAAACGGTGGAGGTAATAAAGAAAATCCGAGAAAGGATGCGGGTGGCCAAGATCGACAAAAAGCATATGCCGACACTAGACGGAGGGAATTGAATTTTGAAGTTGGAGATAAGGTTTTTCTCAAAGTGTCACCCACAAAATGAGTCTATCGTTTCGGGAAAAGAGAAAAGCTAAAGTCGAGATACGTGGGACCATTCGAAATCCTCGACCGAATTGGAAAAGTTGCATACCGTCTAGCTTTACCACCAGACTTCGTCGGAGTACATAACGTCTTCCACGTGTCTATGCTCAGAAAATACGTATTCGATCCGAACCACGTAATTAGTCAGGAAGACATAGAACTTGAAAACGATCTAACCTACGAAGAGGTTCCAATAGCCATCTTAGATAAAAAGGTTCGACGGTTGAGAAATCGAGAGATGGCTATTGTAAAAGTTCAATGGAGCCGTCATGGAAGGGAGGAGGCGACTTGGGAGCTAGAAGATGAGATTCTAAAGAAATATCCTAACCTACCCATATTAGGTACACGTTTAATTTCGAGGATGAAATTCCTTTAAGGGGTAAGGGATGTAGTGCCCCGGACCAAATACAAAGCATAATTGGTTAAATAAATAATTAAACCCGTAATAAAAATATTTTATGTGCGTTAATTTTTAATTGTTTATGTGCGTTTCAAGTATACGCTAGGGTATGATTTAGACCGATGAAAATTCTAGGCGTGGAATGTAAAATATTTTAATTCCATGAGATGCGCAATGGAGAAACGAGAAAATAGAATCAAACTAGAGGTCAATCGGAGACCCGTAGCTCAAATGACAAAAAAAAGAGCCGGATACAAAGGTTCGGTAAAACGGAAAGGGTAGAATTCGAATGAACGGTAAAATGGAAAATAATATTTTAATGAGTGGTAAATTAATTTTACTAAGTAAATAGTAACTTTGAAATTCTATAAATAGGGGCTCAGTCAATTCAAAAATTTTCATTTCAAACTAACGATGAAAGCGACGCGAACAAGTAAGTTTCTCTCTCTCTTCTCTTTCTTTATTTTTTTCGCCAGAAAAGTCGCCGGAGTGCCGTCGGAAAAGTCATCGGATCCGCCGCCGTGGCGAAGCCGCCGTCGCCGGCAGTGGTGCTGGTGGTGGTGGTGCGCCGGGTGCCGGGTGTGCAACAGTGTGCGAGCGTCGGGTACCGGTGTGTGCGTCGGAGATGGAACGTGCGTGTCGGGGTGAGCGTCGGGGGGCCGGGTGCGCGTGCGGGCTGGGCGCCGGGAGCGCGCGCGGGTGCGCGCAGGTGACGGGGACCGACTGGCCGAGAAAACTCAGCAGCCGGGAGCTGGACGCGGGCGGGCGCGGGTGACGGGACGGGCTGGCCGAGAAATCTCGGCAACCAGGAACGGGGTACGCATGCGTGCGGGCAACGAGGACGAGCTGGTCGAGAAAACTCGGCAGCTACCGAGAGGGCGCGCCAACATCGGGTTTTTTCACCCGACGCTGAGTGCTCGCGTGCCCCGACGCACGCGACGCCGTGTTTTCGACCCGAACCCCGTTTTTTCCACCGTACGTCAACATTGAGTCATTTTTGATGAGATGTCGTTGACCGAAGGTCGCGGGCCAAGTCAAAGTCAACCCTTTGACCAAAATTACCGAAATACCCCTAAACTTAAAATGCTCCGTACGGGCTCATTTCAACTCCGATTGAGCTCATTCTTTTTGCGTTGCAATCCTTATCTCATCTCTACCACCTCAGCCTAAGAAACTAAACTTTCACCTTTATTGCTTCAACCTCAATTTTTGAGATCCCTCGATCCGGCGCGCGTTAAACGATCGTTCTTTCTTCGAAATTAGTTATGTCTTTAAATATATTTATTAAGAATCTAAGGAACACTGTAACTTGTGTAGGTTATCAGTTGGGAGTTTGTGATACCTAGTACTAGCTACTCGACAAGGTGGGGGTAACTTCTAAATCTTAATCTGTTTACTGTTTTCTAGTATATGCATGCGCTGCGAGATACTACGTGCTGTGGATTTATTTGTTGTGTCATACTTATACTGTTCTTGGCATGCATTCTTCCCTACTCCTCTTCTACTACTCTCGAGGTTTGGTGGTCCTCATGAAATACACCAGCGGTATTGAGCCCGCTTAATTGGGTGGCGGGCAGATCCCGTACCCATCTTTCCTCTTTCTAATATCTGTCATGCATTTTACGTGCTGGTAGATGTTTACTTTCTGTTGATTATCTGTTAAGTGTCATAAGATGTGGATGTTATTCCCACAGGTGTATTCCACGCACTCACCCCTTAATCTGTACTCACACTACAGGAGATGAGGAAACTGGTGAACCCTAGTCGGAGAATGGTGGTGCTGTCTTGGGAGTTTATAATTTCAGGTTGATGTTACCTAAACACTTTCAAACTATGTTTTAAACAATTTACGTTTTGCGATGTCTGAATACGTATGTTGAATGTGGGATCCTGATGAAATATTCCGCTGTGTATATTGTAAATATCGATAATGAGACCGATGGATTATCGGCAGGGGCCGATTGATGTGTGAATGGTATATGTTTTGTTCCTTATTCCCTTTCTTCTGTCGTCTTTAACCTCCTTCTTTCTGATGTGATATGTGTCCCTCTCTATTTTCTATCTTCATGCCCGTATGGAAACTCTGATATTTAAGTGAAAGAAAATGGGGCGTGACATTATTAATTATTGAAATCAAATAATTTTTTAAATATATGCTTTAAAATAAATTATGAAATTTATTTGTGAAATTTTGACTTTCATTTTGTATCATTTAATTGAAAATAAAAGTTGAGTGTTGTTACAAATGTAAACAATAAAGAGCAAACTAAAAAAAAAAGGTGGGTGGGTTGAATAATATAATAAGTATAGCAATGTATATTTTTTTCAAAATAATAATATTTTTTTTAAATGATCATCTACAAATGCAATTCATATTTTGACAATTAAATAATTATATATATATATATATATAACTAAGACCAAAGTGCTACATGGCAAGCCTACAATGTTTTTATATTAAATATGCAAATTAATTGCTACGAATTTAATGTTGATAAGAAATATTATTATTACAAAATAATAAATAATATGAAAATATTGATTAGATTTATCTAATTAACATATGCTAAAGTTCAATGATAGATATTATTATATATTTGAATTTTGTTAAATTTAAAAATGTAAAGAAAGAATATATAAATAGATACAAAAGAAAAAAAAAACTAAAATAAAAGTGAGCAGCTTGAAAATTATTATTCAAACTTATTAATTATTGAAATCAAATAATTTTTTGAATATATGCTTTAAAATAAATTATGGAATTTATTTGTGAAATTTTGACTTTCATTTTATATCATTTAATTGAAAATAAAAGTTGAGTGTTATTACAAATGTAAACAATAAAGAGCAAACTAAAAAAAAAAATGATGGGTAGGTTGAATAATATAATAGGTATAGTAATGTATAAATTTTTTAAAATAATAATAATTTTTTTAAATGATCATCTACAAACGCAACTCATATTTTGACAATTTTTATATATATAAAAGTAACACCAATTAAAGTGCCACATGTCAAGCCTACAATGTTTTCATGTTAAATATGCTAATTAATTGCTATAAATTTAATGTTGATAAGAAATACTATTATTACTAAATAATAAATAATATAGAAATATTGATTAGATTTATCTAATTAACATATACTAAAGTTCAATGATAGGAATTATTATATATTTGAAATTTGTTAAATTAAAAAATATAAAGAAAAAATATAAATAGATACAAAAGAAAAAAAAACTAAAATAAAAGTGGGCAGCTTGATAATTATTATTCAAACTTAATAATTATTGAAATCAAATAATTTTTTGAATATATGCTTTAAAATAAACTATGAAATTTATTTGTGAAATTTTGACTTTCATTTTTTTTCATTTAATTGAAAATAAAAGTTTAAGGTTGTTACAAATGTAAACAATAAAGAGCAAACTAAAAGATATGGTAAGGTGGGTTGAATACTATAATAGGTATAACAATGTTTTTTTTTTTTAAATAATAATTTTTTAAATGATCATCTACAAATGCAACACATATTTTGAAAATTAAATAATTATCTTTATATATATAAAAGTAAGACCAAAGTGTCACATGACAAGCCTACAATTTTTTCATATTAAATATGCTAATTAATTGCTACAAATTTAATGTTGATAAGAAATATTATTATTACTTAATAATACATAATATAGAAATATTGATTAGATTTATCTAATTAACATATGTTAAAGTTCAATGATAGGAATTATTATATATTTGAAATTTGTTAAATTTAAAAATATAAGGAAAAAATATAAATAGATTCAAAAGAAAAAAAAACTCAAATAAAAGTGGGTAGCTTGAAAATTATTATTCAAACTTATTAATTATTGAAATCAAATAATTTTTTAAATATATGCTTTAAAATAAATTATGAAATTTATTTGTGAAATTTTGACTTTCATTTTGTATCATTTAATTGAAAATAAAAGTTGAGTGTTGTTACAAATGTAAACAATAAAGAGCAAACTAAAAAAAAAAGGTGGGTGGGTTGAATAATATAATAAGTATAGCAATGTATAATTTTTTCAAAATAATAATAATTTTTTTAAATGATCATCTACAAATGCAATTCATATTTTGACAATTAAATAATTATATATATATATATATATATATATATATATAACTAAGACCAAAGTGCTACATGGCAAGCCTACAATGTTTTTATATTAAATATGCAAATTAATTGCTACGAATTTAATGTTGATAAGAAATATTATTATTACAAAATAATAAATAATATGAAAATATTGATTAGATTTATCTAATTAACATATGCTAAAGTTCAATGATAGATATTATTATATATTTGAATTTTGTTAAATTTAAAAATGTAAAGAAAGAATATATAAATAGATACAAAAGAAAAAAAAACTAAAATAAAAGTGAGCAGCTTGAAAATTATTATTCAAACTTATTAATTATTGAAATCAAATAATTTTTTGAATATATGCTTTAAAATAAATTATGGAATTTATTTGTGAAATTTTGACTTTCATTTTATAGCATTTAATTGAAAATAAAAGTTGAGTGTTATTACAAATGTAAACAATAAAGAGCAAACTAAAAAAAAAAAATGATGGGTAGGTTGAATAATATAATAGGTATAGTAATGTATATATTTTTTAAAATAATAATAATTTTTTTAAATGATCATCTACAAACGCAACTCATATTTTGACAATTTTTTTATATATAAAAGTAACACCAAAGTGCCACATGGCAAACCTATGATTTTCATATTAAATATGCTAATTAATTGCTGTAAATTTAATGTTGATAAGAAATATTATTATTATTAAATAATAAATAATATAGAAATATTAATTAGATTTATCTAAATAATATATGATAGAGTTCAATGATAGATATTATTATATATTTGAAATTTGTTAAATTTAAAAATGTAAAGAAAAAATATAAATAATTACAAAAGAAAAAAAAACTAAAATAAAAATGAGCAGCTTGAAAATTATTATTCAAACTTATTAATTATTGAAATCAAATAATTTTTTGAATATATGCTTTAAAATAAATTATGGAATTTATTTGTGAAATTTTTACTTTCATTTTATATCATTTAATTGAAAATAAAAGTTGAGTGTTCTTACAAATGTAAACAATAAAGAGCAAACTAAAAAAAAATGATGGGTAGGTTGAATAATATAATAGGTATAGTAATGTATATTTTTTTTCAAAATAATAATAATTTTTTTAAATGATCATCTACAAATGCAACTCATATTTTGACAATTTATATATATATATATATATATATATATATATATATATATATATATATAAAAGTAACACCAAAGTGCCACATGGCAAGCCTATGATTTTCATATTAAATATGCTAATTAATTGCTGCAAATTTAATGTTGATAAGAAATATTATTATTATTAAATAATAAATAATATAGAAATACTAATTAGATTTATCTAAATAATATATGATAGAGTTCAATGATAGATATTATTATATATTTGAAATTTGTTAAATTTAAAAATGTAAAGAAAAAATATAAATAATTACAAAAGAAAAAAAAACTAAAATAAAGTTGGGCAGTTTGAAAATTATTATTCAACTTATTAATTTTTTAAATCAAATAATTTTTGTGAATATATGCTTTAAATTAAACTATGGAATTAATTTGTGAAGTTTTGACTTCATTTTTTATCGTTTAATTGAAAATAAAAGTTGAGGTTTGTTACAAATGTAAACAATAAAGAGCAAACTAAAAAAAATGGTGGGTGTGTTGAATAATATAATAGGTATAGCAATGTATTTTTTTTCTTCAAAAAATAATAATTTTTTTTAAATGATCATCTAAAAATGCAACACATATTTTGACAATTAAATAATTATTTGTTCATATTTTTTTATATTTAATGTTAAATTAGACAATATATATTGCACAAATCATAAATTTAATTTTGTTGTGTAAATGATATTTCAATTTTTTTAATTTCACTAAGTTTAATTTTTTTTATTAAATCCCGTGTATTACACGGGTCCTATACTAGTTTATACTAAAGGAATAACCAAAACGGGATACGTGTTGCATTCTGGTTAATTCAATTTCCCGCTCAAAAGTTTTATTCTATTTTTTTATTTTTTTATTTCAATACAATTAATTCACTTAATATTTTTTATTTATTTTAATTAAACATTCGAAGAGATAATGATTATTGATAAATAAAAAGGATAATAATAATAATTGCTCACAATTTGTAACAAATGAAATCATAGGAAAAACATTTTAATAGGAGTTAATTACCACTTGAATGATGATTGAAACGTTTTGCATTATTAAGTTAAATTTTCATAAGCTAAGAATTATAATTTAAAGAGATAATGTAATTGAAAAACAAAAAACAAAAATAATAATTGAAAACTAAATTACAACGTATGAAACAAAATCTTGGGTAATGCATAGCATTTTAATTGGAGTTGTTGCTACAATTTAATTGAGTGATATTGAAACGTTTAATAGTTGTTGATGAAGATTGAAATGTTTTGCAATAATTAAGTTTAATTTACATACTAATTAAGTTAAAAATTAATAATAATTGCTGCAAATTTTAAGTGAAGCTATAAATTTAAATAAATTCATCATTGAAAATATGCCACAATAAAACACTCTACATCACTTTGAATAGTGTGCATAGGAAAATGAAACATGAATATCTTCCTCTTGCAGATATTTACCATCAAAGGAGATCTTCAAAATTAGGATTCCAGTTATTCGAATGCGGTTTGTTCCCAAATTTATTAATTCTTTAGATTATCGTAGCATGACGATGAGATTTATGGATGAAGATGCATGTCCAAATATTTATATGTATGTTTTATAATGATTTCAATGTCATGTCTCATATTTCTAATTTGTTTTCAATGTTTTTATTAATTATAGGGAAATAAAATTTAAGCAAGTGTTGGTAGGATGCATATTTAATATATAGTTAATATATATATATATATATATGTCTGTGTGTGTGATACAAATTTTTCTAAAAGAGATCATAAAATTATTAATAAATGTTAAAATATTATTCGATAAAAAACTTTTTTGATTATCATATTCTTCAAATTATTATATTTTTTACTCAAAATATATTACATTTTTATATTAATTTCTTAAAATATTTATTTTGAAAAATCCCGTGTCATACACGGGATTTATACTAATACTTTATATTTTGCTCCACCAAGACTTGCTTTTTCTCTATAACTATGGTGATTGCTTAGAAAATGGAGTGTGGAAAGATATAGTGTTATGAAGGAAAGATATATAATAGATATTTGGTACTTCTATCAGGTATATGCTCATTAAGCAGAAACATTGAGATTCAACTAAAATATGAATTACAAATAGAATCTTATCATTGATAAGTGTACAATCACTTCAGGTCCTTTTATTATTTTCAGAATGAAGTATTAATCACAAAATTCTTTTAGGACAAGCGTTAACAATGCCCCAAAAAAAAAAAATCACAGAAAATATTACAATTGCTCCATGATCATCTGAAATATACATAAAATCAAAATCAAAACTCTGTTACGAGAAAATCCAAACGTAGACACAATGATCAACTTTATTGAAAATTTTGAAATATATGAATTACAAATCAAAACATCGATGCAAAGCATGGGCAATTCTCTAGTTTAAACTAAATTAAAATGGAATACATAAGTTGAAAAGCGTCATTATTGTTAATGTCCAATAAAATACTCCATTTGTTCCATTTCTTTTCCTATAGTTTATATATGAATGAATATACAATTTAATATAAATCATAATCTCTTACAAGAAAGAATCTAATAGAATAAATAAAATTTTAAAATAGCAAAAAAATAACAAAATATTAAATATAGCCAAAATTCACATTTTTATCCATGAAATGAGGTCCATAATCAAAGGATATTAAGTAAGGAAAAACAGTTAAAAAGATAGTTTTTCTTCAAAACACAATTTTTTCTACTGATAAAACATTTTTGTCATGAAATGATTATAATAAAAAATATTTATCCTTATTTACTCAGTTGGATCAATTTTCACTTTATATTTCATTTACCTTTTTGTAATTAAGGTGTTATAAAAGTTTCAATTAACAATTAATTTTACTCTTTAAACATGGTTTTTACTTTTTAATTTTTAAAAAATAAAGTGGGGTGGACACTCGTTGAGGTTTTGATAGAGGGATGGGTAAATGGGCCCAAAGTGCAGATAAGCAAAATAAGCCCATAAATGTAGAACGGTATAAATAGACATCCATATTCATTGTACAAGTATTAATTTCATTCAACATTAAACAGGTTTAAGTTTAATAAAACGGAACCCAATTATTGATTGTCCAAACCACCAAAAGTCATACTCAAATAAACATCTACAAAAGGAGTGGAATCGGTTCTTTCTTGAATAAAGAAAGAAAATAACAAAGAAATTAAACAAAGAAAACAAATCACACGAAGACTTTAGAACCCAAGACTCAGAAAAATGTTTTAAGAGAATTGTTTCCAAAGAAAAGCTTCATCTATGATTAAAAAATGGTAGGTTAAGCTCCAGTATTAAGTCGTCTCAAATCCAAGATGAAATGTTGCAAATGAGGGAGTTTCTCAAAGTTGCTGATGCCAACGAAGAAAGCAATGGTAACCTCAAAGAATGGATTGGACAACTCCGAGAAATCTCTTATGATGTTGAAGATGTTCTGGACAAATACATGCTTCGATTTGGAAGACATCGTGGCACAAATGGATTCCGTGGATACATGAACAGTTTTTATGGTTTCATTAGGAAACTGAAAACTCGACATCATATTGCATCTGAAATCAAGGCTCTAGCTCTACCATTCAGAGCAATTGGACATTAATTTCATATAATTTAACCTAGTTGCAAAGATGAAACTAAGGATATACTAATATATTATATTATTAGTAAACGAACGCTTGATGTAATATAATATATTTCAAACATAAATTAGAAAAGGTGTTCGTTCCCAAAATCGGTAAAAACATAAACTAATAAAGTTATTTGAAAAACTAAAAAACAACTAAATTAAAAGATAAAATTTTATATTGTTAACGAAATAGCACTTAAAAGTACACTAATTCTATATTTAAATATTCCAGTTGCCCAGCAGAAATTTGCCAAAATTGAAAAGGGGTAGTTGAGGTTTTTAATAAATAACTAATGCATGAGATATGAATGCTAGCTACTACTGGTTCTGTCACTTCCAAAGCTAGCTTGAATTAAGTTTGATGTTCAACCAATTTAGGGATAAATAAATAAATTAGAGACACGTAACCAATGCTATTATTTCCATAAAATGACTACGTTCATTATAAATTATTTAAATTAATTTATAAACATGGTATAGTCAATTATATAATTCTGAACTAAAATGCTGTGGAAGTTGTATAATATCTTTAGATATTTAGGTAAATTGTCCCACTACAGAAAAGTTGCATAGTACTTAATTGCATTTATTTTGCTTGGCATAATAGAAAAAGTTATCAACAGGTACTCTCATGAATATAATTTTTTTGAATATAATTTTTTTAGACAAAATATGTATAATTCAAATTCATTTTTATAAGTCCATTTTTATTTTATGTTATGCGTTGTTCCGTGAGACGGTTTCAGAAGAGTCATACACGTTATATATTTTTAAACTTAAGTATTTCCATAACTAAGTTATTTTTTCAATTAATATTCATAAACTTTTTCAACATAGAATTAGTATAATATATACTCCCTCCATTCCTTTTTAAGTGACACCCTACAGCTCTACACACAGATTAAGAATAATTTTATTTTCTTAATATATCTCTCATTAATTAAGCTTTTCTTTGACCATTAATTAAGCCTCTATTGAAAACATGAATATTATACAATGTATTTAATTTAGGCATTAATTAATCATAAGGATATATATGGAAATAATGCACAAAACGTCAATTAAATAGGAAAAAATTTAGAGTTTCAAAACGTCACTTAAAAAAGGAATGGAGGGAGTATATATATAGAAGTTGATGAGGATGAATTTAATTTGATCTCACCGGCCACTTATCAGTATGTAATGAATGTCACCATAAGCATAATAAATTCTTAGAGGTGATTCTCATAAAAGTTAGTCAACTTTACATATATTATTAAATATGCCTAAGTTTTAAAATACTGTTTCTTTTTTTTCTTTTTTTTCCGACTATTTGACATTATATACTAATTAAGTCAGATACAATATTTGGTGAGTAATACACAAATTTTTGTTTGAGTCTTGATCAATTTACAGTATTCCGTAAAATTGAATTAGTTTACGATCCATAACCAACAAAATAGAAATTAGCTTGTGTTAGATGATAAGCTTTTGTAAAAAACTAAATTTAATAATAAATTAAGTTGAAGGAGCTGATGTAAAAACTTTAAACCTGGCTAGCAAGAGATGGTTTTTAAACCATAAATGTGGCAATAAATAAGACTAGTGCTGTTAATTTTAATTGGAAAACCAAAAGTTCTAGAAGATGAGATATTTGTACTTAATGCATCAACTATTGTACGTTACCCTAAAACCTCATTTTAAATATCGGTCCATCTATTATACGTATTTATATTGATAATAAAGTAAGACGTCACATATGTATGATCATGGAAAAACAAAAATAATATACCGTTATCAATGATATTTCAACATTTAACATTCATAATGTTAATGTATGTATTTACAAAGAAAATTTGTAGATTGAATATAAGAATAATTTGCATATATCTTGGTGTAAACATGCATATTGATTGAAAAATTCATTGAATATATATATTACACAAATCATATAAAGAACATGCAAAGAAAATGAGTAGGTTATGTGCAAAACTTTCATGTTATTATACCTAGTAAAATAAATTATACAAATTAAAAGTTATTTCACCACTCGCTTCTTGTTTTCCACCTACGTACGAAATGTGCTATGTTGAATTTGTACCATTTTTTGTTAGGAAAAAATAAAATCACATGGTTGAAGGCTACAAATTGGAACATAAATAGCTGTACATTAATTAATTAATTATTGTTGCTAGCTGTATGCATTTATTGCATTGGCATGTGAATGACTGAAATTAATCATCTATCTATTCACCTAAATTCATACTTGCATATATAGAATGCGTTTTCCTTTTCTTTACCTTCCAAATGTATAATTCACTCTCTATATAATATAATATAATATAATACTACTATAATATAATATTTGTTTAGTCTAATTATTAATATACAAATATTCAGTTTAAATTGTTTTAGGCTTCAAATATAAAAATTTAAACATTAAATCTACTCCCTCCATTTCAAAATAAGTATCATTCTAGAGTTCTTGTTATAGATTTATGAACATAATTATTGGACAAATATATTTTTAACTAATCAAAGAATTTAAGGTTCAAAATTGAAAAGAGAATCAAATTAATTTCATAAAACTTATCATATCAAATCCCTAAATTTTAGTTAAGGAATATTAATAGGGATAATTTGGAAATAAAATTGTATAAAATCCATACAAATTTTATCAAGAAAAATCTAAAACAATCACATGACAAATCGATCGAAATCTAAAAAGACACTTAATTTGAAACAAAATTTAAAATCAACGACATTTATTTTGAAATTGAAGGAGTATTAGACAATATTGTATCCATAAAATATGAGTATGATAAGAAATTAATTAATTTAATTGATTTTTACAATTATTTTGTTTTAAATTCATGTGAGAAATCTAATAAGATTATATATATATATATATATATATATATATATAATCGAGGGACAAATTTGGAATAATGTTTCCATTTCAACATGCTGGAAATAATGTTACAGTTGCCAGATAATTTTGTGATAGATGGGGTTGTTCTGTGTAATGTAGTTATCAAACACAAAATTTTATATGATATAATCCCACCTATTTAAACGCAAAAAATTCCATGCCCCAAGGGCACTGATCCTAGGATCCGTGCCCCCGCCCCGTCCCGCTCTGACCCGGGTAGGATATGGGTCAATATATATACAGTTTTTTTTTTTTTTTTTTGAAATTTTTGGCTTGTTCGTCTCTTCGGCTCCATTCGCGGGTTTCGTCGATTTCGTGCAATTTTTTGGTGGTTGATTTCAGTTTCTTTAGCGATTTTCTTCTGCTATTCTTAAGGTGTTCGACATTATCTCTATTTTCGAAGAAGTTTTGGAGAATATCAGTTCGAATCCATAGTGGTAATTTTGTTGGTTTTATGGTCGTTTTTTTTATAGATTGTGTTTTTAGGTGTTGTAATGTTGTTATTTTTGTTTTCGTTTTGTTGTGTACTTGATTTTTCGTGTTTTTTATGTGTGTTTTTGTTTTCTAGGGTTTTTGTTTTGTGTAGTTGTTTGTTTCTCTTCTTAGTTTTTTGCATGAATACTTGTTTTCCTGTGAGTTTTTGATTAGTTTGCTGTTTTGCATGTTTCATTTTGTTGAGTTTTAGGTGTTGTGTTTGTTTTTATTTGTTGTTTTTTTCTGTTTGTAATGTGTGTGATTTTGTTGATGTTGAAGAAGTAATGAAATCATTCATAATAGTGTTGTAATTTTATTTTGTTGTGTTAGTATTATGGAGAAAAGTATTTATGCTGGAGGAAAGAGGAAGGCTATGGTGATTATGGATAAAACTAGGAAGCAAAGAAGAAATAAGGATGAGATTTTGGTTGAAATGAAAAAAGAATTAGTTGCTGGAAAGAAGAGAAAGCAGAAGGAGAAGGTGGTGGACAGGTATGTCATGCACGTATTAGTATTTTTTTCGAGGTATCAGATTGAACCCTTTAAGGTATCATGTATTTTAATTTAAGGTATCATATATATTAGCTGAAAGTATCATATAAACATGCTTGAGGTATTATATATATGCAGTTAAGGTATCATATGTATATTGAGGTAAAAACATACTAATATTTTTGTTTTTGTGTTTTTTCTGTTTTGAAGTGAAAAGCAAATTGTTTCTATTGGTGATGAACAAATTAAGGGGAATTCATTTGCTGTTGCCAGGTATTTAAGTTTGTAATCTTAAATCTTTTGAATTTTTTTTTTAAGTGAATAATTTCTATATAATTTTTTTGTAGTCGTACAAGAGGTCAAAAGAAAACAATTAAGAAGCATGAGGGTGATGAATGTGTTGATGTTGGGGTGGATTCTCAAAGGTATGTTTATATAATTAGACTGAAATTAACTTCTGGAAGAATAATATAGTAATACTATTAGAGCAGTTTTGTAATACCTATAGAATAAATATATAACACAATAATTATAATTTCATTTATTCAAACTTTTAATTTTGTAGTACTTTTAAAACATATAAGTATACATTTTAAAGTGTTTTTATAATAGCATATAGGTATTATATACATGCAGTTAAGGTATGTAATTATGTAACACATGCGGATTGTATATATAATATCATTAGTTTATACATAAAATACTTGTATATAAATTTTCTAACACATTTAGAACAAATAATTTTAATAGCACAAGTTCAAGTGTAATTGAAGCATAAGGTTTTTTTGATACCATATATGTAACTGTGTAATACCTATAGAATATATAATTAATACCTGAATCATATTTTTATCAGATTAATATCTGAGATGTCTGTTATGTATGAGATATATTTATGTTAGTGTTTTAATATATGTTTTTTTATTTCTTTATTTGCAGTGGCTTTATCACTCAATGTAGACCAAATGGTCTTGCTGAACTAGTTCAGTCTTTGAGTAAGAAATAAAAGGATGATGTCAAGAGTATAGGTTTTAGAGGTCTATTACATTTGAAAATAACCAAGTGTAATATGAGGATGTTGAATTGGTTAGTGAGAAATTTTAACAGTTCGAGTAGGATGATTAATGTAGATAAATTTCGTCATTTTTCTGTTACAGCTGATGATGTTTATGACGTATTCATGATACCTAGGAATGAAGGTTGTACTGTACAAACCTTTACTAAGAGTGATGAAGCTTCTCCTCTTTGTGATAGGCTTAGTGAGGACTATGGAATTGCTGCTAGAGTCCCTTTTAAGGTGTTGGTGGATGTACTTAAAACATTGGTTAATGGTGGGGATGATTTTAAGAGATTGTTTGTATTGTATGCCATGTGTTCCTTTTTGACACCTTCTTCAAATAGGCTTGTAAGTATGACTGTTGTTAAGTCTCTTGCTGATGTTAATATGATTTCTAGGTTAGATTGTTGCTCATTTATTTTAGATAGACTGTGTGAGTCAGTTAGGGCGTTTAAGGAAAATAACTTGAAGAATGTAAGTGGCTGTGTAATTTTGCTGCAAATTTTATATTTGCAAAGAGTGATATGGCAAGGAGTTGAAGAGCCCAGGAAATTGCCTCTTCTAAAACACTGGTCTGATGAGAAATTAGCAAAGAGATGTTCGGAGGAGGTTGCTGCAGGCATTTATGGAGATGGTGAGCTTGTTGTGAATGTTTACCCACTGTCAAGGATGGGTAAAGTTGGTGGAGATAGGGTAGGGAAAGATGCTGATGAAGAAATTGAAGAAGACGTTGAAATGGCTGAAGAGATTCCCAAGAAGGCTGCTGATGTACGAAAATGCATCAAATTTGATATTCCGACAGGAGAGCCTGATGATGAAGAAATAAAGAAGATGACAAAAGATGTAAGTATGATACTATATACTTAAAGTATTACATTTTCTTTAATGCATACATGTGATATCTGTGTGGTATTCATGAAACATCTTTTAAGGTATCAACTTTATTCTTTTCAGGTATCTAATACATATGTTTTAAGTATCATGTATGTGATTTTAAAGTGTCATGTATATTATAATTGTCTGATATGTTTTTAAAATAATTACATGAAGTTTTTTTGTGTTTTTACAGGAATTACATGAAGTTTTTCTTTGTTATAAGAGAGATATTTTGATTGTTTCAAATTACCACATGATGAAGATGCTGAATATGAAGGATAAAATTTTGAATAAATCCAATGCTAGCACAACACCGGAGATGACTGATTCTCAAAAAAAAAATTCTGATGAGAAGCTACACAGATATATCGATGAAGTGGTGGAAAAATTCAAAATGATGAAGAAATTGGCATCAGAAATGCCATCATTTGAGCTGTTAACTCCTGATCCCCCTGTATGTGAAGAAATTTTTACTTCACATAATCAAGATGATGAAGTTGATAATGTAAATTTATCCGACAAAGACATTCCTTCAAGGGAGGAGTTGGTTGATGTTGCCCTATCTGTTGGTTCCAAGGGTAAGAAGATTGTGGAGGATGATGGCCGTGACTTTTGGAAAATACAAGATGAAGTAGGATATGTTTCAGATTTTGTTATTCATTCTAAAAAGTTTTTGAAAGAGATGGACCAATGTCATAGAGAAATTATTGACTACTGTTTCTATGATAAGAAGACAGCTGGCCACAATTCGTAAGTTTAAGCTGTGTGTTTTAAGTTATCATATGTGTAAGTTTAGAATGTTGCATATATACATTGAAGGTTTCATTTATATACCTTGAAGGTATCATTTGTGAAACTTTAAAGTATCATATGTATATCTTTAAGGTATTACATATGAAACATTAAGATATCACATGTGAAATTTTAATGTGTTCTTATGTATACCTAAGATATGACATGAATAACTTTGTAGTATCATTTATTAATTTATTTGTTTATTTTCTTTTTTTAACAGAGAAGATCTTTTTCGAAAAGGTTATCTTCACTTTGTTCCAAGGGAAGACATGATATCATTGTATCCAAACACCATGATTTATGCTAGTGTTATCACTGCATGGTCTCTGATGTTGAATAATGATGTTGTGGATGAGCAGAAAAGAAGTCGTTTTGTAATAAACATGGAGCACAGTGTAAGATATCATTTTTAATACTGTTGATAAGAAGTTCCAGTATCTGGATAACAGAAAGTATGAAGATGGGGATGATGAATTTTTTAAAGCTGCTGAAATATTGGTAATTTAATTTAAGATATTTATTTTTAATGATTAAGTATCAAGTATATACCTTTAAGGTATCAGTGTTGTAACCTTAAGGTATTAACTGAGTACATTGCATAAGCAACATGTATATCTATTTCTGATTTTAATAAAACAAATTTTCTTTTGAATGATGTTCAGAGAACTGAAATGTTGAAATTCTTAGCTGAACAAAATCATGAAAAGGTAGTAGAGATGGCAAAGTATGGATTTGAGAATATGGATTTCAACTGGCAAACATCAAATGAGGATTTGGATTGTGGTGTGTACATGATGCATCACCTTAAGCATTTTGATGGTGTTGTTTATTCTTCTCCTGATTTAAGAAAGGTATTTTGAATTACTATTTTGTATTTTTTTATATTATTATATGTGTTGATTATTTTTTTCTGTTTTTCATATCTTCAGGCTGGTATAAGACAAGTTATCAGAGCTGAATTATGTGCTTCAATTGTATTATCTAATGTTAATGAGGTTAAGAATAATGTATTGGAAAAGGTATTTGAGTTTTATCAGAAGAAGTCTGTTCTAAGGTTGAAGTTAGCTGAAGATAGGAAAAAGGAAGCAGGAAAGAAAACAGCTTTGAAGAAGAAGATAATGATAGTTCAAAAGACATACAAGGCTCGTACAAAGAGAGCTTCAAACTGATGTAATAGTGATTGGATATTGTCAACATTTTTTAGTTTTTATGTTCTGTTATAAGGGCTTCATAACAATGTTATATGTTTGGTATTTTAGGGATGATAAGTATGTTATATAGTTTATTTGTTTGATCATTTGGGGATGATAACAATCTGTTGTTTAATAATATATACATTATTAAAGGTACTATGTTTTACCTATGTAGGTATTACATCAGTTCATTTCAGGTATTACATATGTTTATTTCAGGTATTATAGAAATTCATTTTAAGTATTAGGCATGGTTATCTCTGGTCATTACCATTCACTAATTTGTTTAAGGTAATAAATTTATATATAAGGTAAAATCATTGTAGAAATTATGTATGATCTTTTTACGTATGATATTGCATGTAACTCACAAGTCTTTTTTTAGGTATCATATAAAAGGCTTATTGGTATTATATATGGAAGAGAGTTACTGTAATACCATTACAGCAGTTTTATAATACCTATATAATAAATATATAATACCACAATTCTAATTTTAGAACATATAACTATTAGATGTCAAGTAATATTATAATAGCATAAAAGTATTATATATATATGCAGTTCAAGTATGCAATTCTATAATACCTACAGGGTCTATATCAAATACCATTAGTTCATAAATGTAATAACTGTAGATATGTTTTCTGATACCTATAGACCAAATGTTTAATACCTGTCAATTTTTTCTGATATCTATTTTATACCATCAGTTTAGAAAATGGTGTGTAAACTTAAAAACATTATTGTAATATTTATAGAACATATAATTGGTAGATGTAGTTCAAGTATATAATCGTGTAATACATGTGGAGTTTATATCTAATATCATTAGTTTATATATATAATACCTGTAGTGCATTTATGTAACACTTATAGAATAATTCAGTAATACCTCAGAAACTTTAAAGAATAACTTTAAACTTTATATCAATAGTATTTTGGATATACAATGTCAGAATCAAATTAAAACAATCTAACAATAGGTGTCTTCGAGCCAAACTCCTTTGTTGATGTTGAATTCGAAGTAGAATCTTTGCTCTTCTTATTCTTTTCAAAATGACCTTTAATCCTTTGTCTTCGTCCTTTTGTAATCGAACGAACTGAATCAAGAACAACATTTGATTGTGTTGATGTTTCAGATTGAATGGTAGAAACTGGTGGAGATATCAAATTGTCGATTGCAAGAAGGTCTCTTCTATAACTTTCTTCAAGGATTCGTCTTGCTTCCTCATTTCCTTGACATTTCAACATAAGGTTGTAATAATTTCGTGCTATATTATGTCGCCAAGGAATGCCATCACTTACTTTTTCTGATGTCGATGTCAAAGTTTTAACTTTCTCCCAAACATCCGATTTAGAAAGCTGAGTTCATCTCTTTTGTACATAAGTATCTAACATACTTTGTATAGAGTTTATATGTAATATTCTTAGACAATGGTAACACAACATACCATATTCCTCAAATTTTTTACATGTACATGTTATCAAATTCAGCTGAAAATCATATATGACACGATGCATAGGTCCTTTATCTTCATGTGATGAAACATGATAAACCATTGTGCTGTTCTCAATCATTAACACTGTTGAAGTACTTGAAATACATTTTACGAATTCATCTTCAAAATCTCTGAAAACATGCAAAGTGTAGACATTTGAAGCATGTTTTAACATACCCATCATTGGTAATGTGGATTCAAGATTTGTTCTTGTTGACTGAAATTCATCATATTGTTCTTTCAATCTCCAATTTTTCATTGTGTCCTTGAAAATTCTGTAAAAATCTGTCAAGCTTGTTGTTTTCTTCACATTAAATCCAATGGCAGAATTTGTACTTTCACTTCTTTGAGATGATAGCATTCCAGCTGAGAAAAAGTCCTTATTTAATGTTGTACACCATTTTTCTTTTTAATCCATAGAGTCTTGTAAACCATGAATGGTTCTCCAAACCATACTGTGTTATCATAGTTTTCCAACACATTTCAAACTCATTCTCATCTACACAACCTGATAAACACTTATTGAATGTTTCTTTGAATGCCTATCTGACTTTAGCTCTGCAAATCTACTAATTGCATTCTGGTGCAGATGCCACAGACAAAGACGATGTCTTGTTTCAGGGAATACCTGCATTGTGATGCTTAAGGTATCAAGAAGTCACATTTCAAGTATTCTATACACTATTTATAGGTATCAGTAATTAGCTGTAAAGATACTATATAAACATGAACAGAGAATTTCATTTGAATTGAATTTGTCATGATTATGAGTAGTAGGAGAATGTAATTTAACTTAGTGGCACTAGAATCAAGTTTCAGATCTTGCTAACTTAACTTATAAGTGTACCATGGCCTTGGGGTGTTGTTCATTTACATTACAGGTATTGCATACACTATATATAGGTATCATTAATTAGCAGTAAATGTACTATATAAGCATGAACAGAGAATATCATTTGTATTACATTTGGTATGATTATGAGTAATAGTAGAATGGAATTTATCTTACTAGAACTATAATCAAGTTTTAGATATTGCTAATTGAACTTATAAGTGTACCATGGCCATTGTGTGCTGTTAATTTATATTACAGGTATTCTATACACTATATATAGGTATCAGTAATTAGAAGTAAAGGTACTATATAAGCATGAACAAAGAATACCTTTTGTAATGCATTTGCAATAGTTTGATCTTGGTCTGTGAAAATAGTTACAGGACATTTCCATGTCATTGACTTCTTGAATACCTCAAAAAGCCACTCAAATGTTTCTGTTTTTTCATCGGCCAAAAATGCACAACCAAACATGACATTTTTTCGATGGTTGTTAATACCAACAAATGGCGAACAAATGAGGTTATATTTGTTAGTTCTGTAGGTTGTATCAAATACCATGACATCCCCATAGATCTGATAATCTTCTTTCATCATTGAGTCCCTCCAAAAAATATTACTCAGTCTCCCTTCGTCATCAAGCTGAACTCTATAGAAAAAGTCTTATTCGTTTGCTTGTTCTTCTTGTATCATGTCAATCAAATTTTGTGCGTCCCCAGATTCTATTGTTTTCATCTTTATTCGATTAACAAAGTTCATATGATCCATCTTTGTATGCCCAAGTACTTCCTCACCACCAACATTGTTTACTATGTATTTATAAGAATTTGTTGTTGATAATCCTGAAGTCACCATGTGCTCAATTGTCTTGCCTTTTGCCTCGTCTATCTTTCTTTCAGAACAATGAAGATGATTGAGATCTGATCTTGTTAATGGATAATTATGTAATACTACATGGTCTACAACTGTGAACGTGCCTTCATCATTCATCTTCACCCTCATCAGAGCATTACAATTTGTTCTAGTGATTGGAATTTTTTTTCTGTTTTTCATTGAACCAGTTACCTTCTTCTTTAGTCCTTGACAAGAGCATACAAACTTCTTTCCTACTTCTTTATGTTTATCATCTGAAGAGTATCTTGTAGTTAATTTACGAACAGAAAATCCCAATGCACGAGCATGCTTTCGATAAAGTTCATATATCTCATCAATTATCTGTCTTGTTAGTCCAATTAAAGAGCCATTTATATCATCTACAGAAAGAAAATTATAGACCTTTTAGAACAAATATGTAATACATATAGAACAAATACAAATTAACTGCAAATATTTTGAAAAGTACTATGACAACCCAAACTCGAGTTCTGAATTAAAATCAACAATCATAAAATTAATATGTTAAAGAATTTTCATAACAATATGAATCATAATCAGTTAAACCATAGTGTATTACCTTCAATATTTGTATTTGTTGTTAATGCAAGTACATCAATTTCATCAGGCATGACATCTAGAAGAGAAGTATTGTAATACCATTAGAGCAGTTTTATAATACCAATAGAATAAATATATAATACCACAATTATAATTTCTATTTTTGTATATCCAGTTCAACTAGTAATTTCAATACATATGACTAACAATTTTGTAATTTTGTAATGCTTATAGAACATATAATTAGTAGATGCAGTTGAAAATATATAATTCTGTAATATTGCGGAATTTATATCTAATACCATTAGTTCATATATATAATACCTGTATTTCATTTATGTAATACTTATAGAATAATTGTGTAATACCTCAGAAATATTTTCCAATAATTACATATCATTGAAGCATAAATTTCTGTAATACCATATAGGAAACATGTGTAATACCTATAAAATATATTACTAATACCTCAAACATAATTTTTGTATAACAGTGAGGAATGTAGTTAATTGAATTGAAACAATAAATTCAGAAATAAAAATGCTCTGCAAAGTCATCAAACATAGTTAATTGAAGCAAATTAATGTTAACTACCTTCATTCACTATTTGAATAACTTGATTAAGAAACAAAGATGTTGCAGAATTTTCTTCATCTTCGTCACTTGACAATACAAGAATTGTGTTTGATTCTTCAGATCTCAAACCTTCCGACATTGTTTGATAGAGTGCAAGACAAAAGTAATCCTAGGTTTTAGCAAGAAAGGAAATAAAAATTTATTATAGATTGATGAATTGTGAAGAGGATTCGGTGTGGTGGTAGTATTGTACGACGATGGTGGTATTAGGGCTTCGTTGACAAATTTGTCAACGAAGCCGTCAGCGATGGAGGAAGAAGCCGTCGACGATGGATGAAGAAGTTGAGAACTGAAGATGCTGAGGGAAAATTGGGAAAAAATTATATATAGTCAGATCCATTTTCATCTGGGTCGGGTCGGGCGGGTTGGGGGCACGAATCCTAGGATCCGTGCCCCTGGGGTACAAGAGTGCTCCCCCTATTTAAATTAAGGGTGCGGCTATCCGCACCCCATTAATTACTAAACACACCCCACTCCATGTGAACAGTTTCACATGAAGTGGGGTGTGTTTAGCATTTTATGGGATGCGGATAGCCGCACCCTTAAATTAATGAGAAGAAACGTGTTGGACTCTTTTGCTTTTTATCAAAGCAATCAAGAACATAGGGCCCAAGTTGGTTGGCCTATGTTGCTTTCCTCTTCCATCACTCTCAAGAAAGCTGTCATCTCCCACCTGCAATTCCTACACTTTTAGAGTGAAATTAATTATTAGGGCACACACATTAATGGATTTTTAGTATACCATTTTAGTGGGGGGTCCGCATACCAACACACTAATTAAAAATATCTACTTTTTTAAAACACACTTCTACATCAATTTAACATAAATCTACATTAATTTTATCTCAAACATAATCATTACATGTAGGTCTCATTATCCACTAATTTTTATTATATTATTTTATTTTGAAAAAAGACATTTTTTATTGGTTGCAAATTAGATCACATTAATTACAATCATCAGCCAATCATTAAAAAGGGAGACAAGAATGCATTCTTAGAGCTTAACACACACTAATTACACAAAAACACACACTTAAAAACACACCTACATTAATTAACACACTTTTTGTTTTAATTAAAAACACACCAAAATAAATCAATGTGGTTGCTCTTAGGGAAGCCCAATAACATTAAATCTTAATGTGGATAATTATAATTTTTTTTTATAGATTTAAACTAAATTAAAATACAATACATAAGTTGAAAAACGTCGTTATTGTTAACGTCCAATCAAAAACTCCATTTGTTCCATTTCTTTTTCTACAGTATATATCGGAATGAATATACAATTTAATATAATCATAAACTCTTAGATTACATTTAATCTTAGGCACAACTCTAAAAAGAGTCTAATAGAATAAAGAAAATTTTAAAATAATCAAAAGATAACAAAATATTAAAAATAGCCAAAATTTATCATCCATGAAATGGGATCAATAATCTAAGGAAATCAAGTAAGGAAAAATAGTGAAAGATGTAGTTTTTCTTCAAAACACCTTTTTTTTACTGATAATTTTTTTTTTATCATGAAATGATTATAATAAATTATTGTTTTCCTTATTTACTCACTTGGACCAATAAAGTGGGTGGACACTTGTTGAGTTTTAATAGGGGATGGGTAAATGGGCCCAAACTATAGGATCAAACTGCAAATAAGCAAAATAGGCCAGTAAATCGGGAACGGTATGCATAGACATTCATATTCATTGTACAAATATTAATTGCATTCAGTATTGAACGGGTTTATTTTTTACTAAACGGAATCCAATTATTGCTTCTCCAAACCGACAAGTCATAGTCAAAATAAATATCTAAAAAATGAGTGGACTCGGTTCTGTCTTGAAGAATAAAGAAAGAAAAAAAGAATAGAAATTAAACGAAGAAAACAAATCACACGAAGACTTTAGAACCCAACATTCAGAAAATATTTTAAGAGAGTTGTTTCCAAAGAAAAAGCTTCATCTGTGGTTAAAAACTGGTAGATTAAGCTCCAATACTTTAGTCGTCTCAAATCTAAGGACTTTATTCGGATAAATCTGAACACCAAAGAGGAATTATAGTAGGTAATTCTTTTTTTTTTTTCATATTCATTTTCTTGTTTTTTGGTGCAATCTGTTTATCATTTACACATTGTAGTGAAAAACAATCAGAACATTGTTTGCAGCAGTATTCTCTTTAAGAAAAAAAAAATTCCTGTAAAAAATGGAGTAAAAAGGGATAGTTCTTAACTCACTTATTGATCTTGTTGTTTTTGGCTTGCTCCTACACTTCTCCGTTGTGAATTCTTCTTACACTCAATGTTTATTTATCTTTTATGACAGACATATTGTCTCAGAATTAATATTTAGAAGATTGATTCACTTTTTGAGCATCTTTACATGTAAACACAAGGAATACCGCGTCTTGTAGTTTCTTGTTAGATTATTTTTAAATTATTTATATGCTATCTTAGTTGTAGTTATGATGATTGTTGTGTATCATGATTATAATAGAGTTATTTTGTTGGTTCAACAGCAATCAAAGATGGCAGAAGCTGCAGTTTCATTCCTTCTTAACCATCTCTCTCTGTTGCTCGAAGAGGAACGACACCTACTTGGAGGATTCGAAGGAGAAGTTGGGTACATCCAATATGAAATGCTGCAAATGAGGGAGTTTCTCAGAGTTGCTGATGCCAACGAAGACAGCAATGGCAACCTCAAAGCATGGATTCGACAACTCCGATAAATCTCGTACGATGTTGAAGATGTTCTGGACAAATACATGCTTCGATTTGAAAGACATCGTGGCACAAGTGGATTGCGTGGACACATGAAAAGTTTTTATGGTTCCATTGGGAAACTGAAAGTTCGACATCATATTGCATCTGAAATCAAAGCTATCAAGTATAGATTGGAAAATGTTTCCAAAAGTCAGCAGAGATATAGAGAAATGTGTGATGGTGTAGGCTCTACCATTCAGAGCAACAAAGTGTATGATGGTAGAGGCGATGCCCTGTTTCTGGAAGCAGCTGATGTTGTAGGGATTGAAGAGCCAAAGAAACAGTTTATTGAGTGGATCGGGTTGATGGATGATGGACGTGAAGTGATTTCAGTGGTGGGAATGGGAGGTTTGGGTAAAACCACTCTTGTTAAAAAAGTGTACGATGATAAATCAGTGAAGAGGCGTTTTGATCAACATGTTTGGGTTGTTGCTTCGGACTACTCAGATGTCAAACTTATTAAGAAACTCCTTGAATACCTTATTAAGAAACTTGTTGAAGAAATTGAGATGCCACCACCTCAAGGGCTTGAAGAAATGAGTGATGATGACATGAGAAATTTCATTTCTAAGTTTCTTAAGGATAAGAAGTACATAATTGTTCTTGATGATGTTTGGAATATGTTTATATGGGAACCTATCAGATTTGCACTTCCAAAAGGAGGTGTCCATGGTTGCGTCATCATCACCACACGCTCAAAAGAAATAGGCAAAGCTGTCTGCACTGAGACAAATCATGTCTATAATTTGCGGCCTTTGCCTATACAAGAATCGGAGGCATTGTTCTACAAAAAGACATTTCCAATGAAACCATGCCCTCGTTATCTAAGAAAATCCGTAGAGAGTATATTAAGGAGATGCCAAGGTTTGCCACTAGCAATTGTTGTAATTGGTGGCCTCTTAGCTACAAAGGATGACAATGTTGAAGAGTGGGAAATGTTTAGTCGGAGTCTTGGTCAAGAGCTGGGAGAAGATGGGAGTCTACAAGTATTAAGAAAAATCTGGTCATTGAGTTACAATGACTTGCCTTGGAATCTGAAATATTGCTATTTGTACTTGAGCATCTTTCCCGAAGATGACTTGTTGGAGAAGGAAAAAATCATTCGATTATGGGTAGCCAAAGGATTTGTTGAGTTGAAACAACACAGGACCATGGAAGAAGTAGCAGGTGGCTATCTGAATGAGCTTTTTAGCAGAAATCTGATTCAAGTGGCTGAGAGAAGTACTGATGGAAGAGCAAGAGCATTTCGTATCCACGATCTGCTAAGAGATTATATCATTTCAAAGTCGAGAGAACATAACATCGTGACTATATGCAATGGAGGGGAGATGCAATGGCCTAGTAGAATTCGGCGCTTTTCAATTGAGAAATCTTTCAGCTTCTCTCGAGAAACATACAACTTTGAGTGTCTTCGTTCTCTAATATTGATGTGCTCTGAAAATATGGACATTGGGATAATCAATGAGTTGGTGAACAAATGTAGGCTTCTGAAGGTGTTGGACTTGTGAGGGGCTCCACTAGAAACAATCCCAGATGGAGTTTTCAAATTATATCATCTCAAGTTACTATGCTTAAGGAGCACAATGGTGAGTTTCATCCCAAAGTCCATTGGATCTCTTGAGAATTTAGAGACGCTAGATCTCAAGAATTGCAATGTGACTGAATTGCCTATGGAAATCCTAAAGCTCAAAAAACTTCGGCATCTGTTAGTGTACAAATATACGGACGTCTCATATAAGGTGTTGTTGAAGCGCAGCGAAATGAAGGGGCTAATTGGAGGCCTGCTTCTGCAAGGCTTCATTTCTTCATTTGGACAGATGGTCGATGTAATTTTGATTTCGCATTGTAGTTAACTTGTGTACTCTAATAATAAATTATTTATGTTGATTTACCAATACATATGTGCTGCTCTTAAAACATTGGCAAAAAGATATTCACAAGTTTTTGATCCTCTACATTTTTGTTTTAGAAATTTCTTATAAAATTGAAAGTGATGAGATGAGAGAAAAGAGGGGTTTGGTGAAAACGGGAAAAAAATAGACTTCATACAATTTCTTACTGAAGGCAACATATTGATCAATGAATGAGGATGAAACAAAATTAAGAGAAACAGCAAGAAATAATACAAACAAACGGATGAAATACTAGCCTTCATTTAGTTGGAAGCTAAGACATATGGTTCCTGTGAGAATAGATATGAGATCACCGATGAATTGGTGATTGAAGAATTCCACTATATATAAAGTTTGTACAAGGCGATATATAAGGAAATACAACAAACGAATCAAAGAAATATATCTACAAAGATATGACAAAATAAATCTACAATTTATTTCCTATTAGTTCCGCATTGCTATTTGCGGAGCGTAATCTCAGCGATTGATAAAATCAAGTCATACAATGAAAACTCTAGTCAGATCTTGCAAATAAACAAATAAGCCATTGTCAACGAAATAAGAAAGATACACAACTGTAAAATTAGAAGACGCAAGAAATCCCAATTTTGATTCCACAACCAAAATAATTTAAAAAATGAATAATATTAAACAATATGGAGAAAGACAAAAAGCCAACTTCCAATCAATGGTATTTATAGATTCAATTTTTAAACTTTGAAATCAATTTTTTTGGAAAAAGATATTTAAGATATATTTTCAAATTAAAAACAATATTTAGTTAAGAAAGAATATATTCCAAATTTATGAAATCTGATTGCAATCATTTGGTGCAACCTATTTTATATTTGAATTTCTTTTCCTTTTCTCATTAATTTTGTATTTAATGAATTTCCAAAAAAAACTAACATCCAACTTTTTAAGAAATTTCCTTTTGTTATGCTAAATCCATTTCTCATTAATTTACAAAAAAAAAAAAAAAAATCAAGAAACTTTTGTGTATAAAGAAATACTTTAAATATTTTTAAGCAATTATATAAATGCGACTATGTTGTAAATATTTTGAAAACTTTAGTTGATAGATAAGTTGATAATTGTTTTATGAAAAATATAGACGATGACGAAATTTAAAAAAAATAATGAAATTCTTGAATTAAGATGGATGTAATAACATTCAACACTTTCTTATGACCTATTAGAAAGAAAAAAATTTGAAATTTACACAAAATGACAGTGATTGAAAATTATGAATTTAAGATAGATATAATAACAAACATTCAACATCTTTCTATAACTAGTCGCACGGGCTGCATGTTGTTGTTGGATTTTTTTCATGTTTTTTCATCAATTAAATTCTTAACTTATGATTTTAAAATGCATCATTTTGTTGTGTTTGCCTGACATCATCCAATTCTAATAATTGCATGTTATATTTATTTCTCGAACCCTCATTTTTGCAATGTAGTTTCTCCCAAAAGTTTGTTCCTAAATATTTGTAATGTTAGCATCCTCAAACATCTTTTTATTTCTTTGTCATATGTTCATTTTGAATAATTTTGTTTATCCTTAATGTAATCTATCTTTGTTTATTACAAATGTTTCAATCTATTAGCATTATGGAAATTTACTTGATTTGAAATTGATATGTATAGAAGTCAAAAGGTAAGTGTTTTGTAGCGTTGGTTACTTGTAATCCTTTCATTGATTTGAAATAAAATATTAATGGATTTGGTTCTCATGCTTTGAAAACAAATGAATAAATATGCAAACTCGTAGTAATTTAGCCATGGATGGCACGAAATAGTCCATGGGCCACCAGCAACAAATTCATAGTCATGAATGTCTTCTTGATTTGCACTCATTCTTTGCAAAGATTATATAATTCTTCAATACATATTCGTGACTACCAATGTCCAGTCTTTCTGTCGCAATTGTGCTAATCACAGAGTTTTCAAATACCATGAAGGGAGAAGAACCATAATCCTATTTCAACAATATACTTATGAAACACAGAGACAAACATCAAATTCTATTCCAGTTCGTATTGGACTGGTATGTAGAAACTTTAATAGTGCTGATTTGTCAATGTTAGAGAGTTTCAACTTCATCGAGTGCACAACTGATATTTGTGGCAACAGCTCCGACAACTCTCCCAATTGATCTCACTACTTTATGGTTAACATGACACTAAACATATATTTTGTTTGAATTTTTTCTCAGGTAAATGAAAGTGACGAACAGGGTAAGAAGAAGCTTTTGCAGATAAAAATGAGGCTAAGGCAACAAAATGTCAATGAGCTATCACACCAGATCACCTTTCCAAGAAGTTATAAATCATGCAAAACCAATTGCATCATTGCTCTTGAGAATCAAATAATTGAACCTCAGCTTATAAGCCATTAATGATGCTATCACGCTCAAATATAGTTTGATTTTTGTCCTGCCATAATGCATTCTACCCAAAGGCCCCAAATACACATCAAATTCAAAATGATACATATTAAGTTATTAACCACCAACTATCAAATAGTCAAATAGTCATCTATTTGAAATCTGAAATAGTGGAATGCAGGTCATATGAGTCCATAACACATAATAAACCAAATACTAATAAAGTCATAAACACAATTTTTTATCCAAAATGACATCAAATTCATATTTCTTAAGTTAAGGATTTAATTAGCATGATGGCTGCTCCTTCGATCCTTGAAGAGAAACTTGAGACCAAGATACTTCTTCTCCATACTATTCCAATACACAATCTTCAATTTTATTATAATTATAATTATAATAAAACTAGAAAAGTCAAAAAAATCATGCTCTAATAAAAAAATAAAAAAGAGTGGACTCCGGTTTAGTCTTGTAGAAAAAAGGAAAAAAGAGAGAAATTTAACAAAGAAAACAAATCAACGAAGACCTCAGAACCCAAAATTCAGAAAATGTTTTAGGAGTACTGTCTGCAAAGAAAAGCTTTGTCTGTGGTTAAAATCTTAAAGGCGTTAAGCTCCAGTACTTTAGTCGTCTATCTAAGAACTTGCTGCTAAACTTGTTGGATAGATCTGAACATCAAAGAGGAATAATAGTACGTAATCCTTATTCTGCTTTTTTTTTCCCCTCTTCATATTCAATTTCTTGTTTTTTTTGTTCAATCTGTTTATCGCAGGAATAATCTCTTTCAGAAAAGAAAAAAAAACCTGTAAAAAATGAAGTAATGTTTCAGATTTAGGTAATTAGTTTGGCTTTGTTAAGTAGATGCAAAAAGCGGTAGTTCTTAACTCACTTATTGATCTTCTTATTTTTGGATTGCTTCTACACTTCTCCATTGTGAATTCTTCTTACACCCAATGTTTATTTATCTTTTACGATATTAATATTGTCTCAGAATTAATGTTTAGAAGGAATACCGCATCTTGTAGTTTCTTGTTAGATTATTCTTGAATTATTTATATGCTATCTTAGTTGTAGTTATGATGATTGTTGTGTATCATGATTACACAAGAGTTATTTTGTTGGTTTAACAGCAATCCAAGATGGCACAAGGTGCAGTGTCATTCCTTCTGAACTATCTCACTGTGTTGCTCGAGGAGGAACGACACCTACTTGGAGGATTCAAAGGAGACGTTGTGTACATCCATGATGAAATGCTGCAAATGAAGGAGTTTCTCAGAGTTGCTGATGCCAACGAAGACAGCGATGACAACCTCAAAGAATGGATTCGACAACTTAGAGAAATCTCGTACGATGTTGAAGATGTTCTGGACAAATACATGCTTCAATTTGGAAGGCATCGTGGCACAAGTGGATACATGAAAAGTTTTTATGGTTCCATTAGGAAACTGAAAGCTCGACATCATATTGCATCTGAAATCCAAGCTATCAAATATAGATTGGATAATTTTTCCAAAAGTCAACAGAGATACAGAGAAATGTGTGATGTCGTGGATCGAGGCTCTAGCTCGAAAAATGAATTGTTTGATGGTAGAGGCAATGCCATGTTTCTCGAAGCAGCTGATGTTGTAGGGATTGAAAAGCCAAAGAAACAGCTTATTGAGTGGATCGGGTCGATGGATGATGGACGTGAAGCGATTTCAGTGGTGGGAATGGGAGGTTTGGGTAAAACCACTCTTGTTAAACAAGTGTACGATGATGAATCGGTGAAGAGGCGTTTTGATCAACATGTTTGGGTTGTTGCTTCGGACTACTCAGATGTCAAACTTCTCCTTGCAAACCTTATTAAGAAACTTGTTGAAGAAATTAGGAAGCCACCACCTCAAGGGCTTGAAGAAATGAGTGTTGATGAGATGAGAAATTTCATTTATGAGTTTCTTAAGGATAAGAAGTACATAATTGTTCTTGATGATGTTTGGAATATATCTATATGGGAAGCTATCAGATTTGCACTTCCAAAAAGAGGTGTCCATGGTTGCGTCATCGTCACCACACGCTTAAACCATATAGGCAATGCTGTTTGCACTGAGACAAATCATGTCTATAATTTGCAGCCTTTGCCTATACAAGAATCGGAGGCATTGTTCTACAAAAAGGCATTTCCAATGAAACCATGCCCTCCTTATCTAAGAAAATTCGCAGAGAGTATATTAAGGAGATGCCAAGGTTTGCCACTAGCAATTGTTGTTATCGGTTGCCTCTTAGCTACAAAGGATGATAATGTTGAAGAGTGGGAAATGTTTAATAGGAGTCTTGGTCATGAGTTGGAAGATGGGAGCCTACAAGTATTAGGGAAAATACTCTCATTGAGTTACAATGACTTGCCTTACTATCTCAAGTACTGCTATTTGTACTTGAGCATCTTTCCCGAAGATGACTTGCTGGAGAAGGAAAAAATCATTCGATTATGGATAGCCGAAGGATTTGTTCAGTCTAAACAACACAAGACCATGGAAGAAGTAGCAGGTGGCTATCTGAATGAGCTTTTCAGCAGAAGTCTGATTCAAGTGGCAGAGAGACATACTGATGGAAGAGCAAGAGCATTTCGTATCCATGATCTGCTAAGAGATTATATCGTTTCGAAGTCGAGAGATCATAACATTGTGACTATATGCAATGGAGGGGAGATGCAATGGCCTAGTAGAGTTCGGCGCTTTTCAATCCAGAAATCGTTCAGCTTCTCTCAAGAAACATACAACTTTGAGTGTCTTCGTTCTCTAATATTGATGTGCTCTGACAATATGGAGATTGGGATAATCAATGAGTTGGTGAAGAAATGTAGGCTTCTGAAGGTGTTGGACTTGAGAGGGGCTCCACTAGAAACAATCCCAGATGGAGTATTCAAATTATATCATCTCAAGTTACTATGCTTAAGGAACACAATGGTGACATACATCCCAAAGTCCATTGGATCTCTTGAGAATTTAGAGACGCTAGATCTCAAGAATTGCATTGTGACTGAATTGCCTATGGAAATCCTAAAGCTCAAAAAACTTCGGCATCTGTTAGTGTACAAGTATGATACACCAATCTCATCTGTTAAGGCTCCATGCAACATTGGAAGTTGTTTGCCGTCCCTAGTAAAACTTAGTTGTATAGATGCAAATGAAAGTGATGGTGTTAAAATGGTGAGAGAGATAGGGAAGCTAACACATCTTCGAAGATTAGGGATCGCAATGTTAAGAAGTGAAGATGGAAAGGAGCTTTGCTCTTCCATTGCTAAGTTATCCGATCTTCGCTCATTGACAATTCATTCGGTCGAAGAAGGTGAAAAATTAGATATAGACTATCCAATTAGTTTGCCGTTTCTAAGATCACTCCAACTAAATGGATGGTTAGAGAGAGTACCTCAGTGGATACCGTCTTTGGAAGGCCTTACGACTCTAGTTCTATTTTGGAGCAGATTGAGGGAGGATCCACTCAAGTCTCTTGAAAATTTGTCTAATCTCTCGTGCCTCAGAATTCGTGGCGTCGACACTGAGGGATTGAGTTTCAAAGCTCAAGGATTCCAGAAGCTCAAAGAATTGAGGTTAAATGGGATGGAATTCATGGAAGGGATGATAGTGGAGAAAGGTTGTATGCCGATTCTTGAAGCGTTGATAGTGCGGGATTGCCCAATGCTGATAGAGCTTCCTCAGGGACTCCAACATTTGATCAGACTTGGATACATAGAGTTTGGAAGTATGACGAAAGAGTTTGTGGAGAAAGTTGTTGAAGCGCAGCGAAATGAAGGGGCTAATTGGACGCCTGCTTCTGCAAGGGTTTATTTCGTCGATTGGACAGATGGTGAATACAGGTATGATTTGGTATACGAAAGAGTTTGTGGAGAAAGTTGTTGAAGCGCAGCGAAATGAAGGGGCTAATTGGAGGCCTGCTTCTGCGAGGGTTTATTTCGTCAATTGGACAGATGGTGAATACAAGTATGATTTGGTATAGTAGTCTTGTGTTGTTCAACTCTAATAATAAATACTTGTTTTTGCCCTTTCATTTCTTGCTCTGCTCTTCCATCACTTTCAAGAAAGCTGTCGTCGTCCACCTTCAATTTGTATATGTGTTTTGATTAATTAATGAAATTCAATAATTTTGTGAATATGTGTTTTAAAATAGACTAAAATTTATTTGAGAAATTTTCATTTTTATTAGTTAATTGAAAAGAAAAAAAAAAAAAAATATATATATATATATATATATATATTGGGAATGTTGAATAATATAATAGACATAATAATATATATGTTCTCCAAATAATAATAATACAAATTTATTTATGTTCCTTAATCAATGCAATTTATATTTCAACAATTAAATATTATATTAATCAAATTATGTTATATTTAAGGTTAAATCAAACAATGTGTACTGCACAAAATCATAAATATATTTTTTCTTGTATAAATAATATGAATACTTTTATAATTTCAATAAATTTAATTTAGTTTCTTAATCTTGTGTGTTACACTTACACGGTCCTATACTAATTTAATATAAATCATAAATTATTCGATTACATTCATTCTTATTTACTTTTGTAATAAAGGAGTTATAAAGGAGTTACAAAATTTTGATGGTTTCCCCCCTGTTCTGTTAAAGTAATCTCTCTTTAATTGAATAAATAAAACACTAATTTAACAAGACACTCTTAATTGAGTGAATCATAAATATCTTCAACAACAATGTAAGCTTTCAGCATTCATTGAGGTACAAAGGTTTCAGTTTCATCAAAATCTTCAGTTTCAGAATCTGTAAACTTCTCTACATCAAAAGCAAATCTCATCTCTTGACTCACCAACTCAGCAAGATCATGTCGGTTCGTGTTCTTATAAGCGTCGATCACTGCCTTGAACAACGATTCACTTGCCTCAATTTCTCCATACTTCAACTGACTGTGTATACGCTTCACCCCTTCAACCATACCAGCTTTTCCATAACAATTCACGAGATTGATCAACGTAACAACATCAGGCTCAACCCCCTCGTCCTGCATTCTCATGAACATTTTCAATGCCTCGTCAAACTTCCCATACGCCACGTAAGCACGAATAGCAGCATTATAAGCAAATGAAGTGAACCCCACTTCTTCCTTAGTGAAGGCTCCACAAGATTGAAGGGCATACCCATGCAAACCTACTATAGAGAAAACAGAGGTTATTACAGCTTGCTTTGCAAATGGCCTCCCTTCGTAGTAAGACGATTGAAGCTGTCTTAGTGCTTCCCCTGGTATGCCTCCTTTCTTTAAAATCATGAACAGTACTTTGAATGTTCCCCGATCGGGGACGAGCTTCTGACTAACAGTCATTTCGTGTAGTAATTTACCACACTCGTCTAGCTGCCCGTTTGTGGCATAACAAGCCATAACTTTGTTATATGTTACGCTATCTGTCACCAAACCGGATTGTTTCATCTGTTCTGCAACTTCAATGGCTGAATCAAGCATTCCCATGTTCTTATACACGAGCATCATGGTTGCAAATGTGACGCCATCAGCCAGTTTTTTCTCTCGTAGATAATCATATAACGTTTCCGCTTCAGAGAGCATTCCCAGTTCTGCATATAGATTAAGCATACTATTAGCTGCCACAATATCAGGACCGCCATCCAACTTCTTCATCTTCTCATACATATGATTTGCTCCTTCTACAGAGCCGATTTTACCATAAGCCTTTATCATGGAAGTTAATATTACACGGTTTGCTGAAATCCCAGATTCTTCCATGACATGAAAATAGTAGTTTGCTTCTTCAAATTTGCCATCCTCAGCAAACGCATCAATTAACGACCCGTAAACAACTTCGTTTGGTTTTATATCCAACCGTAGCATTTCTTGGAACACATCAACTGCATCAGATGGGCTCTTCTTCTTCGTAAAACTGGCTATAACAGCAGAGAAAGTCGAGCATGAAGGCTTGAAACCTTCTTCCTGCATTTCGGACAAAAGGTCTCTCGTTTCATCAACCAAATCACTTCCGGAGAACATTTGGATAAGTGAGTTATATGTGCACTCATCTGGCCATGTCCCTTGATTTCTCATACCCCTGAATAGCGAGAATGCTTTGTCATACTGTTCTGCCTTACCATAAGCTTTAATCATTACATTATACTCCAAAACCTCCTTCTTCCGTCCAAAGCCATCCCTGTTAGCATTAAACAAAGCCTCGGCTTCAACCCAAAGGCCCTTCTCTGCATAAACATCCATTATAGCTGCGTTTGTCTTCGATGAAATCCCACCATATGGTTGAGACTTCTCGATTAGGAACTTTGCCTTCTCACACAATCCTGCATTGACATACATAATAGTAAGCAACGGGAGAGAGCTTTCATCAATGTGTTTCTCTAGTTTCTCCATTTCTTGAATCACAGCTTCCACCTGCTGAACCATATTTCTTTCACACAGTATTTTGATGACAGCTCTATATGTTACATTATCAGGAAAAAGACCCACCTCCCTAATCTTCCTAAAGCACCCAAGAACTGCATCAATCTTCCCCTCCCTGGCGTATAGTGAAAGAAAAATGTTGTAAGTCTTTGTATCAGGAGAAACACCTTGTTCCTCCATTTTATTGAGCAAAGCTTCAGCTTCAGACAAATAACCTTGACTGCCACAAACAAAAATCATGGTGTTGAATGTAAAAGTATCAAGCGCCACACCAGCCTTCAACATATCAGAAAAAATATTCGCAGCATCCTTCAAACGCCCTGCCTTTCCATATAAATCTATAAGAGCATTATAAGTAGCAGTAAGACGGGGTTTTCTCACAGAACTCTCCATATCCACGAAATCTTTGGAAGAACTTGACCTCCCCCCAGTTCGAAAAAGCTCAGTCAACAAAAACTGCTTCAAACTGATGGATTCCTGATCACCCATGCTATCCAAGTCAAGATCATCCAATTCAACTTTCCCAACACACCAATCCTTATAGAACCTATCAGCTCTATCATATTCCCCTGCATCTTTCAATACCTTAATGACAGTGGACATCGTGACCTCATCTGGGAAAATCCCTCTCAACTTCATATGTTTGATCCATAAAAGAGCCTCCTTCACAAGTCCCGCCTTTCCATACACATCTACAAGCATTCCATATGTGTTATTCGTGGGCAACACTCCCTTGTTCGCCATCTCGATCCAACAGAGCCTCAACTCATCCCATTTCTGAGCCCTACCCAATGCTCGAAGCACAACATTATAGTGTATGACATTGGGAACATAATCATTCTGCAACTTAAACCACTCAAAAACCCTCACAATCTTATCCCATCTACTTTGTTCTTTGAGAACCACTGTTTGCTCTTTAGGATTAAGCTTGCCATAATACAAATTAAGAGCCTCCTCCACATCCTTCTCCACCTCCAAAGCCCGCAAAACCGAAGGCAAAATGCCTCCGTATTTCTTCTTTTTCCCCTTATTCACGTTCTTGTTGGGTAGAGCTACATTCTTGTAACGACACTGTAGCTTAAACCCCAGAAAAACCCCTTTTTTATTGTGAATTTTCTTATGGGCGTGTGAGATTGTTGTGCTTTTGTGAAAATTATCAAATTCAAGCGGATTTTTGAGCGAGTTAAACCTCAAAAACAGCTTAGAATTTAATGTAGAAGAAAGGATTTGATGCTTACATGGTGAAGAAGAGGAGATGGAAGCTTGTGCTGAGAACCTGAGCTCCGTCAAAGAACCACCGCAATTCTGCAGCATCATTCTTTTAAAAAATTCCTCCTTTTGGAAATAGAAATATCTAAAAGTTGCTAAGAAACCATTTGAAATTGACAAAGGTGAGGACTAAAGGAAACTACCCATTTTCTCCGAGGGTACCACCCACTTTAAAAAATAATAATAATAATTTAAAAATATCAATTTTACCCTTAGGATTTTATATACTATTTTTGTTCGGTCATTATGACCGAATGTACTTGTTCGTGTTCGGCCAAGGTGGCCGAACAGGCTTCTAAATTTTCGGCCAAGGTGGCCGAACACTTTTCAATGTGTTCGGCCAATCGGGCCGAACGAAACTGATCCGATTTAATCATTTTTTTACGTTTTTTTCTACGATTTTCACACGATTTTCACACATTTAACAAATTCGTAGAATGTTCGTCATTATGTTGGCATTACATTTTAAAAAAAATTTAAAAAATTTAATATAAAAAAATATATATATCCGGATTTAACATAACAAATCTGAGTTTGATCGATTTTTTTGCATTCTTTTTATTTTATGTTAATTTTTTTAATTTTGTAATGTCAATGTAATGACGAACATTCCACGGATGTGTGAAAATCGTAGAAAAAAACGTAAAAAAATGATTGAATCGGATCAGTTTCGTTCGGTCCCGATTGGCCGAACACATTGAAAAGTGTTCGGCCACCTTGGCCGAACATATAGAAGCCTGTTCGGCCACCTTGGCCGAACACGAACAAGTACGTTCGGTCATAATGACCGAACACAATTAATGTACAAAATCCTAAGGGTAAAATTGGTATTTTTTTAAATTTTTTTTTTTTTTTTAAATGGGAGGTGCCCTTAGAAAATGGGTAGGTGTCTTTAGTCCTCACCATTGACAAATTCGAGCACTCTAAAAATCTGAAAAGGACGCTAAATGGAGAAAAGGGAAAAAAACAATTTATTTCATTTTCTTTTGGAAAGGATTAAGGCACAACACCATTTTCAAGTATGTCATTTAAATTACAGACTCACATAAAGTCACATAAAGTCTAACGTGAGACGATCTCACATGAGTTTTTGCAATGTTTTAATTATCCTAATACAAAAACTTACAAGAAACCAATTCTTGTACTAAATGGCTATTTTTTATTGGATATATTTTCACATTGTTTTACTTATATATTTTTTTCAATAAATGAAATGTGGGTACAATATTTTTCTCAGGCAAAAAATGTCTCTTGTTGATAAAACATCAAATCTCTCGTAAAAGAGCTACAATATTTTGAGCCATTTTATGAGACCAAATACCAACTCCAACAACATGTAGAAGTCAATTGTTGAACTTACATTTTTTGTAAAGGCTTCTAAAAAAATTCTAATTCTACCTTTTTTATCTTAAAAAAAAAAAAAAAATCACTAACACTTGCAATGTATCATAAATAACCCAGAGAAGTTAGGATTATTCAACTGATCTCAGACTAGGAAAAAGTCGTAACAAAGAACGAAGATTATACCTAAAATGCTAGGGGAACAAATTAGTCTCCAACTCGAAAAACCAAATCTGTTGATTATATTCACTAGAGAAGATCGTGTGCAATCGCCTACGTAACGTATGGTGTCCAAACAGTTAATTTCTGAAGTTCTGAAAGGTAACCAACAAATTCGGCAAATCTGGCATCGTTGGCACGTCACAATGCAGCCATCATAGTCGATCTTGCAGCCTCCCTCTTCATCTCTGCAGCTTTTCCGGTGCCTCTGAAGTACATGTAAACTTGCTGCACATTATTGAGCACAGAATATGCAATTTTCAGACCAAGTCATATAGCACAGAAAAATGTGAAGTGGAAAATATAGGAGCAAGTATTGAACCTGAATCACCCATATGCTAATCAGTGATTCGATGCAAAAGAATGCAAATCCCACAAGGTAAAATATCTGCAAGGAAGATGAGAATGTCACAGAGGCATCAATCACTTGAAATAGTGATACACGAAAGCAAATAAGCAGGGGTATCATATTAGACGTGTTTCAGAGAAATCGGAGTTTATGCTATGAGAAAACGAGTTTCAAATAGACACCAGAGAAAGATGGAATGTGTATAGCAGATCTTGCATGCGTTATCATCAATTCCAAAACTCTCTCTCTCTCTCAAATACACCATAAACCTTGACAGCCTTACCCCAACCAGTGCTTTATCAGTGAGAAGATCAATTGCGGGCAAGATTCCACTGCCAATTAAACAAATTGGACAAATATCAGTCAGAAATATGATAAAAATGACAAGGATATTAAATCAAGTTTTCTTTTTTTCATGTTTAGTTCTCAATAAGTGCATATCGATCTGTGTTCCTTGTGCGCATATTCAACCAAAGTCACGACATTGCAATAAAGCCAAAAAAAAAAAAAAAAGGCAAAAAAGAAAAGAAAGAATACATACGTCAAAGATTTCCCTTTAAAAATCATTGGAGGAGCAACAGAGGAAAAGACACAGAAGCCAATGTGGACCTGCATAAGCAAAATCAAAGAAAAATAAAATTGTCAAAAGCTTATAACTTTGAGGATAACTAGAAGTAATCATATACTTACCGCGTAAGACAAGAAGAACCATCCAAATTTAAGAGCACTATCAGTCCTGAAATGAGATATTCGTAATAAAGCAAAATCAGTATAAATCCAAAGGAATGAACAACGAAGAATGTATGTCAAGCAAATGAATAACAAAAGACACTACAACGTTGACTTATGACAGTTCTTTTATCAAAGAAAGTAAGACAGAAGGAGAAGCTGGCAAAAGATAGTGCAATTTGGCCATAAAAGAAGTGGCAACGCCATCAAACTGTCAGTGTCTCAATAATAAAACTAAAACTAAATCTCTATAACATACAAGCCAAGAAATCAAAACGCATAGCAGTTTATGTTGATTGGGTGTTCAAAACTTGATACACCAGGATGGTGATTCTCGACAATTACCCCTCCGAAACAAAGAGTGAAAGAAGAGAGGAAATAAAAGAATAAGGGACCTCTTTAATCACCTCATTGCACGATAAAGAGGACGATACCACAACACATAGGCTCCTGGAACACCAGATATGAGGTAGATGATAGCCAGAAAAAATATCGTGGGACCTAAATGAGGACAAAAGTCCGAAACCCATTAATGTCTATAAAAATCATTGAAGCTTCAGGAAGGTAGTATAATATAATTCACCACCGACCTTCCCCATTGATCCAAGCTACAGTTACGGCTATTACATTCCACAGAAGACATCCTACCAGACCTGCAACTCACATGCAATGTATCAAGGCCATGACTAAATCAAGAAATCAGAAATGGGGCAAACGTCTACAATAATGAATGCCTGGTTCAATCAGTCAATTACATGTAACACAACTTCTACCAGCCGATATGGCAAAGAAAATTTTATGGAACCTCAACTTACTAACATATGATGTGACCCAGCAATACTCACTAATTATATATCATAAAGGAAGACTGAATTTGTCGTACCCAACATTGTTGTGAATGCAACGTATTGCAAATTCTGCAGATGGATTGGGATTTCATTAGCAATGTCATGATGAATAATAGGGAAAAATGGCGGCCAATTTTTATCCTCAATGACAATCCCAGCTGAAAAATATATGGTTAATGCATTAGTCTTTGCATGACGGAAAGGTAGATTGCACAAAATATAAAATATTGCGAATTACATCGTGCAATGGCATCTTCCCTCCTTTTCAGTTCCTACACAGCACCACCAAAAGTGAACAGGTTAAAATGAGAATAAATGTCTGAAATCACAAAGAATGAATCTATTAAAGAGCAGAATAAGGAGAAACGATGTCAGCCGAGATATCTCAAAATACAAAAATGCACAAGAAACCTAGCAACATACTCATTCTCTGCTCAAATGAAATTGGTGAACATCTCAAATATAATTTGAAACAATAATTTAACAAGAAAGTTTTCAAATAAAAATTATGAGGCATATTGTTCACTTGAACCAAACTGACAGGCATCAAGGCAATAGAGATCACCTGTTCCCTCTTTTTCAGTTCAGCCTCTTTAGCTTGAAGTTCCTTCTCTCTCTTCTTCAAATCCTATACATGGTTAAGAAATAACAACAATATTTAAAATTTAAAATAAAAACAACCATTGTCTACTCTCAAACTCTTTGGTAGTAACTGATATTAAGGTTACAGGTATACATTGGCACTATCTAGAGGAATATCAACTGTAGCCGCACTGTTGTAATCAGCAGGTTCATGAGGAAGAGGCGAAAGTCTTGAGTTTGCAGAGGGAACACTTCCAGGGTTCTGAAAATCTCAGCAAGAAAATTGTATATTAGAAATTTAGAATAAAAAGAAAATAAAAAAAATAGCAGTATTCTATATTAATGTCTGGCATCAGATGTGTGCGTGTGTATGAGATGAGAGAGAGAGAGAGAGAGAGAGAGATCAATTTGGGCAGTTTAGTTTATGGGAAAAAAATGGCTGCACAAAGTAGAGATTCTAAATGCATGTATTCCGAGAACAAAAAACCAAATGGAAGTCGGTAATGTTACTTTCAAGCCTATAACTTCAGAAATTAATGGACAAAGGAAGAACAACCCTGAAACAAAGATACTTTGACAAATTGAAAAGGAAAAACTGCATCTAGCCCTTTATCATGGTTGACCAAATAACCATTTCAACTCAAAATTAGCATCAGCAAGCAGTAATCAAGAAGAAATGCAGAGAGCAAAAAGCACCCAAAAATAGTGTCAAACTTAAGAAAGTCTAAATGATGTATATATGGCAAGTTCTAAAAGAGGTTAAGTTTACGGTCATGTAAAATGCACCCCCACCGTAATTTGATTGACCCATCCCAGAACCTTGGTCCTATAACCAGAAGCTCACACCCATAAGAAAAACAAGAAGTGCTCATAAATATTAGAAGAGAAAGGATGGAAAGTTATAAAAGAAGTAGTTCATACCATTTAAATACAGGCACCGACCTAATATTATCCAGCAAACAAAAAAGGAGATTATAGAAATAGACTTCATCCTCACCATGTTGTCTATTTATGTTGCTTAAAAAGAGAGTATCTACATTTCTCCATATTTTATGCACTAATATTAACCAGAAGTATATATCAACGTTGAATATACTGAGTTACATTCCACTGCTTCATCTAAACCCCTAAAATATGTTTGGTTAAGATTGGTATAGAACACGAATTCTGTGCACAAAATGGGAAGCTAGGATCAGATGAAAAAGTAGATATTTCAGCACATCAACTTCTGTAAAACATAGATGCAAATTCAAGAATTTGAAGCACATACTGAAACTTTAGATATTGCAAAAATAAGAACTTTATAGATCTTGTAGTTTCTACATAAATTAACAGACTGGAATTTTTAAATTTTCTTTCACCTCAATGTTATGATAACCCATCAAAGAACCAACAAAAAGAGCAATATGGTAAACCAATTGAAACACAACCGCTATACATCGAAAATCTCCTATGCCTCAGAAATATCCAAACTCTTCTCAGAAGCAACCCACAATACCAATATTTTCTCACAGCATGCACATTTCCTTTCACACAAAGATAAACTGCCAAAATACAAAATTGACACCTAAATGCACCACTAATTCTTCTCCACGCCCACAGTTCACCTGTTGTCCCAACTAATTCACAAGAGAATCACGCTTACAACAAATTGCAACACAATCAAAATATAAACACAGAAAACCGATCTCGCATTGCAAGCGGCAAACCATCACCAACATTGCATTGTTTCAATCACATTCTGACTATCTCAAAGCACATTCCACAAATTATCAACGATGAATACAGATGATATAAATCAATGAAAAGACGATACAACGTCAGAAGAAATATGAATTACCGCAAAAGGATTCACTTCTTCATCATCGAACGGATTGGAATCGCGACGGCCAGCCATGGCAACAACCTCTCTTCAACAAAAGATCAGAATTTTGCAAATGCAGACAGATCCAAAGAATGTATACGAAAATGGTGATGCAAAATCGGGGATTTGAAATCGTTTTCTTGACAATTGTGGGCGAAGAATCTATTATCTGTATTAGCCGGGAAATTTAAGGGGGTGTATTGGTTTAGGATTTCACGGGATTTTAAAAGATTTTTTTTTTGTAAAAAAATCCGCTGGCATTCAATCAGGATTTTATGTCACTTAAAAACAATCCACTGGTATTCAATTTGGATTTTCAAGATTTTTTAAAGAGTCCATTCAAATCCATTGGTATTCATGCAAGACTTTTTACTATTTAAAAATAATCCATTGGTATTCAAAAATATAAGGATTTTACAGGATTGTTGTGTTAGATAGATTTTGAAGGATTTTTTAGTGATATCTATAAATACCAACAATCTCATCCAAACCCATCAGATTTTAGAGGATTCTTGAAGTGACTGTTGAAGTGCTTCCTCTGGTAATGTCTCTTCACCTTTGTCTTTATACTGCAATTCTATGAAAAAAAATTCGTGATATGTATAGTGTGTGTATATACTGTATCTCTTTGTTTGTATTGACATCTTGTGTTTGGGTACCTAAACTGATTCGATCGGGTATTACCTTCCAACTTCACTGTTGATTCTTGCCCTAATTTTTGTGTATTAATTGGATGAAGCAGATGGGTTTTACAGGAGCATGAAAACTTTGGACCAAGCCCAAGCCCCTAATCAATCAATAGAAAAAAACTCCCAATAAATGAAAATAAAAACAGGCATTGTGCCCCCCTGACTGACTGTTGGGTACCTGACGTTGTGGTGGAATTGGGTAAAATAGCTGGTTGTTCATGGGTAGTGTTTATTGGGCCTTTGATGAATTTGGCTATCTTTGTTGTCAAGCCATGCCTGACTTTTCAAAAACTAATGAATCTAAGGGCTTTACTGTTAATTGAAATGTAGGTTAGTCGTCACGCACACAAACACTCAGACACACACACACACACATATATATATATATTGTGTAGATTTGTTTTATGCTCTTTAACCTTGTTTTAATTTTTACTTTTTTCTGCTGAACTGATGATGTTTGAGTTTGTACATTTTGTTTTCATTTCTGCTACATGTGTTATCTTATGTAATAAACTTCATTTGAGTTAAATATGTCTTTCTGTTACTCATCTTTTTAGCATTTGTGTTAAAAATCTTTAATGGGATAATGTGTTTTTTTTTAAGAATCTTTTTCTAGTTTCTTGGTGGTTGTAGCTAGCTAGTGTTGAAATCCTGTTTTCATGGTGTTCTCTGGGCAGTCCATTGATTGAAAATTTAGCAAGCAGCCGGATATCTTTACTGGTTTGTGTTTGTTAGTTATTATTGTGGACTAGCATTCCAATGTCAAGTTAATCATGGCTTGGAATGTATGTGCTGTCATGTTTTCTGAAAATGAATGTGAATACAATTTGGAATGCCTAGTGATGTTGAATCTCAATAATGGTAGCTCTGGATTCTATCTGTAGCCTTCCTCATCATCATAGCTCCCCTACACCCCACCACCACCACCAATAATGTAGAGGGCTCGAACCTTTGATCTTGTGACTAAAAATTTCGTTGCAACTGCAGCAGTTATCTGTTATTATTATTATTATTATTATTATTATTATTATTATTATTATTATCATTATTGTGAACAATCAGCAGTTGGTGTGCTTTTGATGGTGAGGGACTGGCTTGGTTGGAATTACATGAGGTGACCATAACCCTATCTATGTGGGTCAAGGCCTGAGATTCTGAAGGGCATCTATGTGGCATCAAGTTGCTGTAATTTTCAGCTGTTTAGGCATCAATTTAGGATGTATTTTAAAGGTTTTTATTTTGAATGAACTTTTTTTATGACGATTATGTATATTTGAAATTCACTCCAATAAGTACAGATTTGAAACATGTTTATCTTTTAGAATTCATAGTTTTTCATCTGAAAATACTCCCGTTACTTTTTTTTAGTAATTCAAATGGGAGATTCACAAGGAAATAATAAAGGAAAGGGAAAAGAGAAAGAAAACTATGAAGCTTGGACCAAGGAGGATTCCGATGAATTGTTACAACTGATAGTGGATGCTATAAAAAGTGGACTGCGTGATGCTAATGAGTCAATTAGCAAATTAAATATAGAGAGAGTCATCCTTCCTCGTCTCAATGCTAAAATTAAGTTTCCTAAAACGTATAATCATTACCTGAGTCGAATGAAGTGGTTTAAGAAACAATTTAATAATATGTTATCACTTATGCGCAACAATTCTGGCTTTGGGTGGGACCCAAATTTAAAGACACTCACCGCTAGTGATGAAATATGGAAAGAGTACTTAAAGGTGAGATTACTTCGTAATCTTTTCAATATATTAATAGTTTACAAGTGTAGTGCATTATATTATTTTCGATATATTAATGACGGAATTATTTTTTTTGCTAGTCCCACCCAAGTCACAAAAATCTTCGAGGAAAAAGTATGGTTGATTATGAGGATTTGAAGATTGTCTTCGGGGGTGGAACTACCGGTGGGTACAGTTCCATATCAGTAGACCCTGATTATACTGATGCTACAACTTTTGGGGAAGAAAATACCGATTTTGGGATGGAAATTTTTTCATATGATCCGAACAGTGATGCATTCATAGCACCAGATCACTATGAACCACCATTTCAACCTCTATCACCTCGCCCAAGCATTTCACCACCTCAACCCCCTTTAGGCTCGGAGGTTCCCACTAATAACCCAATTAATCGTAAGCGGAGTAGGCCCGAGGATGGAGGGAGTTCTAACTCAGTTGGGAACAACAATAAAGTTCTAGAAAATATATCTGTTGGCATTGAGACTATAGCTGTTAATTTTGAAAAAATGTCTAACTTGATGGAGAAAAGAGAAAGAGACAGAGAGGCAAAAGGAACTATTTGGAGTGCTATAAAAGAGGTCCCAAATTTGGATAACCGAACTCGCTACATGGCGGCTGATTTTCTTGATACTAATGCAAAGAAAGACCTTTTCTTGAAGATGTCAATAGAAGAGCGCTCAGATTGGATAAAGTATAAGTTAGGATGAACAATATTGTTTTGGTGTTATTTTGGTTTCACTTACTTGAAATATTTTCTTTACAATTTGGTTGTGTATGAACACATGTTGGTTTTGTCAAACTATATATTTTGGTATTATTTTGGTTGCACTTGTTTGAAGTGTTTGCTTTATATTTTGGTTGTGTATGAACACATTTTGGATTAATGGAACTATATTGTTTTAGTGTTATTTTGGTGTACTTGATTGAAATATTTTAGCATATGACCCTGAAAATGAGAAAGAATTGTTCAATCTTCGTCATGCATCTTTAAGGAATGTGATCGAGAGAATATTTGGTATTTTTAAATCAATGTTCACAATTTTTAAGTCAGCACCTCCATTTTTATTTAAGACACAAGCAGAACTTGTATTAGCATGTGCAGCTCTACATAACTTTCTTCGCAAAGAATGTCGTTCTGATGAATTTCCAATTGAACCGGTGGACGAACCTTCATCTTCAACATTATCGGTTAATGAAGACCATAACTTTGAGCCTATTATTCAAACCCAAGAGCAAGAGCGACATAACGTTAATGCTTGGAGGACTAGTATAGCCATGGATATGTGGATGAATACTATTTAGAAGGACATGATATTATGGAGAATTATTATTTTTATTTTTTTTGTCTTTGACTCTTTTTAAATTCGAATGTATGAAAAAAAATCTTGAACTCTTATCGTATGTCATAAATCCATGAAGTTCTGCAAAGTCCACAAAGTCCTACAGAATCCATTAAAATCCTGATTAAAAAGTCTTTACAGAATCTTGCAAAATCTTAAAAGTCATAAAAATCCTGCAAAGTCTTTTAAATCTGCATGACTTTTTTCAGCTTAAAAAGTCCTTTAAAATCCTAATCCAATACACCCCCTTTATATTCTTCGGGAGGTTTTTTATATTCACCAAAAAAAAAAAAAAAATTATATAGGAGAAATTCTTTATTTTTCTTCAAAGAAGATATCAAACTAACAGTAAAACGACATCGTCGTGCCTGCATGTAATAGCTTAGTAGATATAATATTAGTACCCAAATGACATGTAATGAATAAATGATTTAAAAGTGGTATATTAATTTTACAATTTTTTGTTGAGTTTTACAAAATTATAAATTGATATAATTTCCTCTTCTTCCTTTTCTATATTTTATATTTCTAATTAATCATCGAGCTTTACAAAATAGATATTTAAATTACCCCATTTCGTGTAGCTCCTAAGATTAATTAAAATTACATCTAACTATATTTGTTATACACTTTTCTTTTAGAAATTGTTGTATTTTTGATAAAGCTCAAACTCAAAAAATAAATAAAAAAAATTCATGACATCAATGCAGAAGTAAAGCGGAATCACAAATCTCTGTAAAAACAGTGAGCATTAACATAACAAAAATGTTACTATGCATAAAACAATCATCTTTGCCTAAAGCAATGCAACTAGGCTCAAGCCACAAGGATTCAAAACAATGAATGATGGATGGAAAAACATACACTTGTACAAATTTTCAAGACTAAGAATTAATAATAATAATTATAATGATCCAATAATCGGGTTAGCGACGAATTTCAGTGAAGATTGCACAGGACAAGAAAATGGAGATTCTTGCAATATAGGTCTCTTCACGAGCATGCCTCGTACACAAGATCTTCATGATGGACATTGTGAGTCGCATAGGAGTGAAGGAAGCATCAGTTGCAGTTAAGAAGCTCGTTTTTTTACCTTCAATGTGTATTCTATGATTGATTCCCAGATTCTTGCTCCTAAAATGTCTGGTTTTTTCAGCTAGTGAATTCAGCATATGTTCTACGTTAGTCGTCTTCTGATCTAACTGGAGATTCCCTCCGTATGAGTTGCATGAGATCCTGCACTACTTCAGACATCAGTGGCCTGAACTCTGGCTCCGCCTGCACACACAAGAACCATTATATGTAAGCGAACTAAACCATTATCTCGCTATGTGGGGTCCACTCATATATCAAACGTGAGGGCATCTTGTAGTATAATTATCTATATCTCCTCATATCAAACTCATGGGAGTGTTGAGTGATAGTGAGTTTTTGAACCCAAATGAATGAGAAAAGCAATGTCACTTACCAGAACGCAACGGGAAATAATGTCAGCAAAGTGTGATAATGATTTAACAGGATATCGTCCGCCCAGAGCAGGGTCAACCATGTTCGATAAGGCATCAATGTCATGAAGCTGAGGGATTGCCCATCTGACCAGAGATTGCTCTCCTCGAGTCCGTGACCTAAGACATTATTTGAAGAGTAATAAGCAGCTAGCTGGCAGACACAAATGTAACGTGGCAAGATCATGATCAATTACCTGTCGTATGACATTCTTCCTGTTAAAAGTTCCAACATCACCACTCCGAAACTGTAAACGTCACTTTTAGTCGTATACACTCCCAACTCGAATTCAGGGGCCCCGTAGCCATAGGTTGTCAGAAGCTGTCCTGACAACTGAATAATAACAATTCATGTCATAAGATATATTGCAGTCGACTTTCTTGATCAAATTTGAACATTTCTTCAAGAAATTGTTCAGAAAACCGGTTGTGCTTAAATAAAGTTATTTATTATATTAAAGGCATCGTCACTAAAGTCATATGCTAATGCCAGTTCACATACACACTAATTTTAATTTCTCATCAAATCACTAATCACCAGATCATTCAAAAGGGCAATGCAGTCAATGGGAATTAGAAATATTATTACCTGACTTACAGCTCCAGACAAAAACAATGGAGCCAAACCACAATCTGAGACGAGGACAGCAAGTTCATCATCCAGGAGGACATTAGCAGACTTGAAATTCCTGTGAATTATGGATGGTTCACAGACCTCATGCAGATACCTTTCAAGGACAAATTTCAGAGTCAGAAACTTCAAAATTGCATTTTTCTTCTTTAAGCATCATATGAACCTTAGCATTCCAAATAAAGTAATGGACACCCAAGGAGTAGTCCGAAAACAACAAATAAAGGTACCCAGCGACCTATATCACATACTTAGATTTGAGAAATTACACACACATTACTGATTCGAATAAGATTTATTCAAACAGCTCTTCCCTTTGTATTTTTCTTTCTGTTGGAATATATATTTTGTATCTAGAAAAAATGATGAAGTTCAAAAGAAAATAAAATCAAGCAAAGAATATTAAATCCAAAAAATAGTTTCAATCTTCAGAGAGAGGCAGGTGGATATTGCAGATGGCCATCACAGGGAAGAATCATTCGAAATCATCTATTACTCCACAATAGTTCTCAAGTTCCAACCCAATATACTTCATGGCGTATCCATCAAAAATGAAAACAGAATTTCCGTTTATTTTACGTACTCTAATGCTCTAGCAGCTCCAAGTGCCATCCTGATGCGGGTATTCCATGAGAGTTGACTCTTAAATTCATCATCAGAGTGCAGAGCATCCTGTAGTGTTCCATTAGTACAGTATTCATAAATGAGAAGCCTCTGTCCATGCTCCGAGCAATAACCCATGAGCTCAACCACATTTGCATGTCGAATTATATCGAGATTATTAACCAGCTCAATAAACTGGTCATCCTTCAGTTGGTTTGCCACTCTTTGTTCTAGTTTTTTTATTGCAAGCAACTACAGAAGCACAAAGATGGTTAAAAGTCAGAATCAATTATCAATTGGTCCGGTCTAAATAAATAATTCCAAATCATACCCTTCCATCAGGTAGCTCTGCCCTGTACACATTTCCTAGCGTTCCACTTCCAACAAGATTTTCTTGTGAAAAGCTATTGGTATACTGCTGAAGAGATGCTATTGTGTAAGCCCTCACAGAAGTTGTAGGGATATGTACAGTTGAAGGTTTGACTGCAGTTACTCCGGGTGCTGTAATTGGATTCACAATGACCTTCTCTGATGAAAGCAGGGGCGGAGGAGGTGGTGGAGGAGGTGGCGGCGGCATCGTATCTATATCAAATCTGCTCAGATCTAAATCATAGGGATTCCTTTTAGGCATTCCACTGCCCACCTGTTGCTTATTTACCTCCTCTTCATTTCGTGGTTTAGGTATCGAACCAACAGCTCTTTGCCTACTTTCTTCCTTTGGCCTCACAACAGCCACCGGCATAGCTGTTTGAAATAAAAATGCATTGATCATTGGAAAAAAGGAACCTGAAAAGAAGGAAGTGGTTTTTAAAAATCGTAAAAACTTTGAACTACCTTTCTCTTCATCGTGGCTTGGTAGGACCAAGGGGCCACCTTCTCTAGGATTTTCTCTGGTGCCTGTGTATGGAGCTATTTCATGCCTCTTTCGGGATCTGTATGTTTCTCTTCTTTCCCTGAGGCATCTTGGCATAAAAAGTAGGATCGCTAAGAGCAATATTATGAATGACAGCACTGCCGCAATGGATATCCATACAATTCTCTTTGTACTAGGAGACTTTTTTGAACTTTTAGAGTTTGATTCTTCTGTTGTAGATGGTCCATCAGCCTGTTTTGTTGGTCTTCGTCCAGATGCAGGTGGTTTTTGCTCAGGATTCGGTCCTGGGAAAAATGGCGTAGCTGGTGTTGGTGTTCCTGAGGGTGATGGCGTTCCTGATGGTGCTGGTGGAGGTAATGGTGCAGTAGTACTAGTGTTGAATGGGTTCCCATCACTCCTGCATATCAAAAAGAAAAACTAGCAAGCATAAACATTTAAGAATAAAATCAAAATTCAAAGAAAAACTAGATATTTAGCAAATAGCCTAATACAGGTGATATAAGTTACACAGGTCATATATCTTGGCAAAAACCAAAAGAAACTATGCACAAATGAGACAAACAACGTGCAAACTGCACTAACTGGCAGATTCTAAAATTAACAAGTCCAATTGTCATACATATTTCATCAGCCAGAGTGAGGACCAAAACAAAAACTTGAGCACTACAGACCTACCGGAAAGTGGGTATGCTTAACATCTTTGGAGGTATTGGTCCAGAAAACGAATTTTCCTGTATATTTCTGTGAGAGAGTGTGCAAAAAATTTAGTGGCAGAAATCAATGAAAACATAAAGTAATATCAAATAACATGGTGAAGAAGAGTACAAATCTCTAAGAGGAAGATCTTGTAAAACATCAAGAGTTCCAGAGAGCTGATTATTCTGCAAATGACTGTTAGGGTGAAGTTAGTTTCCTTTATAGTGATAGTAAAATAACAAGGATGATATTAAGAAAAGAAAGCAGGTAATTTACTAACAGGGTAGTCAGAGATGACAAATTTCCCATTGAAGGTGGCAACGGCCCACTCAAATTGTTAGCGGACAAATCTCTGAACAAAGACAAATGTTTCCACAAGTTATTGACAACAGGACACCGTGATTCAAGCAATAAAATATGATTCAGCATTGTATTCTTACAAATTAACCAAAACTGGTAGGCCTTCAAAAGCATCAGGAATTTCTCCAGTTAGTCCATTGTTGTTAAGAGACCTGAAGCAAATATTCAACCATCAAGCAAAGATAAATAAAAGGGTAGTGAGCTACTCGGGAAACAAGGCGGTGGATGAATACTAACATAGCTGATAACTGATTCAAAGTCGACAAAGAACTTGGTATACTTCCGGTCAGCTTATTATCTGAAAGAAAACTGCCAAAGGTAAAGAAAGACTATCACATCTCAGTTTAGTACACATCTTGAGTACGCCACAAAGGTAGGTAAATTAAGTACAAGGATCCCGTTTTTCATTTAATTCAAATTAAGTGCTCGAACATACACATTGACCAATGTAGGTGGTAACTCAGACGGAATGCTGCCTCCAATAAGGTTGTTGCTCAGTGTTCTGCGATAAGATAAAGTCACATGCTATCTCAAAAGGGATGAGATAAAACAATATATTTGATGTTTTATCATGAGACTGATTCTCACATCGATTTAAGAGAAGAAAACCCTCCGAGGCCGTCACCCAATTCTCCGCCCAAATTAGCCCCAATCAGTGTTCTACAAGTAAGACAATGTAAGCACTTATTCGTAATGAGGTTCCATGATAGTTCAGTGTTATGAAAATGTACATACATTGAAGTTATGGATGCAGAGTCATCACAGGTGACACCTTGCCAAGGTATACCACCGCATGGATCTCCGCCACTGGCTACCCATCCCGGGATAGATGGTGATCCCAATGAAACATACAAGCTACTTATAGCAGCAACTGGTCCAGTAAACCCAAAGGCAGATGCATGGTGAAAACAATCATTAGATGTGTATCAACACAAGTCCATATGTGAAAGATTGCACATTACAAGCTAATAAACATAAAATGAGTATTCCTATGAATAGACGTGATAATAGTTCATATCATAAGAACAATCTAAGGAAACAACTGATCATCAAAAAACCTCAACAATAACATCAAGAAATTTCAGCAACATGCTCCTTTAACACTAAATTTAAGTAACTGATTTAGTTACCAAATAGCATTACCATGAATTGATACTTGCGAAAACACTAAAAATCAACGTAATAAACAAAAGATCACAGCATTCAACACAAGTTTACTCTACAAATTTAGAATAAGTGGCTACAAAAAACACACATTAAGTTTCTCCGGAAAAAGCAAAATAAGAAATTGACAATTTTAATTTTAAGCAAAAACTATCGCAGGATCAACACAATTACTTCTTATACTCACCATCACTAGGATTGGTGAATCCCTGTGAAATTCCGATTGCGAAAATGAAAGCAAATCCCAACAAAACCTCCAAAGTGAAGCAATTTACAGCAGATCTGTTCCCACCCATTGGTCCAAAACACCACCTTTTTCTTCAATCTACTCTTTCTCAGAATATACACTCTGCATAGCCAATACATAAAACACCCTCCAATCTGCAAAAAGGGAAGAGGCAGAAAAACCCAGAAATCAGAATTGATCTCTCCTAAACCAATAATTGAGTTTAAAAAAATGTAACTTCCAAAAACCACCAACAGTACACAAAGTTAAACAGGAAATGCCCATCAATACATAGTAAAATGGAAAGAAAAAAAATTAAATAAAAGAAAAGAAATCCACAGTTTTCAAGTAAATAAAAAATACTAACAATAATGAGATACCAAACATAACAGGAATCATGGGAAAATGATGGCATCCCAAGAATGGAAATAGCGTTGATGACCAATTGTCTCACAAGCAAAGCAATCATTTTTATGGTGGTTAAGCAAAGTGAAAAATTAATTCAAGTAAGAGAAGTCTTTAAGATTTACTGCATGTGGGCATTAATGGAGGTTGAAGTACCAGTAATTCAAGAATTCTATGAGCTTGTTGTCACCCAAAAGCAATGAGAGAGAATTGTGAAAGCAGATCAAGAGAGAGAAGAAGAGAAAGGCCAGGCCTTTACAATTAGCTGGAAATGAGGGGAAAAAAAGCTAAAATTGCATAAAGTTAAGAGAGAGAAACGTATGAAACTCTACATACACACACACTCTCTCTCTCTCTCCCTCTCCCTTCGCTTTTCTCTCTAGAAAAAGTAGCGGCAGATGTGAGTGAGGGTAAGTGGAAGTCGTGTATATCTGCTTTCGAACTGAGGTTAAATTCCGAGAACCACGCGCGTTTTTCCGGAGCGTGGAGCCTAATTAATCCAGTGTATTAAGATTTTATCCCTACTTACACTCAAATCCTTGATAATATTTAAGGTCTCAACACTCATCCTACCCAAACTCATATAAATATATCATTTTCTATCCTATATTATAAATTTGTGCACAAATTATCACAAATCTTAAGAAAAAAAAAATTATTATACTCATTTTATTCTCATTAATTAGACTTTAATTGACTACAACTACCGCACATCAAATTACATAGTAAAAAAAACGGTCAAAAGGGCATTTAAGACTCTTACTCAAAAATTTTGCAAAATTAAGGCTTACACAAAAAATTTTACAAAATTAAGGTTTATACAAAAATTATACAAATTTAGGATTTACATGAAACTTTCTTCAAATTAGGGCTTACATGAAAATTTTGCAAAATTATGGCCTACATAAAAATTCTTCAAAATTATGGGTTACATGAGATTTTTTTGTAAGCCATATTATAAAGTAAATTTCGTGAAAGACTACAATTAAATAAATATCGTATAAGATTATTTTAAAGAGTAAAATTTTTGTATATCAAGTGATCATGACTTGTCAAACATCGATCATTTTCAATCCATTATTCACATGTGACAACCAATTATAATTTCAACTTTTAACACTTTTATGATAGAAATGGTAAAAACCATATATTTGGTGGTAGAAATGGTACACCATTATATTTTTATTCTTATTTCTATCTTTATTTACTATAAAATGTGAAGATGAATCCAATCTTAATTGATATCAAATCGAATTGAAACAATTTTTAACGGATAATTTCGAAATGAATATTGAGTAGTCTTATTTGATTAGGTGGCGCGTGGGGTTATGTGAGATTGAAATTTGGAGTTTTTCTATAAAAAAGAGTAAAAAATAGCCGCCATGTTAAACTAGGGATTTGGGGGGTAAAAATGGAAATTCCCAATGGTTTATATTTATACTGCCTAAAGCCTACGCAACGACCCATATGCTGTGATTTTCTGTGTTTGCAGCTTTTCTTTTATTTAATTATTATTTGTGAAATTAGAAGTTTCAGATCCTAACTTTTATGCATTTATTTATTCCATTCATCTCATCTAAATATAATTATAAATGTTTTAGTTTCTCAAATGTAATTTTCTTGTAAAATCTACCCTCATGTAAATGACATTATTGACCTTCAATGTTAGACGAGCTCTATTATAAAACTATTAATGAGATGACCATCTATTATTGCCAATATTGAAAATAGAAATAAATGTCGCTTTATTTATTTGGTTTACCGGTTCAGATGATGTCTCCAGCAATACACGAGCTTTTAATACATTTGTTTATGTGTATAAAACTCCAAAATAATTTATTTTAGGTATATTATAAATTTGATGTATGATTAAAAATATTTATTTAAATGTACTAATAGATACTTTATAACGTATACAATTCAAAATATGTATTTAAAGCATACATATGTTCGTTCGGAATAATTCATCATGAAATATTTATTAAAATGAGAAATTCAAAATGATAGTAATAACTTCGCCAATTACACTAATTAAGAATTTTCACAGGTGTTTGCCTTTGAGCAAGGGATGTTATATATGATTTTGCTCTAAAAAAATAAATTCCAAATCAATGTAGGTAAATATTTTTTTTTAAAGATAAATAATAATATATTTAGAACTAGGACAATAATATAACTGCAAATGTTATGACCCAAATTTAATTCATCTTTCTATTGTTGACTAGTTTATGGTATAGCTAAATGTTGGGTCTTTGAGTAATATTATTGTACTGGCAACATTACCAACCTCATTTTTAAATCATTTAAAAGTTGATTGTAGAATATTACAGATTTTATAAGTAGACTTCCATTAAAAAAGAAGATAATATTCAAGTTATTTAATTTATCTGATTGACTTAAAGGTTGAAAACTATGTTCTAATTTAGTCTGGTTGTTTGTGGTGATGTAGATGTTGTAATTGTTGGATTATATCTACTTATCTAGTGTATATACACACATGTAGATGATGTGTATATTGAAAATGAATGATTATAAAATTGCAACCATAGTAATACATCGAATATAGCATGAATTATATTGTTGTTAACTAGATAACCCAAATCCGATAATCAAACAAATTTCAAAATTTTTCATTGTAAATAATAAAAATAAAAGATTGCTAAAAGCAAGGGAGCATCGCCAATATGGATAGAAAAGGGGAATTGTTGCTATTGATTCTCTCTTTCAAGATTAAAAAGAGTGCTTTTTAAAAGATTGCTAATTTTGACTTTCTCTACAAAAGACTTTGAAAAGAATTTATTAATTAACATGGGATTTAGCTGTCTCTGTCTATAACGGCCACATATATGTTTCATAGGTGATGACAATATAATATATTAAACTTCTCTTTCATAAATTAGTATACACTTTTTAAATCACTTTTAATAAAATTATCTTAACCAATCAAAACCAGTAAAATAGAATTATTCTTAGATTATTTTACATATTTAAATCCTTAAAAAAATATTAATCACAACTCAAAACCTACAATTCATAAATGAGTTTGAGAATGTGAGGTGGGTTTATGAATAATGAGACTAGTTTCATATATATTAATCATTAAGACAGTAAATTCTTATGATATCATTATCACCAACTTCAAATTTTCAATAATGTTTTTTTTTTAAGGAACCTTGTGAGTACTTACTAGTGATTTTTAAGAAAATCCAAAATATGTCGACCAAGTTATTCACTTTCTTTTTCAAGTCAATGACATTGAACACTGGATCTTATTTTATTTGTTTTTATAGGAATTATCTTCATTAAATATATTGACTTTGTTTTGGTATAGCTTCTATTTTTTTTCGATTTTACAAATCACTTTCTTTTAGAAAATGTTTTTCCATTGACTTGTCAATGTTATCTCCAAAAACATGAACAAATTATATAAACTAAATTCTAAATTGCAACAAATTAACCGAATATGTACCAAAATGACAGAAGATTTGTAGGTCCAAAAGTTATCTCCATGCTTTGTTTTGTCTTTATTTTTGTTTTTGTATTGTTTTGAGGAAGGTTTTCTTTTCATATTTCTATTTACTCATGTAGCTTAATCATTTTTGGATAGTAATCAAAAAAAGAAAAATAAAAGTACACTATATGTAAATTAATTTTTGTAATCTTAATCTGTATTACATTGCACATTCTTGAATAATTATTTTTGAAATAAAATTCCTCTCATAAAAATATAATTATGAGAAATTACCTTGAAGGAACATTCTGGACAGCAAAGAAAAAATCAAAAGCAAAATCTAAAAAGAGACAACGCAGATGAAGTTTTTCTAATGGAATTGATTCTTGTGGGGCCATTGCATGTGGGAGGGCGATTGCAATGTAATAATGTTTTCTTTGGTCTGCTTCTTACCATGTCTGTAAAATCTAGTACTCTATATTCTTTCTTACATTGACTAAATCTAATGCAAAATAATCTTTTTAATCAATATATGATATGTGTATAGTAATGGTATTAAAATATCGAACAACGACTAATTTAATATAATCATTAGTTGCTGATGAAAACATGGGAAATTACATGATAATAATTTATATAGGTGAGACTGACACATATACCATTATATACAATTATATACACAAATACTAGTTAACATACAACTATATGTAATTTAAAATCAAAAGCATTTAACATTTTTCACTTACTATACGTTTGGACTAGAAATCCTAATCTAGAATCAATATTTGAAGCATTGTTTGTTGGAAGCCCTTTTTTATGGAATTAGAATTCACCATAATAAACTCAGATTACCCGTTATAAAATATAATAGACAAAGTCTTGGGTGAGACCGTCTCACGGATCCCACTCCGTGAGACGGATAGGGTCGGGTCAAACATAAAAATTATGTAATACTTTTGTGTGTGTTATGTAATACTTTTATGTATATTAGGTAATACTTTGTATTATAGAATGCATTTTGAGTTGAATCAGATTATAAGAAAATATGTAATATTTTTATGTGTATTAGGTAATACTTTTATGTATATCAAGTAATACTTTTGTATTATGGGATAATGACCCGAATTGGGTCGGGTCGAGTTAACACAAAAACACGCGGATCCTAGCTAGGCGCCCAGGTGCTCTTCTTCCTCGTGCATGAATTGTGTAATATGTAATACTTTTGTGTGTATTAGGTAGTACTTTTATGTATATCATGTAATACTTTTTAAAAAAATCACATAACTTAATATCATGTAATACCTTTATGTATATGAGGTAATACTTTTATGTATATCATGTAATACTTTTGTATATATCATGTAATACTTCTATCCGATCCTACCCGTCTCACGAAATGGGATCCGTGAGACGGTCTCACACAAGACCTATTCAATATAATAATATATTTTTTTTTTAAACATGATTTGACATTTAGAATTCATTGATTTTCCAATATCTAGTAATCATTTATAATTGAACAAATCCTAATCGAAACATTTTCTACCATACAAAGAAGACAAAAAAAATTATGAACCTGGTGCGATCTAGGGTCGGGTCAACCCGCCACGCGCCTGTACGTGCCTCTGGGTTGTGGACAAAATCCGTTCAAAAATTCTCCTAGGTGTCTGACTTTTATGTTATGTTAAGTATATCTTTTAATAGTGTTAGTCATACATTTTAGTTATGTTAGACATACATTTTACGTTATGTTAACTATATCTTTTAATAGTGTTAGTCATACATTTTAGTTATGTTAGACATACCTTTTATGTTATGTTAACTATATCTTTAGTAGTGTTAGTCATACATTTTAGTTATATTAGACATACCTTTTATATTATGTTAACTATACATTTTAATAGTGTTAGTCATACATTTTAGTTATGTTAGACATATCTTTTATGTTATGTTAACTATACATTTTAGTTGTGTTAGTCATACCTTTTAGTTATGTAAAACATACATTTTATGTTATGTTAACTATACATTTTAGTAGTGTTAATCATACATTTTAATTATGTTAGACATACCTTTTATGTTGTGTTATACCTTAGCATTTTTTTAAAATTTAGTTAAATATACATTTATGTGTTCATAAGATAATCATTATGTATTTTTAAGTATACTTTTATAAGTCAACTATTAAAGGCAAAATTCCAAGACCTTTATGTTAAGTTACTTATACCTTATGTCTCAATAACATGACCTTTATGTATTATTAAGATGACCTTTAGATTCAGAAATTGTATCAATTGCATCGACAAATTCATCTTCTCCACTAGATAACTTAACAATTTTATCAGTAAATTGTATCAGACGCATCAATAAATTCATCTTCATCAATAGATAACTTAACTATTTCATGTGTATTTGAATGATCATCTATCATACAATATTAAGAACACGAAATCAGATACAATTTTATATTTTTCGAACTGATAAAAATGAATTTTTAACTTTTAAAATAATAGTCTTGCATCGTCATCCTGAAAATCAAGTAGATCGCGATCAAATTTGGAAAAGATCGTAAGAGATCGCGATATGGAGAAGAGGAGCTCTGAGAGAAATGGAGAACGTCGTGCTTCAAGAAAAAAAGACAAAAAATGAAGAAGAATGGGAGAAGAGATGAGAAAAAGAAGAGATTTAGAAAGAAAGGCAAAAAACGAAGAAGGAGAGAAGAAAAGAAGAAGAGAGGCACAGCAGAAAAGAAGAAGAGAGGCGCAACAGAAGAGAGAAAGGAGAGAGAAAACCTAGTGTGAAGGTGAATAAAAAAAAAGAAAAATTATTTATATTTTCCATATGACCGGGTCGGATCTGAGTTGCACGGATCTTAAGATCCATGCAACAAGTGTACACCAGCCCAACTCTACAAAGAATGATTTTTTACATAGTTCAATTTTATTTTATTTTTCAATTACAAACGAGAGTGAACAAATTCCAACCTAAAATCTTATTCAGACGTAGAAATATATTCGTCTGTCAAATTAAATATACGTATACTTAACATAATTCAAGTTAAACTTGAAACCAATTTCAAAATTAAATTTACATTTGCTCAACAAGGGCCATTGACCATTGTATAGGACCAAAGAAATTTTTAGGCTAAAATGATGTTAACAATTGTCTCCATCACAAGCTCATACATTGGAAAGACTAAGAAGGCCCCCCCAATATTTTCATTGTCCTTTGTTTGTTAAGCCATCTATTAAAAGACAAATTCAATCCAGACAAGTAAACATCACCGACTAATTGAACATAACTATAACTATAAGATAGTTGTGTCAAATAAATGCTATTACTTATTATATTGGTTTTTACATGCTATAAATGCTAAAGCACTCAAAATATATTATATGAACAATAAACAAGTATTCATTATATTTTAAAAAATTACATATTAATATTCACATATTCACTAAATTGTCAATTGAATATAATATTTTAAAGACCTTCATAACTTAGTGTTTGATAAGAGTGGAAAAACCCTTAGAACTATAGAGTTACAATAAATTTAAATGAAAAATAAAAGTTGAGAAAGTAAAAAAAAAGGGGTAGTTTGGTGTGGGGTGGGGTTAAGCTATGTATGCACTTTGGTCATATTCGTGGAGTATTTTTCAAAAGTCTTAATCTTTAAAGAAGACTTTAAACATTATTATATATCTAAATTTTGTCTATCCTTATCCTAACTTTGTGAACCAATCAAAACTACTTATTAACGTAATATTTAATGTGTGACAGTGCGATACAGTGGAGCCCCTTTTTTTATATTGCTTCTTTTGTCCTGCTTAATTTATTTATGCCTAGTAATATTTCACATTAAAACCCTAAGTATTTATTGAAAGAGAAAATATTATTTTATGACTTTTTTTTGGCTTTGTATTTAGCATAAATACAAACCCATGTGTTAAATACATTGTTCGTCGTTTTTTTGTTTGTTTTGCTTTTGTCTGAATATATACTGTAGTTCTGTATGATACTATTAAATGTTTTAAGGAATATTTTTTCTTTTTTTTTTCCACACAATATAATTTTCTTATTTTCCTACTATAAAATATTTTTAAAAAGATATTTTTACCACAAAATATCTTAAAATATCTTTTATCAATGTTTTAAATTTAAGGATTCATTTTATTAAATTGTGGTAGAAAAATATATTATTTATCTTATGTGGTAGAAAAGTAAACCACCAAATTAATTATAATAGAAAAGGGTGCTATCCCTAAAAAAAATTAATATTGTGATAATAAAATAGTAATAATAAAAATAATAATGTAATATTATTATTCGCAAAAACTTTTGTGCACAAGGTGCACGGATCCTAGATCCGTGCACCATAATTTGGTACCCACCCAACCCACAATATATTTTCTCCAGCCCACCATAATATACATTTTCCAGCCCAATAATATTTATTTTCTAGCCCACATCCAAACAACAATTCATTTTCCTGCCAAAACCCAATTGAAAAGCCCACAATATATTCTCTCTCTCACACACGCACTGACTATTTCGAAAAACTCGCACGACTCGAAGTTGTAATCTTCTTCTCTCCACAGACTATATTCGAGAAACTCGTCTTCTTCTCTCTCACATTCAGTCACATTCAGAATTTCAGTTCGAAGTTGTAATCTTTTTTTCTCCGCAAACCTAATTCGAAGCGCAAACCTTGTTTCGAAGTGCGATTTCAGTTCGAAGTTGTAGTCCTTCTTCTTCTCTGCGGTTTGTTCTTCAACCCCGATTTCTGTAAGTTTCTGAGATTTTGTTTAAACCTTACATGCAATCGGTTTAAAAGTTAAACATTTTGCCACTTTTCTTTCTAGTTTTCCCCCAATTTCAATCTCGAAAACATTTTTTGATTTTGAATTTGTCTATTTAACCCTACATGCAATTGTATTTCAATCATCTAATATACTGTTTGTTTCTACATTTTAGGTTTTCATTGTCTGGATTTTGATTTACTTTCTTCAACTGTAAGTTTTCTGAATTTTATTTTGTTTTTTGAGATTTATTTTTACACTTCGTGTTCTATATTTTTTTTCACCTTTCTGTGTTATTCGCGCGTATGTGTTGTGTGTTCTTCATGCATTTTGTTTTGTGTGGTTTTGACATATTATTGAATCTCTGAAAATGACTTTACAAGTGTGATTTTGAACAGGAGAAGATATACCATTTGCAATATGAGAGGTTTTTCATTCTGTTTTTCACATATTTGCATGTGTCTCTGTTTTTTATGTGTTTTTTAGATTAGTAAAGTATTAATGAAACAGTCTTAGTGTATTTTGTTATACAGTATTAGTGTAATTGTTATACAGTATTAGTGTATTTTCTTCAATCCTGATTTTATGTAAGTTTCTGCTATTTTGTTTAATTAAATCTTACATGAAATTGGGAGAAATAATGTAGTAGTTCAGTATTTATGTTCTCTGATAGATGCTGAATACTGAATGGGAAAAGTTTTTGCCTAAGAAAATATGTATGCTCCTTCTGCTCTTTGAATTTTGTGCTTCTGTTTGTTTGAAGTTTAAACAGTGAGATTATGTTTGACTATTGATGCTTGCAATGTTATACAGTTTCCAAGATGAAAACCAGGATGTCAAAGAGTGATGCAGTTGACGAATCATCTAAAAGGCCAGTGAAAATATATTTGAAACAAATTGCGCAGAAAAAGAAGGCTTCGAAGAAGGAAGCCATTGACAAGAAATTGAAGAAGGAGTCCATTGACAACTTTTACTATGATGTTTGGTATGTACTCTGTTAAGTTTTAAAGCTAATTCTGTTTATGTTTGATACTAATACTGTTAAGTCTTATAGCTAATACTGTTTATGTTTGATACTAATACTGTTAAGTCTTATGGCTAATACTGTTTATGTTTGATACTAATACTGTAAAGTGTTATAGCTAATTCTGTTTATGTTTTGGTACTAATACTGTGAAGTCTTATAGCTAATATTGTTTATGTTGGATACTAATACTGTTAAAAAACATGTATAATAATTTTTATGCTATTATTGTTTATGTTTGATACTAATACTGTTAAGTTTTATAGCTAATACTGTTTATGTTTGATATTAATATTGTTATGTCTTATGGCTAATACTGTTTATGTTTGATACTAATACTGTTAAGACTTATAGCTAATTATGTTTATGTTTGATACTAATATTGTGAAATCTTATAGCTAATTCTGTTTATGTTGGATACTAATATTGTTATAAAACATGTATAATAATGTTTATGTTATTGTTGTTTATGTTTGATACTAATACTGTTAAGTGTTATAGCTAATATTGTTTATGTTTGATATCAATACTGTTAAGTCTTATGGATAATATTGTTTATGTTTGATACTAATATTGTTAAGTCTTATAGCTAATTATGTTTATGTTTGATATTAATACTGTGAAATCTTATAGCTAATTCTGTTTATGTTGGATACTAATACTGTTATAAAACATGTATAATAATGTTTATGATATTGCTGTTTATGTTTGATACTAATACTGTTAAGTTTTATAGCTAATACTGTTTATGTTTGATATTAATACTGTTAAGTTTTATGGCTAATACTGTTTATGTTTGATACTAATTCTGTCAAGTCTTATAGCTAATTATGTTTATATTTGATACTAATACTATGAATTCTTATAGCTAATTCTGTTTATGTTGGATACTAATACTGTTATAAAACATGTATAATAATGTTTATGTTGTTGGTGTTTATGTTTGATACTAATACTGTTAAGTCTTATAGCTAATACTGTTTATGGTTGATACTAATACTGTTAAGCTTTATGGATAATACTGTTTATGTTTATAGCTTATAATGTTCATTATTTTTTTATTGGGCAGTGATTTTGTGACACAATCTAGGTCTAAGGGTCTACACAATTTGATCTGTCAGTTATTTGACAAGCAGAAGAAGGATATTACTAACATTGGTTTTGGTGGTTTACTCTCTATGTCGATCATAAAATGTGCGAATCTTCATATGATTCGTTGGCTGGTGAGGAGCTTTAACGGAAGTAGTAGGATGTTGTCTGTAGGAAGAGACAGAAGTTTTGTGATCACTGCAGATGATGTTCATGATGTGTTCATGTTGCCTAGAAATGTAGGTTCTCCTGTGATAAATTTTAATAAGCATGAAGATTCGGTATTACTTAAGCATTTTAGGGATATGAGGGTACAAACTAGTATTCAGGTTAAAGTTTTATATGATTTGATAGTTAGTCGTTTTTCTTGTGGTGGTGATGATTTTAAAAGATTATTTGTTTTGTATGCTTTGTATTCATTTTTGACTCCAACTTGTAACAAAACAGTAAACATTAGTGTGTTGAAGTCATTAGAAGATGTTGATAGAATATCTCAGTTTGATTGGTGTGAATATATATTGGAAAGATTGTGTGAAGGTGTTCATGTGTATAATAACACACAATCAAAAAATATTTTCGGCTGTACAATCTTCCTGCAAATAGTCTATATGCATAGACTGAAGTGGAAAGGTGTTGCTGCACCTTCTTCACTGCCTCTAATTCAGCATTGAAATGACGACAAACTGTATAAAAGATGCATTGAAGAGGCTACTGCGGGATCGTATGGTGACGGTGAACTTGTATATGATGTGTATCCTATTAGCAGGAATGGGAAGAAGGATAGAGAAGAGAAAGTGAATCAAGAAGGGGCCAAAAAGAAAGCTGGTGAGTCAAAAAGAGAAGGAAGTGACCAATTTATCAGTTTTGAATTGATGAAGGATGAGATGAATGATGAACAAATAAAGATTGCTGACAAAGATGTAAGTTTTCTGACTTAATAGCGTTATATGAAATTTAAGTAATACTGTTATTATAAGTTACTAATACTGTTAAGTATTAGTTAGTAATACTGTTAACTATTACTAACTAATACTACTTAGTATTACTTAGTAGTACTGTTAAGTATAACTCACTAATACTAAGCAGTATTATTTAGTAATACTGCTAAGTGTAAGTTAGTAATACTGTTAAGTATTAGTTAGTAATATTGTTAGTTATTACTATCTAATACTACTTAGTATTACTTATTAGTACTGTTAAGTATAACTTACTAATACTAAATAGTATTAGTTAGTAATACTGCTATGTATAAGTTAGTAATACTGTTAGGTATTAGTTAGTAATACTGTTAACTATTACTAACTAATATTGTTTAGTATTATTTAGTAATACTGTTAAGTATTAGTTAGTAATACTGTTAAGTATAAGTTAGTAATGTTGTTAACTTTATAACATGATTACATATGTTGTTTTTTGAGTATATTTATTCTTTTTTGTTTAGGAAATGGACAGGATTTCTCTTCTTTTCAAGAGAGATATTTCAGTGGTATCTTACCACTACATATCAATTTTCAAATCCATGAAGGAGAGTGACACTGAAGAGATGTCCGACTCTCAGAATTTTTTTTCAGATGAGAAAGTGCACAAGGTCATTGATGAAATCATTCTTGATTTCATGAATAAGGAGAAGGATGTTCCATCAAATAAAGCGGGGCCAAATGAAGGAACATGTCCTAAATTTACTAAAGATATCCCTTCCTCAAATGCAGCAGACATTAACAAAAGAAGTTGTCCTGATGTTGCTGCGGACATAAATGAAGGAAGTTGTTCTGAAGTTGCAGCAGATATAAATGAGATGTCTTCATTTGATCTGCATTTGAGCGCTTCACCACAAGCCAATGATGACAGTCTTCCTACAACTCCAACTGAAAATATAGATGATCCTGATAAAGTGAATACTGAGGAAATTTCTGAGATTTATGGGTCAATGTCCTACAAGAGGAAGGGATATGAGAAAGAAACTTTGATCATGTTGAACGGAAGAATGGATTTGTGTCAAATTTCTTTCGTAGGATGGGAAGATTTCTGAGCAAAATGGATGTGCAATCGAAAAAGTTTGTTGACTATGCATTTTTTGATGATAATCATGACACTGATGAGTAAGTTCTGTGATTTGTACTTATTAATTTAATATTTTCCAGTATTTTTAAATCTTTATGTTTATATTTACAGTGAAACTCTATTTCGACATGGACCACTCCTCATTCTTTATAGAAAAGACATGCTCTCTTTGTTCCCCGATGCACAGATCGAATCATGTGTATTGAACGCATGGGCTTTAATACTGAACAAATCTACAAATGATGGTTTAAGTAGATTTGTTTTTACACTTGATCATTCTGTAAGTATAATTTCAATTTTTTTTGTAGTCTGTTTTTTATTTGTTTCTATTCTTAAAATTGTTGTGTTTTTTTTATAGATGTACATGATTGAACTGCTAGAAGAGAAAGATTCGAAGAAGATGGAAGTACTGGAGCAGAATATCTTCAGTATTTGGGATTCTTGGTTTTCATTGCAGGAACTAGTTCTCAATGTAGTTGATTTGGTATGTTAATTGTTATTAATATACTGTTTTAATATAGGACAATATTAGTTATTAAACTATATAGTATTAGTTTAACAATTATTATTATTTTTCATTGTAGATATTTGTTCCTGTCTGGTTGTCCCAGCACTACTTTTGTATTGCAATAAACTTTGCAAACAAGAAAGTGCATTATCTTGACAACCAGCTCTATGAAAACAATGATAACAAGTACAAGAAGATTGCTCTATTGATGGTATGTCCTTTTAATAAAGTTACGATATAACTATCTGTTGTACAATCTAAAACCTATATATTTCTGTTTGCAGAAGTCTTGCATGGGCAAATATCTTCTTCGAAAACAATATCCCAGGGCTGCTGAGATTGAAAATTATGAAATGGAAGAGGTGGATTTGCCATGGAGAGCATTAAACTTTAAAGAAACAAATGATTGTGGAATTTTCATGATGCACCATATGACGTATTTCAATGGTGCTATATATGATAAACCTGATTTAAAAAAGGTATGTTATTCTTTTGAGAAACATTACTATTCAAAAATATATAATAGTACGTTAAAGCTATATTTTCGTAATACTGATATGACAATACATAAACAGAATTAGTTATGTAACTAAATTGTACAGTGAATAATGTTATGCAGTATTATTAGTTTTTAATTTATTTTTTTCTCATTGCAGCCAGTTTTGAGGAAAGTATTAAGGGCAGAATTTGCTGCTGCTATTGTTATGTCACATTTAAATGAGAAAATGAGAGATGTGATTGATAGGGTTACAAGATTCTATTTGGCAAAACCCAAATACATTGTGTTTAAGAGACAAGAGGTTGTTGCAGCAATGAAGAAAAAAAAGGCTGAGATGTCAAAAAATGTCAGACCGAAAAGGAAGTGCGTTGAGAAAAAAACAATCTTAGTTTAGGTTTTGGGTGATGAAAAACAACAATATTTGTGTTATATAATTGTCTGTTGAAATCAATTGTGATGTTGAATTAGTATTTTTTAAAAATATATTTTTAACAGTATTTGATATCATTTTACAATTATAATATATTTATATTGGTTATAACTTTATATTATATTTTTTTTGATGTAGGTATACAGTTGGAAAGTATAAAATGAAAAATAAGGTAATGAATGAAACCTGTATATTATACATGTTTAATAACAATATTTGTATAAGAGATAAACAGTAATATTCATAAGCATTAACAGTATCATTCTTGAACATAACATTAGTAACAGTATTAGTATTCAACGTAAACAGTATTAGCTATAACACTTAACAGTATTAGTATCAAACATAAACAGAATTAACTATAAAACATAACAGTATTAGTATCAAACATAAACAGTATTAGTCATAAGACTCAACAGTATTAGTATCAAACATAAACAGTATTAGCTATAAGACTTAATAGTATTAGTATCAAACATAAACAGAATTAACTATAAAACTTAACAGTATTAGTATCCAACATAAACAGTATTAGCCATAAGACTCAACAATATTATTATCAAACATAAACAGTATTAGCTATAAGAATTAACAGTATTAGTATCAAACATAAGAAGAATTAGCTATAAGAATTAACAGTATTAGTATCAAACATAAACAGTATTAGCCATAAGACTTAACAGTATTAATATCAAACATAAACAGTATTAGCTATAAGACTTAACAGTATTAGTATCAAACGTAAACAGAATTAGCAATAAGAATTAACAGTATTAGTATCAAACATAAACAGTATTAGCCATAAGACTTAACAGTATTAATATGAAACATAAACAGTATTAGCTATAAGACTTAACAGGATTAGTATCCAACATAAACAGAATTAGCTATAAGAATTAACAGTATTAGTATCAAACATAAACAGTATTAGTCATAACACTTAACAGTATTAGTATCAGACATAAACAGTATTAGCTATAAGACTTAACAGTATCATTCAATATTATTATCAAACATAAACACTAATAGCCATAAGCAATAACAGTAATTCTTGAACATAAAAATTACTTACAAAAAAATATAAAGTATTAATGCATAATATAAAACAGTATTACTGATTAACAGTAACAATATTACTGAAAAAATAGAACAGTATTACTTAAAGCTATTTTCTAAAACAAAGTTTCTTTTGGTATGTATGGTGTTAAACTGCCAAATTCTGATGTTGAATTATTCTTTGATGAACTTTCTCTCTTCTTGTTTTTCTGAAAATGTGTCTTTAGTCTCTTGCTCCTACCTTTAGTGACTGCACGTTCTGGATCAAGAATAGAAGTAGAAGAATTTGTGTCGTTTTCAGTTTGTTCGACACCTGCATCACTAACAGAAGTTGTTAAAGAATCAACAATAATACAATCCTTGTTGTAGCTTTCTTCCAAAAGATTTCTCGCATTCCTATTGTTTTGTGATTTCAAGATTAAATTATAGTATTTTCTTATCATCGTGTGACGCCAAAGAACCCCTTCATTTCCCCTTGCTATGCTGTTATCATTGTTATTAAGTTTGTCCCACACCATCGACTTTGCTAATTTTGTCCATCTTTTTTGAATGTACATTTCAGGTATAGATTGTGCTGAATTTATGTGTAGTATTCTCAAGGAATGGCAACACAAAATACCCATTTCTTCAAACAACTTGCAAGAGCATGTCACCATCATCAACTGGTAATCAAATATTACTTGCTTATTTGCAGTTTTACCAGGATTGGACACTTCATAAAATATTATGGTACCTTCCATTCCAATGACTTTTGAAAGACAAACAATGCACTTTCTAAACTCCTCTTCAAAATATCTAAAAGCATTGATCGTGTATATTTCAGAAGCATGTTTCAATATTCTATCCATAGGCATTTGACTTTCCACAAGTGACCTTGCACAATTGAATTCATCTTGTTGTTCAGTCATCCTCCAACGTTTTACTGTGTTACTGAAAAATATATAGAAATCTGTCAAATTTGTTGTCTTCTTAGCATGAAACCCAATTGCATTGTTTGTCGATTCACTTCTTTGTGATGAAAGAATAGCAGTAGAGAAGTAATTCTTGTTTAAAGTTGTACACCACTTTTCTTTTAATCCGTAAAGTCGTGTGAACCAAGAGTGATCTTCGAGATTATATTTTTGCACCATGTTTTTCCAACAGATTTCAAATTCATCTTCATCATCACATCCAGTTAAACATTTGTTGAATTGACTCTTAAACAAATTATCCGATTTCAACTTTGCAAATCTGGTTATTGCATTTTGTTGAAGATGCCATATACACAATCTATGCCTTGTTGTTGGAAAAACCTGTCAAGACAAAATTAGTAATGCAGCAATATTACTGAACAGTTATATTTGTAATACTAAAGAGTATTACTAAATAAGCTATACAGTATTACTTACTAGTCTATACAGTATTGATTGATGAAAAAAAACAGTAAAAAAAATATTACTGAACAATTATATTTGTAATACTAAAGAGTATTACTAAATATGCTATACAATATTACTTACTAGTCTATACAGTATTGAATGATGAAAAAAAACAGTAAAAAAATATTACTGAACAGTTATATTTGTAATACTAAAGAGTATTACTAAATACGCTATACAGTATTACTTACTAGTCTATACAGTATTGAATGATGACAAAAAAACAGTAAAAAAATAAACAGTACAATTTTAGTTATACCTTCACAATTGCATTTGCTATTGCTTGATCTTGGTCTGTGAAAATTGTGATGGGACTTTGTCTACACATTGATTTCTTGAAAACATTGAACAATCATTCAAATGTTTCTATTTTCTCATCTGAAATGAATGCACAAGCGAACATGACATTTTTCATGTGGTTGTTGACACCAACAAAGGGGGCACAAATCAAATTGTATTTGTTTGTCCTATATGTTGTGTCGAATATCATCACATCACCATATAATGCATAATCTTCCTTCATCATAGAGTCCCTCCAAAACATATTTGATAATCTGCCCTCGTCATCCAATTTTACTCTATAAAAGAAATCATCTTTCTCTGCATCTTGCTCTTGTATCATATCTAAAATTGTTTGTGCGTCACCTGCTTCGATTTTCTTCATTTTCATTCGATGCACCAAATTCAAGTGATCTTTCATTGTATGCCCAACTATTTCCTCTCCACCAAAATCACATGCCATGTAACGATAAGAGTCTGACGGTTTCATTCCTGAATCTAGCATTGTCTGAATCGCTGCATGTTTTTCATCTGTTATATTTCTCTCTGAACGATGCAAATGACTCCACTCTTTTCTTGTCAGTTCATGATTATGGATAGTCTCATGTTTTACTACCTCGTACTCATTTTCATAATTCAATTTGACTGTAAGTGATGCCTTGCAGTTTGTCCTTGTTGCTTTTGACTTCTTTGTTGAAAACTGCAATTGTAAGTATAGTGTCATTCTAACAGTATAACAGTATCACTAACTTATACGTAACAGTACCACTTAATAAACATAACAGTATCACTAAAATAACACAAAAATATTACATAAATTAATATAAGAGTTCTGTATAATTTATACATAACAGTACTACATGACCTGTTTTTGTTTGTTTTTGCATCCAGCAGATGAGCAAACATATATTTTCCCAAGTAGTATAGATGTATCAATTGTAGAGTATCTACTGTTGGATTTCCGTACTCCAAATCCGATCAAACGAGAATGTTTTTTTTAGAGCTCATACATTTCATCAATAGTCTTCCGTTTGTATCCAATAAGTGAACCAGATAGGGCTTCAATATCTTCAATGTCATCAACCAATTGACTACTCCGTGAATCAATTTCAATTGTTGCAGTACTTGCAAAAACTTCAACATTTGTTGTTTCATCTTCTACAATAATCTCAGTCATATGTTCTGCAATTTTAAGTACAATGTCATTAAAACAGTATAACAGTACCACTAACTTATAAATAACAGTACCACTTAATAAACATAACAGTATCACTAAAATAACACAACAATACTACATAACTTCACATAACAGTCCCCTCGCGATTCACAAGAAATTACCAGTAATTTCTCCCATATTTTTTCAGATTCGTCGTTGAATCTTCAATTCGAACACTATATTAGTTTTAAACCTTCAATTAATGGGTAATCGAACACTATATCAGCTTTAAACCTATATCAATCAATATATCAGCTTCAAACCTTCAATCACTGTATCAATGGCGGAATTATTTTTTTGTCAGAAATAATATGGTCGAAATTTGATCAATGTTGGACGTTATGTCAATGTATCGAAATTAAATTAGAGTATTATTATGTTTTCATGGTCGAAGAAGAGGTTACCTTCGCGTTTTTCTCAATTAATGTCGCAGTTTTCTCCCCCCAAGCCGCCGCGCAGAGATGATGAACAGTGAAAGTGAATATTTTTTAATTAAATAACACGTGTTAACACGCGCCTACCATATGGAGCGCGTCCTCGATGCGAGTGGGGCAGGAACCGATCCAGATTGTTGTGCACGGATCCACTGATCCGTGCACAAGTTGCACAGGAGTTGTTCTCATTATTATTAAATTTTATTTTTGGTATATTGTACCAGGTTAACTATTGTTGCGCACATACTTAACTGTTTGATCCTTTATATATATATATATATATAGAGAGAGAGAGATAATTGATCAAACACGCACCTGAAGAATGCGCACCGTGCGCACTTCTTTAAGATTTTTTTTTTTTTTAAATTTTTAATATCTCATATTATTTCTTTTCTCACGCTGCCACCCCACATACGAAATTCGTGCACTTCTTTAAGATTTCTTTTTTTTTTTTAATTTTTAATATCTCATATTATTACTTTTCTCACGCTGTCACCCCACATACGAAATTCTCATCTCACACATGGATCTATCGCATCTCACATATCAACATAGATCTTTTTCCCAATTCTCGTAATCAATGTAATTTTTAATATTTTATATTATTATTCACATAATTTTTTCTCATCCTACCACTTTACATACGGAACACATAACCCCTCATCAACATCTTCACATATTTTCTTATCAATTCTCACCCAAATTAATTTAAACAATATGTGAGGATGTTGATTGTACAAAATATGAATTGGTTAACAAATATGATAAATTCTCAATCAATCCTCAATAAATCCTCAAGATCAATCCTATTGTAGCTCATAATTAAAGAAAAGCATGAAAAATATATTAAAGAAAATAATGAAAAATATTTAATTATGAATAATAAAAATTGAATAAAATTTTCAAAATGAATAATAAAAATTGAAATATGAATTAAGTAACAAGGAGAATAAATTCTCAACAAATTGTTAAAAACAACAAATCATATCATCAAACTCAACAAATCCTCGAAAATCAACAAATCATATCCTCCAACTCAATTTTCAAGAAATTCTCAAAAATCAACAAATCATGTCCTCCAATTCAATTTTCAAGAAGTCTTCAATTAATTCTAAAAATCCCCAAATCTCTTTATTTACTTGTATTTTGTGTCTTCAAATATAATGGAGGTGCACATGTGAAAAAAAATTAAAACAAATTAGTAACATAATTTTTTAAATGAAAAAACTTTCAAAAAAGATAAGAAAATATTATACCATCCCAAGGATAGTACAATTTCTCTTGTCATGTACATTAATGCTACAACCACGACAAACTCTTGCTTTTGAAATTATTTTTTCCTTTGATGATTTATTCAAGAAAGTATGTGTCCACTAATGCCACAACCACGACAAACTCTTACTTTTTGAAATTATTTTTTTCTTTGATGATTTATAAAAGAAGTTATGTGTTCACTAATGTCATAACCACGACAAACTCTTATTTTTTGAAATTATTTTTTCCTTTGATGATTTATACAAGAAAGTATATGAAGATATTGATGAGGAGTTATGTCTATGTGTGATATGAGAATTCCGTATGTGAAGTGGTAGGCTGAGAAAAAAATTATATGTATAATAATATAAAATATTAAAAATTACATAGATTATGATTTAGAAAATTATGTGTATAATAATATAAAATATAAAAAATTTCATTGATTATAATTTAGAATTTTTTGAGAATTGATTACTTGAATATTATTCATTGTTTCCTTTAATTGATTAATTGGATATTTTTATTGTTTCCTTTGGGATGAGAATTGAAAAGTGGTAGTAGAGTGAGAAACAAATATGTGTATAATAATATAAAATATTAAAAATTATATTGATTATGATTTATAAAATTATGTGTATAATAATATAAATATGTATAATAATATAAAATATTAAAAAGTACATTGATTATGATAATTGGGAAGAATATCTATGTTGATATGTGGGATGCAAATTGTATATGTTGATGATGAGATAGATCATGTGTGAGATGAGAATTTCGTATGTGGAGTGGCAACGTGAGAAAAAATATAATATGAGATATTAAAAAAAAAAAAAAAATCTTAAAGAAGTGCGCACGGTGCGCATTCTTCAGGTGCGTGCCTGATCAATTCTCTATATATATTTATTTATTTATATTTATTTTTGCTTGGAGAATGACCTACGGACACTTTTTTTTTTATTTGTTTTTACGGACACTTATTAAATGTATATAGAAATGGAAAAATAATATAATTTTACATTCATGCCCTTATTTTTTATTGGATGCCTCAATTTGTTGCCTACCACCTCAGACTATAATTAACTGATAAATCTTTATCGCAGTATCTACTATCTACAAAAATCTTTGTTCAGTTGTTAAAATCAGTGGGTTTAAATTATTTTCTTCTTATTCTTTTTTAATTAAGTAACAATACATTTCGTATCTGAAATAATGAATACAAAAGATAATACGACTCGAATTAAAAAATAAAGTTTGTATTTGCAATAATTATTTAGAATCCTAGTCTTATTCTTTCTTTAGGAACAATCGATCCTGTTAGGAAATTCAAGAATCGATTTAATTTTCTTAATGCTCAATCCAGGTGTTTATATTGGACCTTCCTTGGCATCTCAATCATATAGATCAAACAATAATTTTTTTATATAGTGAACATTTTTCTTTGGTTGAATTAAAACTATATGTGATAAAATGAAACCCACTTTAGTCCAATTTAAAGGTTTGCTATAGCACAAACTATATTTAAACTAATTGGTATTTATTGAGTCGTTGGATCAATCTCAAACTATCTCAAATTAAAATCTATCTTGAATTACTTATAAAATTAATCTAATTGAATTTAAATACAAAAAGTTAAACCCGATAAATTGAAGTTGCCTAATTTTTTTTTTTTTTTCAGTCGAGTGTGAATTCGAGCCTCACGGATCGAGATAATTGTATGGGAATGAAAAATAAAAAATAACATATATAAAAGTCAGTAATAAATAAAATAAAAGATGAATTTTCTTTTTCTTCAAAAGATTGAAAAATCGAAAGGCCTATCGGGCTATCTCAAACACCTTCGAAGTTCAACCACCCAACCATAATAAAAATAAACATTAGAAATTCAGAAAAATAATTAAAAAAATTCGAGAGAGAGAGGAGAGATGAATTCCGTCGTCGTTCGATCCCTGAAATCCAAATCCTCCGTCTCCACAGTTTCTCGATTCGCGCAATTTTTCTCGACCACAACGACCCCGTCTCAGCCGCAATCCGATTTCCAGATTTACCCCTCTACCCTCGACGGCTTTCGTCGCCGACTTGCCGATGAATCGCCGACGTTGGGCGACTTCATTAAGCTTCAATCCGAGCAGAGTTATTCCGTGGAGGTGGGCACGAAGAAGAAGCCATTGCCGAAGCCTAAATGGATGAAGGAATCGATCCCCGGTGGGGAGAAGTACACGCAGATTAAGAAAAAACTGAGGGATTTGAAATTGCATACCGTCTGTGAGGAGGCTAAGTGCCCTAATTTGGGGGAGTGCTGGTCAGGTGGTGAAACGGGAACTGCTACTGCCACTATTATGATTCTTGGTGATACTTGTACCCGGGGCTGCAGGTGATGCTGAATTTGAACTCATTTTTTCGATTTGATTATATTGCTTATCAAACTAAAGAAGTAGATTATTGTATATTTTTAAATGAATGCTGTGGGTTTTGATTTGTGTATGCGTGATAGCGATGTTATGGATGTAGTTGGATAGTGTGATGAATTACAGTATATTGCATAGGCATTGAAGGAAAGAAGGGGATAAGTGTTTTTTATCTTTGTAATTTCGTATGATGGTTTTTTTGGAGCATTCTATTGTTTTTTATAAATTAATACTTAAAATATGAATTTTGATTCAAAAGGTGTAGAGACAAACTTGAAGTTTTAAGATTAGATGGTAATGTGCTTCAATCATGGATTGATGGCTGACAAGAATCTCTTTAAGATAGTCTCATCCCATGGATGTGGTTGACTCCGGAGTAGTTTCTAATGATGATTAGTTTATATCGCTTTTACTGAGAAAAAAAGTGTAACCTTTATTCTTTCATTTATATTATGCAAAGAAGTTTCATATTGAAGATATCAATCTGGAAGTATGACAAGATGCATTTTCTGTGTACTCTATTTAGTGCAAAGATTTCAGTCATTCCATGTGAGGATGTTGAAGTTGTAAAGATCCTTGAGTATGAAGACCTTTTTTTCTGTTGTTGTTCTTTTCAGATTTTGCAATGTAAAGACATCACGCACTCCACCTCCTCCTGACCCTAACGAGCCCACAAATGTGGCTGAGGCAATAGCTTCATGGGGTTTGGATTATGTGGTGATTACTAGCGTTGATCGCGATGATTTACCTGATCAAGGAAGTGGTCATTTTGCAGAGACGGTACAGAAGTTGAAGACACTAAAGCCAACTATGCTTATAGAAGCTTTGGGTAAGACTTTAAGTTTTCCAAGAGTTTTTACACCAGTTCAGTAAATAGTATTGGAAGATTACTTACTCAGTTATCATAGTGAGTTATGGTAATTAATGACAAAAATAGGTATAGGAAAAGTTTTGGTTTGAACTGTTTTCTTGTGGACTGCATTGCAGTTCCTGATTTCCGAGGAGACTCTGGCTGCGTAGAGAAAGTGGCCAAATCTGGATTAGATGTTTTTGCCCACAATATTGAGACCGTCGAGGAACTTCAGAGTGTTGTTCGTGATCACCGTGCGAACTTTAAGCAATCTCTGGATGTTCTAGTGTCAGCAAAAGACTATGCTCCACCAGGAACACTCACCAAAACATCGATAATGTTGGGTTGTGGAGAAACACCTGACCAAATAGTGAAAACTATGGAGAAAGTGAGGGCAGCTGGTGTTGATGTCATGACATTTGGTCAGTACATGCGACCATCAAAGCGGCACATGCCGGTTTCAGAGTATATAACTCCTGAGGCTTTTGAGAAGTATCGAGTTCTCGGCATGGAAATGGTTAGTTGCTCTTCTATGTTTCTCATTGGAAATGGTTTGTTTTCTTATGATGACATATACTTGCTGGCAGCTTCCTATTGCTGTCTTTCTGTTCCTCCATTGTTGTTCCTTGCTTAAACCTTCACCTTAAGAATTTTTTTAAATTCACCTTGAATTTGCTAATCAGCGGAATGGCTTATGAGGTGACAGTGTTCTTTAAGACAAATAGTAGTTGTAGTCGAAATTCTTGTTGATCCTTGTCTTTCTGCATGGATTTCTTGTCCTTACTGCCTTTTATTAGGATACATGATATCCCTGAATCTGGCTTTTGCTGAAGCACAATCTTTGGCACATGTCAAAGCAGCCATTTTCGTTCCTGGTTGAAGCTAAGTTACACAGACTCTTGGAAGCAACATTAATTTATTCTGATTTTTTTGTTTCACGTGATGCTATAATGTTCACGAACAGTTTCTGACTTTATTCAATGGCTAAAAATGTATCATTTCCCCTACATGATACCGTAAATTTATGAGTCGGAAACTATACTAGGTAAAGATATTACCAATCTTAGAGTGAAGACCTAGTCACTGGAAAACAACATACTGTGTTGTGTTGTGATGTTGATTTTCTGTGGCAGGGATTTCGATACGTGGCATCAGGGCCCATGGTCAGGTCCTCATACAAGGCTGGTGAATACTATATTAAATCAATGATAGACTCGGATCGAGCTGCATCTTCTACATAGAATCTGGACCTTTCTGATGTTCGATGGTCACTTCTTCAACAGACTTCAAGCCTAGTTTGAAGATTTGGAATCACTTCATTCGTGTTGGAGAGGCCTTTGCCCATGAAATCATGGCTCATGTTCTTCCTGGCTTTCATTTGTCCAATTGTAGTGATACTTAAAGGTGATAGTGGCAGCTGTATATCCATTTTTGGTGTAAATTAACTAATCAGCATACGCATAATTTGTGTTGGCGATACAATGCATGATTTCCATAAAAGATTGTATTTGATTATGATTATGTTCTTTATGTAGTATACTTGGACGTAGGGCCTCTTTTATGTATCAGAAACCAATATATAAGTGAGCCCCTACAATAAACCTTAACGTTATTAACGAGCTCCTTTATTTATTTAGCTTGTATGGATGGATTTTTTGTTCAAAATTCATTCTATACCAACTCCTCTTTTAAATAATTTCTCTGTTATTCAACTTTTTTTTTTTGTTTTGAGCGTTTTTCTCATAATCATCAAGTGAAAGCTACTTAAAATGATTTATCAAAATGAAAATCAACGCGATATTGAATCATACTATAATTATTTCAAAAATATAATTCATAGATACCCAAACTTGAAACTACACATTTATAGACCAACATAAAATAGAAATCAAATAACTCCCCTTTTCTAGCATAATTTTTGAACTAAAATGAATTAGTTTAGAAATCAGCCCAACATGAAAGTTGAATTAATGATGAGCAACTTACTTTACTTTGAATACATCATTTCGGACTCATCGAGAAACTCAATCAATTGCTAAAAAAAGCTACTTTAGAATTAAAATCTACAATCAAGTTTATCAATTTGATGTTATATTCTGATTTTATTTTTTTCAATCATAATACATTATATTATATATGATATTATTACTTTACACTAACAGTCTTTAACCTACCAAAGACATAATTTAATTTAATATGCTACTTAAAATAATAATCACAAAAAAATAATATTGGTAAGTTATAATATGAGGATATTAAAGATGAGGTTTTCAATGATAGAAGAGAGGTGGGCTATAACAGAACATGCAAGCTTAGCAAAAAGTTAACCAGTCAAGTGAGAAAGAAAGCAGAGCACGCGGGAATACGACTGACTCTCTCTCTCTCTCTCTTCTTCTTCTCTCTCCCCTCATCTGTTCCTTCAATTTCGCATTTTGTTGCTTTTAGTTGGGATTTGCAAATCTTTGCTTCAGTGAGTGAAATGGGCTGCTGTTTCAGCGCCGGAGATCATCATCCCGCGGTGGAGCACGGCTCATCCATCGACGGAGCGCCGCCGACCTCTCCGCCGCGAGTGCTTGAAGAAGAAACTGTTAAGGAAGTGCTGTTGGAAACGCCTGTTGTTCTCAAGGTCGATGAGAGAATCAAGGGAATGCCGCCGGTGAATCGGGGGTGGAAGGTGGAGCCTGGGCCCACGGCGGTGGTTCCTGGGAATTCAGGCCCACCGGCGATAGATAAAGAAGAGATCGTCTCTGAGGTGTCTCAAGCGTCGGAAATGTGTAGTTACAGTGAGAGTATCTCGAACGCGACGGCGCAGGAGAAGAGGGACGATGACGAGGATGGCGTGGTTAACCAAAGGCCCCCGCCGAGGAAGCGGAGGGCTCACGGCGGAGGGAGAGGGAAGAGGGAAAGGGTCGTGGCTAGGAGGATGGCGACGCCGTTGCAGGAGAAGAGGGTTCAGGTGGCGCCGTTGAGGCCGGTTCGCGGGAGGCCAATGGCGGCGAAGCCGCGGAACGTGGTGGAGGAGAATGGGCGACGGAGAGACGCCGGGGAGGGTTCCAGAAGGAGGTCGAGGTCCCCGGTGAGACGCGGCGAGGTGGAGGCGCGGCGGAATGCGGATGAAGAGAATATTCCAGCGACTGGGGAATCTACTAACGACGTCGTATCGGCAGAAGAAGATGAATCGCTTGAGAACCCTGTTGTTTCTTTAGAGTGCTTTATTTTTTTATGAGGTATTGGTTTCGGCTTCTGATTTTTTGTCCGAAACGTTGTCGTTTGCCTTGTACTTTTGTAAACACCCTCTCTAAGATTTTCTTTTTTTTTGTGTGTAAATTTCATTTAACAATTAAAGAAGTAATTTATGGAGAGATATATTTATGCATTTTCATATAAATTTGTCTCATTTTTTCAATTTATGGAGTGGTTTATTACTTTCTTTCTTTTTTTCTGTGAAGAAAAAAGTATATCTCGTATTTTATTATAGAAAATTAAATTACTAAATATTCAATTTTAATTTACATTCCATAAATGACGTCGTAAATACCTTTCTGTTAATTATTAAAAAAAATTCGTAATTGAAAAATGTATTAATTTTAGTATATTCAAATTGCTTTTGGTTGTTTTATGACCAAAAGAAGAAGAAGGAAAAAAAAAAAAAGAGAAATATTGACCAAAATAATAATCACATGTACACTCATAATTCATATTAGAGTAAATATTGAGAAAAGGAGTAGAGTTTCTTGGGATTGGATATCTCTCTATTGAGATTAGTGATTTGTAGGACAAAGGCATTGGAATCTACCTCTTTCTGTCCCTCTTTGTTTTGCACATATTAAAACTAATGTCTAAAACTTACTTTAGCACATTAATTTAGGACCAAATTACCAAACATTAGAACTACACCTAGGAATATTAAAGATTAAATGTGCCTGGATGTCAAGGTTTGCAATTATGGTATATATTCACAAGAGATCCTTGTATTTGATATTAAGACTACGTGTCTAGTGCCTAGAGCTTTATATAACATTGCATGTGAATACATTGATGAAATGAAATACGAGAGTGAAACATAGTACAAGCAACACCCGTGTACTCAATCAAAAGTAGTAGAAAGAACCCTAACTCCGTTCCGAGGATGTTTTCAGCTCGACACACAACTATATACAATAAACAAGAGTCTCCATAGTCTTTGAACCTACACAACACAGTGTTTTTGTTTCTTGATCGCACTAGTTTACTCCTTCGTTATCATTGAGTACCTGGAAACATGGGTTCGGGTGGGTAAGGCGGTGGCGCTGGATGTGCAAGAAAAGTCGGAATCTTTTCGCCCGGCATTAATACCGATACCCCTTTTGGATAAACAGTCATCTGCAGATTGAAGATTATGGACCACTAATAAGTAAACATCAATTGAATTAATGAACTTCACTTATAACTAATCTATGTTGCTTGTCAGTTGGCAGAGAAACATAACAAGAACATCGATTCTTGCAGAATTGAATGATGCGATAAACGTCCAACCGCATTCTACATGCATAACTAACATCCAATCAGCAAGTGTCCATAGAACTTGACATGAAAGACACGGCTAACTAACTATTTCACGAGCCTATGTTTTTTTCCTTAACTTTTTCGGATGATATGTTTTTTTCGGAGGATTTTTTTAATGATTTTTAAAAAAATTATTGACTACATGTAACTCTTCTATAGAATCCTGTTTGGAGAATTGGAAGAATAGAAGATTAAGAAAGTAAGAATATATGATTGTTAAAGCTAAGAAGTGTTGGACAAAATCACATGCTAGTGACAAAGAAGGGTCCCATTAGCACAAAACAAAAACCATGAAAAGCAGATACATCATATGTACGAATGTCTTAAGCTGGTTTCACAAAGTAAGAAAATTCTTGATAATGCCATTAAAGCTAACGGGATTCGCACTAACAGCAAGAAAACAAGAAATAAATCAATCAAAAATTTCCACCAAGATTAATGCGTCTTTTCAACGTAAGGTGGATGCTTATATGCTTGTACTTTAGATGGTGATGCTCTGTTTAAACTCATTAAGGAAAAAAGAGACACTCTTAAGACAATAGAACATGTGCTTTCTCATCTCCATCAAAGCACACAAATGAGAAAAACAAACAACAGATCATCTTGGTTTTGTTTCAAAGATATCGTGCTACCATTACAATGGAAATGATGATAACCTGAAAATTTTCAAGAAAAACACGTTCTTGCATATAAAGAAACCATCATTAGCCATTATTTATTATTTAAGAATAAAAAGTATAGGAGATGATAATCGACAGAGATTTTCTTCAAGCTAAGGATTAATGTGGTGGGGGTGATCATTAACTTCAAAAGTTTCATCGTATGCTCAGATTAAGACCTGTAAAGTTGATGAACCATAGCCCTAAAAGACCTCAAAATAAAATATCGAAAAATAAAGGTTGATATAACTTAATTTGCACATCAAGGGACAAGCCAACATGAGGAGTCCAATTGAAGGCCATTTAGATGGCTTTTAGTATAATGGAGAATAAAAAGGGCCCTCACGGTAACATTCTTGTCCAACATTAATTTGGGATTTGCAAAGAAAATCGCTCGTATAGAGGTGAAATCTTTCCAACTTTAGTATGCTATACTAAAGCACATAATCCCTCATGAATAAACTATGTACTTTGAATATTACATAGTAAAAAAGCTACACACAAATGAGAGGAAATAATAATCAACATTGCTTATTTCTTTCTCTCAATTCTTCTGGTAAAGCCCTACAAGGTTACCCCCACAAGCTATATTCCCTTTCAAAATGGAAATTGATTTTGACAGAGCCATTTTCATTCTTCCAGACCAAAGCATAATCTCCAACTTCAAGCATAATAAAATTGAACAAAATGTACAAGCATCAACCACCAACAAATCATATCACTGAATTATAGTTTTATGATTACTCACTATTAACAAAAAATAATTAGGAGAAAAATTCAGATATTATAATCCAACAAAATTTTCCATAATTAGGAGAGAAGATTGTACCTTGGGAGAAGGGTTGTCTAGTTTTATCATATCTGCCTCACCGCCACTACCCCCGCCGCCGCCGACCGCGGATTCCGACGACCTTGGCCGGAGAAACCTCTCAAAAATGGCCATGATAAGAAACATGGAGATGAGAATAGCAGTGGCAACAAAACCAAACGACACAGCATTCACTGAGTTATCAAAGCTTCTCCATTGATCCTGCCGGTCCACACCATCGCCGCTCGCCGCCACCGGCACCACCGTCGGCGCCGACGCTAAACTCAAACCACCACCACCTCTTCCCATCGCACAACAGAAATATCTCTCTTCAAACTCTCTTTCTCACTCATCACCAATCAAGAAGACAAAACAAACTACAGTCCCACTTCCAAGCTCTGATTTTTCTTCATGGGTTTTAGGTTTTGAGTGCGTTTAGTGATGCAAAGACAAGCATTTGTGCTAAAAGACAAGAAACAGAAAAGGCCCAGTTTTGATATGGACGATGGGATTATGGTCAATGAAAAGAATTAACATTTAGTACATAAATGCGTTGGAAATCAAAAGACGACACAGTGAAATGAGGAATCAAGAAACGGTGGTGTGCTTCAGATTTCGAGGTATTTATGCAAATTTATCGCTGGTGATGAAGAAAAGGCACAAGCTTCCAAAGCCGTGAGGAGTTTCTCTCTCTAGAATCTTGAAAGATTAATCTTGGAAGAAGAGCTGAGGGGTTTGAGCTTTGGATGATGCAGCTCTATTAACGCAGTCCAAGGTGGTGGTTTGAACTTCCCACGACATACTTTACTTATAACCATATTTTAATCCAATTTAAACCAGGGTTTTCATTAAAATATATAGCTATATAATATATAATAATCGTTTTTTGTTTGTATATCACATTATTTTACTGTAGGCATGAATAGGTTGTATTTGTTTGAATAGTATAATATAAGGCTTAAAAAAAGAATATTAGAATGTAAATATATAATACCTCTAATTATTATTATTATTTTTGAAATCATAATACCTCTAATTAATAAGTTACTTGATTTTGTATTTACTAATTTAAATTTTTTTACTTATGATTCAAGTGGAGGTGTAAATTTATATGAAATTTTCCTGAAAAAAAAAAGTTTCTCTCGCTTATGTGTTCTAAAAAAGAATATACAAATTAATAAATCTTGTGAAATGATTTATTTATCCTTATTTAAATATAACTAATAAAGATTTTTTCATTCTCAATACTCCTTTTAAAATACTATAACATTTAATTCAAGAATTCTATAAAGACAGACAGAGGATGTCATAATCCTCATCATCGTTTCTCATTTGTTCTCTTCCATTTTTAGGTATATTATAGGACCATTTGAATGTATTTTCATTTTCAAATAATGGAATTTTATAAGAAAGTGTAAATAGAAAAATTAAGATTTTGTGTCTAGGTGAAATGATTTATAAATCTTGACATAACATGTGAAAAATTATATAGTAGTTGTTATCAAAGATATGTAAGTGAGGTATGCTATATATTTATTATCATTTAATTCTTTCTATTTTTTTAATAATAAGTATTCTATAAACATATTCACAATATATACACATTTTGCGTATGACTACATTGTACTTATGAACCATAATATATTAATTTACTACTGTGTATGTAAAAGAATATAATAATAATAATAATAATAATTATTATTATTATTATTATTATTATTATAATTATGAAAAGTTATATATATATATATATATTCTTTTTTTAGAAATCAAGTTATTACTATGTTATCATAATTATGCATTTAATTTTTTTCTGTATAAATAAACTATACTGTTGAAATATTGAATTAATTATATTAATTTTCCTATTAAACACTTCAATTAATTCAACGCCTCTCTTGTAGTCGTGCTCAACCAGTTCTAAAAACCGGGAACCGGCCAGTTCGGAACCGTCGGTCAACGGTTTCGGGAATCGTTGACCCGGTTTCGGTTTTGATTTCTATTTTTCCAAACCGCTGGTTGGAACCGTCAGTTTCCTTATATATATATATTTTTTTCTTTTTTAAAAAAAATTAATTACACATTGCCACGTGGACGGCCCGGATGAACCAGCCGTTGATCATCAACGGCTGAGATTAACTAGCTGTTGGAATCAAACCGGCGGTTCATGATGATTTTTGAAATCAACGGTCGTGATCACACGACCGTTGATGATCAACAGTGGAGATGGCCTGAACCACCGGTTCAACTGAACCAGAACCGGCGGCGGTCGATCAATTTTTTTTTTTCAATAAAATCTTTAAATACCCCCATTCCATTTGTATTTTCACACCAATCTTGATTCAATCTCTCTCTCTCTCAAGCTCACAAACACCATCTTTGATCAATTTCTAGCTCACTTGATTTTTTTGTTCTTCTTCAATTTGTTTTTTAAACTCTCTCTAAAAAAAATGTCTCGAAGAGGTTCTTTATCCGCCGGTTCATCTCGTGGGAAGGGGAAGAGTCCGATGCCACCACCACAATCTTTCCACGACGATGAAGATCTTGATTATATTGACTCATATCAATGTAATCAAGATGATTTGGAGGCGATGTTGGGCCCTAACACCACCGCCGCCTTTAACAAAGAAGAAGAGGTGCCGAGAGGAACGCAAGAGAGTGACAACACATTCCAAACACTACTCGACAACCTTCTACCCTTCGGAGTGACATTTTCTCCTTCCATTTTAAGAAGGAGAAAGTGCCGAATAGCAACACCAACTACATTGTTGACCGCGCGTCGCAACGCGATAAAATTATTAATCCTTTCCTAACCTAACCAACTAGTAGCCAGGGCAAGTCAGAGTCCATCCCACGAGGAGTGAATAATAAACTATGTCACCTATGTTCAATTCAAACAGATCTCAGATTATGGGGGGTTTTGAGATTAATTATCTATTACTAAATTAACTAAAGTAAACCTAGAAAACAAATCAAACGAGAGATCAATGGATGTAAATATTCCAGTTAACAGTTCAGTTATCCCCCAATTCCAATTATGCCTTAATCAATGTCACATCCCTCTCTCAGATTATCATGGAATTATCACCCCTAGTCTAACAACAAGCTCTGTTAAACCGAATCGTCTCTTAAGATTAGTTAAATTAGGATAAGATCACTAATTAACCCTATTCAATTGAATAACCTATAACAAGCTCTCTAAATTTAATTCATCAAATGCATTAATCACCAAGACGATAGGATGAACTAGACTCCAAATACGCAAGCTCGATTCGATAATCTAGGATCATGCTACCCTAGAGATGCACGACCTCTAGTTTACCACTTATGAAAATTAAACCACAACAATTAGGATTCATGATTTAAGATTCTAGCAATTAATTATCAAACACTTAACCTAGGTGATCAGGCTAAATCAAGCATCAATAATTAAAAACACTCTGCACAGATAACATAATCAATTCCAATCAAACATCGAGAATGGGAAACAGGATTAATTAAAACATAAAAGAAATATAGGTTCAAACATCCCTGCTAACCGGAATTGAAAGATTAGCCGAGCATCCTTGAAATTGAATCCAACAAAATAATCGAGAACTCCATCACAATTAATCTAGGAAATAAAGCAATGTTTTTTCTCTCTCTAAACTATTCATTCTCTTTCTCTTCCTAATCTCTACGTAAATCGTCCAAATATGCCCAAGAGAAATTAAAAGGTTATTGTGGCTTTGGGAGCACTCCAAAATCTGTTATCCTAGGCATGTAGGCGAGTTTTAAACCCTAAGGAGATGGGCTTTCTTCATTTTTAGGCCCAAAAACTCGCTCAGGATTTCGCTGGCCCGCGATGGGCTTCACACTGGCAGACTGGGTTGACACTGGGTTTCCCAGTGTATTGGGCGTTTGGGCCCAACTTGACCCAACTTTGTTCCGGCTTTATTTCTCGGCCCACGAACACATCTCTTGGCTCGAAAATACTCCAAAACTCCTGAAATAATCAAGAAAATAATATATGAAGTAATTGAAGGTCGAAAACACATATAGGTATAAAAACGGTGCATTCAATTATCTAGAAGATTATAAAATCACAAATATATCCACAATAAAATGCACTTATTTTCTACCTATCAATTGTGACGTGCAACCATTGTTCGAAGATGTACAAGTTCAAGCATGGAGGAGGCTACGGGACATTCTCCAACCATGTGATGAAAAAACATCTCGACAAGGTGGGGCTCGATCAAGGGCAAATGCAACTCCGAGAATTTACTGGTTCTTCTCAAGGTGGAGGTATGGATGATATAACTTTTAAATTTAGTCAATTAAATACTAGGAGAGGCGTAGTTGAATTCATAGCCGAAAAACATCTTCCATTTAATTTTTCTTGTGATGATTCTTATGAAAAATTCACTAGTAAATATTTACAACTGGCAAGTAGAAATTTTTTTAGAAACACCGTTACTAGGGATATAGAAAAAACCGTAGGAGAATATACATTTAAATTAAATGAAGACTTAAAAAATTTAAAACAAAAAGTTTCTATATGTAGTAATTGTTGGAAGGATCCTTATAAAACTCATAATTATATGAGTATTACTTGTCATTGGATAGATAAGACATGAAATGTTCAAAAACGTTTAATTGTATATATAGATTTTGATGAAATGCATTCGGCACAACACATTGCACAAAAAATGCGACATGTTTTAAATGATTACTGTATTTTAAGAAAAGTATTTTCGATAGGATTTGATAATGCTAGTAATAATACGACGGTTTTACCTTGATTAAATTTTGTCGACCTCCGATTGGAGAATTTTTTTTTCATATTCGTTGTATGTGTCATTGCTTAAATTTATGTGTTTAAGATGAATTAGAATCATTAGATAGATATATTAAACCTATTAAAGATGCAATTTATGAAATTGCTAACTCTACGATATATCATAAAAAATGGGCTAGATTTTGTAAGAGAAATGGTGTTGAAGTTAAAAAATTTATAATCGATGTTAAACATCGTTGGAATTCTACTTTTTATATGCTTCAAGATTCGTATGAATATAGACAAATGTTATGTGAATTTTATTTAAAAAATCCACATGATAGAGTTATTTTATTTGAAAATTCATGGGATGCATGTTTTAATTTAATTCAACTTTTAAAAATATTTGAAGAGGCCATTAGAGAATTAAGTGGTTGTTATTATCCTACTTCTCCTATATCTATAGATAATTGTGTTAAAATTACTCTAATTTTAAATGAATATTCAACATGTAATATTTCAGGTTCAACATGCTTAGTAATGAAAACAAAATGGTTAAAATATTTTCATGAAATACCCGATATTTTTTTATGTGCTAAGTTATTAGATCTTAGGATTAAAGAAGATGGATTAGAAGAATTACTAACAATATATTATAATACATTATTTCCAAATATGGTATTAAATGATTATGATTTATGTGATTATATTCCTAACCCTAGTGAAGTTGTAAGTAGAACTAAGAAAAATTTATACGATTTGTTGATCCCCTGCTCGTCTAAACCGGATCAGAGCCCCGGGTGAGGGAAAACTATGGATCGAACCGAGCTGAAGTGGTACCCGACATGGTCGGACCGACCATAACGACAGATCCGAGCCTAGTGGGTCTGCGGTCTCGGGTACCCAGTTTGGTCGGTGTGGCCAACTATAGCGGGACGATCCGACCAAAATCATCCGACCTTAAGGATTTCGATGAGCGGATAAGGGCTACGAATCCATAAAAAAGGGAACAAATCCTGCATCAAATCGTATCCGATTTAGATAGGATTAAATCTAATTTTACCTTGTTTAGACCATAAATCCTAGGGATTTATATCTTGTTGTTCAAGTTTCATATCTAGGGTCTAGTCTATAAATAGGGCCCTAAACCCACTCGAATGGGTATCGAATTCTGGATCCGAAATCATTGTATTCATTGCAATTAGAGAGCTCTTACTCTCATATTTCAGAATAAAAACGTTCTGTCTGGCCAGAAAAGACCGGCCAGAACCAGCCTAGCAAATTTGCCCGAGTAGGCACCGGGCACAGTCTTTTTTCGTACGTTATTCGGTTTTTCTTATTATTTGCTCGGTTCAGTTCACCCGAGCCGGGCATATTTTTTTTGTGTTTGGCTAAGGTTTTGTGTTCTGCAAAATCTGACGTCAACATTTTGGCGCTAGAAGGAGGGGGCTTGAGAAACAACATATCGCTCAAAAATCTTCCAGCACAACGACCTAAGAGACATGGAGCTCCCGCCTGATCCCCAAGGCCAGAACTTATTGCCTGAAAGTTCTGGCCAACGCCAACAATACGACACCCCCGGAGTCGTAACCAACACTCCTCTGGAAAGGGTGCATTTGGGAATCCCACTACTAACCGAACCCAGAGGGACCGAGATGACCTCTGAAGAAATAAAAGCTATGATGTCTCAACTCAACGACAGGCTGAAGGAGGCAGAGGCCAGGGAGAAGACCAAGTTGTTACACGATCTCGAGGATACCCAATCCTCGGACGAGCCGAGGAACAAAAGGAACGACAAGGGGAAGGGCGCAATGACTGAACAACGGTCGGCAAGAGCGGTGATGAATGAAAGTCGATCAGGGACTCAGATCTGCCCGACCCGATCAGAAGCCCGAACAAAAACTCGTAGCGTATTCGACCGACTTGGTCCTGCCTCGGCTCGTGAGACCAGGAAATCGACGAAGAAACTGGATTTCGAGAACGAGTATCGGCGGGACGAGAAATGAATGCGTAGTGACTACTCGGTAGACGAGGATGAGGAAGAGCACAGGCTCAAACGAAGGCTAGCTGAGATCGAGGCTAAAAAACCAAGGCCCGAACAAGAAAGGAGGCGAAAGAAGGCGTCACCTTTCGTGGATAGGATCTCAGACCAGATCACTCCCACAAAATTCAAAGTACTGCCGATTGGCCTCTACAATGGAGAAACCGATCCAAATTCGCACGTGGATAAATATACTTCATGGATGGAGCTTCAGGGCATATCCGAGGAGCTTATGTGCAAAGCCTTCCCTTTAACACTCGGCGACCGAGCCCAAAGATGGTTCCGATCATTATCAGATTTTTCGGTCAGAGGATGGGAAGAGCTGACTGATCTATTTCTCACCCAGTTCATGGGATCAAAAACAAGGTCTACCCCGAAAGAAAGACTGGTAAATATAAAGCAGGGAAAAGATAAATCTCTGAGATCCTACATGGACAGGTTCAATAAGCTCGTCTTAGAAATAGAGCACATTTCTGATGACGCTGTGCTAATGGCGATCATGGCAGGCCTCCGACCAAAAATGAGGTTTTGGTGGAATGTCCACGAACAAGGCCCCAAGACATATCATGATTTCCTGAGCCGAGCTGAGAGATATATCGGGGCCGAGGAGGCAATCCCAGAAGAAAGACCAAGCCAGGAGAAAGGAGAAGGGAATGAGAGAAGGAAGAATACACCTTTCAAACCCCCGGGCGAGTTTAAGGTCTACCAAAGTGAGGAATTGGATCGGGTCAGACAGATCTTAACAGTAAGTCCTACCCAGATGCTTACCGAACTTCAGGGACAAAATATCCTGCCCGTTCCGAGGCCAATGAAAGCCGATCCCGCTCGATTAAATCAGAACAAGTATTGTCAATACCACAAAGCTCCGGGACATGATACGGACAGATGCAGAGCTCTTCTGATTGAGCTCATGAGGTTGATTGATCGACGTCACCTCAAGGATTACGTCAAAAATCCCGAGCATAGGCTACAACAACTTCCACCACCACCTCAGCAAGGAGCAATCCGAGAGGTCCACACGTTGGTGAACAACAACTATGGCGAGCAGAGATCGTCAAAAAGGATGAGAAGAGAACAAATCAGGGAGGCCAGGAATGGATACCAACGATGTAACCCGCCAAGGACGGAGCCGATCCACGTACCAATAACATTCACCGAGCAGGATTCCGAAGGAAGAGTGCAACCTCACAGCGATGCCTTGGTGGTATCTTTGAATATTGGCCTGACAATGGTCCATAGAGTCTTGGTCGACACAGGAAGTTATGCTAACATTCTCCATCTGAATACATTCAAAAGAATGGGGCTCCGAGAATCCGATCTGCAGTCTTGCTCGGACGCAATCCAAGGGTTCGGAGGCCATATAACACGAACGATAGGGACGTGTGAGCTGAAGGTCGTATTCGGAGCCGGAGAGAAGACTGTTCATACTACAACCGAGTTCAAGATAGTGGATGTGAACTCGGTATACAACGCAATCTGGGGACGGCCTCTTTTGGCTAAGATAAAAGCTGTGATATCAATTCATCATCTGATAATCAAGTTTCCAGTTGGGGACGAGGTATACGTAATCCGAGGCAATCAAACGTCGGCTCGGGAATGTGAATCGGGACTGAAGCCCAGGGAACTCAATGTGATTGAGCAGGGAAATCTTGCCAGCAGCTCGGGACTAGAAAATGGCCCGGAACTCATCGAGCTAGATTCCAAACTTGAGCCGGCGCTCGCCCAACCAGAACAGATAAGCCCGCCCAGTACGCGGGAGGGCAAAACTAAGTCGAGGGTAGCCGACCAGAGATCGGATGAAGAGACAGTTGACCATGATGTTACTTGGGAAACTTTGGATCCCAGGATGGAGAGACCGAAGAAAAGGGCCACATCGATGGAAGAACAGGATGTGGTCCGGCTGGATGAGAGCAAACCCGAGCTGGAGCTCAAAATTGGCAGGAATCTAAAAGAGCCGTTCAGGGGAGAACTCATAGCGTTCCTAGCCAAGAACACTGACGTTTTCGCCTGGTGCCACGAGGACATGGAAGGCATCCGACCAGAAGACGCATGCCATCATCTGAACATCGATCCCACTGCCAGACCGGTAGTACAGAAAAGACGGAGGCTCAGCCCGGACAGGTACGAGGGATTGGAACTAGAAGTACAGAAGCTGCTCGGAAATGGTTTCATACGGGAATACGAGTATGCAGTCTGGGTTGCCAACCCAGTTTTGGTAAAAAAGTCCAATGGAGCATGGAGGCTGTGCGTGGATTTTACCGACCTTAATAAAGCCTGCCCTAAGGACTGTTTTCCCTTACCGAACATCGATCAGCTGGTCGACACGACGGCAGGACACGAAGTAATGAGCTTCATGGATGCCTATTCGGGTTATCATCAAATTCCGATGGCCGAGCACAACCAGCAACACACCACGTTCGTTACGGATCGAGCACAATACTGTTACAAAATGATGCATTTTGGCATGAAGAACGCCGGGACTACCTACCAGAGGCTAGTTAACAAAATGTTTGCATCTCAGATAGGCAAAACCATGGAGGTCTATATAGACGATATGTTGGTAAAATCGAAAAAACTGGAGGATCATGTGGCCGACCTAACAGAGATGTTCGACGTTCTGAGGAAATACAGGATGAAGCTCAATCCGAAGAAGTGCTCGTTCGGAGTCAGCTCGGGAAATTTTTTGGGGTATATGGTCAGCCAACGAGGAATCGAAGCTAACCCCGAGAAGATTGACGCGATAGTAAAGCTGACACCTCCAAGGAGGGTGAATGACGTGCAGAGCTTAACTGGAAGGGTCGCTGCACTGAACAGATTTATATCAAGGTCGACTGACAAGTGTAAACCGTTCTTCAACCTGATCAGGAAGGATGGGAAATTTGAATGGAGCACTGAATGCGAAAAGGCATTGGAAGAACTGAAGAGAGCCCTGATGGAGGCACCAGTGCTAGCGAAACCCGAGGCCGGGGAAAAGTTACAGCTCTACCTGGCAGTATCGTCCTACGCGATCAGTGCAGTCCTGGTACGAGCAGAAAAAACAGCCCAGCAGCCGGTGTATTATGTTAGCCAATCCCTTCACGACGCCGAGCTCAGATATCCAGCCATGGAGAAACTCGCATATGCTCTGGTCGTTTCGGCCAGGAAATTAAGGCCATACTTTTTGGCCCATCAAGTCGAGGTATTAACCAACTTTCCACTAAAGCAGGTCCTCTCCCGACCTGATTCATCAGGATGACTATTGAAATGGTCCGTCGAGCTTGGACAATATGACATCCATTACTCCCCAAGAACGGCAATCAAAGGACAGGCCCTAGCAGATTTCATTGCCGAATTCACTCCTACAATCGTACTTGAGGAAGAAAAAATCGAGAAGCCATGGAAGATGTTCGTGGACGGGTCGTCAACACAAGCAGCAGCCGGAGCAGGAATCGTACTCATCAGCCCCACAAATAAGTATTTCTGCTCGGCCCTAAGGTTCAAATTCCCAGCAACAAATAATGAAGCAGAATATGAGGCCCTGCTAGCCGGATTAGAGATGGCCAAACAGTTCGGAGCTGACAATCTTGAAGTGTTCAGTAATTCACTCCTCGTCGTCAACCAAGTTTCGGGGGAGTACGCCGCGAGGGACGACAAAATGACAATGTACTTGAGGTCGGTGGAACTGGCCTTGACAGACTTCAGAAAGATTCGAGCCGAGCAAATCCCAAGAACTAAGAATACCCAAGCTGACGCCTTAGCTCGGCTCGCAACGAGTGATGGAGCGGAGGACATTGGGTCAGTAAATATCGGGATGATTGAGAGCTCGGTCCTCAACCAAAGGACGATATATGTCACTGAGGACAGCAGCAATTGGATGACCCCGATCATCCAATACCTGGAAGGGGGGAAGGAGCCCGATGATCAGACCGAGGCTCGAAGGTTAAGGATACGGTCTGCTCGCTACACACTGCAAGGAGGAATTCTATATAAAAGGGGTTTTTCCCTACCTTTATTGCGATGCTTAGACGAGCAAGAAGCTGATTACGCCCTCAGAGAGGTGCATGAAGGAATCTGTGGAAATCATTCTGGTGGACAAGCCCTGGCCTTCAAAATAATTAGGCAGGGATACTTCTGGCCGAGCCTTAAAAAGGACGCGATCAATTTCGCAAGGAAATGTGAACGATGTCAGAAATGCGCGCCTCGGACAAAATCCCCGGCGGAAGAGCTAAATTCTGTAATGGCACCCTGGCCATTCGCAAAATGGGGAATTGACCTGATCGGACCCCTACCAACGGGCAAAGGAGGAGTGAAGTTTGCAGTGGTAGCCGTTGATTATTTCACCAAGTGGGCAGAGGCCGAGCCGCTCGCCAAAATAATCGAACCAAAGATCACCGATTTCGTCTGGAAGTCGATCATATGCCGTTTCGGCATTCCACACTCTTTGGTCTCTGACAACGGCCGTCAGTTCGACTCGGTGGGCTTCAATGAATTCTGTAGGAACCTCGGCATCAAAAAGTTACTTTCCACCCCATATCACCCTCAGGGCAATGGCCAGGTGGAAGCAATAGACAAGATCATCAAACATACTTTGAGAGCAAAACTCGAAAATCTGAAGGGATCCTGGGCAGATGAGCTACCGGGAGTCCTCTGGTCTTACAGAACAACGACCAGAACTTCGACAGGCGAAACTCCTTTCTCTTTGGCCTTTGGGTCGGAGGCCGTCATCCCTGTTGAGGTCGGCATCCCGACATGGAGGACTCAGAATTTCGAAGAACAGAATAATGAAGTCGCTATGCTGAGCAGCCTCGACCTTTTGGAAGAAAAAAGGCAGGAGTCCAAGCTCAAGAATTCAATCTACAAACAAAGAAGTGAGAAGTACTACAACTCCAGGGTCCGAGCCAGGAAATTTGACGTCGGAGACCTGGTCATCAAAAAAGTACTCCAGCATACAAAAGAGCTTAATGCCGGGCCACTCGGACCAAATTGGGAAGGGCCGTATCGGATAATCCGAGTGCTGACCAGAGGGGCATACGAGATAGCCGATCTAAACGGAAAGAAGCTGCCCAAGTCGTGGAATGCCGAGCATTTGAAGAAATACTATCAATAGCGTTAGGGATTTTTTCCTTGTAAATTTTACTATTTTTTTACAAGTTGCTCGTTTCAATAAACAAGTAGTTCATTTTTAATTAATGCTGTAAAAATAGGGCTCCGGCCCAATCCGAGCTCTTACGCGGAGCTCGGGTTCTGAATCCGAAATAGGGCTCCGGCCCAATCCGAGCTCTTACGCGGAGCTCGGGTTCTGAATCCGAAATAGGGCTCCGACCCAATCTGAGCTCTTACGCGGAGCTCGGGTTCTGAATCCGAAATAGGGCTCCGGCCCAATCCGAGCTCCTACGCGGAGCTCGGGTTCTGAATTCGAAATAGGGCTCCGGCCCAATCCGAGCTCCTACGCGAAGCTCGGGTTCTGAATCCGAAATAGGGCTCCGGCCTAAAAGCTCGGATCCCGACCAATGGTAAAGGTCTTAAGGAATATATGAAGGTATCTGAATTAGGACAAGATAGAGAATACACAGAAACGCCGAACAAAAACGAAATAGAAACAATCAAAAATCTGTTTCATTTATAAAAAATAACCCGGTTTGGAGGCCGGAACCTCTTTACAAAAGACAGAAAGTCGAAGAACAATATCACGAAAGACCTGAACTAAACAAAATCCGAGCACCAGGATCGGTGCCTCGGACAAAAGGGTTAATGCTTCTGATAAGAGGTGCAATGAGGGATAGAAGCTACTGATCTGTAACCTCGATCACCTCATCGCCACTCGCCTCTACTGGCGCCAGCCCCACCTCCGCACTTGCTGCTGCTCCGCCCGGGCTCCCCGCAGTGCCATCGCCACCACCATCGCCGCTGCCCTCTCCGACCTCCTCGCCGACCTCCGGAGGAGTTGGCATCGACATAAAGTCGATAGGAGGAGCCGGCCTGAGGAGGTGATCAGACCCTGCCGGAAGGTATTCAGGCAGCTCCTCCATCATCCGAAGATGATAAGCCGGAAGAGGCTGTTTCACCAGGAAGGCAGCCAGAGCAGACATCAGCGACCTATCATCCACACCAGCAGCTCGGTTGGTCTGGATGTTGTCTATGAAGGACAAGATGTAAGTCAGAATACTCTCATACTTGTACTCCGCCGACGTCTTGAACTTCTGACAAACAGCCATCTCATTCGGCGGTGCGGCCCGGGCCTCTTGAAGCTCGGCTCGGAGACGAGCCACCTCCACCGTTAGGTCCGACACCCGCTGCCTATCGACTTCGGCAGCCCGGGTCGTCTCTTCGAGCGCCTCCTGGGAAGAGGTCAGCTTGGCGGTCATGGTGGCCTCCTCGTTCTTGGCCTTGGTGAGGTCGGCCCGGACCTTTTGAAGCTCTTCCCGTCGCCGATCATGCCTCTCCCGAGCCGCATGATGGGAGGCTTGGGTCTTCCAGGTAAAAACCGACGCCTGGGTGAGCAGGATGGCAGAGCAGTAGTCAAGGTCGATACCGGACATTTGTCGAGCATAACCTTCCAGCTCCTCGGTCCAGGCCCGAGCGGGAGCCTCCATCGCATCCGTCACTCCATCGGGGAGGTTAGACTCGTCGGTGGGAGAGCGAGCCCGACTATAGCTGATTTGGAAGGGTGGCCTCTTGCCCAACCATTCCACGGTCTCCGTCACCCGCTGAGGATCCCAGCCGGTGACGCTCACAGACCCGGCCAAACGTGAATCCTGGCCGGCAGCAGGTTGCGGCTGATTGGTCGATCGGCCAACCCCTGAGGGTCCTCCCTCCTCGACGCGAGCCCTTTTGCTCGCCCCCTGTTCGGAGCTCGGCGGTCGCCTGGACGGAGCATCCCGGGGCTGCGCTGAACGGTTGAAGCCGCGTCCTCGAGAGGAAGCCTGAGCCCCCCGAGCAGGGGCTGAAGCGCGCTGCGAGCGTTGTCGGAGACGTTCGGCAGGATCCATCCTTAAGACGATGCCCTGGCTGGGAAGGGATACTGGATAAATAAAATAACCCGATTAGTTACAAGGTGTATGAAAATCAACATTATATAACCCGATCAGAGCAAATGTGCAAGAACCTTGTACTGGACTGGGGGAGACGCGGAACGGTGAAATCAAGCCGGATGCTAGGAGATTCTCCTCGGCTAACAACACCTTGTAGTGCCTCTGGTCAGCAGGAGAGAAGTCGCGCAGATAACGAATCTTCTGCGAGAAAAAGTCGCTGATCACCAGGTTCCTGGGCGGAGTCTCTGCAGAACAAAGAAAAGTTAAAAGATTAGAAGGGACGTCAGCAGACCAGATTAAAGGAACGATAAATACCCTGAGCATCGCCAAATTGGGTAGGGCACCTAGCCCGAGCAGCTTCGTCCGCCCATGCCCCGCCGACCCAGAACCACTTGCCGCGCCAATCCTTGATCGACGAAGGCAGGCATCGCACTAAAACTGGTCGGTATTTCCGGACCGACGCATAGTAGAAGTGGTTCTTCAGACCAGGCGTCAGCTTCAGCCTGTACATCCACGCCACTTCATGCGGGCTCGGCACTCCGAGGCCGAAATGCCAGAACATCACCACCAGACCGATGAGTGATGACCAGCCGTTTGGATGAAGTTGACCTGGTGCGATCCCCCAATGCCCGAGGTATCCAGCGAGTGTTGGAGCAAGGGGGAAGCGAAGTCCGGCCTCGAGAGCTCGGACGCTGACAGCGACTTGCCCGGCTGGCGGCTGGTCCATCCGATCCATGGGGTGAGGAAGGGTCATTGACACGTTCTCCGGAATTGAGAAAAGTACGCGCCATTTGAGCAGCTCAGCAGGGGTGATGTATGCCGGACAGTCAAAGGCCTCAGAGTCCCGGCTGGAGGCGATTTGCCGAACGGGAGGCCCTGGCATTGTACTTCGTATCGGGACTCCTTCAGGGATCACAGATTCGCCACGCCCCGATGTACTGACCTCGCCGGAACCACGAACTGACTGGTTCGGGTCGTCGCGCTCGGCAGAAGGAACATTAACCAACTGGCCGGCAGGGGCTTCATCTGGGTCGGATGAAGAGCAGTCGGACGAGCTTGACGTCCACGAGTACGATGGCTCGGAGCCAGGGTTGGCCCCCTGGTCGTAATCCTGAACCGATTGGCCTGAACTTGAAGACATAATTTAGAAGACAATAAATATGTACCTTACAGAATTGGGGAGTACGGGAATCTCTGCACGGTAATTTAAGATCAGTAAGTTCTGGTCGGATTGTCGAGAGAAAATAGCAAGGATTCGGAGTTCGCTGAAAATGGAAGTGGATAAATGACTTGTTATTTCCCCTATTTATAGAAGACCACCTCGACTCTTCAACTTTCAGGCGTGCAGATGCCGACACGTGTCCTCGTTTGACGGGAGAGATGAGTGCGTCGACAGATCATTAAGTTGGACGAGCAGTTTATCTGGAGATGTCGGATCCTGATCAGAGTGAGCCTCTCACCACGACCCGAGGGGCTAGTGTTGATCCCCTACTCGTCTAAACCGGATCAGAGCCCCGGGTGAGGGAAAACTATGGATCGAACCGAGCTGAAGTGGTACCCGACATGGTCGGACCGACCATAACGACAGATCCGAGCCCAGTGGGTCTGCGGTCTCGGGTACCCAGTTTGGTCGGTGTGGCCAACTATAGCGGGACGATCCGACCAAAATCATCCGACCTTAAGGATCTCGATGAGCGGATAAGGGCTACGAATCCATAAAAAATGGAACAAATCCTGCATCAAATCGTATCCGATTTAGATAGGATTAAATCTAATTTTACCTTGTTTAGACCATAAATCCTAGGGATTTATATCTTGTTGTTCAAGTTTCATATCTAGGGTCTAGTCTATAAATAGGGCCCTAAACCCACTCGAATGGGTATCGAATTTTGGATCCGAAATCATTGTATTCATTGCAATTAGAAAGCTCTTACTCTCATATTTCAGAATAAAAACGTTCTGTCCGGCCAGAACCAGCCTAGCAAATTTGCCCGAGTAGGCACCGGGCACAGTCTTTTTTCGTACGTTATTCGGTTTTTCTTATTATTTGCTCGGTTCAGTTCACCCGAGCCGGGCATACTTTTTTTGTGTTTGGCTAAGGTTTTGTGTTCTGCAAAATCTGACGTCAACACGATTTGTTTAAAGAATATAAATAATTGTTAGGTGATTATAGTAATGATATAAGTGATCAAAATGTAGGAGGTAGTGGTCAATATTCAACACAATCATCTAGTTTTCAACCGGCTCCGGCACTTAGTAAATTTTACAATTTTTATAACACAAAAATGACCTAGAGGTGGTAACCCTTGTCAAGAATTAGATACTTATTTAGGTGACACATTTGAACAAACTGTATTTGAAAATCCTATGAATTTATTGAAGTGGTGGTCAAGAAGGACCACCACTTATCCTATACTAACCACTATTACTAAAGAAGTTTTTGCAAGTTCCTCCTCAACCGTTGCGGTCGAACATGCTTTCTCCAAAGGAGGACATATGTTGAATCCAAGAAGATCGAAGTTGACGAAAGAGAACGTACAAAACATTACTCTCCTTGAAGATTGGGTGAGAGCAAACAACCGTCAACAAGATCTTGATCTCTCGAACTTAGACTCCGATGGAGATGACACCTACGCATACGATTCAAATACATCCTTCTCCGCCGTAACCAATGAATGAAGGTAAGTTTCGGTGAGTTAGAGAACTATATACGTGAGCTTTGATTCCTTCGTTTTGACAAGGATACATAGACAATTTCATTCTAAGTTTGGAAGTCACACTTTCAATCTTAGAATGAACTCAAGCTCTTTCAATTTTTTTTCCTCTTCTTCAATTTATTTTATACAAAAGATGAAAAATTGTAATATTTTAAATTCAAGTCTTCGATATTGTAGTATGATTCAATGAATCATGATTGTAATATATTGAGTTGTAATATATGATTTTGAACATATATTGTACTTGTATTTCTAAATTTCTAATGTCTTATTGTAACTTTTTAATTGATTGTATTTTATTAATTTTCACTCATTTTTCTTTGTTAAAAGTCTTCGAAACTGTATATAAAAATTTAAAGACTAAAATTATGAAATATTACACATTTCATGCCAAAAAAAAACCGCAAACCGAAACCGAACCCCCCACAGTTCGGTTCCGATTCGAGGTTCGGCGGTTCGGACGAAACTAGGAATCGGCTGTTCCCGAACCGTGAACACATCTACTCTCTCATTTAATTTTCTTCATTTGAGCTTTGATATTGTTTTCATGTTTCTCGGTGTAATTTATATTTTGTAATTCTCGAAGTATAAATGAAAGTTTATTTTTTGTAAAACAAAAAATTAATACTAGATAATTTTGTAGACTTTTAATAAGCTTTTAATAGACTTTAGACCAAGTTTATCCACAAAACAGGTCACACTCGGGCAAAAAAAAAGAAAAAAAGTCTTTCACATACAATAGGCCAAATTTAGACTTAATATTTACACTTCAGGTTTAGACCGATCAACAAAAAAACTCAACTTAACATGGCCTATTCCCAACCTAGCCTATTCCCACCCTAGACTCCCCCTAGGAAAATTCTCCCACAAAAAATGATGAAATAAATCTCCACCGTTCAAAGGTGAACAAGTAATTAATCTGAAGCATAAAGTCAAAATATGAATCAAGAAAACAAGAAAAATCATAAGATTTAACTACAGAAACCTTGATCATGTCATACTATGTGCGCTCTCTCTCTCTCCTCTGAATACAATACTTAGTACTTACAAAATCACCATTTTCAGACAACCATTGTTCTTACCGTCTCATCCCTATATCAACCACTTCACCCCTCTCTAATCACTTCTCCAAACTTGAAACCAGAATACATCCCTACAACAACCTCCGCCGCCGCCGCAAGAAATGGCTTCTCTCTCCCATCGGCTCTCTCGAGACACCCGCAACCATTCCTCCGCCGGTCACCTGATATACGCCCCATTCTACTCCAAGAACGCCGCCCCCACCGCCACCTTCATCGACTGTTACAACCCCTGCGCCAATTCTTGGCATCGGGCCACTTCGATCCCGGGATTCTCCGACAGCCTCGTGTTGAAGGACTTTGCCATGGTGGCTTTAAGCCACCATATCTACGTCATCGGCGGCCGCCTCTGCCCTGCGTCGGAGGATCAAGATTCCGGCGGAGATGATCAAGAAAGTGTTGTCGCCTGTGTTCGCAGATACGACGTTAGAAGTGATAGTTGGGAAACGTGCGCAGCCATGTCTAAGCCCAGATTCAACTTCGCTTGCACTGTGAATAACGACAAAATATATGTCGCCGGAGGACAGAGCACGTCGGGGCGGGCCGAGGGGATTTCTTCCACGGAGGTGTATGATCCAGTTCTTAATCAATGGAGATCTCTTGCTAATCTGAGGACGATGAGGTATCCTTCTATTTGAATTACTTCTAGTTTTATATATTAACAATGAGTTATGAGTGAATTAAATCTTTTTTTTTTAAAAGACTCCTCACACTCATTACCCTCTCTCAACCCAACCTAAAATAAAATATTAATTTCTCTCTCATCCACGTATTCAACCTACAACTCAAATTAACTTTATCTTTTTTTACCCACATCCACAACCCAACTCAATCCAACCTAAAATAATAATAATTATTTTATTATATATTAATTACATATATTTTATAATCAATATTTATTATATTTAAAATGTATAAAAAATACATTAAATAATTTAATATTCTAAATCTATAATTATAATACGAAAAATAATTTAAAACACATTTAGAATAAGATACAATAACGAAATTACAATTACAAGAGTTGAAAGACGAAATTGAAAAAGAAATAAATCAAACTACAAGTAGATGCATGAAATAAATCCAACGACCTTTTAGAGAGTCCACATTTCTTTCGTTTATCTCCTCCGGATTTTCATCTCGATGATTTGTGTACATTTTATGTACTCGTGCCCACATGGAGATAAACTTTTGATTTTTGTCACATTTGTTATCTTCACTAACAAAACACCAAGACGACATTAAAGCTACATCTTCTTTCACTGTCCAACCTACACTTTTTACCCCTTTTGATTTGTGTTTCGTTGTTGAACATTTTGGAACAAATTTCGGGAAATATTTTGTGGTGGTTGAACATGCTCAGAGGTAGGATCTTGATTTAGATTCGGAGAAAATTGAGAGTTTTGGTAATAACTTGGATAATCTTTTGAGAGAGGAAAAGATTGAGAGTTAAGAATTGATTGAAAGCTTGGATAATTTTGAGAGTTTGAATAATTTTGGAAGTTTGAAAAATAATTAGGATGGTTTGGATCCACGATTGAAATTGAGAGATGAATGATAAAAAATAGAGGAGAAAATAGAGAATTTCAGATGATGTTCCAAAATATGTCAATATTGGTGTCTATTTATAGAGAATTAAAAAATACGAATTTTGATATATATATATATATATTTTAAATACATATTATCCACAATATTTACAATATATATTTTATCCATATAAAATCTAATTGAACAAATTAAAAATTGACATGTGTCAAATTTTAATTGCATGCCCCAAATTGCCATATTTGGTTGATAGAGTTGATATTTCAACCAAAATTGCAATCAGTTGTCACCGTGACATTAATTTCCATTTTTTTTTTTGGTCTTTTTTCTCATTTGGGTTGGCAACCTTTCGCGATGTGGGTAGTCTTATAGAAAAACTTCATGGTTATATAGACAAACTAGCATAGGGCTACACGGGAATAAAAAAAAACTAAATTAAATTTAATAAAATTAAAACAAAATAAATATTATTTATATAAGAAAAAGTATAAATAAAACATATATTAACAAAAATTATTTAATTTCATTTATAATAAGTGAATAATCATTCTTAATCAACTCACCTTTATTTTAATTTTTTATATTTTCTTTTAAAAATGAAATTAAACAAGATATTTATAAATGATTTCTATATTTGAATCTACTAAGTGTTATTCTAAGAAATTTAATAAAAAATTATATATATTATTTACTAATGTCTATTATCAACATAATTAAATCAATATTATTAAATAGCCACGTTAATTAACTTTAAAATTTTAGTTAGTATAAATTTAATTTGTGAAATTAATAAAATTTATTTAAAAGAAAAGGAAAAAAGAACAATTAATGAGAGAATTTAATGCACAAACATTGTATGAATGTCATGTGACACTTTTGGTCATACTTTTATATATATAAAGATTTCTTGCGATCATATTATTAATAGCCCACTTTGGAAAGAAACATTATTTTTTCACTAAGAGTTTGTAACTTTTTTTTTAGTCAAGAAAATATTTTTTAGGATTATTTTATCTTTAATGAAATTAGCCCCGTACCATCTTGTACCATCATGTTTCACCTCATACCATCATATTACACCATCATACCATAATTAATATAGTTCGTACCATAACTAATATAATCTGTACCGCCATATTATACATTTGTATTATTATTAATGTAGGTCAGACCACCATATAACACCCATGTACCATCATTCATGTAGTTTGCATCATCATATTACACCTTAAATATTAGAAGGGTATAGTTGAGTAAAAACCATTTCTCTTAGCTAAACAAGAACAAAATTTAATAACTTGACAAAACAGATTGTTTATAAGTAAATATGGTTACAAATTTCTTTTAGACATCTTTATACATCTTCTTTATTCGTACCAACTGTACTAAATCGTATCATGAAAATTCAGGATACACCATTGATATCAGGTTGTATTATCAAAATCTGAAATCAAGTTGCCCTAATATAATTCATATTTGATAAATTAAATATATTGATATCGCTTCCACGTTAAATTATTGATTCACAATATATTGAACTAGAAATGCATTTGATCATATGATGTTGATTTTCAATAGGTACAACTGTGTTGGGGTGACATGGAAAGGGAGGGTACACGTGGTTGGCGGCTTCATTAGCGGTCGTCCGTACGTGGATGTGGTGGCGCGTAGCTCTGCAGAAGTGTACGACGAAAAACGAGATATATGGGTGTTTGTATTTCGAATGTGGGATCTCGATATACCTCCGAACCAAATCGTGGCGGTGAATGACAAGCTTTTTAGCTCCGGCGACTGTCTAAAGCCGTGGAAAGGCCATATTGAGATGTACGATGAGAAGGAAACTATCTGGAATATGGTCCATGGCTCACATTTCCACTCTCTCTCTCATGCTTCCATGGCCACAACAAGGTTGTATCTTACCATGGCTCCGATAGGGAATCAGTTGTACTTCCTATCGGGTTATAGGATGCCGGGGGAGGATTTGCACTTGAGATCGGAGGTGCACGTTTTCGATACGGCGGTCAACGGTGAAGGGTGGCAGAGCTTTGAACCGGTAGAACAAGAAGGAGAGAAAGAGCTTTGTGGCCACTGTTGCGTCTTGAAGCAAGAAATTTGATTCTTCAAGTCTTTATGGAATCCTCTGTCTCACTATTGCGTGTTCTACATGTGATCACCACCAAAATACATAATTTTGAGTGAGTCAGATAATTCAAATTGTTACAAGGTCTCCATGTTATAAAAACTCTAACTTAGATTACCAAAAAAATAGAGAGGTTAAAGTTAAATAATGGATTAATACATATCAAGAGAGGTGTATTTATGGAATTAAAAAGAAGATAAAATACTAAACATGATTTAGGGATTATGAACTTGTGTGTGAATGATCAAGGTAACAAGTCAAAAAAATAAATAAGATAGATATAAATCAAATGTTTTCATATATAATAATCAAAATAGTAGAAGGAACAAAGAAAAGAATTGGGTGGGGGGAGTGTTAAATACTACTAACAAAACTATTATCACATTTAAATATTTTAGAAATTTGTAACTCTTCGTGTTTTTGTTTATTAATTTTGTAAAATGTTTGCGCTGTACTTTTAATTAATGAAACTATTTTAATCACTTTATTAAATGAGTTCATGTGCTTATCGTTATCAACATCTCAATCAAAATTTCTGTTACAAATGATATTTTATTTTCTATTGCAACACAATTATATCTTAAGATGCGTTGATAATTTCAAAATATCAAAAGAAAAAAAAAAGAAAAAAAAAAAGAGAAGTCTTCTATATAGAGAAAATATATAAAAGATCTAACAAGGATATCGATGGAAAGTAAATATATAAAGCAAAGAGAAATCTTTCTAAAGTAATTCCGAATCCGTTTTTCACTCGCCTTATAACGTGACATAATTTTTAATGAAAAACTAATGGTGATTTGAATTAATAAGTGGATTTTTTTTTTAATAAATAAGTGGAAAATTTTAAAAAATATAATTACTAAAATATCGCACAATAATACAATTAAATCATGAATGCAAAATGCAAATAAACAAAGAAAATAAATAAATTCAGTATATTTTTACGCATGGTTTGAAGGATTATCCTCTTCTCTCTCCTCAGTCTCTCTCTCCTCTCTCATTCTCTCGGTTGCAATGGCGAATGTGCTGGAAACTTTTTCTGTTGTTAATTCATCGTTTTCCATACTTTCCGGTCACCGCCGGCCGCGAATCGTCTGCGAGGCTGTTCCACAGATAGCTCCTAAAAAAGGTTACCCTTTACCTTTCCCTCTTTTAATTTAGTCGCTCAACATTGTTGAAGCTTTACATGGTTTTACAGCGGTTTCTTTTACTAAATGAAGACGAAAATTTCCGTAAAAATTATGATTTGGTGATTTCAGGTGGTCATTATACTGATGATACCTTCTCATCTGAAAAATAGCTTAGTTAATCGACATTTTAAACATCATTTCATGTTCCATTTGATGTGATGTGAGATTATGATTTTGTCTATGTAACTGGAAATCTGGATTCGTGAATTCAATTTTAGTATGCAATTTATAATTGAGTTCTAACTCGTATGATTTTCGATTGCAATGGGCAAAATGCGTGCTTCTAAGTGTTAATTATGGTGGTTGCTTGCTCATGCAATTTGGTGGTGCAGATGGTGGCGGAGCCACGGGCAGGAGTTTTGGGAGGCTTAAAGTGCAGAGGGTAAAACATCTCGTTAAAGAAAGTTACAGGAGAAAGAATCCAGGTAATGACCTTGAAGATGACCATCAGAAAGCAGAAGGTTCTCCATTTGGTGTGCAAGTTGAATCATATGATGAGTCCGATCAATTGGATGAACAGAAGGATATTAATGTTCGGAAAGATGCTTCAAAGTCATTCCGTGTTAAATCCACTGAACGAGTTGTTTCTTCATCCTCAAAAGCATGGGGTAATGTGGAGTCAGTTGACGGCTATAGACCTATGACAGATAATGTCTTAAAGAAAGGGCGGAAGTTAAAAGAAGACAGTAGTTTTTTTAGCAGAAAGTCCTTCAAGGAGTTGGGTTGTAGTGACTACATTATTGAGTCTTTAAGGAACTTGCAGTATGTACGCCCTTCAAATATTCAGGTAAGTTAAATGCTACACTTCCAATGTCTAATATGCACCACTGTGACATCCATATTGAGCTCTCATTCAGAATTGCATTTAAGAAGTTAGTTCCTCAGTTTCTTGTATTATCTCAAGTATGTCATGGTTTTATCTGCTTGGGCCGTTACTATTTAATAATTCATAATATGTGATTAAAAGTTGCTTTACACTCATTCTCTTCATAATGTTGTAATTTCATTTAATTTGTAATAAAACCGGTCATGGTGATAATGTATTATGGACAAATGCGATGTACATGTTCATTTTCTTAAGTAAAATGTTGGAAAACTGTGTTTTTATTTTCCCAAATATCTCTACGTCTTTACTCTATGAGGTAATGGTATTGCAGGCTATGGCATTTGCACCAGTTATAGATGGCAAGAGTTGTATAATAGCTGACCAGAGTGGATCTGGTAAAACACTAGCATATCTGATACCACTAATACAACGTCTTAGACAAGAGGAAATCAAAGGACATAGCAAACCAACGTCACAAAATCCTCGAGCTGTAATACTGGTCCCTACTGCTGAGCTGGCTTCTCAGGTCTGGTTTTATATTAATGGTATAAGAAATGTGGTACTATTTTTTTGTCTGTCTTATGTTGTTTCTTGATTGTGACAACTGCAGAACATGTGTTTCTATGCATGGTATGCGGCATATTTCTTTCCTTGATGCCACAATCTGCTAGCATGCATATTTCTTTCCTTGATGCTGCAATCTGCTACTCCTTTGAGATGTATCCAGTAATATTAGCAAGAAATCTTAACCTTTTAAATAGATCTGATGATTATGACATTTTAGTTTCGCAGTTTGCTTCTTTATTCTTGGATGAGTTTGTATATGAATGTTCTTCAAAAGGATTAGAGTTTCCAAGAACAGTTTGGCAAATTTTATTGGTTTTATTTTTGACAGTTCTAATACTTTACATATTTTAGCTAGTAAGCAAGTTCATTAAAGTGGATGTATTTGCAAAATCTGATATGCCTATTTATTTCACCAATATTCCATCTAATGTTATAGTCCTTGCTTTGCTTCTAAATCATTATATAGCTCATTCTCTGCATTTTGATCCTGTCTCTGAATGTTTTATTGCATTTTCTTACACATTTAAGAAACACTTTCAGGTTTTGGGTGTTTGTCGTTCACTCTCAAAAGTTGGTGTCCCTTTCCGATCTATGGTTGCCACTGGTGGTTTTCGGCAGAAAACTCAGTTGGATAATCTTAAACAGGGAATAGATGTTTTAATTGCTACTCCAGGTCGATTCACGTTTTTAGTTAAGGAGGGCTTCCTGCAGTTAACAGATATTAAAAGGTTCAGGTCTTCTACTTTTTTTATTAAATCAGCTTTCATTGATTGTGAATGTTACGCGCATTTGAGTGTGAGTTAGTTTAGTGGGAATTTTGTTGTCCCTTGAATCCAACTTAGTTACTCAAATGGTCTTTACTCTTATGAATTTGCTCATGTTGAAAGTAAAATCTCAAAAGAGAAAAAAGAAGGTAGGATTTCTATGCCTAGAACTTACCATGATACTCAACTAATGAATAATCAGACTGAGATTCATAACAGTGAAGATGTAATATAGTAATGAAAGGAAAAGGACAGTACTCAACTTGTGTATACCAACACATCCAAAGACTTCTTAGCACCTACAACTCAGAAGAATGGTCAATATTTATGAATCTTCAGTGATGGTAGTCAGTATTGGGAATGGGCATCAATGGTGATGATGACTCTTGAATTACCCAATGATATGTCACCTTGTGATTATAAACATTATGAATTTGGGTCCCGATGGGACTCAAGCATTATTAAACTATCATCTTACTCTTATTTTTCACCCTTGTGTTCCACTTATTCATCATTTATTGTTCAACTTTAATGCTTCAGTGCCATACTGGATGAGGTAGATATACTCTACAATGATGAAGATTTTGAGATTGCGTTACAAAGTTTGGTCAACTCAGCACCAGTCACTGCCCAATATCTGTTTGTAACTGCCACTTTGCCAGTTGAGATATACAATAAACTAGTTGAAGTTTTCCCTGATTGTGAGGTTATAATGGGCCTGGGTGTGCACCGGACAAGCCCCAGACTGGAGGAGGTATCTAAATAATTATATTTCCTTTACACCGTAATATGGTAAACATCAATTTCGTATAAAAAGTGAATACTGTGATTTTAAGATGTGACCTACTATGCATAGTAGGTTTCACCTGTTTGTGGGGATGCATGAATATATTTCACTACTTCCTGATTAGATTTAGTGTCTAGTTCCTCGTAGACTGCAGTGGAGATGAAAGCACTGAGAGAACTCCTGATACGGCTTTCCACAACAAGAAAAATGCTCTCCTGAAAGTTGTTGAAGAAAATCCAGTGGCCAAGACAATTGTATTCTGCAACAAGGTAGTCTCAAGCAACTGTTTGACTACCTATGATACAGTATTTCTCTTGATTTATATTCCAACAAAGTTGTTTCTTTGCCATATCCAGATTGAAACATGCAGAAAGGTTGAAAATGCATTAAGACGCTTTGATCGAAAAGGAATCCGTACAAGAGTTCTACCCTTCCATGCTGCTTTAGAACAACAATTAAGGCTTGCAAATATGAAAGAGTTTCGTAGCTCTCTGCAGGAGAACATCTCCATGTTCTTGGTTTGCACAGATAGGTATGATAATCTTTCTTTCTTCCTTCTGATTAACCCCTAACATTACCAAACTTTCATTGTATGTAGCTGTTCATTCAATTTGTAGGCACTTAAGCTGTTGTAGCTCAATCTGTTTTGATGAAATATTAGAATTAGAAGATATGATACCTTCTGCCATATTTGCAGAGCATCCCGAGGAATTGACTTTGCAGGTGTGGATCATGTAGTGCTCTTTGATTTTCCTCGGGATCCAAGTGAATACGTACGTCGTGTTGGAAGAACTGCCCGAGGTGCTAAAGGTATGGGGAAAGCTTTTGTTTTTGCAGTTGGAAAGCAAGTTTCTCTTGCAAGGAGGATTATTCAAAGAAATGAAAAGGGTCATCCTTTGCATGATGTGCCAACTGCTTACGAGGTGATGAGGTAGACCAACTTTGTGGAGACAGAAAATAACCTGTAAGTTTGATTACCTATTTTGAAGGAATTCGGTTGCATTTCTATCCTGCAAACTCTTGGTTTGCATATTTTTTTCTTGATGGGGTTTGTGTCGTGGTCCCTAGGTTTTCTTACAAAATGAAACAATATTCATCTGGATTGCATGTAACAATTAGACTTTGGTTATGTACTTTCATTTCCAGATACTCAAATCCTATCCATTAAAGAATTCCATTCCACCTCCATCACCACATCCCCTCGCTCTCATACTCAACAAAAATGCAAATAACTGATTCATGTGTCAATGTATTGTAATAGCACATTTGACACAGTGGAGTTGGGTATAATCATTTTTCAAGTACTAGAACACAATGAAACAGATCCTGGGTTGCCTGAAAATTTTGTATCTTAATGCTTTAATTCAGTATATAATTTTAGATTGTTAGTTTATGGAAACAAAACAAACCTACAATTCTCCTTGTTCAACAAAAAGTCATAAACTTGTATTTGTAGCAGTAGCTTTGGGATGACAAATCACAAACAATACCGCATCGAGCAGGTTACAAGAGGAGCATCTGCATCAGATTACATATTATTGTTGGTGCAGTTGTCTTGAGTATTTAAATGGCTGTTTCTCCATTGTGGCCGTTTCGAGAGGTTTCTCCAGAAAATGTGCAGTAGTGGCTTGGGATCTGCTGATTTATATATAATTTAAAAGCATGCACTCCCACTGCCCTTCCTTTCTGTGCAGGTATGTGTGTTTTAGAGGGATGCATATTTGCATGTATTTTCTTTCTTTCATCTCTTTCATTCAACTTCTTCATATTTGCAGCTCTCATACTATATAAATCAGGAGATGCCTATACCAACTTCTGAAGGTGAAATCTGAAATTCACTCAACATGGTGCCCAACAGAATGAGAAACGAGGGTTATAACACTTGTCGATTCAAGATCCTTTTGGTTCGACTGTTTTGAAGCTTCGTATCTGTTGTTGACCTTAGATGGTGTCGATTTGCCAACTCAGAGATCTCATTTTTTCTTTGTGAACTTGCGTGTATAGCTTGCTTGAGTTAAACCATTGTATCTCAATCTTGTCTGGGTTATTTCCATACTGAATGAATATTAGCTAAAGATAGAACCAGGCCTTCACTTTCATTTTTGGATATAATTTTGATTGTCAAGGATATTTCAACAAATTCGTATCAAGGATTTTCATTACCACAATGCTCAAAGTTGTATCAATAGTCGACCAAATTTCGAAACTTTACTCGTTTCTTAACACTACGCATCCTATCATATCCTATAGCGATCTTACTATGCATCAATTTCATAGCCAAATCAGCTTTACCTGCCTTCCGCAAGGCATTGATCATGATGGTACGAACTTTCCCTGGAATTTCTCGTCCACGATCGATAACCCCATCGGCCAACTTGCAAGCCTCGACTATACGCCCAGCTTTGCACAAAACATTTATCATATCCTCAAAGGCTGTATCTAAGACAACCCCCATCGGTGCCAACTCATCCAAGATCTTACAAGCTCTCGCAACCTTGCCTGAAAGACAAAGCCCCGTTGAAAGTGTCCTAAAAGAAGCAGCAGTAGGTGTGATCCCTTTATCGATCATCAAATCCCACAATCTCAATGCCTCTTCATTACGGTGGTGTTTAAACAGTCCATTCATCAGTATAGTGAATGTGTACACAGTCTGATCACAACCTTCATCTTCCATTTTCTTGAAAAGTGCCAATGCTTCATCAACCTTCCCATGTTTAGCTAATGCATCGATAAGTACATTAAAGCAATATGAGTCTTGAGGGCACCCCTTCTCAGCCATATCTTTGAAAATTTTCTCAGCCTCGTCTACTCTCCCTGCCTTTCCAAGGCCATCTATGAGGCTCGAATATAACACAGCATTGATGGATACATTATTGCGATTACAATATTCAAACCACTGCATTGCCTCATCAACTCTCCCACTCTTGCACAAACTATTCACGATCACCCCATATGTAACTTCATCCGCTACAAAACCTTCACTCTGCATCCTCTGAAACAGCCCCATCGCCATGTCCAAGTTCCCAATCTTTGCATACACATCAATCAAAGCCGTGTAAATCGCCACATTGGCCTTACAACCCTTCCCAACCATATTTTCAAACACAACGTATCCTTCCATCGACTTTCCTTCCTTGCAAAGACCACCAATCACTAGACTATATGCATGTGAAGGAACTTCCACTCCTTTATCCTGCATCTCATTATAAAGCCTCAAACAATAATCATAATCCTCATCCGAATAACAAGCTTGCATTAGAGTCAAGAAAGTGATCTTATCAGGCAACACATTCTTCCCCTCCATCTCATGAAACCTCTCGATTGCCTTCTTAACCTTCCCCGATTTGCAATACCCTTTGATCATCGTATTATACGTGACAACATCCGGCTTAACTTTCCCATTCTCCATCACCTCAAAAACGCGCTCAGCCGATTCGATATACGTACAGCTCACAAGACCATTCATCAAGAAGTTGTATGTATACAATGTAGGCTCAACACTATTATCCTTCATTCTTCTCCATACCCACAACAACTCCTCAACCATCCCTCCATTACCAAAGCTCTTAATCAAAGAATTAGCCGAGGTTTCATTCATAAAAAAACCCTTACTCTTAAACTTATCAAATACCAACTTAACCCTATCAAAATCACCCTCCAAACACAGAATCTCAATCATCAAAACATAGCATTCAAGATTGTGAGCGTACCCTTTCTGCTTGCCAGCCCATTTAAAGAATCCGTACGAGGTTTCCGCTCTGTCAGGGAATTGGTCGGAATTGTTGAGAATGTAGGAAACGAAGCTGGGGGGAAGTCTGATTAAATACTTTTCGCAGAATACGGTTAATTCAAGTTCGACGGAGGTATCGAAGTTGTTGTTTTGTAAGAAATTGAGAATTTTGGGAACCCAGGGGGAAAGTTCGCGGTCGGATTTTGAGTCGGCGGCGATGACGTCGGAGAGATTGGTGAAGGGTTGTATCCATTCCGGCGGCGGGAGCGGAGTGAATGAAGAGGTCCATTTGATAGATGGTGAAGAAAGTGGATTAGGGATTTGAATAGAGGATTTGGGGGTTTTGAGGAGCGCGGTTATGGCGGTTGAGAAGGATTTTGAGAGGGCTTTTCTCATCTGCACCGCCATTGCTGACAGTTTCAACCTATGTTAATCGAGTCTCTGAATATAAGTATATAACGGCTTATTTGATATTTTTACTCCTATTTTTTTCTTAAAAAATTGGAGCGTAATGAGATGTGAATACAGTAATATTTAAGTTAAAACTAAACTAAATTATTTAATCTTAAAAAAAAAAAAAAAAAAAAAGAATTTGTTTGCTATGGAATGGAATGAGCTTATTGGGAAAAGGAAGTATTAATAACTGAATATAAATAAATAAAAATTTGTTGTAATTAATTTCAACAAGGTCCCATGGTCTAGTGGTCAGGACATTAGACTCTGAATCTAGTAACCCGAGTTCAAATCTCGGTGGGACCTAATATATTTTTTTCTCTTTTAAATCCTTTTGTATTATTAGTGTCCTTTTGTTTATTTCTTATCATTTTCGTTAATATAATGATTACTTGAAAATTTGGGATCGTAGAAAATATAACAACCAATATGTGCAAGAATATGGCTAAACATATGCGACTTGTGTATATAAGCATATATAAATGGCATTAGAATTGAACAAATATTCAGGCTTAATTATACTGCGAACACCTACAAGATTGCGTTTCTATATACATAATCGTATATATACGGATGAGTGTACAAAGCATCATTCGTTATACTACAACTAGATACATCGAAGATCAATAAACGAGAGGAATTCTACGAGCTTTCCTGACCGTACGATGATACCTTGGAATGAAGCATCAAACTCCTTTGCAGAATCAAGAACTTGTACAAAGGTATTGAATTTGCTCGAGTATAGAAATATTTGAACTGTATGTGGAGATGTATATATGTATATACCTACATATATACCCAGACTAAGCCAAAGTCGTGAGGCATCGTTTCTTCTAGTAGTTTACCTAGTTACTCCTGCTAAGGAACCAAGATCACATAAGCTTTGTCATTTTATAGTATTTCTACAACTAATCCTAAAAATCTAGAAAGTTATTCAAACATATATGATGCCTAGTAATAATATGAAAAGGGCATGATCATTGTAAAAGGAAAACATTGTCTTTCAATCGGAATTTACCTTAGGAGACTCGTTTGATGAAGATTCAGTATCAGCTTCGGTTGTCTCAGCTATCCGCACTTCTGATTTCTCGTTTGAGTAACTGAAAAATAAACCCGAAATATGAACAGTTGGTGAGTTAACATTAGTAGCAAGGTATGAAAACAAAAGTACAATGTTTATGTTATCTACGTTGATAGTATGGTGACCCATATTAGCTCCACACAATCCACCCAAAGAAGTCTTTGCTCGACTGGAATCACTCCATACGTGATTAAATGAGCAAACGGCCAGAGCTTCCAACCAGCCTGTTACAGATATAGCAACAACAATTAGTTGATCACAAATCCTTCTATGAATTCTTGACACTTTCACCATTTTCTTCAAGGGCCCAAAGATGTCTACATAAGAAAAAGGAACAAAAAGACAAGCTAGATAAGAATGCTTACAGTCAACATAGGCCAAAACGTTGTTTTTAGTTCACGAAAAATATTTTCAGACGACTCAAAGCGTAACAAACCCAAAACCACAAAGTAGATGCTGTTCCATATTGCTGCCCACACAGATTGGTCAAAAGCAACTTTGGCAAGGACCACCCACCAATCCTTGGAAGGCAATAAAGCCTATGAAAGCAAGAATATTCAGCAATTCACACAGAGAAAATTTCAACAATCTATTTTGGATTTCAAGAATTTCAACCACAAACATCACCTCACAGAGTTGGTAATAGTAATGAGAAAGTGATCCATGGAGTGTGAATCCAACGAGGCCGGATCTAAACATGCGCTTACGATCAATCTCGAAGAGGGGCTTCCCTTCATAACACTGGGAATTTTTAATCATGTGAAAATGATCATTAAACAAGTTAACTCATCATTTCTCATAATCACAAACCAAGATTGCAAAATGCTTACTTGAGCAATCCAATCTCCCACAGAGTAAACAACCCCACTTATCGCCATTTTCGATAACACTGGATGTGTTTTAAGAGCTTCTTCATATGCAATCCAGTTGTGCTCAGGTGCATACCTCAACACCTCATACAGAGTCCATCCCTTTAAATTGAAATCACAAAGCAAAGAATTTTCAAAACAGAATCTTGCCAAGAATTAAAATCTTTTTATTGCAAACTTTGCAATTGTGAATTTACAAATGGTGCCCAATTCTCACTTCTTTAATTGTAATAAGTAATCTTCAAAGACACATCAAAACAGATATTCAAACCAATTGTCACAATTCATAACCATCAAGACTTGCAAAATTGGAAATAAAAATATAATTATAAAAAGGGAAAATCAAGAAAAGATGAAAAGACTCACCTGCCAATAATCATGATCAATAGTGAGCAATTTGGTGATGGCAAGAGAACCAGCACCAAGAACAATAGAAGCATTAATTAATCTATCAGGAGAATTAATATCAAAGATATCATTTTTAATTCCATCAATAACTCTTGAAACTGAACCCTTTTCTTCTTCATCTTCATCTTCGTCGCCATTTTTTTCTGTCGGAGCAAATTCTCTCTCTTCTGTGACAGCGTTGATGGGCCAAAAGGGCCTATTTCTTGAAGCAAGAACTGGGCTTAGAAATGGCTTAGAAAGGGTGAAGGGGTGAGAAGATGGAGAAATTGGGTGGCTGAGATGCTTCTTGGGTTGTATCAACTTTGAAGCCGGGGAGAAGAAACTGTTGAGAGTAGCCATATGTAATTTGGATTTGAAAAGGTGAAAGAGGGTATTATTTATTTATTTATGCCCAAAAAAAAAAAAAGGAATTAAAATTTGTGGTGGTTTAAGGTTTTTGGAGAATTTCCGAGTTTCCATGAGTTTCTAGTACTTACAAAATTACAAACATATTAACATGTGAACATATGTGAAGTGTGAACTGTCCAAATTTAGAATCTTGTTTGAGGAGGACATTAGAATTTAGAATGAACTCAAGATGTGTTTGGATTCTAGGATTTGACTTCTTGAAATGAATAGTTTTAAATTTAATTATTTCACATTCACTTAAAGCTTGTTGAAAGTATTTGAAAAATAATTTGAAATGAAAGTGATATATTTTAAATTATTTGGAAAATGAATTATTTTAATGATCAGCTTAAAAATACATAAACAAAAATATATGCAAAGTATTGGTATTGATATTTTAATATGACCTAATTAAACACTAATTTCACTATGAATATGAAGAAAATAATTTGTAGTTTAGAATTCAAAGGGTAGTTTTAGAAATACCACAAACTTTAGGGATAGTTTTATAATTAAACTTAAAATAAATTATTTGTCTTGACTCTCAATTTACAAAGGCGCCGACTATCCGCACCCCATTTATTCTAAACACACCCCAGCACATTACCCAAGTACCCTTGATACATAAATTATAAACATCTACTAATCACACCCCAACATACCAACACACCCCACAATTAATTTTTCCCCAAATCAAACCCTAATCCAAAAACTCCAAAATTTGTTCAAAGAAATCGTTCGACCCAAGTTCGAACAAGCATTTTCATGTTCACATTCAACAAAATTTTGGAGTACAATGGATCTTTTCCAACAAGATGAAGAGCCAAGTAAGTTTGTAAATTTCTCTACAATTTTTTTGATATATTTGGTTAAATTTGTTGTTTTGTTGTTAGAATTTGAGCAATATTGTGTAGAAAACATGTTTAGGATGTTATATTGTTGAAAACATGTGTAGTTGTGGTAGGATTCGGACTGGAAAACGAAGTCGGGATTTAGCTTTTTTTTTCCGGATCGCATTCGGTTCGACCCTGGTCGGCCGAAAGTCATGCACACTGTTCGACTTGAGTTCAAACGTGCTGTGAAGTGTTCGACTTAAGTTCGAACTCTACAGTATGTGTTCGAATTTTGTTCGAACATTATGTATGTCGTTCGGCTACTATTCGAACATAATACAGTATGTTCGAACCTTGGCCGAACGTCATGCATTCCGTTCGAATTTCATTGGTCGAACAATTGCTTTCCGCAATTTCAATTGATTACTTTCTATACTCAATTGGATTACGTTGTTATGTATTATCGTTTGTTAATATAATTGATGTGTATATTTTAGGAGGAGATCGTATTTATCAAAAGATGAGACCTACGACGTCCAATAGAAGACGTCGGGCAGAACAGTCTGAGTTTGAGCCCGAGCTCGACCGCCGGGTCACTGATGCTTCATCTTCTGGTTTGTTGTTGATGGAGTATGTCGCCCCGGATGCCACTGAAGCTGAAGAAGAAGACGAGCCAGCAGAGGGGCAGAGAATGAGGACGTCGAAGAGGAGATTTTGACTGGTCCTTACACTAGTGGACCCGTCGATCCCCAGTTGATCCCAAGCTTCAAGACACATATTGCCTATGCGATCTGGCATGGGGAATAAAGATCGATCCTGAAGTGTTGGTGTCATACCTCAAAGATGGATACGTGGTTGTTCGAGAACCCCAACGAGGAGTTTTGGAGGATACTGGAACGAAACAACATTCCAGATTTGAGATGGACATCGTACAAGACGCCAAACAAAAATCTATTATGCGCATTCATGGAGCGTTGACAACCAGAAACCAACACATTTCACATGTCGTGGGGTGAGATGACCATCACATTGGACGACGTTCGATGTATAACTGGACTTCCTGCTGCCACAGACTAGGGGCGTAGAGGAACGTGGTCATTCGAAAATTTGTCGGTTGTTGGGTGTCTCCGCAGCAGATGCCAATGAGGCTCTGTCCGGTCTTCGAGACAGTAGTGTGAAGTTTGAATGGCTGCGGAGTCGGTTTGCAGGAGACTGTTCATCAGATGAGGTGGACACGTTGGAGCGTTCTGCTCAGGCTTACTTGTGGTTTGTGTTGGGCTGCACACTCTTTACCGATAAGACTGGAACCCGAGTCGACACCAAGATTCTAGCACTTTTGGAGCGTCTAGACCGTGTCCACACTTACGCTTGGGGAGCGGCGTGTTTGGCATACTTATATAGACAGCTTGGATTCGCCTCTAGAAGTGGGGTGAGACAAATGAGTGGTTATCTGACACTACTCAAGGTACACTAGCGACGAGCCTCATTTGATTTTGTCATTCTTATTTGTGTATACTTATTTACATATGTTCTTGTGGCAGGCTTGGATATACGAGTACTTTCCGGTGTTCAGGCCAACACATAATGTCAACTACCGACGGGATGAGCCCCTGGTGAGAAAGTGGATGCAACGAGCCCACGGCGGTGGAACCATTGAACGGTTGATTGGCACTAGAGAAATCTTGGATGCTATGTCACCGACGGACGTGAGTCTTTAATTTGTCGAAAATACTATTTTTTCCCAAGTCTTACGAAGGCGCATTATATATATATATTTTTTGTAGGTTAATTGGCTGTCCTATAGTGATATTCGGGATCACCATCCATTTGATGAAGTCAGCTTCTATCAAGGGTGTATACGAGCGTTTGAGATCGTCAAGCCGTATCATCCAGATCGTGTCCTTAGCCAATTCGAACATCTTCAACGTATCCCTGATGAGCTACTCGTCCCAATGATCATCCGACGAGGAACAACAGACGCAAAGTACAAGGTCACGTGGGATGCACTAGGAGCCTATTTCCGAGTTTGGAAGAATCACGTACTATCTCAAGATAGCCGAGGGAGGCGTGCGTGCCCGGATTGGGAGTGCTCGGATGACTACTTGGAGTGGTTCAACATCGTCTCGCATCTAATTATCCAAAATTCCCCGACCTTGTCCGAGCATCGCGTTCCTCCATCTCGACCTTGGGGGCCACAACCGTGGGATATGATTAATTCTTCGTTGGGATATCTGGAGCCGGTTTATCAGCAATGGATGGTGGAGCAGGATGGGCTCGATGCATCGATGTTGGTCCCAGTCCTAGTGGGGGCATATCGTGCACTAAAGATAGATGACAGTGAACAACCAGAGTCATCCAGACGCGCCTCCACTAGTCGAGCACGACGGGGTCGTAGATGGTAGAAGTAGGGTTCTATGTTATTCTTGTTAAACAATTATCCACAATCTATTCGATTTCCTGATTTTAGCATGTGTATTGCAGATAACTATTTACATGTGGTTTATCTCCTAACTATCTTTTTCTTGATTTTTTGATAAATATTCTGTGTTACAAATGTTCAATAGCATGAAGCTGCGTAATAACGAAACAACATGGGCCGAATATTCGAACGTTTTTCTTATTGTTTGAACTGTGATGATCGAACAAGTGTTATCGGCCAAATTACGTTCTGTTAGATCAACGTAGGTCAAACAAATAATACAATGTTCGGCCAACAATGGTCAAACACTACCTAATATGTTCGGCTTATGGTCAAACACACTGAGCAGTGTTCGATCTCTAGTGGTCGAACGGTAAGCATCTTGGTTTTATAGATCGTATGTTTGTTCGACTTAAGTTCGAACAACACTTCAACGTTCAAACAGTAGATGTCGAACAGAATATAATTTGACCGATTTCTTAACGTTTCAGTAACGTATACCAACAGGCACATCTATAATATCTATGTTATGCTGATTATTCCACAAATCAGGCTATTTTATAACAATTGTTCAGAAATCGGTATGACAAACCAACAGTAAAATATTATATCATACAACCCAATAAATCCAATTAACCCTAATCATCATCTATGTCGAATGAAACATTCGCGGCCAATGAGCTTTCACTACGACTCTGAAGGACATAATTCATGATTCGTCCTTTGTAAAATTCAGACCACTCATTCACACATGGTAAGCGATTTTCAAACCAACGTTCAATAATTGGAGACAATGGTGCGTTGTCATCCAATTTTACCTACAAAACCAGACACACTTCATCAACAAATTAATAAACACGCGAATTCATAACTTAAATCAACACACATGACTACAATACCTGAACGAAATGATCGTTTCCCACCAAGACCATACATACAAGACGAGGTTTTATCGGTATTTGAGTGCGTATGGGTAGAACCGTGACACAGATGCTCTGCGATAGATGGACTATCGTCATATTGTAAGCATTAGCAGCCAAAGAGGTCATTTCGGGGAATGCCCACCAATAATTGATCTCGTAAATAGGTTTCTCAAAGCAAGACAGGTTTTTGGTTATCTGTTCAATTCGATCGCTCATATCGATGATATTCTTGTATAACCATTCATAGTTTTTGATCTCATCAATGAGATCGCTACGAATTTGTGGCCACGAGTTCTCGCCCAAACCAACCCCATAAGCTATGCATCAGAATCCACAATGTCTGTCTCCCAATGGATTTTTTATACTGAGCACGTGTTCTTGCATGATCGGAGGAAGTTGACTTATGAATACTTCATCACCCCCCTTGCGCATCGAACGACGCCTAATTGACGACATTTTTCTCTTCAAGGTTGTGAACATTGAAGTCGCCTTAGATTCACCTACGTAGGTAGCCTCTTCCTCTACAGGTGTCGAACAACTGTCGTGCACCGACTCCACATACTCAAACTTTGAAGGGTTGCATTTTGTGGACGTCTCCTTCACCAACTTCACCTTGCTAGGCCTACCACGGGGACGAGCGATGATTTGAGGTTCTTGTAATGAACTTGTCGATGGTATGAATATCTCGCGAAGTCTTTTAAGCAACAATAACTTTTGAGACTCCGAAACCGTTCCAAATAACCCATTTATATCACCGGTTGTTTCTTCCCAACGCCTTCCGACATCAACGTTCACAGAGCCTTCATACTGAGCAGGCTCACAATCCAACTTTCTCCAAAACATGTCAATCATATCAAGTTGGACAACTTGACTATCTCGTATCAGACATCCCAGTTTGTGAGCACATGCAAGCCACATGTCCTCCGCAACACACAACCACACATCAGAGGATCTATACCGCAACTATCTACGCCACTCATCTCGTCAAGCATTTTCGAAAGCGCATGATGAGACACTAATCCTCGAATGTTTTTTAACAGAGGATTGACATAACGATGTGGTGCCACATGAACACTTTGTTCGAATGAGGCCTTCATATTCGTATGTGACGTGATAAGCAGGTGATAGATTCTTTCCCACGATGTCTCAAAATTCCCCTGACTAGAGCCCAATTGTTTTTTAAGTTTGGCATGTGCACTCTCAACCCTATAAATACACAAATACATATATCACAAGAGATAAAATATAAAATATCCACTAAATTCAATCATTCATCTACTTCTAGAACATACCTACTAGTAGACGTGTTATCAAAATGCATGATATTATCGGTCCATGCGCAGACAAACTTCTCCTTGTACGACTGGATCCAATTCTTCATCACATACGTAACAGCCCTAAGATAGTCTCTGTAATCAGCTTCAAGTCTCCTCACCAACTCATTAAACCTATGTTCATCATCAGTCTTTATCAACATATTCCATGCATGATTGAATAGTTCCCACCTCTCAACTCGACCAAAAATCGTCCTCAAGCTTGCCAAAATGTTTTTGTTGATATGCCATCGACACAGTAAATTTGTGGAGTTGGGAAACGTCACCGATATAGCATTCATGAGTGCAAGCTCTCGATTGGTTACAATAACCTTAGGTAAGCATCCGTCGTTCATCAATCCTTTCAATGTAGTCAACGCCCATCTATAGTTGTCCTCACGCTCGTGAGACATATACACAAACGCGACTGAAAAAGTTAAGTTTGTGGACGTGACACCAACTACTTCCAACAACGACATCTTATACATATTCATCTTATAGGTAAAATCCATAAATAACACGCTTGGAAATGCACGCAACAACTCCATAGATGTTGGATGAGCATAAAACAAATCAGTAACACTATATGTCTGACCACATCTCCTGGTCAAGTAGTAATAGTTCTTCGTCTCCAATTTTCCCAACAAGTATTGCATTTGAGTACGACCGCCATGCTCTTATACTCTATGCTTCAGTCGGGCATTGTAAATGGTCTTCAAGGTCGACTCATTCTCAGGAAAAAAAAGTTTGACTGTATTTAATACGTTCTTCGATTTCGTACCGTTAATAGTCAAGTCACGCACAAGTTCATATTCGGCACTTGTTAGTCGACCTGCAAATGAGTGACCGACCAAGTTCAACCCCATTGGATGGTTATGCGATCCGCATTCAACAACCAAACACCATTGCCCAGTCTCTTTCAACTGTACTCCTTTCAGCATAAAAGGACAATCGCACTTCTTAGTGCTAGTATTCCGTCCTTTCTTCGACTTCTTACCATCTTCCCCCGACGTACTTGTAACAACTTTTGACTTCAATGGACGATATTTACCACCACGCTCACACCCCATCAGGGAAAAAATTTCACGAAATTTCACCGAAATTTCGCTAATTTTGAGTCACCGAAATTGAAACGGGGGTTGAATAAATTTCGTTGGTATTTCACCGAAATTTCGGTAAATTTCAATTTCAATTTCGATTTCGGTAAAGTTATACTATAAAATGTTTGAAAATCTCGAAATTTCAGTGAAATTTCGGTAAATTTTGTTTCAATTTCGATTTCGGTGAAATTTTTATTTTTTTTTACCCAAAATAATTATAATATTTTATAATGAATTACACCAATTTTTTTAGGGAAAAAATTGTATTTTTCACATTATAATTATAACGTGTATAACACAATCAAATAATTTTCTTACATATTTATCGTAAATGGCTCACAGATTGAAAATATGAGATGGATTATTCCACTCAAACCACATTATCTAATGATGATAATAATAATAATAATAATAATAATAATAATAATAATAATGTAATGTCATTCATAAGTTATTCAATTATGTATTCAATTATTTTTTGTTATAGTAATAATGTATTCAATTATTTTGAATTTCTCATGTTATTATACCAGACAACATTTTAATAATAGTTAATTCCAATATTGGTTGTAAATATATCATTTTGTTTGAAATTTTAAGTTGAATATATGTATTAATGTTTGTTATAATATTCTATACAATATCATATCCAAATTCCCAAATTTTAACAAAGTTTCTGACATTTTTCTAAATTTTACTGAAATTTCCACCGAAATCGAAACTTTCACCGAAATTTCCGTAAAATCAATGTACCGAAATTTCTACCGAAATCAAAATTTTCATCCTTGCACCCCATAAATACCCGAGCTCGCCTTCCACTTTGTCCACTATCCGATCGTCTAACCAATATGACCATGTTCAAACGAATTCCCACCCTAGTTGCCCAATTAACCAACGCATCATGATCATCAAATACTTCGTTTGTTCTAAAATCGTTCAAAAAATCAATTTGCTCATACATCGGATCGTCTTCCATGTTTACGTTCACAATGCTCATTTTAGATTCATGTGAATCAATTTCCTATAATGTATGAAATGTAAAAGTAAATACATTGATAATCAAACAAAACAATTGTTCAAAAAACCATGTCGTTCGATCTCAAAAGGTCGAACATATCAATTAAGTTCGACAATAGTTCGAACATATACAAGATGTTCGACTACTATTGATCGAACATAATTCATTATGTTCGGCCGTTACAGGTCGAACACTCTTCGATTTGTTCGGCCTGTAACGACCGATCGGGTCGTTCGAATTTTTTTTTTCAGCTCTAAAATATACAAAAACAATTGTTAGAAAGCTTGTAAACAATTGTCCATCTCATGTGTTCTTTCTTCGGACATGATAACTTTTGAGTACGAGCAAGATATGGTGAGTGTTTGCAAGATTAGGGTTTTGTTGGCAAGATTTTTGGGTTTGCAAGAAGATGAAGTGAGGAAAATAAGCTTTTGGGTGTGTTGTAATGGAGTGTGTTTGGAGTGGGGTGTGTTTTAATATTTGGGATGTGTATAGTATAGATTTAATTTGTTTAAAAAATAATCTTTAAAGATATAAATGTCTTTAATTAAATTATTTCTTTTTTATTTAATTTAATGGGGTGTATTTAGAATAAATTGGGTGCGGATAGTGGGCCCATCTACAAATTGTTGGCATTACAGATCAGCAGAAACAAAGCGCAAAACAAAAACAAAAAAACAAAGCCCAGAAAATTGGTGAAGAAGAAGAGAGATCTGCTTTATTATTACAGCAATAAACTTGGAAGAATACAATGGCGAAACTCGAAGAACAAAAACCCACATCGAAGCAACCAACGAAGACGAAACCAGCCGTGAAGAAGAACCACGGATCGACAGCATTTTTCATCTTTGTAGATTACGTTTTCTTGGCCATTTTCTTCCTTTTTCTCGGCTACATTCTCTACAAATTGGTCGGATTTTGATTCAAAAAGGTAACTTTTGATGACCCATTGTCTTGTTTTTTTTTGTCTTGATCTTTTGTTTTTCTTAAATTTGCCGATTTGTAGTATATGTTTACCCTGTATTGCTGTGTAATTCGATTGTGTATATTTATGGATGAGAAGCAGATAACAGTAAAATTTGTTGTTTCGTTTTAGCATGAAATTGTATAATCGAATGATAGCAATGGATAAAATGAAATTTAGACGAAAAATGGATCAAGAAAGTGCTTTGTTTTGTTTTATTAGTTTGATTTATTTACTTCATCTTATAGTTAAAAAAACTAAATTTAGTTTGATTTGTGTGGAGGCAAGAATGGTGTTTAATGTATTGGCAGTTGAGTTAGATTCTTATAACTCAAAAAACTTATCCTGATTAGTCTTAGAACTATAAACTTTTAAGCCTATATAAATGAGATTAAGAAACTGCAATCTTCTTCCTTGAATTCTGGCTGATTGTTGTTAGAATATTTTACTGCTAAAAATAGCTCTGCTGAAACTATTTCTCAATCTTCTGTTTCTGTTTCACCTTATGTTGTCTTTCCCCTGCTTGTTGGTGTGCTTTCTGCAGGATAGTTAAGTTAAGTAGATGGGGCTTTTATCTTGGTTCAGATATCGACAAGTGATTCAAGAATATGATAATGACATGCTCGAAGTTACCTCCAGCATTGGCGATCATACTGCTTATATTTTGGATAGAGTGAATCAGTCGACCAAAGTTAGTGGTTTAAGTTTTCGTTTCTTCAACTTTGCAACTGCTATGTTTGATGAATAATTGACACTGATTTTATCCTCAATCGTCACTCAGTTTTGCTGGCTATTTCGCTTTTATCCTTTTGATTTTACGTTGCAAGAACTTTAGGAGTTACATGTTGTAGGAAAATGTAATCAACCTTCAGCCATTTCTCTATTCATCCCTTTTTCTTGTTTGAAGAAATTGCATCACAAGTTGACTCATTTTTGTCATTTCTAGTTGGTAATGCCATGTTGATAAACACGCTTTTAACTTGCAAGATTAGCAACTTAACATTATGCCTTAAAAGAACATATGACTTCAATAAACAACCATGCACTGATAAAAAATGAGCAAAGAAATCCTTCTCCTTAGTGTTTTCCTCACAAAGATTCAATGTCCAAACACAGGACTAGAGAGAGGAAAACACCCTAATCTCTTTATTGATACAAAACATGGAATCTTAAAACAATACAAGCCCACTCAAAGATTGAAAGAAAGCACACACCACTACTGTTATTGCTTATTTTACTAGACATGAAGTAGAGAGTCTGAGCAAACTCTCAAGGGCTAGAAGGAATCGGAACGCCCCCACCGGCAGGGTTGGGCACCTCGACTCCAGGGTTGGGCAAAAGTGTGTCGTCTCCACCAGGAATATATCTCCGGCCAGTTGAACCACCAAAATTGGGGATGGAAACACCGGCTCCGCCGGGGGCACCGGTGATAGGGTTGTAGTGGAATGGCAGTTGACCTTTCTTTGGGAGCATCACACGTCCAATGCCCGGGATGAGCACCGTGCCATCGTGATGTCCGAAAAAATCGGGATGCAGCTTGGGATCTGTCGGGGTTTCTCGCCCTGCAGCCATCTGCAGTGCGAGAGAGACAATCAGGAAAAAGAAGAGGAAGAGTGAGCCATTCAGTGCTTGAGCCATTGACTTAGAATGTGGAGAGAATATGAGAGAAGATAAACTGTTTAAGGAAATGGAGTTAGTTGGTGATGATGAAAATGAGGAGGATTTAGAGGGGTTTTATAGCTTGCTTTTTTGTGACAATTTTGGCGGCTATTTAAGGATTGTTTCTTTATGAAATGTGTCTCCATGCTTTCTTGATGCTTGTTAAGAGTTTGATGTTGACACTTTTGTATGGTCTTCATTATAAGCTGAATAAAAGTGGTTGATCAATTAAGGAAATTGAGCCACATATTCTTTAACAAACCAAGAATGAGCGGCTAATGAATGCATACATTCTTTAACTATCTATCCAATCTAGAGTTAAAAATCACATCATCCTACTCGATATTCCATTCAAGATCGTTGGTTCTAAGCTCGTGAAACAGTCCTTGCAATGTGTTGTGACAGTTTTCTTGTGAAATAGATGTGTCTATAGCATGCAGTTAAACCAAGACTAGAGGCAGCATACACTGTTTCAATGCTATGAAATTACTGCAGAAGATGATATATTATCCTCTTACACTGTGCTTCATTAAACAGCCAACTTATGTTGGTGGCTGTTAGAACTTAGAACCACTTGTTCCATGGTAATAACTCTTGATTATTCTTCCAACTATCTCTATGGCTCTTAATTCTTGAATATTAATGTTGGAGAGTGGGAGATGATAATGGTAGTGCTCGAATCTAAAACGGGGATCAAGATATGATTTCGGGTTCATCTAACGAGTTTAATTTAGATCTGTAAAATGATATCGAGTTTGCTACATAGCCATTAAAGACCTTGAGCAAGGTTGTTTAGAACTTCTTTAATCAAGTTGAACACAAGTCAGATTCGTTTTACCAAATATAGAAATATATTCAAACTTGTTTGATATCTTAATCGGATCCTAAGTCAAACAGACTTTTTAATGGTCTATCGAATCGAAATAATTTGATTTAATTTTCAACCATGTTTATGGGTTATTTTGTAAGGCTAAAATGATCTTTCAAACGGTACAATCAGCTTAAAAAATGGCCATGAAAGCAGAAATCATACAAATTCAAACTGACAATCAATATGTAAATGCTATTTGAACAACACAGGAAGCAATCAATCCATGAAAGACACCTATTTTTCCTTGGATTAATTTCTGAGACAATTATCAGAAACCAATTTTACACTTCAAACCCATCAACCAAATGATATTATCTCTTCAAGGCCTTGGCCTTTCTCCAGAGAATCTCGGAAGTTGAACCAAAGAGTTAACCCTCGTAACGCCTTCCAAACCCGACCAGTTCTGGTCTTCAACCCTACCATGTTCCCTGTCTTCTATATCAACCGGAACCCTGGTGTAATGATCGTTATCCTCAGATGATCTAACAGTGAAGTTTCTCTGCAGACAAGGCTCCGAGTTCTGGCCATCATCGGATTCCACAACATTGCCAGAATGATTGCTTTGTACTGTCGCGGATGAAAAGCCCTGTTCGTCATAATCAGACTCGGAATCCATCTTCCCGTCTAAAAACAAACAAACTACTGCACAGTCGTCCATCTTGGATGTCGGATACTTGGACTTCCATTCACGAGCAGCAGACTCAACCACCATACGAGCAGCTGATGATCTTGTTGGGACTGATGAGACTATGTCAACTACTTCCTCGTTGCTTAGAACATCCCAAACCTAGACCAAAACAAAGAATTACTACACATAATCTTATATGTCAGACTAATAAGCAAACACCTTAAAATCCACAAAAAGTGGTCATCTTTCATATGGATAATTTCAAGATGTAAGCTGAAAAATATGATAACCATTGTGCATTCAAAAACAGCAGATCCCAACAATTTTCAGTATATTGACAAAGTAATAATGATATGGACAACTGAAAGGAGGCGTACCCCATCTGAAGCAAGAACAACGAATTTATCTCGATCACTGAGAATTCGATGAGAGAATTCAGGAATAGAGATGACTCCATATTCCTTCAAGCAAAAATCCCCGAATGCTCGAGCCATTGCTAGGCCAGGGGCATCATCAAATGGCAGCCAAACTCTTTGTACTTCAGGCTCGTCTTGTAAAGCAAAAACTCGACCCTTACACCTCTTTATCCTTTCTGCCTCCTCTGTTTCAAAGAGTAGCAAATTTTACCAAATTGTTTATAAGTAAAACAAGATAAAAACTAAACGAAAAAAGACCGTACTGGGCAGATCAGGCTTTAGATCAACTGTCAATTGGACAGCCACCATTGTATCGTTGCTATCTTTAGATCCCATTATAGCTCTGGAATCACCAATATTGCCAATGAAAAGATTTTGACCCTTCAATAATAGAAAGAAGCTTATTAGTATACGAGTGGAGATCAAATGTCACGTCAACAAAGACAATGCTTTTCATAAGTACCTGTTTTACAATACTCACAGCAGTGCTACCACTGCAAAAACAATCTACATTTGGATGAGACCTCAATTCTTTATCCATGGCCTTAAACGATTTAAGAAAAGCTTCTCTCCATAAAGATTCCACTTTCTCCTCAACCGAGCTTTCCTTCACAGGATCTACTACATCTAATTTCACATTTCCATTGCAGCAATTGGCATTAGACCCGTTTTTCTTTGATTCAGAAGAGTTCATAAAAGAGGATAGTTTCAGTGGCAAAGTGTCCCTAACTTTACGAGCCACCAGATGGCCGTGGGGACCATGGCCATCAAAGACACCACAAAAGGTAACATCTTCGGCCATAAAATCCTGAACAAACACAAACAAGAGATTGACCATCTTCAAAAATTGAATCAATTGATAAAGAAGATCCTAAAAGGATAAAAGGGGACTTACTTCCCACACAATCATGGCATCCTGGTTTATGCCCTTACGGCCCTGCTGAGTGAATATGCAAGAACTACTGCTCCTTCCATTGGTGAATATCCGATTGGAAATCGAGGACAGATGTTGCAAAGTAGTGACATGATCAGAAAATGTTCTTCTACTTCTCTTGTGTCGAAACATATCTATCCACAAACATGAGGGAGATATTCTCTCTCCATTACTCTTGCTACTACAAGTACTCCGACTACTAATCGAGACACAACCCCCCATTTTCTTAGACCCAGAGACACACCATCTGGATTTAATCAAGAAACGACCTTCTTCTCAATATGAAGGAATCTCTGAAGATAATCACAGATCAGATTCTAAAACAAGACGCCGCCGCTTTAAGGCTAAATGTAGAAACTAAGTGTTCCCTTTCTCTCAGTCAAATACAATGATGAAGACGTGAACTGATAACGAAGCCAGCTAAAAAGAGTAGAGAAGAGATTAATCAATGGGGTTTGTTTATTCAGAAATTCAATATTAAAATGATAACAAGTGCATGAAAGTAAACTCCAAACCAAACAATACCAAGTTATGAAGATTAAGCATGTGAAGTGCTAATATAAAACTCTCACAAGGCTGTCTTAACTGTTTGTCATTTGACAGGAATCTCTCATATTTTAACTTTGTTGAAAGATTTCATGCTATCACACCACACATATCCAAAATAATATTTAAAACAAAGAACACAGAAGCATAGGGTAATCTTGGAATTATTATCACACATCTCACCACAAAACACAAGCATAAAACAAGAAAAACCTTTAAGCAATCCAAATTATTTGACCATCCCCATTTTCTAATTTTCCTTAGATTAAGGGATTATTCCCCATAGTCAAAAAGATTAATGCCTTATAAGTAAACAGTTAAAATTGTCAGATCTCAAACAATAAAAGATATTAAAAGTTAATTACAGACACAAACAAACACAGTAGATTTTCTTAATTCCAACAAAATTTAAAAATAAAAGGAGAGAGAAAAAGGGAAAGACTTCAAAGAAGGCAGTGAAGAGAGAAGATGGTTTTGTTGAAACTAGGGATTTTTTTTTTTCTTTTTCTTTTTTCTTTTTTGAGGCATAGGATAATGTATAAAAGCCATTAAAGCAAAAAGGGAGCGGAAATATCAGTGAATCGTCAACAAGAGAATCATACTTAATTCAAATCCAAGAGGCAAAGCAAACATCAGATCAAGTAAAAAGTGAGAAAAAAAGAGTGTCTCAAGCGAAAAAGAGTTGCCATCAATGGCCGCCTCTGTAACAACAATTCAAAAAAGGAAATAACAAAAATTTCAAAACCCCTTTGAAAATTAGGAAAAAGATCAAATCTTTGGCAAGGCAAGAGAGAGAGAAATGTGGAGTTACCTTGTTCTTGGGAGATTCAAGTTTCAGTCTCAGCAAGATCAATATTGGTCTACATTAAGAGAAAAATAAAAGAAAGCAGTGGAGCAGAAAAGCTTTGTTGTTGGGAGGAGAAGATGGTGTGCATTAACTGCAAATGCATGAAGAGTGTGTGTGTGTGTGGGAAAAGAAGAATGGGGAAGGGCTTCAGATAGGGTGGAGGATTGAAAGAGCATAGTGGGAGTCGGCTTAAATGATGAAGGTGGACATGGACATTTCTTTTTTTCTCCTACCTTTTCTTTCTTTTTCTTTATGTTACTCACGCTTCTCTTATGGCGCGTTCTTTATCTTCTCTTTTTATCCATTCATTTTATAGTGTCTCGTATGTTGGCAAAGAAATTAGATGGTCAACACTCTTTGAAAGATTTTAGTCGATTTCAAATAGTGGAACTGTCCGCAATATGTTTCTTCAATTTTTGGGTTAGGAATTTTACCGATTCAACACTCTTTGAAAGATTTTAGTCGATTTCAAATAGTGGAACTGTCCGCAATATGTTTCTTCAATTTTTGGGTTAGGAATTTTACCGATTTGTTTAGGAGTCATACTCCTGTGCACAAAGTGCACAAATTCAGATTTATGCATAATAACACTGTTATATTACATGAAGTAATACTGTTATATTATATGAGTAATACTGTTAAAATTATACATAATATAACAGTATCACTCATGTAATATAACAGTATTACTTCATATAATATAATAGTATTATTGTGCACTGATTTGGATCCGTGCACCTTGTGCACAAAAGTTTTTGCCTTTGTTTAGTTTGTTGATTATGAGATTTTTTTTTTATATAGATTTTTTCTTTTGGAATTTTCTATATTGGAGTTTCAATAAGATTAATGTCTTAAACATGTTGATTTGTAGTCTTTTTGCTTTCGTTTTTTGTTGTATTTCTTTATATGCTATTCTCCGTTTTCTTTTTATAATATTTCGTATTTATTTTTAAAAATAAAGACTAATAACAACATATACATTTCTACCTCTTACAAATAATTTTTAATTGGATAGGTTAGACATTCATTTTTCATTTATCCCAAAATAATAGTCCACGTTGTTTTTCAAATGTGAATTAAATGTTTTTCCCAAAATACTCTTGCTTGATATTATTTGAAACTAATATATTTGCTTCTTCATTCTAAAAAAAAATATATATATATATATACTATTTGAAACTAATGAATTTTATTTATCATTTCTCTCAAGTGTATTTAGTGTTTTTTTTTTAATTCAAGTGAAAATTAGAAATTGACTATCTATATGGAACAGATATATTAGGATATAAAAATATTTAAAAATGTGAGGTCATATTTAGTATTTTACAATTATTAATCTTATGTTACATGTATAAATATTTATTTCCATACATATGAAATTCACCAATAATTTTGTTTAAAAATACATTCAAATGACAAAGAATTACAGCTATATAGTGGCTGGACCTGGATGGGCAAATTCAAAAGTCAAACTATACAAAAAAGCTGACGCAACGGGAGGTGGGGTTCACGCACCACCATCTGCGCGTGAGAACCAAGCGGTGGAGGCAAATCATGCCTAAAAGAGAAAAAGCACGCGACCGCCAACAGTTGAAAAGATTTTATTTTTACTTCAAAGCAATATTGGAAACCTTTTTAATGAAAACGTTACATTTATCAATTATCGGTTAAATGTCATTAAATAGTTTTATTTCTTTTATTTGATGACAGATGCATATTTTTGAACTTATAACTTTTTATTAATCTCTTTCTTAATTTTATATTAGTAACATTTTTAAATATCAAAATTTATTTCTTAATTAACAATGGATAGTTTGATAATGTGTAAAATAATGATTTTTTGGAATCCCAACGTGTAGCCAATAGAATAAATCAATAATTTAAATAAAATAATACGATAATAGTATTCCAAATAACACCTTATACAACTATATTGTGTCATTAATACCATAAATTATGACATTCTATTTAAGTAATATGTAATATTCAGAGAGGGATTGAAGAAATTTAATATGACAAGATTTATACTCCTTTTTTTTTTGGGAAAAATAGTATATTTAGTTTTCAATCACCCATCAAACCATTAAAATCTTAGCTAATCACTCAAAGCATTGTGTGATGTGATGTGATGTGTTACTACAATTAGGATTTGTCAATTTAGAGTTGACATCTTTTTATTTATTGATTTATTCTTTTAGATAGATATTAGCTTCCCTGTATTTGAGATGAGTAAAGATGTTTCCTTCCCGATTTTATGCATTTCACTCAAATTTAATGATTAAGGAATAATAAGAAAACAAATATATTATGAAAAATTAAATAGATTATAATAATTAAATCGGAGATTTAAAGCGTTTCTCCTATAGTAAAGATATTTGAATGCAAAACCGAATGGAGTTCATTCAATATAAACTATAATGTACTAATAGTTAATTCAAAACTTTGCGTCACTTTGTCATGTTAATTAAACTTTTAATAGTTAATCTAGTCATGATTTGATTAATTAGATGCAATTTGGTTAACCGATTAAAATTGTTAAAATTAGTGAAATGCAATGAGAAGTGCATATGCTTCTCATTTTCTTTGGATATATATTAAGCTTATATAAAATGTTCAGAAACAAAAAAATTAATATAATTAATTACTACAAAATTTTATATTTTAAATGTTATTTAATCAAGAAAAAAGTTATTTAATTAAATATAAAATTTAGAAAGAGAGCCCACATGATCTGTCGCCTAGTCATGAAATATGAATTGCTTTCTAAAAGTTGATACCCAATTGCACCAAAAATGGAAATCTAAAACCTTTAATTTCAATCAATTTCATGAACCATCCTTAGCTGTTGGAACTTTTTTTTCAAGATGATAATATTTTAAATTTGAAAATATAGTGAGATTTGATGAATTAAAGATATATACACACAAAAGTTTAGATGATATTATCTCACATATCATATTTTGTGAGAATGAAGACTCAACCAATTCATCTTATTTTATCATTATTCATGCGAATTATCTCCACCTGAATATTTATATAGAATCTTGTCTCATTGTCACTATCCGTTGGATGATTTTACGAGACAACGCTACATAGAGTCACACATATATATACATACATACCTACAGTATTAATGAATTTGTCATTCTCACATAATGTTGGGCTTCAAGATTTCTTAGAAACCACACAATTCTAATTTAGGGAGTTTGATCAATTTTTGGTATATTATCAAACGTGGTCTTATCCTCATCTCAAATGATCAATAAATATCCACCTGTTTAGATTTTCTACCAATATATAGTTTCAGCCTTTATCCTACCCACCGTGGACATGTTAAGATGTGTCTATGACTAATGTGTCAAAAATCCAGAATGTCTATTAATTTTACTTTCCATATAATGAGGGATGCGATCAATACACGTCATCGATGGACATATTAAGAGTGGCTAACGATGGACAGTTTATCATTTTCTGTATAGTTTATCTCATAATTTATTTATAGACTATTAAAACCTAATAATATGAGACATAATTTAATTTAATTTTTTAAGGAAGACATAATCTAAGTTTGTAATCCAATGATATAATAATTTGATACCGTTCAATTGTATGTTTTTCGTACATTTTTGTAAAATTAAAGGTACTTTACGATGTTCTAATTTATCATGATTTTTCAGTTCAATTTTGATTATTTATATGGGATTAATTACGAAGTTGACCATAAGGTTTTAATTTAAAAAAAAAAAAAAAAAAGCTCTCAAGTTTCCGAGAAAATGTCACACCAAGTTTATTGGGCTCCAATCTTTTTTGGGCCAGCTTCAGGTTTATTTGATTTGTATTACACAAACAGGCCCAAATTTTATATTACATTTTCCAGCCCACAGTCCATCGATTTGGTTCTGTAATATTTATTTATACTATATAGTATATACTATTTTAAGCATGTTATAACGACCTTATGGTTAAAAAAAAGTAAAATTTTCTTAATTTGTTTGACCAAATGTGGATATCTAAAATGACGTGGAGTATAATTTAGAAGGTGAGATTTAATTAGAATTTTTATTTAAACAAATCAATCTTAGGGCAAGTTTACTATTTTGACATGCTCATCAAGTATAAATAAGTCTCCAATTTACTCCATTTTTTTCTCTCAAAATTATTTGGAAGAAATTCGGTAATATTAACGATAATATATCCACAAGAATATAAAATTGGGACAAATGATGAAACTCAAATATAGATATTATATTACGAAATAATGATTTATTCTGTATTTTATTTTCTTGAGTAACTGGATGATGATCAATGTTTTAATTGACTTTTAGCGTTGGATCATGATATATATGAGTTTGATAATAATAATTAATTTTAACTCACATAAATTAATTAAAAGGTCCCTCTTTGTCGAGATATATGGCCCCATAGCCATCAATCACATGGCTAGCTTGAAATGTCAATGTTTTATTAAATAAGAATGTTCATCCTATATGTAAACAACATGTTCGAGTAAAAGACTTCTAGCAATTTCACGTAATTTACATGATAGTCATTTAAAGGAATCGAATAGATAGAAAAGTATATATCTTACCAAAAGAGGAAACAAAGAAAAAGAAAGAAGATTCTATATTCAATAATTCAAATATATATCATGAATATTTTTTTTTAAATCATTAAAATGAAAAGTAGAAATTAAAAGAATTACAATGGGGCAGGTCCACATAATGAGAATATTAATTAGTAAAAATTACAATGGGGCAGGTCCATAATGAAAATAAAAATAGTAAATAAAGGCCCAAATCCTGTCACCTAAGAACAAAATATTAATTAGAAAATGGGAATACTCAAAGCCGAATATTAAATTAGACTTCTTGATTCTAATTTTAGATAAAAGTTTATTTATGTTTGATACGATTGAAATTTTGGTTAGAGCTCTCACTCAATAAGTTAAAATAAAGAAGAAAATATAATATAATTAAATTATTCAAACTCACGGAAAGACAATTAAACAAATTCATTTTTCAATAAAATTGAATGATAATGTATTTTCTCAACTCAATGAATTTACATCGAATATTCCGGATTTTTAGGAAATAAATAAAAATCAATATTGGTCTACCTTTTTTTTTCACAATTTTCTTTCTATAATTCAATATTTTATTTTATTTTATCATTAGATAGAAGCTCATTGAAATACAGAGAATTTCGGAAAGGGTTAAAACTTTTTTCTTTATAAAACCGACAAGAATTTTTAAAATCCGAATTGAATCAATAGGTATCATATTCTAAAAACAATAATAATAGTAAAAATAAGATTCTTATTCTTTCTATCATATTGGTGGACTTGGTCACTTGGGTATATATGGAGTGTGTCCAAAATTCCAATTAGTAATATTCTTCTTGGGGATGAATATTCTTTAATGAAACTTTAATGTTTCAACTAACATTTGGTGTCTTGAATCGTTCAGAGTTCTTATTTATGTTAGGTTTGTAGGGATTTCGAATTACAATTTCTTTAAAATTAAATAACCCTTGTTTTATCAATTATAATTTGAAACTTGTAATAAAAGTTCAAAACTTTCATATTTCATACTAGTTTTAGCATTGTGCAATATTTTTCAAGTTTCTTCTAAGTTTTTCCCGTTAGAAACAAAATAAAATTAATTTGAAGTTAAATTTATTATAATAAAGTTTGGTTCCTATATTAATAATTTCTCAATATTTAGCTTTTTTAGCATTTAAGAAAAAAATTCCGTTTAAATTCATAACTTCTTGGAATTAAATTGGCACATGTTTCTGATCTCTTACTTTATTTTTTTTATTAATTACATCATATCTATATATCAATCATGCATGATTTTGTTTAATGAGAAATGCGAATTATCTATATATATATATATATATATATATTAATAATCATTCGTCACGTGATTAATATATGATGCATGGCATATAATATTTTCATGATATCATCCTCAAATTTTATTGAAGGTAATGGGTTTCCAAAAAATCATGTGATCGATTGATGTTTCCTACAAGAAAGGATTTTTAATTAATTAATTAATGACTCCTGCATATTTGTTAATAATCAATGCACTAGTACGATTGTTGTAATTTTATCTTATAAATTTAATTCATTCACAATTAATAATTCATAAAATAATAATTGATTTGTGAAAATAAATTTAGGTATTGAATTACTGGACTCGCCTTACGAAATTATATCAATTAAACAGTCTTATATAAATTTTTATATTTATATTTTACTTATTTATAGAATTGTTACTTCATATTTCATAGAGAGAAAATCATTTTTCCAAAAAAATAAAATAAAATCTGACTGTTTACTTTTTGGAGTCAATTAATTTTTTTTCCCCTCTGTTACATACTAAAACTATAAAGCAATTATAGTATTTTCATTTAAATATTTAAAAGTGAATACAAATAATTCTAAAATTACACAAGTTCTATTCTTTTCAACTCTCTTCTAAATCCAGTTATAGGCCAAATCAGTTCCCTTGTTCTGAGATAGACGAAATGTAAATTACAGTGGTTCTATAATTGTGCACACATTATTCCTTAAATTTTGTTTCCTGTAAATGCCCTGACAAATGTTTTTTACTTTTTTAAAATAACCTTTTATTTTCTATATTTATAATCGTAGCATAGTATTGTATAGTAATAATATCACATTTGGCAAAAACTACTACTTTTGATATTGTAACATTGCACAATATTTTTATTTATTATTTTTACTTAAACACATGATATTACATCGCATAACATCATATTTATTTTAAATGGTATGGATCGATTGACCCGTCTTACAAAATTAGGTTCAATCCACAAGAGTCATCCTATATATATATAAACCGTCTCATATAAAACCTTATGTGATATCAATATTAGTTGTTTTGAATGAATTGACTCGTTTTTATCAATCTATATTAACTTCATTTCACATAAGGTCTCATATGAAACCATCTAACATGAGACGTAGTCTTAAATTATTCCATGTCTCAAAATCTTAAACGGTTGCTTAAAAAAAGAAAGAAAGAAAGAAAATCTTAAACAATCAATAATTTTCATGCTAATTACCTCTTAGCATTAATGCACTATAAGTATATTTTGATTGATTAAGAATCTTTCTTAAAAAAAATGCCATGATAGGTTTTCTGGTCAATTCTTTTTTCTTTATGGTAACAACTTCGATCTTAATTAACTGCACTTGCCTAACTAGGAAAACAAAATATACCAGAAGTTAGTGTGTTGTTTCATGTTATACAGGACAAATGTTTTGTGTCTTTTGGAATGAAAAATTATGAATCTTATTTTCCAAAAAGTTATTAATTTGGGTTTGAAAAAAATTATTATACTTTTTTTTTAATGTACAACCATCTACAAATTATAATAAAATCACATCAATAAGATTAACAAACGTGACCGCCATGGTAAATAATATGGAGGATCATAGTCAAAATCCCCTCATAGTTGGAGAATAAATATGAAAAAAAATTGCGACTATTTTAATGTATTAACATTTAGTGTTATTGTCATAATGAAGTATGTTAAGGTTAGATGTGATTGAGTTTGGCCAAACTTAAGATCCAACTCCTTATTCGTACCGACATTTAACGTCATTTCATTACAAATTCTTCCTACTTTAGAAATATTGTTGGCTCAATCGGTGTGGACTCATCAACTCACTGAAAATTTAATTTTATTAAGTTTTGCTAAAACAAATGTTTTCCATTTGTATTTATAATGTTAATAAAGATATTCCAAATCTAAATAAGTAAAAGGAAAATCAAGATATCATTTGTGAAAACTAGATTAAGGGTCAAATTTATTTAAGTATTTGTTAATATTAAATATCAATAGTATATGCCAATAGCAAATTATATAAGACTCATCGTCCGTCCATTAATAACTCTTGTAGTGTTTTGAGTTAATGTGAGATTACAGCTTAAAATAAATAAATAAAACTATTATTTATCTATTTATTTGATAATCCAAAGATCTAATATCCCGTGAGTGGGTGACACTTGCGTGCCCCCGGGACACGGTGCCCCCATTAATTTTTTTTTTATTTTCCTTAGCGTGTTTCCTCAGGATTTTTTTTTCCATGTGAAAGTATCCATGGAATACCTTAAAGGTATCCACATGTATACTTTCAAACCTTTCAGATTTAATATGTATATCTTGAATGAATACCTTTGCAGATGAAGGAAGGTATCCATATGTATACTTTCAAGGTATCCATGGAATACCTTTCAAATGAAGGTGTGCGCGGGGCATGGGCGCGCAGTTTGTGAGGTGCGCACGCTGCGTGGGTGCATGAGCGCGAGATTTGTGAGGTTTTACAGATTTATCTTATAGTTATTACAAACATAAACTAAAGGTATGTGATACCTGAAGAGTATATGTGGGATACCTATCAAGTGCGCGCGTATGAACACGCGACAGGGATGCGTGGGCGCCCGTGGACTCGGGACGGGTTGGGGACACGGATCTAAAATCCGTGTCCCGGGAACATATAAGTTTTTGCCCCTGTGATTTATCCTTCAAATAAATTCAAAATACATCACAACTTATTCATAAGTGATATAAAATTTGGTTTCAAACCCTTACTATCATTTACCATGTACATCATTACACCATGATTGCGATCGAATCATTTTTTTAAAGGTAAAAACTCATATGCAACCGTCGCACTGCGACGGTTGCACTTATAGCACAAAACAATATATTTATAACCCTGCATACTTGAATAATTCATACTTATACTCAAAAACGGATTTAGGGGGGGCGCGGGGGTGGTCACCCCCTTTGGATTTTTATAAAATTTCAATTTATATATAAACTTTGTTATTTAGATATTTAATTTTTAATAGTTCGCCCCCTTGATTTCTAAAATTTCGCCCCTCTTAAGTTGTAATTAAAAATATGATTTAGCAGTGATAGTAAAATAAAATTGTGATAAAATCGGAGAAATTTGTGAATAATTAGTCCACAATTTGTTAAATCATATTTTATTTGATTGTAGTAAATTAATAAGTTAAATAGATTTACAGCTTATAAGATACAATTTTAGCCCAAAGGTAGACACGCCCAAACGGTTCGGAAAACCGGAACCGGGCCGGTTCGAACCGGCGATCAACGGTTCCGGGAACCGTTGACCCGGTTTTGGTTCCAAACCGGAACCGGGAACCGCCGGGAACCGGTTCGGTTTCGGTTTTCAATTAAACAAACCGGCGAACCGGCGGTTTAACCGGCGGTTTGAACCGCCGGTTAAACCGCCGGTTTTATGTAATTTTTTTTTTTTTTTAAATTCGACCATGCCACGTGTACGGCTGTGCTTGAATCAAATATAGCCGTTGAAGATGAATGGTTCGGATGAAATGACCGTTGCAAACCGGCCAAAACCGAACCGAACCGGAAACCGTCGGTTCGAACCGGCGGTTTGGAGGAATTTTGCATCCAACGGCCGAGATCAAATGGCCGTTGGAAATTGACGGCTGTGATGTGTCGAACCGCCGGTTCGAACCGAACCGGAACCGGCGGTTCGAACCGGAGCGTAGCAATTTCCTTTTTTTTTTTTTTTTTTTTTTGAATTTTTAAGATCTATAAATAGGGGTTCAAATTGTGTATTTGCTCACACCAATTCTCTTGCTCTCTCTCTCTCAAGTCTCAATTCTTGCATTCTAGCTCACTTTAAATTATTTCAAGTTCAAAATCTCTCAAATTCTTGTTATATTTCGATTTCTTGTTCTTCGTCATCAACTTCTAGTTCTATTTCTACTTCTATTTTTTCTATTGTAAATTCATCATGTCTAGAAGAGGTTCTTCAACTTCATCATCTCGTGGGAAGGGAAAGAGTCCCATGCCACCTCCACCATCGTATGAAGATGAACTCATTGATCAATGGTGTGACGACCTTGATCCGAATGTCGATTTGGGGGAACAAATCGCTCAAGCCTTAGCCGACGAAGATGAAAAAGAGGTGCATCCGACACAAGAGAGTTTGAATCAAACTCAAACCACTTCAAATAGAGCACCTTCTTCACTTCGAAGTGACATTTTCTCCATTCACTTCAAGAAGGAAGCCGTGCCGAATTCGGATGTCGACTACGTAGTCACGTGCAACCATTGTGGAAAGCAATACAAGTTCAAGCATGGAGGGGGCTATGGAACGTTTAACAACCACATTACGAAGAAGCATCCCGACAAGGTTGGATTGGAGCGCTCTCAAACACAACTACGAGGATTCACCGGGTCTTCACAAGGTATGGATTCTTTAACCTTTAAATTTAGTCAATTAGAACTTAGGAAAGGCACCGCCGATTTTATTGCTTCAAAACATCTACCTTTTTCATTTGCTTCCGATGACCTTTATGAAGATTATGTGAGCACGTATTTACAACCACCCGCTAGAATGATAAGTAGGAACACGACCACTAGGGATATTGATAAAAGAGTACGTGAAAGAAAATATAAATTAGTATCCGATTTAGCTAACCTTAAACAAAAAGTTACAATATGTTGTGATTGTTGGAAAGATCCTTATAATAAAAATGATTATATGGGAATTACTTGCCATTGGATTGATGATGCATGGGATGTTCAAAAACGTTTAATTGCTTTTATTGATTTTAATAAAAAACATACCGGTTTGCATATTTCACAAAAAGTAATACATGTGTTAAATGACTATGGTATATTAACAAAAGTATTTGCTATAGCTTTAGATAATGCAACTAATAATAAAGCTAGCTTGCCTACAATAATTGATTTTTGTAAACCTTCATTAAATGGTGATCTTTTTCATACTAGATGCATGTGTCATGTTTTTAATTTATGTGTTCAAGATGGATTAAAAACTTTAGAAGTAGAAATAGATAAAATTAGAGATGCAATTAATTTAATTTGTCACACCGTACAAATGCGGAAAAGATGGGCCACGTTTTGTAAATTGAATGGATTAGAAGTAAAAAAATTTGTGAAAGATGTGCCGCAGGTGGAATTCTACTTTTTACATGCTTCAAGATTCGTATAATTATAGAGAAATTTTATGTGCTTTTTTTATGGAATTTGGTGATAATAATGTTATGTTAGTTGCACATTCTTGGGATTCTTGTATAAACATGATGGGTTTGTTAAAAATTTTTGAAGAAGCCACTAGGGAAGTTAGTGGATGTTATTATCCTACATCTCCTTTAGCTTTAGATCAATGTGTTAAAATTGCTTTGGTAATTAACTCTTACAAAGATGATCCTATTTTAAGTGATGCAATTATTATGATGAAAGCAAAATGGTTAAAATATTATCATGAGCTACCCCCTCTATATTTATGTGCTAAATTATTAGATCCTAGGATTAGAGAAGATGGATTAGAAGAACTCTTAAATATGTACTATAATGCATTGTTTCCATGTGGTTTGATTAGTGAATATGATCTAGTAGAATATGTGCCTAATCCTAGGGAAGTAGTAAAACGGGCAAAAGATTATTTGTATGATTTATTTAGACAATATAAAACAATTCATGGTGATGCAAGTAGTAGTGATGAAGTAGGAGATCAAAATGTAGGATCTAGTAGTTATTCTTCTTCTTCATCTAGTTTTGGACCAACTCTTAGTCAATTTTACAACTTCTATGACATAAGAACGCAAAAAAGAGCTAGAGGTACCAACCCATCACAAGAATTAGATTCTTATTTAAGTGCTACTTTTGAATCTATTGCTTTCGAGAACAATTCGGATCTATTAAAGTGGTGGTCACGGAGGACCACCATATATCCTATACTAACAATTATTGCCAAGGAGATCTTTGCATGTCCCGCCTCCACGGTCTCGGTTGAACATGCCTTTAGCATATCGGGCCACACTTTGAGTGCGAGACGAGCAAACTTGGCCGCCGAGAATGTCCAAAACCTTATGCTCCTTGAGGATTGGGTCAAGGCATCCAAACGTCAACAAAACCTCGATTGCACACGCTTTGAGGAAGGTGAACCGGACTTGTATGGTTACGACTCAAACACAACATCCTCCGGTGGTAGTGGCATCAACAACCCCGACGATTGGGCGTAGGTAAGTTGAGGTAAGAGAACTACGTGAGCTTTGATTCCTTAATTTGATTTGAATTAAGGATACGTAGGCAATTTTATTTTAAGTTTGGAATTTGAATTTCAATTCCAAACTTAGAATAAAACTCAAGCTCTTTCAATTTTTTTCCCCTCCTTTTGGCTAATGTTGTTTCATATGTTACTTAGTTAGAATGTTCTACTTAGATCTTAGAATTGTATTATATAATTCAAGATAGATAGATAATTGTAATTCAAGATAGACTTTTATTTCTTTTAGATAGATATGGACTTTTGTAATTGTAATATATATCAACTTTTGTAATATATTAGATCATAGATTATATAGAGTTCTAACTTGTAATAATTTTCCAAGTTATAATGATAATGAAAAATGTTTGTTCACTTAAATATTTCAATTTCTCATGGTATAAATTATGATATGATATATTTCAAAACAAACATTAAAAATCAAATTTGGAGTTGTGATTTTATAATTATAAAAAAATCAATCAAAAAAAAAAAAGAAAAAACCGACCAAAACCGCCGGTTCGAACCGGCCGAACCGCCCGGTTCCGGTTCAACCGGCGGTTTGGAACCGAAACCGGAACCGGCCATCACACGGTTCGGTTTCGGTTCCACCAATTCGAAACCGCCGAACCGGCGGTTCGAACCGGAACCGTAACCGGCGAACCGTTTGGGCGTCTCTACCCAAAGGCCCAAACTATAAGCCCAATTTATTTATAATACCTCATAAGTTATAATTTGAAGCCCTTCTATTAAAAGGGGATAAAGGGAGAAAAGAATAGATTAAGACAACTTGTCAAATTCAAATTCTCTATCTCAATTCTCAATTCAATAATTATTTTGGGTGCACATGATCTATCATTCAAGTAAAATTCAACATATTTTCAGAATTTCAAGTCAAAAGATGAGTTGAGAATTTTGAATTCATATTTCATATCACTTACAAATGTGTTATTCTAATTTAGATGAATTCATGATCATGAATGATGAGTAATGAGTTTATTGTTTCCTTCCTTAATTTTTGGATCATGTAGGCAAAGAGTTTGTAGCTTAGCACATTAGTATTTTATAAAAATTGAAAACAAAAATTGAAATAAATATCGAAAAAGACATAAGGCAGGGCCGTAGAGTTGAATTCGAAAACAAAGCATTAATTAGCTTTAGAAGTTTGAATGATGGAGATTGGAGAGGAGAAGCATTTATGTTAATTATTTTGTAATATATTAATATGTTGGGATATTTCAGTAGTTATTTTGATAAGACAAAACTGTAAGCACAATAAGAAAAGAACAGTTTGCTTAAGGGATCAAAACCTAGTTTCCATATTACGTGATCTTCAGTTCCTCGTCTATAAAAGATCATGTAATGGTTTTCCAAGTAATAAGGAAAATCAACCTTAGAAGATATAGAGAAATATCTTCTAAGAGCAGGAAGCTGCAAGCTGAAACAGGAAGCTGCAAGTTGAAGTAGGAAGCAGCCACAGGAAGCTGAAACAGGAAGCTGCAAGCTGAAGCAGAAAGTAGCGACAGGAAGCAGTAGCAGAAAGCTACAAACTGCAATCAGGAAGCCAACAGCTACAACAGCTTACTGAGATGTCAGGAAGTAGCCAACGGACTTATCATGAGAAGATAAATGCTACCCTCATCCAAGTAAGTACGAGGATGATCATGCAACTCAAGGAAGAACAAAGCTATCTTTCAGCAAAAATGAGTATCTGTTGCATGAATCTCAGGAATGGATCCATACCGACATGCCAGGTCAGCTAGGTCCAGTAATCGATGGCAGACTCATTAAATGCTCATGGAAGGTTTTACACGCCAACTTGCCTTTCAACGATGATGCATTTAATGAAGTCACAGTGAAGATCTTTGGAGAATCAAAGCTCGAATTCAAAATGGAGAAGTATCTTTCTTTCAACGGATACTTCACCTCAATGGATAGATTCTCAAGATGTATATATAGAAAGTGTGAAGAGCTGAAGATGTGTGAGACTAAGCCAAGTGGAAATTCAGAAATATTCCAAAGCTACTTCAAGCTTTCCTTAGTCTAGCCACTCAACCTTCAGAAGCAGTCTATCATTCAAGTGTTCGAGCTATAAAGTTCAAGACTGACTTCACCACACGAGTTGAAGAAATCATACTTTTAACTATTGTGCTATGTGTGCTAGGTTGTTTTAGTTAGGTGTACTTAGTTGATAGGATTTTATCCTTGCTAAGTTTGTTAGTCTTGTGTAGGATATCTTTCCTTGTGTGGGAGTGTGTTCTCTGTATGGGAGAGTTTCCCTGCGTGGGAGTTTGTAAAACCTGTGTGGGATTTGGCCTAGGAATCTAGGATTCTAGTAGGTTCAACTTGTTTTGGAAGAGGTTTGTAAAGACGAGTCTTGTAAAGCAAACTAACCATAACGAAGTTCCTTCTCCGAGAAGGAGTAGAGTGGACGTAGAAGAGTTACACCACCTTCGAACCACTATAAGCCATAAGTATTTACTGCTTATCTTATTTGCTGCATTGCATTGTTTGCGTATCTATCTTGTTACATCTATCATAAGCATACTGATAAATGTGTGTTCTAAAATCATATTTGGAAAAGAAAACTGGTTTTCATCAGAAACTCTATCAAGTTTATTCCCCTACGTTACATTCTGATACCGGGACAGTAACCTGATCTAGCCTAGGGCCAGGTTACTGATTCGAGACAGGATACTGTTCTCTTTAAGTGAGACAGAAACTTGTTAATCAGTAAGTGTTTTAAAAAGTTTGAAAAATCGATAGAGGTTCATTCATCCCCCTCTGAACCTCTGACCACTTGGGACCAACATAATATATATAATTTATAAATATATATGTGGTATGTGTATTAAAAAGTGTTGTATTTCTAATTCTTAAAGTATTTCATTGTATATCAGGATCTCATATTCTCATGGGCAACAAAAAGATTGATTCTTTTTTCATGAAAAGAGGTCCTGAGATCAATAATAATTCTCAAATTGCACAACCTTCTACTCAAGTCAATGATCAAATACATAATGCGTCTTCTCAAATATGTGAGCGCCCAAACAAGGCTCCTAGAGTTGAAAATAAAGACTTTGACACGTCTTCTTTGGAGCGTGATCCGGGACTTTGAAAATCAATTTGGGAGTATCCCCCTAATCAACAGGATGAAGTTCGTCGAGCTTACATCATGTTTGGACCATATCAACCCATCCCTCCAAAATCTCCAAAGTATGTTGATAAGAATGGGCGTCGGTTTCTTGCATCTTGGTATAAATTATTCCCGAATTGGCTTGAATTTTCACCAACTAAGGATGCTACTTTTTGTTTACCTTGTTTTCTATTCAACAAACCATACGGTCGTCATGGAAGTACTTTTACAGTTGAGGGATTTCGATCATGGAAGAAAGTAAATGAAGAATCTCAATGCCCTTTTGTTACTCATGTGGGCACATGTGCAAATCTCTACACAAGAAAGCAATGAAATATTATCTTGATCTTGAGAATTCTTTGCAACATATTGAAAGGGTTATTGAGAAACAAACTTCACAACAAGTTGCAAGAAATCGGCTACAATTAAAGATGTTTATAGATGTTGTCAAGTAGCTCACGTTTCAAGGTTGTGCCTTTAGAGGGCGGGATGAGACTAAAGAATCAAGAAATCGAGGTAATTTTCTTGAACTACTGAAGCTCTTAGCATCTTATAATGAGGAAGTTAAAGCGATTGTCTTAGAGAAACATACTGTAAAAAACATACTTAATAAATCCATATTTATAGCTGAAAAACACATACTTAAACCTGTAAAATACATACTTAAATCTTGTCAAATGTGAGACAGTCTTACAAGAAACCAACTCTTTTACAAATTAAATTAGTTGAATCACAATTAAATTATTCAATCAGCATACCAATTTAACAGCATACAGGTCATAAATTTCTGAACCAAGGAAATCTGGCATACATAAATTTCATACATTGATCTGTTCGTCTTAAAATTTGAAATATCTAATATTTTTTGTGCTAATTTCTTACCCTTCGTTCCAAACATAAAATTAATGTTGTTTTAAAAATTTACACAAATATATTAAAAAAGCTAAAGAAAAGAATATACTCAGTATAAGTATAATTATCATAGGTAAATTTCATTAATCAATTTATATCTCATTTTATTTGAATATGCAAAATGAGGATAGTTTTTGTAGAATATGGACTAATGTTACTTGAAATCTCATAATAACACTTATTATATGATAATATATATAGTGAAAATAATATTTATTTTGGAACGAAGGAAATTTATGCATAAAAATAAGTGTGTTTAAAGTTATTTCATAGAAATTAAGATAAACATTATGTTTATCATCTGTGTGTAAATGATCTTAGATATACATGATTAATATATTCCAGTGAACAAAAGTTTAGTACAGACAATAAGATACGAGCAAAGTTGAATTTTTTTCATTAACTCTTCTTTGTACAAAAATCAAACTGAAATAAAATTTATTCTGGGGAAAAATAGATTTTTAGTTCATTAACATTCTCTTCTAGAATTCTCAGTCATGTATCCACGACTTTTTTAATTTAGCCATGTAATTATAAAAACTTCTAATTTTTACTTCGATAACCTTTTATATAATTGATAAAAAATAATTTATTATTGATTAATTGACATTCAAATTACATAATATAATTTGAATAAAAAATAATTATAGAAATTTATTAATAAGTAAAAATTGTATTAATCCATCAATAACAAAACAAAACGTCTACATATTATTAAAATAACTTTTTCTTTAGAAAAATGATGATTGTGCTATTATATATTTTTATTTCTTAAATTATACAAAACTCATATATAGAAATTTTTTGACCTGACACATAAATTGATTATGTAAACAACGTTATGTCATATTTACCTACCAAAACATGTTAACATGAATATAATACAGATTTTTTAAGATTATGTTACTAAAAAAATTAACAACTAGAAATCAAAGAGTTAAAAAAAGGATTAAAAAAATAAATTTTCTTTATGTGGTAAAGCAACAATCAAAATGTGACGAGTGAAATATTTAATTAATAATACTAGTAACAAGTTACAACCAGTCGGTCGTGCATTTGACCCAAAACACAAACCTATGCTGCCATAGACCAAATCGATGGTTTTGTGTGGATAAAGTCAGATAACTTTAACTATTTATTACCTGATTATTAAAATATATTATGTTATTTATTACATGTATAACATTAATTTGACAATATCTGAATGAAATCATGAATTATTAATTACTACATTACAAAAAATCATATAAAACGATTACAATAACATAAACTCAATCTCTATAAATCAATTTTGTTTTAACAAATTATATATAATGAGTTTCATCAAAAAAATATTAAATTCATGAACTGTTTTAAGAAACTCTTACTGCGTGGTATAAATTAGTGGTTTGGAAACTCCACTTAATTAATACACATTTGAAAATAAAAATAAATGAGTAAATAATAATAATATTTATTATTATTATATGAAACATAAGTCTTTTTTTTTTTTTTTCTGAAGAATATATGAAACATAAGTTGAAGAATTAAATACACGTATCTTTTAGTCGAGTAAAGATTGACAGATATGTCATGAATGAGAAGAAAGAAATCCACTTGTGTTTTTGGCGTTAAATGTTTCATAGTTTCTCTCTCATAGTTTCTCTCTCACACACAGAACACGCAGTAAACGCACACGCATTGAAGCACCTGCTTTAGCAGTGATGATGACCCAAATTCTGGTCTCAAAGTTGATATAGAGATACAACACTTGGCTCTGGTCTCGCTTTTTCTAGAAAAGTTGATTCTCTTTTTATCAAAAAAAAAGAAGCCATGGATTTCTGTTGAGTGCAAGTTTAGAAAGAGAATTAAAGATTGCAAATTTTCATATTTCCTAGCTCACAAAACGCCTTCTCTTGGGTTCTCTTCGCGTGATCCGAACGTTTTTTAGTGAGAGAGAGAGAGAGAGGGAGGCGTAGATTGCGGGGTTATCTTGGAAAATTGGAAACAGGGTGCATGTCCTTTTCCGGGGAAAAATGGAAATGAATGTTGTTTGTGTACTTCGTTTTAATCTTGAATAGTAATTTAGGTTTGTGGGTTGGTTTTTTTTTTAATTAGATTGATGGGTGGAAATTTTCCTGAAGAAAAAAATCCGGGCTTTGGTTAGAGAGAGAAAGAGGAAGATTGGGGTTTTTGCCTGAGAGGGAAAATCCCACCGGAGTCCGGTTTTTCCGGTGATCGGAAATCTTGTTGAATTTTGACGGGAAAAATAAGCTACAATTTTTTGATAAAAAAAGACTTGCGGCTTTTGCCAGTGGTTTGTCCAAACGTCAAAGGATAGTAATCTTCGTTTCGTATTCCAGCTTTTTGCCATCTCTCTCTCTCTCTCTCTCACACACACACACACAGAAAAAGGGAGGAAAATCCCGTCAATTTCTCTGATCCTCTCCTCATAAATTCCTCTGTTTTTCCCTTCCTCTGTTTTTCTTCCATTCTTCTATACGAACTTTCTCTGTTTTCTAAAGGAGTTAGGAGAGAGGATCAGAGCAAACTCTCTCTCCTCCTTTCTCTCTCTGTTGGAGAAAATTATGTTGATCTTTGACAAGGTTTCAATGCAGACAAACCTTGAAGGCTTCTTGGATTGCACAACACCCGTGGTCCCATCCCAATTTCTGTCAAAGGTTTGTTCTTTCTCTTCCTATAACAAGAATCTCTGATTAATTACTTTTTCATGCCTAAACTCTATAGGTCATTTCTTCCATCAATGATATGCATATATGTGTTCTTAATTTTGATGGTTTTATTTGATTTACATGACAAAATTAGAGTGAGACAAGGAAGCTTAATAGGCTATGGCACCCATGGGAAAGAGAAAAAGTGGACTATTTTGTACTTGCTGATCTTTGGAATAGTTTTGATGAATGGAGTGCTTACGGTGCCGGTGTTCCGATCGTCTCCGACGATGGCCAAAATCTGATTCAATATTTTGTGCCTTATCTATCTGCAATCCAAATCTTCACTAGCACTTCATCTGTAAACTGTTTAAGGTAATCACATTTGCACCTGGTTTAAATTAATCTTCTTTTATGAATTGGATTAGTAACTAAGCTCAGTTCATATGAATTGTTGATGTTGCTTTGAGTTGTATTGGTTTCTCAAAGTGTTAGATGAACTTGTGTTTGATCCTATATAGGGAAGAGACAGATTCTGTTAGCGAGACAAGGGACTCGTTTAGTGATTCGTTTAGTGATGAGAGCGAGAGTGAAAAGTTGTCGAGGTGGGATGGATGTTCGTCCGACGAAGGACTGTTCGAGCAGGATAGCTTTTGGAATTCTAATGAAAGATTGGGTAATCTTTATCTTCAGTACTTCGAGAGATCGTCGCCCTATGGGAGGGTTCCTCTTACCGACAAGGTAATTAATGATTTCACCAATTATTTGATCAAAGAATCAATAAAGGAGAAGCGAATTGTATGGATATGATAGAATCCGATTACAAGGCATATAGTAAAGAGTTCATTACTTTTGACTTGTGAAAATGAACCAACATACTTCATTTGGTCAGTTTTTCTTCGGGATTTTAGTCATGTCTATTATAGGCTGTCTTCATTCTACGCTCTTTTTTCGTGATTTAATAACGAACCACTCTTTCTTGTATGGTAAATAATTTGGTACGCAGAATATATTCTTGCTTTCCCGTTGAATTTTCCACTTTGTTTGTAGCTAAAACAATGATTCCAATGATGTTGAAACCATTAATTATTTGCTTTCAGATTAGTGGCTTAGCCCAAAGATACCCGGGATTAATGTCGTTGAGAAGTGTGGATCTTTCGCCTGCTAGTTGGATGGCAGTTGCCTGGTTCGTATCTCTTTTGTCTTGAATTCAACTAATTTATCCGGAATTTTAGGATTATGTGAATAAATCCTTGTATGTGGTTGTTATATAGGTACCCTATTTATCACATTCCAACCGGTAGAACCATTAAAGACTTGCAAACGTGCTTCCTAACGTACCACACCCTTTCTTCGTCTTTCCAAGGTATGAACTCATCATTTATGTATCGTTTTTGGTCATGTGTTTTCGATTTGGAAAATTCCCTAAATGGAGAGAGTTACGGCAAATACAGATGCGGAAGACGAGGGGGATAATGTTAAGACAAAAAGAAAAGAAGGAGAGAGCATATGTGTCCCTCCATTTGGTTTGGCCACTTACAAGATGCAAGGAGATGTGTGGATGTCGGACAAGAACGGCCGGGACCGTGAGAGAATCGTGTCGCTATCGAGCGTGGCCGACTCTTGGCTAAAGCAACTAAGGGTCCAACATCATGACTTCAACTACTTCATGGGAATTAGGCATGGCTAGAAAGCACTCGCTAATCACACACCCAAAAAAGTCCCTTCTTTGAAGCCCACAAAGACAGGTCGAGCATCAGAAGCCGTCCTTCTCGTGTTGAGTATATTGGTAGGAAGAACGAGGGAATGAGAGGCGGCCTCTAGAGTCGTAGCAATGTGCGTTTTTGTTGATCGTTTTTAGGACAGGTTGAGACTAACGGACAACGCCTTTTCGTTTTGCTTTCGAGTTTTGCAAGAGTTGGGTTGTTTGAAACAATAGTTGTATGAATGAGAGGAAAGATGCTGGAGATGTTAACTGTGAACTAGTTTTTAATGGTGTTCATAATATACTGTGGAAAAAAGTTGTGCAGGTGATCCATGTTTTTCAGGCTTTGCACATCTTTTTTGATGTTTGAATTTTCACAACTTTGTTTTTGTACATGAAATATATCATTAAATCCTATTATCTTTGTTTCTTTTTCTTCCCAGGAACTAAAAATAGATTAATTATTAGTTTGGGATAAAAAAAAAAAAATTGTTAATTCCTGTAGAGTTCATCAATTATATTTTTTTGGAACCATCATTTTAAAAACACCTTAACTAACTTTAACAACCACAATATTCTAAATAAAGTCTTCATTTTGTGAGTTTTTAATTAATATATCAAAATTTTAAATTTGTATTGATAGTTAACTATTTCTTGAATTTTAAATCGAAAAAAAGAAGTCATAAATTATTTTAACTTACCTTTAACTTCTACATTGTTGCTTGAAATTTGCAGTATAAACTTTAAAATTATCATTAACGAATAATATCTTATTAGTTCGAATATTTAGAATTTGAAAAACCTGTGTCTAACTTAAAACATTATATTTCACATTTGAAGAAGTATTTATTTTTGATTGCAATGTACAGATTGTGCAAAGCATCTTAATGAAATCTTAATTTTATTTGAAGCATCATAAAACCAAATACTGTACCCTCATTAAATTTATTCCTTTCCTTAGCAATAATTAAAATTAAAAGAAAAAAAAAGGTACAACAGTGGATAAGTCTGTAAACAGTATCGTCATAAGGATGGTGGGTCCCCAGTACTGGACAGGTTGCCACATTTTTCCAATGCCATTGTTGTCATTTTCACACATAAATCTGGTTTTCGGTTTATTCTATGTGTACAAAATAAGGGTGGTCCTATTTTTGGTATGAAGTGGAGGCAATGTAACACTGCTCGATCTCACAAAATATTCCACTATTCATCTTTTGTGAATTATAATTTATATTCATTTTTCTTATTAATAAGGTACAGTTTATCTGTAATATAATTAATTTAATGTTTGTTGGAGTTAATTACTTTCTAAATATTGGTGGGTTTTTTTTTTTCAGTTATCAACGTGTATAAATAAGAATATAATAAAAAATTTATCGACTCTAATGTTTTTCCAAATAGATGAAATGTATTTCTTTAATCTGTATAAAATGTGATTCAGTGTGTCTATTCTTGTGAAACGATGAAGTATACATGTTGGAGTTTTTTATACAAGACTTGTCATATGATAATTTTATGTAGTTTTACAAGCAATTTTATGAGGATAAGATATATTTAATACACAAATTTGGATAAGTAATTATAAATTCATTCTTTAAAAAAAAAAAAAAAGGATCAGCATAAAGTATGTAATAAATATAAGTATTATCTATAATTACAAAATCTTATATTCCATGTCATTTAATGTGGTAACGAGTGTCAAGAGTTTGAAGAGACCCGCAATTAGAATCTCATTTGAAAAGATATGTTATGCATAACATTGGAAATAAAAAGTTTGTTTGCATCAAATTGTAATATTTTTTAAAGATGTGATTAAATAGTAAAAAATGGTGAAAGCAATATAAGGTTGTGTTATATAAGTTTTGTATTTATTTAAACAAATTTCTTAGGATACTAATGGATATCCCTTTAATTAACACGAGCAAAATCCGAGTATGGGGGGGACCAATCACATGTATTATGTGGGTGTATGTTTTGTTGAGTAGCAAAAGCGTGTTTATCAACTAGCAATGGCCCATCATGTGAACGTTTTCTGCCATATATGCATTTTTATAACTTGCTGCTTGGTCATGGATAATGTTAGATATACTCGATTAAATACCCACTTCATTCCAAAATTAAATAACAACAACAATAAAATAATTAAAATCATCGTTTTTCAAGATATGATCAACGAGAGTGTGTTGTAAAACATTATCCAGATTTTGGAAATATAGTTTGTACTCTTTTTAGCTTTGACTTGTTACATTTTTAATATTTTAATTAATTGTTTTTATATTTCAGTTTATCGTAATTTTAAAACCATTGATTTTTATCTCAATCAATTTACTAATAAATTATAATGATCTGTTGTTGTTTACTTAATTTCTAAATTTATGTATCGACATGGTGCTATTTGAAATTTGAGTACTTTATTAATATATATATATATATTGGTAGGGAGATTGTAACATTGACTTAATTGCTAAACGACCTCATCTATCTTAACATGGTATTGGTATCTTCTTCTTACCATACATAGAACACATTTAATTAACGTCGATCATTGTGTCCCATATTACCATATTTGTTTCTGTACAGAAAAAGGAATAATTCTAAAAATATTCGATATTCCTCTAATTAAAACAATAATTGATGTTAAAAACTTGTTAAAAAGAGTTAAAAGTAAATGAATTTTTTTTTTAAATATATATACAAATTTATCAAATTAAAGGAAATGACTAAACGCAAACATCTCAATCGAACACATATATGATCCATATTTAGTGTTTTGAGGAATTATATTTACCACCGCAAAAAGGAAAATTTTATCTAAAAAATACATTGAGGATATAATATTGTGAGAAAAGTATTCATCACAATATATACATCCTGATGTAAAAAAAGAAAGTATATATTAAATACTTTATGCCAAAATAATAAAAAGAAACGTGTTTTATCTGGAAACATGAATTTTCATGATTTCATTAAATTAAAGCAATTATTGTAAGTGCCTAAATTTGCTTATCGCTTGAAGTAGCTGTAACGGTCCTACAAATCTGTGATATTTCATCATTTAATTATCTGCTATAAGTAGTGATATTACATTTTATCTCTGTCCCATCAAAATAGGAAGGGATTCTACCGAATTTCTATAAAAGTAATCCTATATTTCTCAATCTGATTCTTTATTACAAAATAAATGCTATTTTAAAGGCTTAATTGCAAAATATCCGTTCAATTCAACTTTCCCGAATCCAAAAACAAAATTAAAAAAAATTAAAGTTTTAGAAAAATTTCAAATTATTCTTATGATTGAATCGAATTATATCGAATTGAAGAAACGATTTTTATGAGTCACTCAATTATATATGTAAACGCCGTTTATATTTTTTAATTGTAACTTGATGTATATATATATATGTATGCATTTAATTGAGTTTAATAATATATAATCAGATTGTTATCTTCAAATTAATTAAAGACGATATTTGAGTTAGGATATAGAAAAGAAAATTGAAATGATTAGGGGTGACAGTTTTAGTGCAAATCATGTTAGGACAGAAAATAAGTCCCCAAACCTAGGTGTGAAACTTTGAAAATAAAGGTTCGTTAATGATTAATGGTGCTTTGCTTGCCAATAGTACATTGATCTCTTTTATCTTTTTCTTTGGATAAATGCTGTAACTAATTATGTAAAAATACTGGAGGACAATCTCACAATAAGAAAAGATGAAAAATCAATTTGTGCTCTCTTTAAAGGAAATAAAAAATAAAAAAATTGGATGTTGTACTCTTAAAAAATATATTTAAGATTACGTACTTTTATTTATGAAGTTGAATTCCTATCCAAGAGACTGTGCAATATTTATTATATATATATATATATATATATATATATATATATGCATATAATTTGATTCTCTATTTGATGTATTTTGCCAGTTATCACATATATTTGAACAATAAAATAAAATAAGTATTCATCGTGTCAGCAGTTCTCTCTTACCTACAGCTCACATTCTAAATAATTAGGAAAAATAAAAACTTAAAACAAATCGACAAACTTTATTAAAATCTAATTGGGATAATCCTCACATTTTCACTAACATATTTACGAGAATCGTTCCCAAATCCTATAACTTTTAACTTTTTTCCCCTTAAAAATTGCATTATTTTAATAATTTAATATAATATATCTCAGTGAACAAACTAATAATTGAAATCTGTTAATCAATAATTATTTGAAAATATCAAATAAAACATACGATGAAATGGATAATATCACATACATAACACTATGTAAGGTGCTGAAATTGATTTAATTTCAATTGACTTGGAAAACTTGGAATTCATTTGACTTTTTCCCCACGAGCCACTATACAAATTGGTCCACTTAAGTAAAACATTTATTAATACACTTTCTTATCTAGAAAAAACGACGCCACATTAATCACAAATGCAAATAGATAGTTTAGACAGTGGCTTTTAGTGCAACTACTAACAATCAACCTCCATACGATAATGCATTGGGTTTTGCAACAATTTGTCAACAAAGTTTGACAATTTTGCTGCACATATGCCTCCACTTTAATACTCCTTCTCTTCTATTTTATGTACTCGTTTAAGATCATTCTATTTTTTTAGTTGGATTTATTAAAAACATCTTATTCATTGAATTTCTTAACGAGTATTCGGTTCATTTGAAATACTTGTCGTTTTTTGAAGATATGATGTGTTTAATTATCTTGTTTTTATACTATAATACTGGGAAATATGGTAATTTTATATGCATAATTAAACTTATTAAATATTTCTTAATATTTTAAAATTAGTTTAAAAGCTATATAATGTCCATTTAATGTTTAAATTCCTCTTTTCACATTTCGTTTATAGACATAGCTAGATCAACCAAATCTCATTTAATTGAGTGGACTATGGTGGAATAAAACAATAATTTGCATGAATTACAATTTCAACATGAATTTTAAATTTAGCAAAATAAATCATGATCGTAACATTAGTTCGACCAATTTATTCATTCTGTTATATCATTTGTGCATACCTAATGTAAATGAAGTGTCAAAGTTTTTTTATTATTTCTTAATCTCTCACAAAACTGCATCGTTTATATCCATCATTTGCAACTTATTTCTATTCGAATAATTTCCCTGAAACAGGGAAATAAAAAAATTAGACATTATGGCTATCATTGCATCCCACTAGAGAATCTAGAGAGTTTCAGTTGCCAACTCTTTCTTTTTTATCCATTATGAGTTTTCTATAGCTTAGTGGCAGTGATTGTATTGCTCAAACCACTTCACTTTGAATAGAAATAATTATTACAATCTCGATATATATAATATGTATATGTAGAGACCAATAAAGTTGTGCATATTTGAGCTTATGATAGTGAAGAGCACTCGATATTATTTTACTTCAAACTAGGTTTGTTGGATTGCCTTTTTTAACCATAACCATAATAATAATAATAATAATAATAATCATCATCATCATCATCCAATCTTTAAATACATTAAGCAATAAATAAATTTAAAAGTCATATAAATATGTGAATATAGAGGGTATTCAAGGCATTTTAACTACTAATACATTTATATTCTGGAAAGATCTCAGTATTTTTCTTTTTTCTATAACTTTATTGTTTTGTGTGATCATTCAAAATAACACCCCTCTGCTTCAATTTGGATCAATTATATTAAACCAAGTGAAATGAAATTACAAAAAAAAATTGTCACTTGAAAATCATGAGCAAAAATGCAAAATCCATGAAAATATGGATTGATTAGTGTTTTATAAACCAACACAGTATCTAATGTACAAAAAGAGAATGCTACAGATTGAGCATCAATTGCTCGGGTTTTGTAGATGCTATACTGAATGAATTACACCTAGCATAACATCTAGAGCCAAGTATACATAATCACACACACTGTGTGTATGTCCGAACAAGGTGATGGATATGATCAATGGAATCTACTCAATGTAATATCCGGGCGGATGGTCTTCGTAAGATGGATGTATCGACAAATTTTGCTTCAAAATGTTGGACTAATTGTATCTGCTAATACACAACATATTATAAGCTGGCAAATCCTGTATCCTGTGAACATCTTCTAAAGACAATTCTCTTTCCAATTGTGTTCTTGTCACTTGTAGAACTTCCTGAGAAATATGATATTCATGAATGTCGGTCGAATGATAATTTGAGAGAGAGAGAGAGAGAGAGAGTACATTGAAATCCATGTAAGAAGCATGCATGGCAAGCCATTGAGCATCCATCATTGCAAATGCTATACAATAGAGGATATCAAACGCGTTTTCATCTTCTGCAGTTTTGTGAACAAAGTAACGAAGACAAAACCTCTCATTCAAAGTAACGAAGAAAAAACAGTGCGAAATTGGAGTTTGCTATATGACTTTACCTCCTAACAAACCAATAAAATTGAATCCAGGAAGACATCTTGGTTTTTCTGTAAAAGAAAAGGAAGATAGTTAAGTCAGTCATTTAATTGTTATAATTTGCAGATTTCAAGAAACAGCATATAACTTGAGAGACCTGAATGCAAGTCGAGCATCTGAATCAACATAAAAGTAACGTTAATGCCAGCAACAGCAAACGGGTACTCCCATTCAGCACGCTCTCCACCTTGCTTTAGAAGTAACCTATTAAAAGTAACCTTCAAATGTTCCATATTAGTGAAAAACCATCCTCTCACTTAAACTATACAAATCTGTAAAAAGGGATCCCCTATTTCAAAAACCGTGTTTCATGTACACAGTTTTGAAATAGAAGACCCCGTTCGATTATTTGCTCTTGGAAGCAGTAGCTGGTAACCATACCGGATAAGTTCGGACGAAAAAGAGCAAGTTCTCAAGTGAAAGGAAGCCACAGCCCCTAAATCCAGAAAGAAAGCAAAATGAGAATAATGCAAACAGAATGAGAGAAGTAGAAAAATAGATATAAACGGCACCTGAAGTCAGTCGATGGATTAGCTCCTTGCCAGCCCATATCTTTCCACTGCTCAGAGATCAAACCTTTAAGCTTAACATTCGGAAAGGCAGCATCCCACAAGGATTGGAGAGCTTCCTGGTCATGGAGATTGACATAAAGTCGTTAAAAAGCTTGAAACGTCATAAGGATATGTAGTTAACTGATGGAACATATATATACCTGATGGTCGGTCCGTGTCTCGTCATAAGGTACACCTAGACGTTCTTGAAGTCTTTGCAGTCTTTCTTCCTGCAAGAAATCACAAAGTACACAAATATCACAAACTGAGCAGCAGACATTGTTTCTTTAAGATAGAGAATGATGTACAAGAAATGTGACTAAGGATTGAGATCCTAATCACCTGAATAGGAGTCAAACTGTAGTTCATATATTTATCACTTCCAAATCTTCTATTGGTGGGGCGGCTGAAGAATCCTCCTACCCATGATCGTGGTCCAACCATAGCATTAGCTACAACAAACAAGCAAAAGGGATCAGGATTAAATTTAATAGACTATCTGACTGAGTATATAATTTTGAATAGCCAAGGTAAATCCACACCCCCCCCCCCACCTGCCTTTCCAAAAAAACAACATGAAGATACGAGATGAAGATGACGAAAACTCTTGAGCAAGTAAATGAATGGAACAACTTTTTGTTTGAAAGTAAATGATAGAATAACTTAGATCAACAAAATCGAAAGTGTTCATTTTTCTTGCTTTTAACTTTCAAGCTAAATATCTGCTTCCATTTTTTAACAAGATAGGGAGAGGGACATGGAAAATCAAGGAATAGAAGCAGAGTTGCATAATAGAGTAAATAATTTCTACTCACTAAAGCACTGAGCTAACTGTGATATTACGTGAGCAGAATGCGACCATGCCGGTTCTCTGTCTCGTTTCTTTCCATCCCAGTACAGTTCATCTTCATCAACCTGAACATGCAAACATCTTTAAGAATAAAGTGAAAGCCTTAACTAGTTTCGCACATCTAAGAAAAAAGGACGAACCCCATCCCTTAGAGCTAATCCAACTCGTAATTGTTACTAAAGGAATCGAATCCCACCCCAATTGCACCTAGCAAGGGTTAGACAACCACAGTCTAACCTTCAAACCACTTGAGCTATGACCCAAGTGCTAGTTTGACACATCTAATTTGCTATAAGAAGAGGTCCATGAAGAGAAAAACACATTGCAACGTTATCAGGCTGCAAGCTATACAATGTATACATCACTTCAGGACAATACAAAAGACCCAACATAGACATAAAATTGAACAATTATAAAATTGTGTTCAAGAAGTGCCAAAAGCTTGATCAATCATTACGAGCAAAGAGGAAGAACATGGGGAAAGTGAAAAACAACAAACAGTATCACAATGAGAACCAATTCAATCTAAGCAGCAGTAGTTTATAATCAAGCAACATGAAACTCAAGAAAAAACAATAGCTTGAAAGTTGAACTAAGGCTTGATGTTGGAAAACGGCATTCAAGCTCAAGCAATCGAAGTTATTAAAGATTCTGATGATTAGATAGACTTCAAGAGCATATTCGTACAACCTGATTCTTACTAGAGAAGGCGAAAAATTCGAGATTGTTTGACACAGAATTCAAACATTCTTAAACAACAAAACTTCATCTCTTATAAACTTGCTAACTTATCTCTACAAAACACATCCAATCGGACAAAGGGCATCATCATATAATCCAAGGGAGAAACTACAAACTATTATGATTCATAATAAAGCTTCTCGGTTTTGATCTCCCAATCAATCATCGAACGATACTTCCAAAGCCGAAAAAAGAACATAAATAGATTGTGAAGGTTAGTTGCTTACTCTTTGGTGAGAGGCACAAGAAGGGATACATTTTCTGCGCCTTAATTTCATTAGAAAAAGAAGTGTGGGAGATCAAATTCTCCCACCCTTTCAACCCAAAAGCAACAGAAAAGGCAATTTGACAATGCAAAGTTAATGCAATAATTACACCAGCCCATGCTTAGTTCCTCTAATTCAACCTCTCATCATTCAAACTCTCTCTCTATCTCAAAACCAACCATATAAATCTCCCACTCCCTAAAACTAGTGTAAAGAATTATAGGAACCCCAAAAGGTAAAAATATGCAAAAAGATTACATTTTTTTTGCTGTCACATGCAACAGGGGAGATTAATAGCGCAATCAAAGGACACTTTATGGTGGGTTCACTTTATTATGCAAAAATAAATGATGGGTTTCATCTATTGAGATGTATTATTGCGAGAAAATCAAAAAGGAGAGAGAGAAAGACACGCACATTATGTTATCATCTTTGCATGACAGAATTTAGACAGACAGAATATAAACAAGAAAATCATTACAATTTACAACGAACGCACAAATTAATCATCAATGTAATAAAAGAGGAAGAGAGTGCAGTACCTGAAGTTATCTCATTTGAGAAGAGAAGTGAAATTAAAATTCTTGATCTTGTTCCTGTTTTGATAATTGAGGGAAGCCCAGTTAGGGAATCCCTAAATCGGAAAGGAAAAAGAAAAAAAAAAACAAAGAATCAAGGGAGAAAAGGGAAGAAGAAAGAAGGGAGCTATGAAGGACAAAGCTTTCAGAAACCAGCCATGTTGCAATAACACCGCCAAAACTTTTGCAGAGAGAGAGAGAGAGAAAGGGTAAATAATTTTTTTTTTTTTTTTGGAATAAAAAGACTTTCCTTTTAGATTTATGGAATGTGATTTCAAATAAATATTAACGTTTCAAAAGAATATTAAATTGGGGTGGTGGTTCGTTTTAAGAATTTTGATTTTCTTCTCAATACATCATACTTAAGATTATACTAAAATTATTGATAGAATTTGTTAAATGTTACTTTATCAATCTCCAAGAATTCTATCACATGTGATACAATTGATCATCTAAACAAGTTAAATGTAATTAAATAAGTAAAGTTAAGTCACGAGTGAGAAGTGATGATTGATAAAACATTATACCTCAATTGAATTTATAAAAAAAAAACTGTATTTTGAGTTTTATTTTCAACGTAATAAGTATAAAATTTTGAGAATTAATGTTATTTTTTTCTTCAAATAAAGATTTTGAATGTTAGCCATTCATAGTAGTAACAAATGGTTAGATGATAATTCATATTGATACATTTACTAATTAATTTATTTATTTCGCAGTATATACTACTATAGTATTTAAAATTTCCTAAATGTGAGCAATTAATTGATCTTCAAATTGAGTTTAAAAACCATAACAAATGCATAGATGAAGTCTTAAAAGTGATACAAAAAATAAAATCAATCGGCCCAATTTCCTAATTACTTTATCAAGAGATTCAAGACTATCCAATAATGGTCCGAACAAGATAGTTCCCAACCTAGATGTGATAATTTTGTTTCGTATTCGAACCAATCAATTGTATATATTGTATAAATTATGTGACTAAAACCAAATATTAATAAAAAATAAAAACAATAATAGTTTCCAATGAAAAGTTGTAAGTAAAATTGCTTGATCTGGTTACAAGCTCTTTGCTACATAGAATTAAAGTCTCGCTACATCTAAAGAAAGAAAACCAAGACTACAATTTCAGGCACTAACAAGACACAAGAAACTAAAAAAATAAACCATTGTAAGACCAGTTATATACCTAACAGAAAAATTAAATCAATTGGAACATTAGATCACATATTATTTGAAAAAAGTTGTATCATGGAACAGGGTACGACTTATTGTGACACATGCATTTATATGCCATGGGACAAGTCTCAGCCTCTTCAATGGATGAGCAAACAAAGCTGACCATGACTAGCCGGCATGGGGTACAAGATCCACAAGCATGGGTACAATCTGGCAACCTTGACCCGGCAATCTGCAGTGTGTCAGCCCGTTTATGCACCAATGGCCTCATTCCAACCCGGTACAATTCAGATTTCACCATCAAATCCTTTTTAGCCAAGTGTGGTTGATGGTGATGACGATGATCTATCAATATTCAAAAGAAAAAAGATAAATATTTTATATCTTGAAACAAATATAGACCTACAATAATTGCATGTTTGAAAAGAAAATCGGACGTACGTGAATGTATCTTGCCGATGCGCGTTGCATGCACGATCGTCACTGGAAGTAAAATCAGAAGAAGATGAAAAAACACGAATCTTGATCTGTAAGAAAAACCCTTCATTGTATTATGTTAAACTTACTCGATCGATTTATGAATAAAATAGTGAAAACGTAGGTAGTTGGAGGGGATGGAGAAAAGGAGAGAGATAGAGGAAAGTATATAAAGGAAAGGGGTGGGAGAAAATAGTATTGAAGCAAATCACAGAGAAGAGTGTGAGATGTGAAAGTTCACATGAAAAAAACTAGGTTGAACCCTTTTTAACCAATGTTGCATTTCCAAATCACACTTTTGGGAAGAATGGTGATAATGAAGGAATTTACTGAGTGGCTACAATCGCGCTTTTACGTGACTGTAATTTATTGAGAGGCCTATTTTGAGTGTGTGCAATTAATGCCACTTATTTATTTAATGTCATTTTTTCTTTCTGTGCTCAATGCAATGTGAATGCCATTAATGTTGATATAATTTTTTTTAAATGCTAGAAACTCAAGTGGTCTTATTGGGCCTCTAGGCCTAAGATCAGTAACTTCCTACTCCCAGTTAGGCACTAGAAATTAATGGACAGTGGTAGAGGCCTAGTGGGCCAAAGATCCCAAAGATTTGGATATTTGAATAAACTGGACCATAACTTTTGTTCAATTTCAGCCCAATTAGAATTGAAATTGGATTTATGAATTTCAGTGACCTGTCCATAATGATTTTATATTCAATCAGGCGAGTTCTTTCTACAAGACTTTCAAATTAAATTGTGTAATTAGTTGATAGTGATTGGCGGTCCACAGTCAAAAATTTGCTGCTTAAGACCAAATTAAATTAAATAAATTACTTTGCTCAACTAAGTAGTTAGACTTCCAGACTCATACCTTATCCACGTAGGCCCATGTTTGACGGTAAATACAAGGTACAACTCTTAAGTCCACATTAAAATCCAATTTAATTTGATATACAAATGTGTGCGTTCATAAATTGCAAAATAGATGTGAAATTTCATAAAATTAAAATTTTGAAATCAACTTTAAAATTTAGCAATAATAAATTATGAACCTAACCATCTATTTTATGGCTACAGCGTACGATTTATCCATCCAATAGACCCACATTTGTTACCAAAATAAAAATAAAATAAAAATAATAATGAAAGGTAAACAAAATAGTTTTGTTCCACTATATTATTTTTACAACCCTTACAATATTGAAATGAAGAAGTTAAATAGCATTCTTCACAAATTGGATATCCATAGTGTGAGATCCATTAAATGTTATTTTTACACCCTATAAAAAGTGTATCTTCTTCAAATTCTCTTTGCGTTTTTCTTTAATGTTTTTTTTCTCCTGAAAATTGAGTGAATAAAGAAGGGGGGGATTTTAAATTTGTTTGATCCACAGTGTGGTAGCTAAAATTCACAAATTAGCCTAGAAACATCCAAATTTAGCGGAAAAAAAATATAAAACTTCATATAAATAAACTCACATATTAAATTCTTAACTTGTTAAGTTTGAAAGTTCATATTAAAATTATAAAATCCATATAAAATAAAAGTGAGTCTCTTGTGAGACCGTTCACGGATTTTTATTGTATTGCGTGAGACGGTTGATCCATAACTCAAACCCTATAATTCACACGTTGTTTGTAGGTGATGGAGCTTCGTCTCACGATAGCTATCCGTAAGACCGTCACACATGAGTTTTTGTGATAAAATAAACTCACATATTAATATTCATACAACAAAAATTTACTATCCAAAAATCAAATCTATTTTCATAAATTTATTTATAAACTAGAAATTAAAATCTCCCGATCTCTTGAAATCTGATCTGTAACAGCTCACAATAATCCTCAACACATATATAAGAATTTTCCAACATTTAACTTATGCCTCTGGATTCCAATTATTGGTTACTGAGTACCCTACCCTGCTCTTTGAATTTGCTTTGTTGACTAACCTTAGTAAAATAAAAATACGGCCACATGATTTTATTACAAAATTTAATAATAAAATCTTGATTCCGCCCGCCACCTTAGAAAAATAGGGTCAAAGTAAACATGTAAAATAAAAAGTACATCTCCATCTTCAACATATATATAAATACACATCCAAAAGTTGTTCATTTATCCATAATTAGTTTTCTTTCAGCAGAGACGATGGACACAGTTTCTAGAAACCCCACAGTTCGCTTCAGCAGAATAGCAGCAGAGTACAGCTATGAAGGCGGCGATGACGTGGCAAGATCTGAAATCGGCCATCAAAACAACGGCTGGAGAATATTCTCGACGCGGCGGAGCCACCAAACTCTGATGAGTTCGTGGAGTTACAGGCGTGACAGAGCTAGAAAGAGGCTCATATTTCTTCAGACATACAAGCTGGGATCCACTAGTTCCAGAGACCACAAGTTCATGAGAGGTACTCGGAAACTGAAGAAGATGGTCCTCAAAGCCAAATCGGCGGTCGTGTCCGTTTTAGCCTTCATGCGTGGCGGCGCGTTGAAATCACGCAATTCCCGGCCGTCCATTTCTGCGTCGTCTCCTAGTCGAGCAGTCAAGTTTTGTTGATGAAACGAATTTAAGGTTCAATACAATTATACAATTATACATACTTTTTTTTTTTTTTAAATTAAATTCAAAATAACTTTTCTTTTATTTTCTAATCTTTTTTTCTTACGTGTATCCTTTCATTTGAAGGACATTAATACTTTTGATTATTCTTTAGCAAGAAATCTTCTATTGCTTATTTATGCCCAATCTTTTTTGAGCAACCATTTAGTCGAAAGACCAATTTCAAGTTTTATAATTCGTTGTACAACATATGTTGTGTACATATAGTAATGACTATATACATTTATGATGTGTGTGTGTATATATATATAATATAAATGCTCATACAACAAATTAAAGAAGAAAAAAATAGTATTCTTTAAAAAAATATGCCCTCCAACAAATTGAAATACAAAATTAAAATAGCAAATTTCAACTATTGGAAGGGCGCCAATTCTACATATAGTCACACCACAAACAAATAACAAATTCCTTGTACAATGTAACAATATCCAAAATTTTGTGTAGTCCTTCTCATTCTGTCCATAGTTTCAATTTTCCATGAGAGAGGGGAAGGGGAAATGATCGCTCATCTTTCCTTCTTCCTCTGACGACGATCATAATCCAACCGTCGGATAGCCGCCACCGTCGTCCACCATGTACGGAAATCCTCCACCGCCTCCGCCACCGTACGCCATGCTGAACGGTGGGTACCAATACTACCCCCACGATCCCTACTTCCACCCCAACGGCGTCCCCCAATACTACGCCACGTGTCCCCGGAGAAAATCCAACGGCTGCGTACGAAGCTGCTGCAGATGCATCTGCTGCTGTTGCTGCTTCCTCCTCGTGGTCCTCCTCCTCCAGCTCTTCACCGTCTTCTATTTCTACCATGTTTACGACCCCAAAATCCCTTCCTACACCGTCGAAGGCTTTGCCGTCAATGCCCTCCAGATGAGCAACGACTCAACCCTCACCACCGATCTCCACCTCACCATCAGAGCCGAGAACCCCAACAAGAAGATCGGATTCCTCTACGGAAACGATAGCTCCATAAGCATCGATTATTCCGACGTCACCGTCTGCGCCGGAAAGATGCCGGCGTTCAGGCAGAGCCACGGCAACACCACCGTTTTGGGAGTCGATTTGAAGGGGACGGCGAAATTCGGGCCGGATCTGCAGCAGGGTTTCGAAGAGGATCGGAAAAGCCACGGGATTCCGTTGCTGGTGCAGATGAAGATTCCGGTGAGCGTCGTTCTCGGAGATGTTCCGTTGAGAGAGTTCAATGCGTTCATCAATTGCTCGATTGTGGTCGATAGCTTGTCGCCGAACGACACCACTCGGATCGTGTCGAGAGAGACGACGTTTGCTGTTGAGTTCTGAGATTTCTGTCGGAGATTGATCAGGTGCAGATCTAGGGTTTGGTTCGACATTGGATCTCCGATGATTTTGTCAGAAGTAAGTTTTGATCATTTAGGGTTTTCTTAGTTATTTCAGAATTTTTTTGATGTTTTTCATGCTCGGTGATGGAAAATATATTGGGACTTGATTTTGGAAATTAATATAATAGTTTTATTTTTCATTTTCCCAGAAATAATTCGAGAAGGCCACTGAGCCCATTAGAATTTAATTATGTAATTGCAAAAAGGGTTACATTTTATGATGCGAGCCCATAAATTTTTAAAGGACATTTATATGAGAAGGCCCAAAATTCACTATAAGCCCAATTCGGTCCTGTGATAATTCATTTTTCGAAGCGATTTTTTACATCGTGACGTTGTTTTAAAATTATTATTGAAAATAAAGTAAAATTATACATTCTTGATTAAATAAAATTTCTAATTGAAATTGAATAACATTACATCATTCTGTTAAGACTAGTTAATTCAAAAAAATTGCACCTATAGATATAAAAAACATCACCATCTTGATTCATGATATTTCTAAACTACTGTTTTTCAAAACCCCAAACTCAAAATACATTGAAGATGGAAACAAATCAGACTCAAATTCTTTCTTCAAAAAAATCGTCAATCACTCAAATGCTCGTACGTATGTCAATTGAGGTTGTCAGAAATGTGAAATCCTAGCTTGTCAAATTAGTTATGAACTCCATTCATTCTTTTAATTTCTTCCTTTTCCACCACCCCGGCTAGCTGCAACATGAAGATAAATGAAAGTAAGTATTCACAAATTATTTCCATGAACGTTGGAACATAAAGTTTAAATTATATAATACCATAAAACAGATCAAGTTTAAACAACATTGTACCATCAAATATATCAAGATTTGGGAACCGACTGTTTTATCTTGTTGACAGTGCAAGTAATCAATTGGTTAGCTACTTCAATTGATTCCATAGAAATGTCTACATTAGGATTTGGATCAACCATAACCTGTAAAATATTGGGAAACAAAAATATCAGACCCGAATCAAATTAAATATCGAATTATTTTCATTTCTCATCCCGTATATAACCTAATTCCAACTAAATCCCAATTCCCACATTTGAAGCAAAATATTACCTAATACATGAATATATAGCAATTCACATCGTTGTAATAAAAATGAAGTATAGATGACAATGTCGAAATTCCCTAATTTAATCAACTCGTTTTCAAAGCATAATCTAAATTCTAACAGAAAACAATTTCCTTTTGCCACAGTTACCATATATTAGCATCGCTAATTAATCACACGTTTTCATTTCGCAATCAAGAACTATAAATGGCATATATCTTGCGCATATAATTTCCATAAAGATTGAAACCCGTTGAGAAACAAATCTAATTAAATAGCCAAAATCTGTAAATAATGATCAAACACACAGATACATTTAAAACGTGATGAAAACTAAAATAAATAAATCCAATATTAGCACAAAAATTTCTATAATTAGAAATGAATTAATTACCTGACGAGCAACTGTCAAAAGAGATCCTCCAGTGTCAGCTTGCGCCGCCGCTCCTCTACCGTTGCCGCCACCACCGCCGGTGGGCCCGTCAGGAAGAATGGCAAATCCCGACGGAAGCAACGCCACACAACTTGGAGCTTCGCCGCCTAAAAGCGTGTTGGAGCTAACGATGTCGATCGGCGCGTAGACAAGGTACGACGCCGTTGGATCGGTACGACCTTCTTGCAACATTGTCATCTCACTCAGGCTTCCATCCTCTCCCTATCAAAGAAAATAATTAATTTTCTAATTTTCTAATAAAGGATGTAATTTGTGATTAACATCAAATTTGAAAGAATAAATAAATAAAAATACCTTGATTTGATATATAGTAACACGGTTTCCCTCCGGTTTGCCGGTCACAACGTGAGCCATTTCTTCAACATCTCCTCCATTAAAAAGCATGTCCCACTGTAATTTAAAGATTAATTACCATTTTGCAAGAAACTTTGATTATAACAAAAGAAATACATAAAACATCTCAAAATTAATAATCTTGAAACCATCTGAAATTAACATATTAATAAATATGCAGTTTTACTAGTAAATTAGCGACCAAGTAATTTAGTAAATGTAATGCATATTTACTAACTCAACACAACCAAATCAAACTATAATTGTCTGTCATTTTAACATTATACTCCCTCCGTCCCACAATAAGTTTCCCACTTTCCTTTTTGGTCCGTCCCACAATAAGTTTCCCATTTCAAAACTTACTAAAAATGGCAAAGAAAACTTCACAAAAATTACAAATATGTCATCCCTTGTTTTGATAAGTAAGTGGGCCCTACTTACTAATCAACCACTTTCCCTTCCACCTTTTTCTACTAAATACCCTCTCTCCTCCCACTCACATTAAAATACACATTTTCCTTAAAAACAACACCCAAAAAGAATTGAGAAACTTATTGTGGGACGGAGGGAGTATATAAGTATATATTAAATCAAATCATATATGGATTACCTCCTTTCGATTGCTGTAATCACACAAAAAATCGAACACTCTTTTCGGTGGAATGGGAAGCCAGAAAGACGTGGCAACACAAAGATGAACCCCTAGAGGCATACTTGGATCATCTCCATTTTTCCGGGTCATGAATTTCACATTGTCGCCTCCATTCCCTGACAGGGTTGTCCATGTGTTCATTGTTGAGGAGTTCACTAAGCGACAGAACCTCGTCACCATTCTTTCCGCTATCTCCAACATGCTTTTCCTACCCTCTTCCCTTCCTACAGAGGGGGGAGGTTATCCCAAATATGAAAATAAAATCTTATATTTAAAGACATGATTAAAAGAAAATGATCACCTAGCGAGAATGTTGTTGCAAAACGTTGGCTATAGCCATCAAGAATGGCGACCCATCGTCTTGCCCCGAAAGCTAGACCAGCCATGATGAGAGGCTTGTATATGCTATGGCCACCTCCATCTTGAACTTCAACATGCTCCACCCAAATAATCTAGACATATTTATATGTTTGATTAGCATTATATATGATAGTAAGCTTGTATATAGTCAGGTTGTTAATGATTTCAAAACCCTAAAAGTTGAATACCTTGGAATGTCCATTAGGCATGTCTTGAATGAGACAACCAGAGGGTCTTCTTCGGCATGTTGCCAAAGTAGTTGGCTGTAAGTGGTCTAGGGAAACATCCACAACTGCCCACGTGCCATCCACGTGTAGCTTACAATGTCTCAAGAAATGGCTTTCACGAGTTGGAACCACTGGAGAAGGCACTTGATACTCCACCCTCATCTGAAATTTAAAATTAAAAAAAAAAAATACAACAAAGGGATAAATATGCATAATATTTCCAAGAAAATTAAACTAATGATAAAAAATTACTACCACTTGCATAGCTTCATTGCAAGTTCCAGCAAGTCCAGAGGAAATAAGCTGCAAGATATTAGCTCGTGCAACCACCCCCGAGAACACATTTGCCCATTGCTCCTACAAACATTTATGTATTTTTTTTACACAAATCATTCCTTTGTTGAGAAGACAGTTGTGAATGAGTGTGATGATGTTGTTGTTAACTTTGGGAGACATGGTGAAGTCAAACTTATGCTTGATGAATAATGTTGAGAAAAGGGATTGCGATATATCATACCACGTCCATAAAAATGTGCGCAAGATTAGCAGCGTTGATGGGAAGAAGAAGAGATGCACGCGAGGCCTCTGATTTGAAGCCGTTGATGCAGTGTGGGAGAACTGTGGAGTAGAGCCTCATGTATTCGTGGTGGTTGAGTGAACAAGAGAGAGGGTCCGTGGTGGGGACCCACAATGGCTCACCTATGTGAGCCACCCTCATGAGCTCCTCCATTGCAGACCTCCCAACCTCCATCACCACCGACTTATACCCACCTCCGCCCACCTTCTGCCCACCTTCCCCCACCTCAATTGAACGCCACAAATCTCCGTATATTTCTCTGCAATCTGCACTAGACGATGAACAAGGACCATCCATGGGGTAATTTCCACCCTTCTGTATTAATGAAATAGTATAATCAGTCTTTACGGATCGAGTTTAGTACCTATATAATTTCTTCAATGCATGTTAGCTACTTAGCTATGATCAATTCCTAAATATTAAACCATATTGTTGGGTCTATATCAAAATTTAAAAAAAGAGTTTATTATTATTACCGCCCATTATGTTTGCCATGCGGCAATTTTGCCCCTTTTGAATTCGGGCTTGCAATTTAGGACTTTATTTTTCAAAATTTAGCAATTATTGCCCAATTTCGGCCCGAATTGCTTAATTGAGCTGAAATCGCATGTTTTTTGCACGTGACTCCTCAATTCGGGCTGAAATTACTTAGGTGGCTGATCATTTATTGACGTGGATTTTCTTTCTTATTTTTTTACTGACATGTGTATTATTTAGTGGGACCCACCTAAACACATCATTCAAAATTAATTAATCAAATTAAAAAAAAAACCAAAACTCTTGCCCTCCCCTCCCATGGCGGAGCCTGCGTACAACATCCGCCCTCCACCACCACATCAGCCCGTCGGCGAGAGAAAAACCGAGAGAAAGGGAGAGAGGGATCGAAGAGAGAGAGGGAGGAAAGAGAGAGAGAAAGACCGAGAGTTTGACCGGCCGTTGCCGGTGGAGATGATGTCCGATCGATGATCCGAGCCCGGATTCATGACAGGCTCAGCGAGAACTTCAAGATAGGCAAAAGAATCGCTCCGATCGGTGGCCGGATGGCCTGAATTTGAAAAGAGAGAGAGAAACGGGTTTTAGAGAGAGAAACGACTGCGACTTCTCCGGCCGATTGCCGGCGTAGGCGGCGTCGGATGGCTGATCTGAGCCCGGATTCGGAACAGGCTCGGCAAAAACTTCAAGATAAGCACAAGAATCGCTCCTATCGGTGGCCGGATGGCCTGAATTTGAAGAGAGAGAGAGAGAAACGGGTTTTAGAGAGAGAAACGACCACGACTTCTCCGGCCGATTGCCGGCGTAGGCGGCGTAGGATGGCTGATCCGAGCCCGTATTCGGAACAGGCTCGGCGAGAACTTCAAGATAGGCACAAGAATCGCTCCGATCGGTGGCCGGATGGCTTGAATTTGAAGAGAGAGAAAAACGGGTTTTAGAAAGAGAAACGACCGTGACTTCTCCAGCCGATTGCCGGCGAGGAGGCGTCGGATGGCTGATCCGAGCCCGGATTCGGAACGGGCTCGTCGAGGGCTTCAAAATGGCATAGGATACGATATGTTTCGGGACGGTGGAAATTAATTACAAGAATGGTGGAGAAGCCGGATTCTTCTGCAGGTTTCAAGAGAATCTGCGATGGTGGAGAAGGGTGGAGAAGAAAGAGTTTTTTTTTCTTTTTTTTCAATTAATTTTGAATTAGGTAGTGGGCCCACTTAAAATACACATGGCGCATGACAATTAATTACAAAATTCCACGTCAGATAATCACTCGCCACCTCATCAAATGAAGCCCGAAAAACGTGCAATTTCAGCCCGAATAAATAATTTGGGCTGAAATTGGGCAATAATTGCTAATTTTGAAAACATAAAATCTTACATTGCCATTTAAAAAAAAGAAAGTCCTAAATTGTCAGCCCGTAAAACAGAAAGTCCTAAATTGCAAGCCCGAAATCAAAAAGGGTAAAATTGTCACACGGCAAACATAATGGGTGGTAATAATAATAAACTCAAAAAAAAAAATTAAAAATCACATGATTTGAAAGGTTTGGAAACCCTAGAAATTGGAGATATCTTTTTTGTGCATTACATTTTATTAAAAAAAAAAATTAGCGTTTATTTTAGGGTTAATTTCAATATTCGTCATGTATGTAAGACCTTTTCCATTTTTTTACAACCAAGTATACATTTTTCAATTTTGGTCCTATATGTTTCAACGTTTTCCAATTTCAGTTAAAATTTTCAATTTTGGTCATGTATATTTCAATTTGTTTCAATTTCAGTTCAATATTGATCGAAATTCCCCAAATCGTCGATGTCACTTGAGATTTTTCGGCAGCCATCCGATCAAAACTGGATTGAAATTGGAAAAAATTGAAATATAGGACCAAAATTGGAAAACTTGACTGAAATTGAAAAAAATTGAAATATATAGGACTAAAATTGGAAAAAATTAATCGAAATTCCCCAAATCGTTGATGTCACGTTAGATTTTCCGAGACTATCCGATCAAAATTGGAAAAAATTAAAACATATAAGACCAAAATTGGAAAAAATTAAAACATATAGGACCAAAATTTGAAAACGTATACTTGATTGTCCAAAAATTGGAAATGATCTTACATACAAGATTAAAATTGAAACTAACCTTTTATTTTATAATTGTATGCTATATATTTAACTTAGTGCTTCCTTTTATTTTATAATTGTATGCTATATATTTAACTTAGTGCTTGTTATGTGTTGCACGCACATAACATGCACTCGTGCGATTGGAATGTGTAAAATTAGAAATAGAAAATCTTGTATGATAAAATTAGAAGAAGAAATTAAAGTTAATAACCTGATGTGGACTTAGGAAGGGTGATGCAGGGGTTGGGCCTCCACAATGAATACAGCAAACATTATTGAGAGCTTCTCTCAGCCTCATATTTTCTGCTCGCAATAGTTCATTCTCACTTCGTAGCTGCCTGTTCTCTTCATGCTCATGCTGCATCTGCAATTAATTTTTAATCAAATCACACTTATTCAATAACCTATATAATATGCACTCATAAAATTAATTAATTTATATAATTTGTCATCTTTATTAGGGACTCTTATGCTTTGCCAAAGATTTTTATTTTACTGGTTCTGTTGTCTGTAATTTTCATTTTTGCAGAAGAACTGCATCCATTTTTGTAGAGTGCAAGCACTGTCCAGTTAAGCAAATGCCGAATCAGTTAGAACTCAACTCATATATATGATGATTCATGTCTGATGTCTGATGGGACTACAACAATACATGATATATTTGTTTATTTTTCCATTTATTTAAATATTTTTCACATTTTATTTCAAAATTCATATTTATTGAATCAATTTTAGATTTTATTTTACAGTTTTTATGATTTATTCTAACTATTAATATTTGAAATTTTACTTTTTTTTTTTTTGCACATTTAGTCCCAAAATTCGCACATTAGTCCCATAAGTTTATGGATTTGACAAAGTATTAACTTACATCAAATTCAGAGAAGTACGAAACTAAATATGAAAAAAAAAAAAGAAAAAGAAAAGTTCTTATAGGATCAAATGTAATTTTTAAATGTTTTAAAATTCTTATGTGATAATATTGGAATAAAAAATCTTTGGATTGAAAAAGAATTAGGCCTACTCTTACGAGATTAAAAGCTCAATTTCACCTATGAAATCAGTTAACACAAGTTACGTTGATGAAATAAAATATAAGATTGAAATACAATGGGGTTTAAAACATGTACCTTCATTTGTGTTCTCTTATTTTGGAACCAGAATTTAATCTGCAGAGGTTCCATCCCCAGTTGACGACCAAGTTCTCTTCTCTGTTGGTCGTCTGGGTGAGGACACTCCTTGAAAAACCTACAATTATCCATACAAATGCTTTATTAATTAAACATTGATCAAACAATTGATAATTTAAAATCAATATAAATCTAATTGCTATACGTTTTGTATGATCTATTTAGTTTTTATTTATTTTATTTTTATATATGTGCATGGCATGTGCAAAATGTTACTATGATTAATGTTACGCCCATATGAATTCACACGTGCCATAAATGTACATTGTTGTTATTGTTCTTATTATGTAACTAATAAATTGGTTAGTAAAAATATTATATATATGCAACAATAAATTAAATCGTACGCTTCCATTCGTTGGATCTGTTGTATAGTGTGGCGATGGTAACGGTTGCGCCTAGGTTGTGGCTCCTCATTTTCGCTATCAGATCTGCGATTATCAATTTCTTCTTCATTTCTTCTTCTTCTCTCGTCGTCACAATGTGACGATGAGCTTGTCTGCAACACTTGTTTCTGATCTGCCATTTTAATTTCCCTACAACAAATTAACTCAATCATCATCATTCATTATCGAACAATAAGAATAAGATCATTACTAACATGTATGCTAATGTATGAATTTGTTTTTTTTTTAAAGAATATATGATTTATATAAATTTATATAAGCAAATAAAAAAGAAAACATGGATTCAGATTGAAACTTAAGGGCATGTCTTTGAAGTGGAAAACTGTGCACTAAAAATTTATGAAATTGTATAGCTAGATCTATACTTCTCTATAAATGAGAGGTTAAAATTGGGTTTGATTTTTTTTTTTTCAGAGAAATTGAAAATTGGAGTTCTTTATGTTTATATGGATGATTTATTGTGTTTCAGAAATTTATTTATACAGAAAAAAAAAGAAAAGAAAAAAAGAAGACGTAGATTCAGATTGAAACCAAAGGGCACGTTTTAAATGCAAAAATGTGCACTTAAATTTTCTGAAATAGTAGCTAGATATATGCTTTGATAATCCTTCTCTACAATGAAAGCCTTTAAAAAAATAAAAAATAAAAACAAACAAACAAAGGCTAATGTAACTTGCTCAATGAATCTCTGATTGTTTGTTTGCAAGAAATGTGCATATACCTTAATTAACGAAAAAGAAATTAAGATTTTAAAGAACCTAAAACGCGTATGATAAGTACAACAACACAACTTCCTTAAATCTAGGGAGCAAGCAAAAATGTAGTGAGATTTGCTGTAAAAATTTATGAGCTTTTATAGACTAAATTGATTAGAAGAAACCAAAAATTTAAGATAGAGAGATGAGACTAATTAAAAATGAAAAGCAAGACAGAGGAGAGAAAGAGAGAGCTATGGAGATAAGAAGCTTGGGAGAATCCAATGGAGAGAGAAAAGGCTGAACAAAAGTGAGAATTTAAACTGTAGTTTTGAAGAAAATGGAAAAATGGAGTTGTGGCACTTTTTCAATGGGGAAAAAGGGCTAGGAATTGAAAAATATGTTTTGTCATATTTATAACAACTTTTTTTCTGAGAATATGAGAATCTTATTAACTATTAACTATTGTTATTGGTATAATGATTTACCTACCTAAAAAATCGAATATATATGAAAAGGATTCATTGTAAATGTCCATATAGAACTTTGACATCATCGGTCAACAGACTAATACGACAAGAAAATTAATTTGTATTGTTGTAATAAATTTATTCTATTTTAATGATTTCGTCAAAATTTGAAGCGTACGCCTTTATACAGAATCAAAATTGAAAATATTCCTAATCACATATATATAAAGAATTTGTGGTTAGAATGACAACTTAATGACATTTTTCTATTATTGAAAAATTTAGGTCCAATCATAATTTCACTGCTCACCTACCATTATCATACATTTTAACAATTTCAGACGTTATTAAGGGGGTGTTTGTAAAAAATTATATGGTTGAGAAAGTGATTAAATTTAGTGATTATGGAGAAATCGTTTACTAGCAAAAGTAGATTGTGTTTGCAAAATAATTTTAAAAGCTAGTAGCAAAAGTAGATTGTGTTTGCAAAATAATTTAAAATTTAATTGAGAAGCTGTCAAAGCAACCCCAGCTCGCTTCTGGATTATAGATTCTAGTAGATTTTATAATTTGCTAGAAGAGAATTAAAACACTAAAAACTGATTCATAAAACTTAAATAAGTGATTAAAAGTTGTGGGAAGCTTTTGCAAACACCCCCTAAATATCGTATCAAGCTCGATTGATAATCAGATATAGAGGGTTTGTATTTAATATAAACACGTAATGACTTATTTCTATATTATTTAAAATTGGAAAATCTTATATAAATTATGAGAAAAACCAACAATATGAGAGATTTTTTTTTTTTTTTGAGAATAGAGATTAATTTTTTTTAGGACACATGACACAACCATAATAGATGTGGTATTCAATTAAACGGGTAATCAGAAATATAGTCTGTATTTAGTATAAATGTAATATCATATTTCTCTATTATTAAAAAAAAATTGGTTGAATCATAATATTAAATGATAGGTTTACTCACATACGGGTCATGGACAAATTTACATCACATATTTAACATAATGATTAGTTTTACATCACATAATCTTGTGAAATAGATACATTAAAATGTCTCAATGATAGGCTCATAATCGACTGCTTGCACAATACATGACATAAAATATGATTTTGTTAATGAAGTTTGGCACATTGAAATTTATCAGGATGGAAAGAAGAGGATTGAGCCCATTGTAACTGGAATTGAATTATATAATAGCCCATCCTTCAAATGTTATAAATAAAAAATTCAGAGTCCAAATTAAACCCAAAAAAAATACATAATAGTATGGGCCGAGCCCATAATATAAAGGCCAATTTGAAATAGTATCCATTCTTTAACTTTCTATATTGGTAGTTGGTCTACCTCACCGCTCTCTACTACTTTCTTTTCTTTTTCTTTTCCTTTTTTCTTTTCATATTTTTTTATTTTTGCTTGACTCTTTATACTCAAATAAATCTAAAAATAATTTTCCGAAAAGACATTTGGAATTGTTTGTTAACCTTAAGGTTAATCATAACATGATCATCATGTTTATTTTATTTTATATTTTGTTTTATCATCCAAAATAAGTCTTTTGGGTGGAGAAACTAACAAAATAAATATTATAATTAATGTTCAATTATTCGATTAAATCGATATAATCGGGTTAATCACCAACTGATAGTAAGACTGATTTGATCACCACCGCTTTCGGATTTGTGAGGATAGATAAAATTATTTCATATAATTTGATAAGTTGCTCTCCCAAATCACAAATTGATCTTACATACTACAGAAATTAGTAATTTAAATTCTTCACCTTCACTCAATGCCTTTTATATTTAGATAAAGTTGACTTACTAAAACATCAATATGCACAAATTCAACTATGTAAAGTAGGTAATTGATGACACTAACAAGAAACATATAATATTTCTTTAAGTTAAACCAAGTATTAATTACTTGGAAGGAATTTTAAATAATTAAAACCAAGTACTCAAAATTAAGAATCTATTGAAAGTCTTTAGTTATATATATTTTATATTTTAAAAGTTGTTTATCTCAACTTTTATCTATAAAATAGTATGAATAGAACACTTATTATAAGACCTATCTCACCGATCTTACAAGTCTAATGCACAACTCTTATTCTACAAAATAGAATTTGATTTTTTATAACAGATTTGGGTTGTGGTCCTTGTTGATGGTAAAATTTTGTCAAACTTATAAGTGAAATGGTTTTATATATATATCTTGTTTAATGATATACATTACATTATTATAAGTGAAATGGAGTATCAAATCAAATAAAAGATTTGGACTTATCCAACTAGTACTGAAAAATCTTGTTCACGCTATTTAAACTCAACTTCAAATTGATCAATGACTATTTACATAATAATAATTCGTATTCTTTATTTTTTTATTGTTTTACTTAATTAAACATTAATATGTAATATGTATTTTATTTTGTACATAATATTAAAAAAAAAGGTTCAAGATAAAATTTCTTTCTAAATCGAAAAACATTAAATTTTTTTCCTATTAAAATAAAATTGTAGAGTACGTTTTCCAACCCCAATCACACAACTTACGTAGTGGAGCAGTTTTTCATCTCAAAATTTCAAACCCACTCCTCTCTTACCACCCCACCCACCCACCTAAAATAACTACCCAAATAAACTGTCACTCGCTCATTTACTTCTTCTTCAATCATCACACGAACACTTAATTTCTTCCCATCATTATTTTCATTATTAATTTAATTTAATTCAATCCTTTTTACTATGCTGCTAAATCAAAAAGAATATAGCATGCCCATTTCAGTTCCTCACAATTCCACCAAGAATTGAAGCAAGTCATCTGAAAAAATGTTTGACATTCTATTTGGATGGAGAAAAGCTTCAAAATGGTACACTAATCAATGCAATTTTCAATTTCTATTTCTTATTTGAATCAGTTCAATGTTAATTTTTGTCTGTTTCCTTACAGTAAGAAACTGATCAAAAGGGTTCAATGTCGCCTTAAACTGCTTAAGAGCAAACGATTCTGCATTGTGAAGCAGTTGAGAGAAGATGTTTCTCAGCTTATCAAACATGGTCTTCATCTCACTGCCTTCCAAAGGGTACTTGCTAAACAGTGTTTGATTGGTTAAAAATAATTTTATTTTACTAATTCATGGAATATATTTTCCAGGTTGAGCAGCTTATCAAGGATGAAAACATGATTGAAGTGTATGATTTGCTACACCATTTTTGTGAATTTTTAATCATTAATCTTCCCTATATCCGCAAACACAGGTATTTATTCATTCAAATCCAAATTCCGATTTAAATTTCAAATCCCTCGATCCAAACAGTGTACTAATCTCCGTTTCAGGGATTGCCCCAATGACATAAAAGAAGCAGCTTCAACTCTGATATTCTCATCAGCAAGATTTGGTGAATTGCCAGAGCTTCTCTCAATCAGGAAGCTTTTCGGACAGCGTTACAGCGAAAAGCTCGTAACAACTGCCCTCGAATTGCTTCCTGGAAACCTCGTCAACGATCAGGTTCGTTGGCCCTGAAAATCCCAACCAAAACTCTTGTGAGACAGTTTCACGGAACTGACTTCTTATATTGCAGATAAAAGAGTATGTCTACATGGAAAAAGTACCGGATGATGTCAAGAACAGAGTCCTCGACGCAATAGGGCGGACCTGCATTCAATCAGAGCCGTTGCTTCTCGAGTACTACAAACCCGAGATGCAAGAAGATGATCGTATGATCATGGATTTGTTGTCCGAAAATCAAAGAATTCAACCATGGATCGATGAAGCTGAATCTTCTTCGGAAAATTCAGCTAATAAACTGCCTGAGGAAGTGATATATCTTGACGACATTGAGGAGTTGGTTTCGCCTGTGATCAAGAATGGAAGCCTCCAAGATCAGAGATTGTTCATGTTCAGATCATTTGGTACGAGAAGAGACAATGGAGTCGATGAAGAGACCAACATTTTGTCAAGAAAAACGAGGAAGAGAACAAGAAGAAGATCGCTTTCTCAAGAAAATAGAAACGTGATGGATATTGAGTGCGCGATATACTATGGTGAGCCTTATGAGAAAGAGCATAATAATATGAGGGCAATGACATTGCCTTGTGAAAGGGGTGATGAGAGCTCTTCGAATTCTTGTACGGATGATATGAAAAGATCGAACTCGTTTCCGTGTCGCCATATCCACCCCAAGCTACCCGATTACGATGAACTAGCAGCCAAGTTCATGGAGCTAAAGAGAGCCAATCTTATGAAGCAACTTTCGAGCAATCTACAAGTTTGATCCATTGCATTTTAGATGTCCTGTTTTTGTAGGGTTGTTATGTGTTGTAGTTTATTTGCTCGAATTCATCATGTGTTTTTATTTATGTTGGTTCAAAATGGAAGTCATTGGTTGAGGATTTCGCCTCTAGAGTTTTTATGGTTTTTGAAATTCATTCTTACCCTTCTTTTGATCTGATTAATTATAGTGATGATACTTTTTTGCCTCAAAAAATAATATATAATTCAATTCAAAGAATGAAACTAGTCACATATAATTTAGTAACTAGGAAGTATTTGTAGTTATCTTTGTTGTATATTGGGCCTTCATGGCTTAGTTTGTTATGCGTATTCTAATTGGGCTTTATTTATGAACCAATAGCCATCGTTACTTTGATATTGTCGTTTTTATCCTATGTCCATTTGGATAATTATATATGATGTCACATGTCTAAATTAGATGAAATGGACTCAACCAATTCTAAAACTCACCCCACCCAAAATCAGATCTAACTAGGCCTGCCATCTTATTTTGGATTCATCCTTTCACACTTCAAAAAGCTTATGGGTCCAACTAGACTCAATTTATATGAGTTTTTTTTTTTTTTTTAAACCCAAATCGATATGAGTTAGACTATTACAATTTATTTTTTAAAATAGACTAAATCTTGATTTAATATGTCAAATATGTTTTTCTTAATAAACTCTAATTATATGAGATGTATTGGAGATGGGTATAATTGGACCCATACTAGTGTCTACACGTTGTTTCATTTGATTTAAACCCTTCTTACAAGTCGTTTGGGTGCAAGTTTTTTAGTTGGCTGAAATTTGATATTGTGAAGAAAAAAGAGTCACACATTTGTGAATCAACCCAAACACATCCTTATCAGCAAATAAATTTGTTCCCATTTGTGTTGGACTCCATGATTGGATATTAATCGTCCTCGACAGTTGACAGAATCAAAAAAACTATCCTTCCCATATTAATCCTCAAGACTCGGTCCAAATATTATTTGTCACGTTTTTTTTTTAATATATACCAACTATATTACTCACCAACTCATTAACAAAATAAAATATATTCTAGAAATATAATATTTTATCTAAATTTATAATTTAAATATAATAAATAATTGGATTTATATATTATTTATAACTAGGAGTATAAAAAAAATAAATTATAATATCAAACATTACTCTTATATTTTATGGGTTTCTCATGAACTAATAAATTCAATATTATCAAATTTCAATTTGCTTGTTTATCTCCACGAATCTAATTAAATTCACTAGCAGTTTATTAACTTATTACATTCCTAATATCCTATTTCGAAGAAAAAAAATCACAATGATTGGGAGCGATTTTAAAACGAAGTCCCAAGTATAATCAAGAATTAATGGTTTGTGCCCGCATGGGCGTAGCTTAGCCGGTTCCTGGGTTGCAGATTGCTACAAGGACGCAGGATCGAGTCCTGGCAGTCCCAGTGTGGGAGTTTTATTCCTCAATTTGGGGGATAGCTCGGGCCGGGGGTGGGAGCCCTGGGGTTGGGGATTCAACCTTTTGCTATAAGAATTAATGGTTTGTTTGGTTGTGGGATAGATATTTTAAATTTGTAGAATAAAGGTGGATAATATTATAAAAATATTGAGAAAGTGATGATGAGTTGAAGTGACAGGTGGACCACCGACACGTGCCGATTCTAACCGACTTCCACAGACACAGTTATGTTGGTTGACATTTCTCCACAAAATATCTCTCTTTATTTTTTTCTATTTCATCACCGAAAGTGAGACTCTGACCTTATCATTGTCACTAGATATTTATAAAGAATTTCCCAATATATTTGATCTATTTAATTTATGATATACTATTTTATTGTGAATTCAGTAGATATTGTTTATTCAATCGATTGTATATGTATTATCAAAGTATTATGATGAGTAACTTGTGATTTTTCTCATAAGTTGTTTTTTAAGTATTGTTTTATACATCAATTTATATAATATCTAGGTGTTATATGTCAATTCGGATAGTTGGGCTAAAAAAATAAATTAAATAATATTCAAACTAAGAAATATTATACAATTATTAAAAAGGATAGTATCTCTTTCTATTATACCTAGAATAATATTATTTTCCTATCATAATAGATAATATTTTTTTAACACAAATAAAAAAAATGATAAAATGTTGATAAGACATAAATAACATATTTTATCATATCAATCAACAATCCTGCACTATGTATATGTGAGTGCGAGTGTTATCTTAAAATTTTCACTTAAATTATGATATAAAAATAACAAAATTAAATGTTAAGAAAAATAATTTTTTTTGATTTGACGGCACAGAGAACTATTATATTAATATTAAAATAAGGAAAAGCATTAAAGTAGTAGCCCTATTTAATTTTTGTTCGGATTTCAGATGTGGGATTGACACATAATAAATTTTAGAAGAATAATTGATTACAGGTGGAAATGACACATGAAAAAATTGTATCGACCAAAGGAATTATTTCTGGTGAACATCGTGACATCTACCCACGTTTTTGCATTGAATTTTGAATTTAATTTAGTTTTTCTATTTTATTTATTTTGGGTGATGTATCAATTAGTATCTTTATTTGAGAGTTCCGTGTTAACTTGAAGTTATAAAAAACGTGTTTGCTAAGTAGTTTCGCATATAATTTAAGAAGAAGAAAATTCAAGTAAATAAAAGCATCTAAATATATTTATTCTCAATAATTTATTAAATTGATCAAATCACAATCTCAATATATTTATTCTCAATAATTTGTGAATTTTTTACATCATTAATTTAATTTAATAATAATAATAAATAAAGCAATCTGAACTAAATATATTTTAAATGTCTACAGAGTATAATTATAAGTCTTCAAATGTGAGTTATATATATTAAATTAGAACAATAGTTAGAACTTACCTAATATAGTATGAGATCACATGTCTAAACAAAAGTAATCTTCTACTACTACTCATGTTTGGTCCATTTTGTAACTCTTTTTTTTTTTTCTTGTTAGTGTGCGCCGTCCTTTTACTATACAAATAAAGAATGTCTACCAAAAGTCCAAATTCCATTGGAAATTGAATTCCCATAATAAATCCCACCTATCATTGCAATGAGTGGCTTCCCAAATTTAACCCTAAATTAATTAGGTCAAATTAGTTGGTCATCAAATTACTATGTTGATCTTAATCAAATTCATTTTAAATCTCTCATTTGAGATACGACAATGATTTCTTAGTCTTTACCCATCATAAGCTATTTTGTATACTCTATTGATAAGTCAAAATTACATTTGTAATATACCCCAGGTCCCCATGTGGTTGTAATTAAATGTAGTTTTAGAGGTTAATTTTTTATCTTCAATTAAGTATAATTTTAAACTTTTATATAGTTTTATTCTTAAATTATTTATATTAATATTTCTTAGTTAAAATTTAGATATTCAATATGATCATTACTTAAATGTATATTTGTTTAATTTTTATGATCCTTAATTTATAATGAAAACTATAAAATGATATTTAATTGAAATCAAATGAAGTAGTTTGTTATAAAAATGACTTTATTTCAAAATTGTCGTCTAAAAATAAAATGTGGATCCAAACTATGCAGTCTTATTTTGTTTATAGAACAAGTCTTTATTTTGACCAAACACATCTCAAAGCTATACTTCCATCTCTATCCTCTAACTTGTTTTTTTATTGCACAATTAAAAAAATATATCAATGATCATTCATCAAGTATATATATTATGCTGCAATAAAATAAAATTATTAGAAAAACATAGATTTTTTTGAAGTCCAATACCTTTTTTTTTCAATCTTATGTCTTAAGAACTGATCAGCCATACTGTTAAATTAATATCATTAGCCAAGGTTGAATAAAACAATCTTGATTATATGAAAATATTTATCATATTGACGTTGGTATTAGTAAAATTTGAAATAAATAATAATTATGAATTTACAATCAATCGGTGAGTTTATATATGTTTTTAAATTTCCTTATATTTTGGACATCTTTCGCAATATTTGGAATATATCCACAATATCCCCTGATTTTTGTTTAATCTATATTTTGTGACATTTCAATTACATATAAAAATAACACTCTGTTGGGATATTTCTCTAGTTATCTTGACAAGACAAAAACAGTTTGCTTAGGGTATCAGCACCTAGTTTCCATACTGATTATATGATCCTCAGTTCTCTAATCTATAAAGAGATCATGTAATGATTTTCCAAGTTATAAGGAAAGTTCTCTAATCTATAAAGAGATCATGTAATGATTTTCCAAGTTATAAGGAAAACCAACCTTAGAAGATATAGGAACATCTTCTAGGAGACAGCAATCTGTAGAAAACAGCATGCAGAAAGCTGCAAGGGAACAGGAAGCTGCAAGCAAGCAGGAAGCAGCAAGCTAAAAACAGCACGAGAAAGATCATGCAGTACGAGGAAGAGCAAAACTATCTGACATCAAGCTTAAGAAGCCGCTGCATGAACTTCAACTATGAACCTATACCAACTTGCCAAGTCAGCAAGCTTGTCAGAGAGGTTCAGAAGCCGATGTTGAGCGCATTAAATGCTCGTGTCAGGAGATGCATTTAATGTGACCACAAAGAAGATCTTTGGAGATCAAAGCTCGAATTCAAAATGGAGAAGTATTTTCCTTCAACGGATACTTTCCTACAATGGATATATTCTCAAGATCTATAAATAGAAGGTGTGAGTGACTGAAGAGATAGCTGGACTGAGCCAAGCGGAAATTCAGATATACTCCAAAGCTTCTTCAAGCTTACCTAAGTCCAGCCACTCAACCTTCAAGAAACAGTCTATCATTCAAGTGTTCGAGCTTTCAAGTTCAAGACTGACTTCACCACAACAGTTGAAGAAAAATATATACTTTTAACCATTGTGTTGTGTGTGCTAGGTTGTTTTATCTTTGGTGTACTTAGTTGATAGGATTATATCCTTACTAAGTTTGTAATCTTGTGTAGGCTATTTACCCTGTGTGAGTTTGTGCACCCTGTGTGGGTTTTGGCCTAGGAAATTTTTATTCTAGTAGGTTGTACCCTGTGTGGGTTAGTAGGTTAACTTGTGTTAGGAAGAGGTTTGTAAAACTGAGGCTTGTAAAACGAACTGACTTAACAAAGTTCCTCCTCAGAGAAGGAATAGAGTAGACGTAGAAGGATTACACTACCTTCGAACCACTATAAGCCATAAGTGTTTTACTGCTTTTATCTACCTATTGCATTGCATCGCTATATCTTACCGCATATATCATCAGCATTCTGCAAAGGTTTCTCTAAAAACATACTTTTGAAAGAAAACGTTTTCCAAACAGAAACTCTATTGTTATATTTTTTCCGCTGCATACTGTGATACCGGATCAGGAACCTGATACAGTATACTGCCAGGTTACTGATCTGAGTCAGGTTATGCATTTACTGTTGAATCAGCAACCTGTTTCACTAAAGAGTTTTAAAAGTTTAAAATCGATAGAGGTTCATTCACCCCCCTCTGAACCTCTGACCACTTGAGACCAACACACTCAATTCAACTCAAAATAAATGTCTTTTGTTAATGATGAATTTTTCAACATATCTTTATTTTTTCTTTTTCTAAAATTAAATCAATTATCTTATTTTGACTAACTTGGAGATGTTTAAGGAAGTTTGTTAGTGGAAGATCTTTTAACCTAATTTAGGAGATTTGGTTCTCTCTTATTTATCACGTGTTTTGCAGATTAAATCAAATGAAGAGTTTTAACAATTTCAAGCACCTATTCCTAGTTTATAGGAATAAGTTGTTATTCTTTATTCCTTCTTTTAGTTAAGGCAACGTGAGTTTATTTGGAAGACGAGAACGTGTCTTATGAGAGAGAAAAGGATAGAGAATGTGGAGAGATAAAGATCATGGGAAGAGAAGAACGTGATAAAAGAGAAGAACATGATAGAAGCATGAAGTAGAAAATCATGGAAGAAGCATGAAGTGGACTTCATGGAGTGAGTGGAGAACAAGATAGAAGTGGAGATCATGGAGAACTTATTAACATGGAACATGAAGGCTCCTGAGGTCTATAAATAGAAGACTCAATTCCTGAAGAAAATATACGAAGACAAGAACTAGAGAGCAAAAAGAGAGATACTTCGAGTCTGATACAGTTTGGCTATGTTGTCTTCTTTGTTGGTCACATAGCACACAACATCTCTGTCACTTTTCATAAAAGACTTAGAGTTTGCATACTCGAGTCTTCTTTTCTTAGATAGGGTGTCTTTGAGTGATCAACTAAGTGTGTACACATCCTTAGATTCCTTAGATACATACATAGGACGTGTTGGCTTTGTCAAAAAGATTCTTCTTCAAAAGATCTTTTTGTGTTCTTTACGAGATTTTCTTCAAGAGATCTCTAAGTGTCTTTGTACTTACAATATATATCAATAAGACATTTTGCCCTGTAGGCGTTCCACGAGTATCATTATATACTCGTGGATATTTCTCTTGTTGATTATTTTTTTTATTTCCGCTGTATTATTTGTAGTGTTGTCAACATCACAGACAACATTACGTCTTTGGTATTTTTATAGTTTCTGTTTTTCTTATGCAGGAGCATACGGACACACTTTCATCGTTCTTGAATTTTAGTCATAGATTAAATATCATAAAAATTAGACACAAGACACAAATATCTTTAGACAATATAAATCTCTCCCACTTCTCTCTAAATTAACATGAGATGGAGAATAAATTAACGAAATAAAATAAGGGAAAATTAATATAAGGAAAGATTTTAGAATCTCATGTGAATAAATTTTAAACAGTTTAAATAAATACGTTAAAACTTGGAAGAAAAAAACAAAATAGATAAAATGACAATTAATTTGAAACAAAGTTTAACCTCTAGAACGACATTTATTTTATATTATTGCCTATGGAGCATATCATATCTCACCCTCCAAAAATGCAATCCTTGACATTAACTCAATGAAGCCCATAAGCCCCTACCTAGTGTCACTTTCCCCCTTTCTCAACATGAAGTTACTGTACTTTGATGGGTAAATGTGCAAATATGCCCCCCAACGTTTGGGTGGTGCAAATTTATACTTAATCATTTTTTTAGAGTAAAAATGTACAAAAATCATCTTTCTTGGAGCATTTTACCACTAAATAAACTAATGCTCATAAACTAATGGTTGTTATGAAAAATCTTATTTTAAATAGATAATTCTTTTTTTTCTTAGGTTGCTAGTTATGATTATTTTATTTTTTGAGGTCAAATAATTTCTAATAAAAAAATTGCAACCAATTAAATTAATAAAATTAAAAATTAAGCATATAACAAAATTTTGTTAACGGATTCTATGATATAATTCAAATTAAGCATAAAATTTAGGTTAACCTCTCAAAAAATAAAAACAATTTTTACAAAAGTCCTCCACATTCAAATTATTATTTAATATTGATTAAGTGAATGAACCATAAATCCAACAAAATTTAAATATATTAAAAAATCAAAAACTTTTTTCCCCAAACTTACACCTATGTTATATATAGAATTTTGTTGGATTTATGGTTATATATAAACTTTCAAAACCTTTTTTTTCCAAACTTACACCTATGTTATATATAGAATTCCTAATTTGTTTTTTGACTTTTTTTTATATATTTAGAATTTTGTTGGATTTATGGTTCATTCACTTAATCAATGTTAAATAATGATTTGAATGTGGAGGAATTTTGTAAAATTGATTTTTATTTTTAGAGGCTAACCTAAATTTTATGCTTAATTCGAATTATATCATAAAATCCGTTAACAAAATTTTGTTATATTCTTAACGTTTAATTTAATTAATTTAATTGGTTGCAATTTTTTTATTAGAAATTATTTGACCATAAAAAATAGAATAATCATAACTAGCAACCTAAAAGAAAAGGAACTATCTATCTAAAAAAAGATTTATCATAATAGTCTTTAGTTGATGAGTAAATATGTCTATTTAGTGGTAAAATGCTCCAAAAAAAATAACTTTTGTTTATTTTTGCTCCTAAAAAAAGATTAAGTGTAAATTTGCACCTCCATCCAAATGTTAAGTGTATATTTGCACCTTTACCCTACTTTAATTGTATTTTACTATTTATGATTCAATAATTTTCAAGATTAGTACAAGAAATTGATTTTTTATATTTTTTTTATTGATAATTTGATATCGAACTTTCCATGAAGTGCAAGCTACAGCCTACACTTAAAATTTCAATCTATTCACACACAAATATATTTTTATTTGTATTAATATAAATGATAAATACAATGCTCGATCTTTTTCACTATACACACACACACAACTCTCCAATGAACTTTTCTGCTAATTAAGTCTTGGATCATTTTTTTCTTTTAGCATTTAATACCTAGTACCTACACTCTTTAATCTCAATAAGTCTTGAATCTAAACTATAGACTAATGTGCACAAGACTAGGTACTAGTTAATTAGGTAGGGGTCTGAACTCTGAAGATCCTCAAAGAGACAAATAGCATAACAGTTTAATTTATACCTTTTACTTGATCTTTAGTTCCATTTATTGACTTTGGACTTTATATCAACTCAAATTGTCCAACTTTCACATATTCAACCCACTTGTTTCTCAACCAAGATATTTCAATACCTAAATTACATAGAAATTTTCAAATCTAGTGATATAAATGACAGAGATAATAATGGGTAAATTACACTTTAACGTTGGAATTATGTGTATTTATGTTTTATTTTACATTTTTTGTTTACTTTATTCATGAACTATATAGTACTTGTTACACTATGTTATCTAATTGGTGAATCCAATAATGTACACCCCTAATCATCAGGTACTCCTCTAATCAACACTCACTTATTATTTATTTAATTTAAGGAAAAAAAAAAACTCTCCAAATTCGAACACAACATAGAAAAGCAAGAAATGAACCAATCAGCGTTAGGCAGCACCTAGTACGGAACAAACTGAGTTCCATGTTATGCAATTGTGCTGCCGTCCGTACCATGAGGCGGTTCAATCTGATTGGCGATTATTTTGTAATTTTTTTTAGTTGAATCCACTCAATTTAATCTCTACAAATTCCACAATGTCTTTAACTCATCTCTATCTTTAACACTTTCTTCGTGCCACCACGTTTGTTTTTAGTGTAAACATTGTCCAAACATAAAAAAGTGTGTTAGACATTTTTAATCCACTTCTGTTTTAGATAATTTTTTTAAAGTTATTAGTGTTTGGATGATTAAAATATTAGTTCTTGTTTTCAACCTTTATTTTTCAATTCTAAGTAATGGATATCAGATGAAATGATCAATTTGTCCTTGAAATAGCAATATATTTATTACCTTGGTTTAGATTTTTTTTTTTTTCCCTTTTTAACTCAACAAGGTAAAAATTTAATTTTTCAAAATTCGAATTTGTACGGTTAATTTTCATCATGATTTGCATTCACCTGATTTGCTTTCTAGTTATGCTCAATAAATTATACACAAAAATATATATTATGGTTTTATAGATAATTATCATGAGACGGATTTTTATTATTCATGAATAAAATTAATTTAAAATTTTTACAAATTCATACATAAATTATAGACCATGAGTTGTGAGTTTACTTGTCTCACGTAACTAGATCCATGACACAATATAATATAAGAAATGCTCTAAATTATATTTTTTTTTATTAAAGAAAAAAGGGAAGAAAAAAACAAAAAAAAAAAAAAAAGGAAAGGTGAATTGGAGTAAAAGTTACGGAAGTAGAGGAAGAACAATAGTAGTGAAAAACGAAAAGAAAGAATGCGTGTGGGACCCAACAAAACATAGACCAACCACGATCCTTCTACACACCCTACTAAATCTTTACCTCTCCTCTTATAAACCCAACCCATTTCCCTCTCCCCTCTCTCTCACTTCATCTTCTTCAATTCTATTCAATTCAATTCAATTCTTCATCCTCTCTCTCTCTCTCTCTCCCAAATCTTCATCTCCACGCTTTTTGATCACACTAAAATTCTTAAATTCATATTTGATTTGTTCATAAGGCCGCTCGCTCTCCTGCTTAGAATCAAACAGTTTTTGATGAATCCTTTTATATTCTCATATTTGATTTCCCAGTGAGTTTTAGCATCTGGGTTTTTTAATTTTCGTTTATCAATTCAATATTCATCCCACAAATTCTTAAGATCTCTCTGTTCCCTGAATTAAGGGAGCGAGCGGCAAAAGGAAGATCAGAAAACTGTTTTGTTTGATCATTTAAAATGGATTCAGCCAAGGATAAAGGTAAATCGAAGAAGAAAAGTGGAAAGGGAAATCAAATGGATTGGGAGAGAGAGGAAGATAAAAGCTCAGAAACGCAACAATGGGGTCCTGTTTATGATGAACCTTCCATTTCAAACAGGCCTTATAAGAAAACCAAAAGCCCTGAACGCCAACTGAACATTCCACAATCTTTTCAACCTCCAATGGTGTTTCCGCCTCCTTATTCCGGCCCTGTTTTCCCCTTCGCATTGGATAATTCTCAGATACCATCGGAAAATATCCACCAATTCGGCCATAATTCAGTTCCTCTGTTTCATCCTCCTCCGCCGCCGCCACCGCAGCAGATGATTTCGTTTTCTCCACAGCACCCACAGCTGTGCCAGAGCTTCACGTTCCCCCCATATTTTACAGGGGAGTCGTCGGCGGCGGGCCCGTCGCAGCTCCAACAGCAGCAGGTTTTGCAGTATTGGAGCGAGGCGTTGAATTTGAGCCCGAGAGGTAGAATGATGATGATGAACAAATTAGGGCAACATGGGAAGGGGCTATTTAGGTCTCCATTGGCGCCGCCTATTTCGACGACGAAGCTTTACAGAGGAGTGAGGCAGAGACACTGGGGAAAATGGGTGGCGGAGATTCGCCTCCCGAGAAACAGGACGCGCCTCTGGCTCGGCACCTTCGACACGGCGGAGGACGCCGCCTTGGCCTACGATCGCGAAGCCTTCAAGCTCAGAGGAGAGAATGCGAGGCTCAATTTCCCCGAGCTTTTCATCGGAAAAGACAAACCAGCGCCGCCTGATTCGTCTCCGTCGTCTCCTTCAGCGTCAACGGCGGCGCCGCCGGTTCAGGACAGCATCAGCATGCCGGATCCCGGTGAAGAACCGCCGCCTGGTGAGATCGCGGCGGAGAACGAGCAAATTCAGGGCAATGCGGAGAGTTCTGGCGGAGGAGACGGCGTGTCTCAGTCGTCGGAGCTGGTTTGGGGTGATTGGTTCGAGTCGATTCCGGCGGGGTGGGGCCCAGGAAGCCCTGTTTGGGACAATTTCGATGCAAATAATAATCTGTTGCTTCCTCCAAATCTTCCTCCTTTTGGCAACATGAAACAACATGATTTTGATCCTCATAAACAGGATAACCAACAATCTTCTTCTTCCTATTGGAAGCATGAGGATTAACTCTCTCTCTCATACTTTTCCACCATTTTCACACACGCACACATCATGAACAGAAATAGGAGAACAGCTTTTAGGTAATCTCCTTCATCGTTTCACTCTCTCTCTCTCTCACTCTCTTCTGTCTCTCTCTAGACACAGACTCATCAGATGTAGAGGCTGCATATTAAAGGCCATCTGCATGGGAATTCACAGCTTCATTTTGTGTAATTACTTCATTTAATTTCCAGTTTGCTCTGTATTATTATTAGTTAATTAGAAGTTTGATCAGCAGAGAAGGAGACAGTTTTGTGATCTCCTTCATTCTCATTATTATCCATCATTAGATCTCTTTTTTTCTCTGATCTTTCTGGTGGAAATCTCACACTTTTGTATATTTTGGTGTTTGTTATGTTACATATTTGATGTGCTGCTTCTTTTTTTTCCCCTTGATTTTTTTTTTTTTTAAATTTACTAATTAAAAACATCAATAATGAAGTCTGTGAAGATTTGTTGTTTCACATTCCAATTTCCAACATGGAATGGCAAAATTAAACCTTATCAATTCATAGTTTTATGAGGCATTTCAATTTACAATTTTCAACTCAAAATCCACACATGAATTTATGAAAATAAATTTGATTTAAAAGTCATAAAGGAGAGAATTTCAGAACTTATAATCCATATATGAATTTATGTAAATAAGTTTAATAAAGAAAATTTTATCCGAGATAAATTCGCAACTCTTGATCTATATATGAGTTTGTAAAAATAAGTTTGATTTGTTAGTAGTGAGGCTTTATTCTCATGAATATTTGTGAGTTTGTCTTGAATTAGTTTTTATGAATGTTACATTACTCATCAACTTTATACTGATACATGTATTCTTAAAAAAAAAAAACCTGAAATATGTAGAAACATATTTTATTAATTTTGATCTTCAATTGTAAAAATATATTTTGTTTTGTAGTTTATTATATAAATTCGCATGTGTATATATATTGTTTATATTAGAGAACACTGTATAAAACATCAATTTATAATATGATAACCAAGTTTATATGCGATTAAGAGGGTATTTAGTTAAACTTATTTAAAATATATTATAAGCTATTATCTTTTATGAAATATTTTTAGAGCTTTCAAAATAGTTATGTTTTATTTTGAAAATGAATTGTTGAAGTGTTCATTTCATTGGACAATGTAGTTTTTAAAGACATGAGTAATGATAATTTTATAAATTAAATGATTAAAAAAAATCATGAAATGGTTTTGAGGAGCTTATTATAAGTTTTTTTTTTTTTACTTTTCTAATGTTTCTTCTGACTATATATATATATATATATAAAAGGAGTCCACCGTTGGGTTCCTTATTATGGAGCCAATTTGGCTTATGTGGCAACACACGTATGTTTTAAGTTTCGCGATATTTACTTAGCGTGATATTCTTTTCTATGTAATTTTTTTTTTGTTTTTTTACACGCTTTTTTTATTTTGTTTTTTACGTACGTAATTTCTTTTTCTTTTTCATTTTTTTTACATAATTTAATTTTGCCTATCATTCTTTCTTATTTTATTTCATTTTTAAATAAACTTTTTTTCTTATTCATCTCAATTTTTTTTCTTATTCTATATCATTCTTTCTTAGTTTATCCCATTTTTAGATAAAAAAATTTATTCATGTCAATTTTTTTCTTATTCTATATCATTCCTTAATATATTTTTTTTTCAAATTCATCTCATTTCATCTTAGTAAATTTTCTTATTCTATATCATTCTTTGAATATATATTTTTTCAAATTAGTAAATTGTCAATTTTTTTTCTTCTCTTTTAGTTGTCATTAATATCAATAGTACTTTGGAAATATTTTTCTTTAATTGTATCTTAGATTAGAAATTGTGTAAAAGTTTCATATACTTATAGATTTTGATGAGTAATCTCAACCATCTATTTTTTGAAATTGTAGATAAATTTAGAACTTGTCTAAAAATTGTTTAAAAGTTCTTATAGGAATTTTTATTAAGTAATCTCAACCATCTATTTTTTAATTTTATATAATATTCACAATGTATAAGAAGGTGACCAGTAGATTTTGATGAGTAATCTCAACCATCTATTTTTTGAAATTGTAGATAAGTCTAGAACTTGTCTAAAAATTGTTTAAAAGTTCTTATAAGAATTTTTATGGAGTAATCTCAACCATCTATTCTTTAATTCTAATATTCACAATGTATAAGAAGGTGACCAGAATATTTATAAATGATTCGAATCCAAACATTCTTATCGGTTGTTCTTGCATAAATATAAATAAACCTATCAAAATCTATAAGTATATGAAACTTTTACACAATTTCTAATCTTAGGTAAAATTAAAGAAAAATATTTTCAATGTACTATTCATATTAATGGCAACTAAAAGAGAAGAAAAAAAATTGACAATTTACTGATTTGAAAAAATATATATTCAAAAGAATGATATAGAATAAGAAAATTTACTAAGACAAAATGAGATGAATTTGAAAAAAAAAAAAATTAATGAATGATATAGAATAAGAAAAAAATTGACATGAATAAAATTTTTTATCTAAAAATGGGATAAACTAAGAAAAAATGATATAGAATAAGAAAAAGATTAAGATGAATAAGAAAAAAAGTTTATTTATCTACAATTTCAAAAAATAGATGGTTGAGATTACTCATCAAAATCTATAAGTATATGAAACTTTTACCCAATTTCTAATCTTAGGTACAATTAAAGAAAAATATTTCCAAAATACTATTGATTTTAATGACAACTAAAAGAGAAGAATTTTTTTTGACAATTTACTAATTTGAAAAAATATATATTCAAAGAATGATATAGAATAAGAAAATTTACTAAGACAAAATGAGATGAATTTGAAAAAAAAAATAAAAATTAAAGAATGATATAGAATAAGAAAAAAATTGACATGAATAAAATTTTTTATCTAAAAATAGGATAAACTATGAAAGAATGATATAGAATAAGAAAAAAAATTGAGATGAATAAGAAAAAAAGTTTATTTAAAAATGAAATAAGATAAGAAAGAATGATAGACAAAATTAAATTATGTAAAAAAAAAAGAAAAAGAAATTACGTACGTAAAAAACAAAATAAAAAAGCGTGTAAAAAAACAAAAAAAAAAAGAAAAAGAAAAATAAATTACATAGAAAATAATATCACGCTAAGTAGAATATCGCAGAACTTAAAACATACGTGTGTTGCCACATAAACCAGATTGACTCCATAAGAAACCCAACGGTGGGCTCCTTATCATTACTATATATATATATATATATATATATATATATATATATATATATGCTATGATTCTTGATAGCAACGCAAATTCAATTAGTTCAAGTCATATTAATAAGATGCCAACTTAATTTATGAAAGATATTTTTATTTAATATCACGTTATAGATTTATATTTGCTCTTGTTGTCATAAAATCTCATATTTGATGATACTATAACACAATATGATATATATGTAATATAACATGATGAAGATTCTGTTTTGCATTTTGATATTTCATCATATATGTTTTTGTTTTTAATTCATTTCACACACTAATTAATGTATATATTACAATTCATATATATATATATATGATATGCAGTGATTGTTTGAATTTATTACATAAAACACATATAAAAATAAATGATTAAATATCGGTGGGAATATGATAACAATAAACTATATAAGTAAAATATAGAACACAAAAATTTGAACACAATAAAGAATAGAACGACAAAATTCTGAATTTATGTAATAAAATATCTATATTTCGTTATCGCTTATGTTAGAATTAAAAAAGCACACACATAATGGGCATGCGTTAGAAGCTTAATTATTCTGTTAATCTTCCAATTAATTCAATGATAAAAAATTTCATGGGTGTGCTGAGAGAGGGCCCATCAACCGGCCCATGAGATCATCTTAATTTCTTAATTGCGACGTCAAGGTATCTAGATAAGTGGGATGATTAAGATAATGATATGATTAAAAACTATAATAAATATTTCTTTTGGTAATATATTATTTAAATTTTTAGAAATATCTGATGTTGGTCTTCTCATTGACCTGATCATGTCCAACATTGATATCATGCAAACCAATCCCCCCCCTCCCCCAATTCATGGAGTAGTTTAGTTTAATTTAGTTTAGAAGTGGGGCCCAACTAATTTTATTTGAAAAACAAACCTAGATGTACTACTAATTAGGCATGTAAAATGTTGAGTTTGTTTAAATATGAGTATGACTTCTATAAAATCATTACTTCGTTTTAATTTCGTGAAACGAGTAATCAACTTATTATCTACAAATAATATTAGTTTATGAAAGTTAATGTAAGGAAATCTACAAATCTCAAACTTTGATAAATAATTTAAAAAATCAATTAAATTAACATAATAAATCAAAGAAGCAACCATGCCAACACAAAGGAAAAATAAATCAATCAATCAATCGCGCACATGATGGAACTTGAACTCAAGATTTCAAATTGATGTGTACTTCTTTCATTTAAAAGTAATTTTCATCAATGGTTGTTTCATAGAAATTAATATTTGATAAATACGGTACATGTATAAAATTACCACATTCCCTGTTACTACTTATTTGATTTAATTTAAGTATTTATTGTAACATGACAAACTAGATAGGGGCAAAGTTGGATAAAGCATCATTAATTCTTTTTGATTATATTAAAAATTATATAATTAAAACAAAATTTATTTCTTAAAACGACAATTCTTTTAAAACGAATAGAGTACATATGAATGCTTGATTATATATATATATATATATTTACAAATGGAAAGAAGGTATAAGACAATGCGGTGGTTGTGATGACTTCAATGCTATGCGAATATCCCATTATTTGTAAATTTGTACTATTGGATATCAATCATTGATAACCCCTTATAATCAAGAAAGCTTATCTCATAGAATTTCAAAGAGAGACTTTATATTAATTATTAATTATACAAAGTCAAAGTGGATTATGCTTTTTTTGCGGAGGGAAATTGCATTTCAATTGTATTAAAGGTTAAGGTCATAGCCGTCCAACCATGGTTTAGTTGTACTTTCTTTGTCAATCTTGGTAAGAATTGATAAGGTTGTCATTTAAGACCAATGAACAAAGACTAAATGACAAGATTAAATGCTTAAAGATAATATAAGTATATATAGGCTTATAGCTTCATGAGGCCCCTCCCTTTATGATTATCGACTTATTTATTAAGTTTTAGCGTTAACTTACAATACTGAGATGATGTTTTATAATAATTTTGGACATAATTAAATGTATTCACTATTGATATAATACAAAAGAGTTAAATATGAAGTATAATATTCATGAAAACACTGTCATCATATTTTCACTCACATCAAACTATGTTTACAATAAGTTGAGAAACATTCATGCTTAGTATAACTGAAGATTTATGAGTTTGATTATTTAGATATTCATTAAATTTAAATTTTATATTTTATTTTGTTAATAAACACTACGAGTTTGATGGAAAGAAAAAGTGATTGAAATTGTGATTTCCATAATTCATATAACACAAGTGTAAAAAATAGGATAAATATCCAAAATGATAGAATTCGCATCTTTTTACATAGATCCTAATCTAGCCCGTTACAGGTAACACAGAACTTGGCCCAATTGAATATTAAGCCCAGCCCATGACCAAAAAGGTTCTACACAAATATTATTATTATTATTAAAATCTAGAGAAATCGAGAATAAAATTGAGAGAATCCAAACTCGACCCCTAATTGGACAGGCAAAGCCGAGTGGGACCCACTCATCCTTAATCCATCACCACCTTATCATCTCCCATTTCTTCCTCTTTTCTTTCAGACAGAAACTTTTATTACACATTTTTTCTCATCATCTAAATATAAAAACCCGAACTTTGAAATCCCCATCGAAAAACAAAAATATTTTTGCATTGAGGAAACTCTGCATATCCTTCAATGGCTTTGCAATCTGCTTCTTTGGTTTCCTATACTCTTTTCATCCCAAAAGAGGTATGCAGCGCACATGTTTTTTTTTTTTTTTTTTATCAATTTTCTTTTTTAATTAGTGGTTTTTAGGTTTTGATTTTGATTGTATAATGTTGTTAGAGCAAGGGAATTTCGATGAAAGAGACATCCCTCTTTGGAGCTGCATTGACAGCAGGTTTTAAAGCTGAATTCAATCCATGTTTTAACAAGGTAACAATGCAAATATGTTCTCTTACTGGGAAATTTTGATTCACTATGGGGAAATATTTGTTATTTTTAATAATGTGGAATCATTTGGCACTTATTATGAACATATGTGGGTTAAATTGTACAAGCAGTCAATAAACTGCTCGATTGTGTAAATTGAGTGCTAAACATTAGTTTGTATCAAAATGAGTGCCGAATTTATGCTTTAGGATCATGTTAGGTACTAATTTTAATTTGCATGAAAATGAGTACTAAATATTACTAAATGTTTTTGTAATTTGATGCATAAGTTTAGTTTTTGATTCAATACAAATTGTTGTTTAGAACCCGATTAGACAAAAATTAGAATAGTATAGAGATGTTTGCCTGTTCTTACCCCAAACTTAGGTTGTAGAAGTTCTTATGTTTTTATTTGATATGTAAATAAAGATGAATGGATACAATGAGTTATATTCAAACTGCTGGTATAAAGTGTGTTTGATATTTGGCCTCAATGAATCATATTATTGGCCCCAAAACGTCCATTTTTCACTCGCAGGATTTAAGGAAAAAACCACTGATGGGACCAATTATGGCGCAAACAGCAGCTACGACACCAGCCATCGATGCAGCTTCATCAGAGAAAAAGAAAACTCTGCGTAAAGGCTGTGTGATCATAACAGGAGCCTCATCAGGGTTAGGCCTTGCCACAGCCAAGGCCCTAGGCGAATCTGGAAAATGGCACGTCATCATGGCTTGCCGGAATTTCCTCAAGGCTGAAAAGGCAGCAAAATCACTTGGCATTGCTAAAGAGAACTACACTGTCATGCATCTTGACCTTGCTTCCCTTGAAAGTGTTCGCCAATTTGTGGACTCGTTCAGACGGTCAGAGAGGCCGTTGGATGTGCTCGTTTGTAATGCCGCTGTTTATCAGCCAACTGCAAAAGAGCCCACCTTCACTGCTGACGGTTTTGAGATTAGCGTTGGGACCAACCATCTCGGACATTTCCTCCTTTCTCGATTGCTTCTTGATGACCTCAAGAAATCGGAGTACCCACAAAAGCGTCTCATCATTGTTGGCTCGATCACAGGTATATCATTCATTTGGTTGAAAAAAAAAAAGAGGATTCTTTAAGTATTTTCGCATCTAATTTAGAATATATCAGGAAACACAAATACCTTGGCTGGGAATGTGCCTCCAAAGGCAAATCTGGGTGATCTGAGAGGACTCGCTGGAGGATTGAACGGAGTGGGCAGCTCGACCATGATCGATGGTGGTGAATTTGACGGGGCAAAGGCTTATAAAGATAGCAAGGTTTGCAATATGCTGACCATGCAAGAATTCCACAGGCGTTACCATGAAGAAACGGGCATCTCCTTCACATCTCTCTACCCTGGTTGTATTGCTGAAACAGGATTGTTCAGAGAGCACATACCCTTGTTCAGGATTCTCTTCCCACCGTTCCAGAAGTACATCACTAAAGGCTATGTATCAGAAGAAGAAGCTGGAAAAAGACTTGCACAGGTTAGTCACAGTCAATGAAGTTGCATTTTGTCTTACCTTAAATGCTCAAACTAAAGTAGTTTATCTATATTCAGGTGGTGAGTGATCCAAGCCTCTCAAAATCAGGGGTGTACTGGAGCTGGAATAACAACTCATCTTCATTCGAGAACCAGCTCTCCAAAGAAGCTAGTGATGCAGAGAAAGCACGTAAGCTGTGGGAGGTGAGCGAGAAGCTCGTTGGATTGGCTTAAAGCAGTTGAATCCATCTGAGAAGATGAAGTAAATGATGAGCATGCAAGTGACTGGTCTTACACTCAACAAGAAAAAAAGGTGTGAATTAAAGCAGGCATCAACTAATGGATTATCTTAGATATCCAGAGAACAATCTGACAGGTTTGTGCATGTTAGAACGACAGCTAGAGTCGGAAAGTGTTTTCTCTCCCTCTTTGCTGCATATGAAAATGTAAACATTGGTAAACATCTTTCCTTGTTTGATGTTATAAATGCCTTCAGCATTACCTGTTTTGGCAACCAATCTACGTCTTTTCTTATTACACCAACCAATATTTCAGCATACATCTCTGGAACAACCAAGCAAGCATAAAAATCAAATAAATAAAAACCATCAACATTTTCTTCAATGCCAGAATACTAATACCTGTTAAGATCATGCAAACATCTTCACCAAAAGAACCTTCTCGAATAGCAGGGTTAGATGTAAAATATTAATTTATATCTAACATTCTAATATTCGTAGAACTTGATGTATACAAATCAAATATAAATATTTTTTTAATTGGCATAAAAATCTGAAAATATAATCATATCACTTATGTATTATCATGTTAACTTGTATCATTTTGGTATGACTACACAATCACTAAAATAAAATTTCAGTTAAATTAAAGATTTTGCAACAAAAAAAACATGATCATTTGAAAAAGAAAAAAACTAATGTTTTCACTTAAAAAAAAAAAGAAAGAACTGATTATACAAATCCTATAAGTATAATTTATATGACATGAGATGACCCACGACCCGCCATAGGCTAAATATTGGAGTTTTATCAGTCGGGTCTTGACCCGACCACGGCTAATTGACCGAAGTCTAAAGTAGATACAACAGGGTTTGGTTGGGCAAATAGTGATCGAGGGGAAAATGTGGGCACTATGAATAAGCTTTCATTTCATTCTCTTCTTCCTCTTAATCTCAAAACAAACCTCTCTACCATAGGTCCATAACAACTTTCCCTGCTCTCCCTACTTTCTCTTCCTCAGCTTCGTTTACATTTACTCTGTTTTTTTTTTTCCCATTATTTTTCGTTTTCGATGGCATAGATTCCTCCTCTCTCACTCCACATTTTTCACTCTCAGCTAATCACAGCAGAAAATCCCAATTTCATTCCCATCAATCAAAAATGGCGCTCAGGCTTCTGTACAGACTGGTGTTCCTCTCCTTCTCCACCGCCTGCTTAGTCGGCCTCCACCTCATTCTGCAGCCGGTTTTCTATTACACCTCCTGAAACGCCGCCGCACCTCCGCGCTTGGCGGCGGTTGAACACGAAGCCTGCCGATTATGAACGGGTGAGTTGAGTTAGATTTTAGATTACATACGTCTGTGTACAAAATATGTAGTGTTTTTGACGGAGAACTATGAATCATCTGTTTTCCTCCATGAATTTGCTTTGCTGTTGTTGTTTCTGGAATGATTTGCCGATCGAGTCTCTGTTAGGGTGTGTTTGTTGTTGTGAGTCTACAATCGATTGATTGTGAGTAGATCAAGAGAATTTGATCTTACTTTTTCCTCGTTAATTGTTTCTGCGAGCGATTGGAATTTTTGTACTGATTTGCTTGGGGAACAGGCTATGCATCACCGCTTTGTGTTAACAATTCACTATCAACAAAAAATAATTCACTATCAACACAATTATGAGGATTAATCCTCATAATTCTGCCTAGGATTGTCACGAAAGCCAGATTTTGAAGCCCAAAATTTTCACGAAAAATTAAACCATTTTTGAATTGCATTTTGAAAGTTTTGTTGAAAGGAAATAAAAAATTATGAGGAAAAACCAAACATCACATGAAAATTCTGCCAGAATCGTCACGAAAGTCAAAATTTTTACGAAAAATAAAACCATATCAGAATAGCATTCCGAAAGTTTCCTTCGAAAGGAAATCCCAAATTATGAGGAAAAAACAAAAACTCACCTAAAAATTCTGTCCCAGAATCAGTACAAAAGTCAAGATTCTCTTGTCTCAAGATTTTTACGAAATATTAAACAGTCTCAGAATTTTGTTCTGAATCTTTCATCGAAAAGGAAATAAAAAATTATAAGGAAAAAATTCTGAATCTTTCATCGAAAAGGAAATAAAAAATTATAAGGAAAAATAAAAGATTAACTGAATTTTCAGGTGATTTTTTGTTAATCCTCATAATTTTTAATTTCAGGTAAATTGTTGATTCCTTTTGGGTTGAATTTTCAGGTGATTTTTTGTTAATTCTCATAATTTTTTTTTTCATTTCCAACGAAACTTTCAGAACGCAATTCAGAGATGGCTTATTTTTCGTGAAAATCTCGTGGCTGGAGAATCTGGCTTTTGTGGCGATCCTAGGGCAGAATTTTCAAGTAATGTTTTGCTTTTCCTTATAATTTTTGATTATTTTCAACGAAACTTTCAGAACGTAATTTTGAGACGATTTAATTTTTTGTGAAAATTTTGAGACAGGATAATCTTGTTTACCAATTCTGGGGCAAAATTTTTAGGTGAGTTTTTTTTTTTATTCATAATTTGGGATTTTTTTTCTAATGAAACTTTCGGAATGCAATTTTGAGACGGTTTAATTTTTCGTGAAAATCTAATTTAGAAAATTTTTGACTTTCGTGACGATCCTGGGTAGAATTTTCAAGTGATTTTTGATTTTTCTTTATAATTTTTTATTTCCTTTCCCCGAAACTTTCAGAACGCAATTCAGAGACAGTTTAATTTTCGTTGAAAATCTCATGGTGGGGGGATCTGGCTTTCGTGACTATCCTTGGGTAGGATTTTCAGCTAATCTTTTGTTTTTCCTCATAATTTTTTATTTTCTTTCTAACGGAATATTCAGAACAAAATTCTAAGACGGTTTAATTTTTCGTGAAAATTTCGAGACAAGAGAACCTTGGTTTTTGTATCGATCCTTGAGCAAAATTTTTAGGTGAGTTTTTGTTTTTCCTCATAATTTGGGATTTTATTTCTAACGAAACTTTCGGAATATAATTCTGAGACAATTTAATTTTTCATGAAAATCTGTCTTAAAAGTATCTTTTCTTTCGTGACGATCCTGTGGTAGAATTTTCAAGTGATTTTTTATTTTTCTCTATAATTTTTTATTTCCTTTCCAACGTAACTTTCAGAACGAAATTCAGAGACAGTTTAATTTTTCGCAAGGATTTTCAGGTAATTTTTTGTTTTTCCTCATAATTTTTTATTTCATTTCCAACGAAAGATTCAAAAAAAAATTCTGAGACGGTTTAATTTTTCTTAAAAATGTCGAGATAGGAGAATTTTAGCTTCGTATCGATCCCAGGTCAGAATTTTTAGGTGAGTTTTTATTTTTCCTCATAATTTGAGATTTCTTTTCTAACGAAACTTTTGGAATGATATTCTGAGACGATTTAATTTTTTGTGAAAATCTGGCTGAGAAGAACGAAATTTTCGAAATGATATTCTGAGACAATTTAATTTTTCGTGAAAATCTGGCTTAGAAGAATCTTGACTTTTGTGATGATCCAGGACAAAATTTTCAAGTGATTTTTTATTTTTCCTAATATATTTTGATTTCCTATCAACGGAACTTTCAGAACGCAATTCAGAGACGGATTAATTTTTCAGGAAAATCTCTTGACGGGATAATCTGGCTTTCGAGACGATCCTAGGGTAGGATTTTCGGATAATTTTTTGTTTTTTCTTACAATTTTTGATTTTCTTTTCAACGAAACTTTCAGAACGTAATTTTGAGACAGTTTATTTTTTCTTGAAAATCTCGTGACAAGAGAATGTTGGCTTTCGTATGGATTTTGGGGCAGAATTGTTAGGTGAGCTTTTGATTTTCCGCATAAGTTAAGATTTCCTTTCTAACAAAACTTTCGTAATGCAATTCTGAGAACGCATAATTTTTCGTGACAATCTGGCTTAGAAGAATCTTGAGTTTCACGACGATTCTGGGGTAGAATTTTCAAGTGATTTTTGGTTTTTTCTCATAATTTTTGATTTCCTTTCCAACGCAACTTTCAGAATACAATTCAGAGACAGTTTAATTTTTTGTGAAAATCTCGTGGCGGGAGAATCTGGCTTTCGTGACGATCTTAGGGCAGGATTTTTAGGTAATTTTTTGTTTTTCCTTACAATTTTTGTTTTTTTTTCAACGAAACTTTCAGAACGTAATTCTGAGATTGTTTAATTTTTCGTGAAAATTTCAAGATAGGAGAATCTTGGCTTTCGTACTGATCCTGGGCAGAATTTTTAGGTGAGTTTTTGTTTTTACTCATAATTTAGGATTTCCTTTCTAACGAAACTTTCGAAATATAATTCTGAGACGGTTTAATTTTTTGTGGAAATCCAGCTTAAAAGAATCTTGACTTTCGTGACGATCCTATGACAGAATTTTCAAATGAATTTTTGTTTTTCCTTATAATTTTTTATTTCCTTTCCAACGAAACTTTCAAAATGCAATTCAGAGACGGTTTAATTTTTCGTAAAAATCTCGTGGCCGGATAATTTGGCTTTCGTGACGATCTTAGGGCATTCATTATAATTTTTTATTTTCTTCCCAACTTAACTTTCAGAACGTAATTTTGAGATGTTTAACTTTTCGTGAAAATCTCGGGACAGGAGAATCTTGGCTTTCGTACCGATCCTGGGTAGAATTTTTAGGTGAGTTTTCGTTTTTACTCATAATTTGGTATTTTCTTTCTAACAAAATTTCGAAATACAATTCTGAGACGGTTTAATTTTTCATGAAAATCTGGCTTAGACGAATCTTGACTTTTGTGCCGATCTTGGGGCACAATTTTCAAGTTATTTTTTGTTTTTCCTCATAATTTTTTATTTTCTTTCCAACGGAACTTTCAGAATGCAATTCTGAGACGATTTAATTTTTTGTAAAAATCTTGTGGTTGGAGAATCTGGCTTTCGTGACGATCATAGGGTAGAATTTTCAAGTAATTTTTTGGTTTTTTCCCTTATAGTTTTTAATTTTCTTTCCAACGAAACTTTCAAAACATAATTCTAAGATTATTTAATTTTTCGTGAAAATCTCGGGACAGGAGAATATTGGCTTTTGTACCAATCCTGGGCAGAATTTTTATGTGAGTTTTTCTTTTTACTCATAATTTAGGATTTCCTTTCTAACGAAACCTTTCAAAATACAATTTTGAGACGATTTAATTTTTGATGAAAATCTGGTTTCGAAGAATCTTGAGTTTCGTGACGATCTAGGGGCAGCATTTTCAAGTGATTTTTTGTTTTTCCTCATAATTTTTTATTTCATTTCCAACAGAACTTTCAGAATGCAATTCAGAGACGGTTTAATTTTTTGTAAAAATCTCGTGGCGGGAGAATATGGCTTTCGTGACGATCATAGGACATGATTTTCAGGTAATTTTTTGTTTTTCATTATAATTTTTAATTTTCTTTCCAACTTAACTTTCAAAACGTAATTCTGAGATTATTTAATTTTTCGTGAAAATTTCATGACAGGAGAATCTTGGCTTTCGTACCGATCCTAGGGTTGAATTTTTAGGTTCGTTTTTTTTTACTCATAATTTGGGATTTTTTTTCTAACGAAACTTTCGAAATACAATTCTGAAACAATTCTGAGACGGTTTAATTTTTCGTGAAAATCTGGCTTAAGATGAATCTTGACTTTTGTGACGATATTGGGACAAAATTTTCAAGTGATTTTTTGTTTTTCCGCATAATTTTTTAATACCTTTCCAACGGAACATTCAAAATGCAATTTAGAAATGGTTTAATTTTTCGTAAAAATCTTGTGGCAGGAGAATCTGGCTTTCGTAATGATCCTAGTGCAGAATTTTCAGGTAATGTTTTGTTTTTCCTTATAATTTTTGATATTCTTTCCAACGAAACTTTCATCCATGGTTGCATCATCATCACCAGACGCTCTAGCCATATAGGCAATGCTGCTTGCACTGCGAAGAATCATGTCTACAATTTGCAGCCTTTACCTGAACAAGAATCTAAGGTATTGTTCTACAAAAAGGCATTTCCTAATAATCCATGTCCTCCTTATGTAAGAAAATTTGCAGAAAGTATTCTAAGGAAATGTCAAGGTTTGCCATTGGCAATTGTTGTAATTGGTGGCCTCTTAGCTACAAAGGACAACAATGTTGAAGAATGAGAAATGTTTTGTCGGAGTCTTGGTCATGAATTAGAAGAAGATGGGAGACTACAAGTATTAGGGAAAATACTCTCTTTGAGTTACAATGACTTGCCTTATTATCTGAAGTATTGTTATTTGTACTTGAGCATCTTTCCAGAAGATGACTTGTTGGAGAAGGAAATAATCATTCAATTATGGATATCCGAAGGATTTGTTCAGTCAAAACAACACAATACCATGGAAGAAGTAGCAGGTGGCTATCTGAATGAGCTTTTTAGCAGAAGTCTGATTCAAGTGGCAGAGAGACATGCTGATGGAAGAGCAAGAGCATTTTGTATCCATGATCTGCTAAGAGATTTTATCATTTCGAAATCGAGAGATCATAACATTGTGACTATATGAAATGGAGGGAAGATGCAGTGGCCTAGTAGAATTCGGCGCTTTTCAATTCAGAAATCTTTCAGCTTCTCTCAAGAAACATACAACTTTGAGTGTCTTCGTTCTCTAATATTGATGTGCTCTGAAAATATGGACATTGGGATAATCAATGAGTTGGTGAGCAAATGTAGGCTTCTAAAGGAGTTGGACTTGAGAGGGGCTCCCCTAGAAACAATCCCAGATGGAGTATTCAAATTATGTCATCTCAGGTTACTCTGCTTAAGGAGCACAATGGTGAGATTCATCCCAAAGTCCATTGGATCTCTTGAGAAGCTAGAGACCCTAGATCTCAAGAATAGCAATGTGACAGAACTGCCTATTGAAGTCCTAAAGCTTCACAAACTTTGGCATCTGTTAGTATACAAGTACATGCCTACATGGGGCATCTCATTTTACACTACACAAAGCTGTAAGGCTCTGTGCAACATTGGAAGTTGTTTGCCATTGCTAGTAAAACTTAGTTGTATTGAGGCAAATGAAAGTGACGGCGTTAAAATGGTGAGAGAGATAGGGAAGCTAACACATCTTTGGAGATTATCAATCATAAAGTTGAGAAGTGAAGATGGAACGGAGCTTTGCTCTTCCATTGCCAAGTTATCCGATCTTCGCTCATTGAAAATTGTTTCAGTCGAAGAAGGTGAAAAGCTAGAGCTAGACGGCTATTCAATCAGATTGCCATTTCTAAGATCACTCGAACTATATGGATGGTTAGAGAGAGTTCCTCAATGGATACCGTCTTTGGAAGGCCTTACATCTCTAAATCTAGGTTGGAGCAGAATGAGGGAGGATCCACTCAAGTGTCTTCAGAATTTGTCTAATCTTTCGCGCCTCAAAATTCATGGGGCCTACACTAAGGGATTGAGTTTCAAAGCTCAAGAATTCCAGAAGCTCAAACAATTGTGGTTAGTAGGGTTGAAATTCATGAAATGGATGATAGTGGAGAAAGGTTGTATGTCGATTCTTGAAGAGTTGTATGTACGGGATTGCCCAATGCTGATAGAGCTTCCTCAAGGACTCCAACATTTGATCAATCTTCGATATGTAACTTTTGGAAATATGAGGAAAGAATTTGTGGACAAAGTTGTTAAAGCGTGACGAAATGAAGGGGCTAATTGGAGGCCTGCTTCTGCAAAGCTTCATTTCTTCAATATCGGGTCTTGTTATGGTTAGATATATTAAGCTTCCAACAAGAGCACGATAAGGTTGAGGATTTGTAGGAGCGATCCTTCTTCACGCCATAATATTGTGTTCACATCAAGTGGGGTTGAACACTTCTTGCAGTGATTTATTCCAAATCGCTCAACCATTTTCTTGGCATAGCTTCTTGAGTCATTAAGATACCATTCTCCATATTAAAAACCTCCAGCCCAAGAAAATGATGCAATTCTCCCAACTTCTAAATATCAAATCTTATGGCAAGCTCGTCTTGGAGTTTAACAACTTTTTCTTCATTGTTTCTTGTTATTATCATATCGTCCATATACAAAATAACAACCGCATGCAAGCCTCCAAGTTTTCTGACAAATAAACTTGAATCTGATTCAGATGCATGATAACCACAAAATTGTAAATATTGAGAAATGTTTTCATACCATGCATGCGGAGCTTGCTTGAGCCCATAAAGAGCCCATTTGAGTTTGCAAACATAATTAGGATTCGACCTTGAGACATAACTCGACGGTTGCTCCATGTAAATATCTTTGTTGAGCTCCCCGTATATGAAGGTATTTTTTACATCAAGTTGCCATAATCTTCAATTGTTATAAGCTGCTAAGGCTAACACCATTCGAATTGAAATCATTTTTGCCACTGGGCTAAAGTTTCTTCATAATCTTCACCATATTTTTGGGAGAAACCTCGTGCAACCAACCTTGTCTTGTACCTGTCTATACTTCCGTCAGCCTTTCTTTTAATTTTATATACCCATTTGCAAGAGATTGGTTGCACACAAGGATGAAAATATCCCGATACACGTGCGATACATCCTCGATATCCGTATTTTGAAGGTTGCAATATGGATATGGGGGTAACAATAATTTTTCGGGATATCCTGGATATATCGCGGATATATTGCAAATATCCATATCCGTCCATCTCAGTGTAAAATTGGAAAAAAATCGGGAAAATCACGGATATATCGCAAAATATCGGGATATATCCAAAAATCGAGATTTTTTTACAAAATATGTATTTTTAGACCAAAAATAAATTTGATTAAAATTTGAAAAATATTTGTAGCAGCAATAGGTCTTTTATTGGGAAATATTTTTAAAAAATTATTAGAATAAGATTGGTTAATTTGATTTATCATTTAAACATTTTCGATTATCGCAAAAGCCAAATTTTTCTTAAATTATGAAAATACAATCATGCATGATGCATGTAGCATGTTGGACCCAAGGCTGCAAGGCTACATAGCTAGTAGCATATGCATGTGCATAATTATATTCATAATTACTCAAATGTGATGTGTTGGTACCAATATTGTTTGGACATTGCATCTGTTATTTTTTAACCTCATAGATCATCATTTTGGCTCTACTGATTTGGTTGTATCAATCAGTTTTGAATAAATCTCAATTTTCGTAATGCTTTTGGTTGTATGTATGCTTTTGTATGTATTATTTATCAATCATTTTGTTGAGATTTCAAATTAAATATATGCATTTTTTGATGTTATAATAGTCTGTAAAATCTTATGTAAAATTTCCAAAATTTTAATAGAGTTTTCATAATTTTTTAAATTTTTTTCCGATATCGATATGTGATATCGATATATCCGTAAAATCAAGGTTGGGATAAGATACGCGATATGGATATTTTCATCCTGATTTCTCCGTATGCGAGCCTAAAAAATTGCTTCGTCTAGATTGAGAAGAGAGATTTTCGAGCAAAGATTCTTAACTTTCAGAAAGTACTCGGCGTACTCGGCAATAGACAGATTATCTTGAGTTGTATTTGTGAGTTCATTCTCCAGGATTTGTAGTCTAGCTTCATCCTTTTTGTTGAATAGCCTATCGAGAGTGTGCCATATATCATAGGCTGATTTACACCTCATTATATGATCGAACAAGTTGGGAGAAATCGATCTCTTCAAGGTGAACGAGCTTTTGCAAAAGCTGCTTCCATTTCTTGAGTGCATCTGCATTTTCGAGTGCGTTAGTAGGAGCTTCTGTGTTTTCTCCATTCACAACCTCCCATAGATCTTCAACAACAAGATAAGACTCCATACAAGTCCTCCATATTCTGTAATTGGACTGGTTCAACAATTCCATATCTAGACCACTCACACAACCACTCATATCCATCTTGAGGTACCGGTTGAATTCTCCACCAAGAGATCTCGACACACAAATATGCAGAGCTCTTATGGCTCTGATACCATGTGAAAATAAATACCACAACAGAATAATTGAATTTATGTTGGCTCAAGATCAACAAACGAAGAATAACCAAAAGAATTTATCTACCTCAAAAGAAGAAAGATGGATAGAATAATACTTTGGAGAATATTGCACTCTAGACTTATATTGATTGACTTGCTTGAAAACGTAAATACAACTTAACATACTTATGGTACAACAATGAAAATTCTGGAGACCAATTAATCAGTATATAGAAAATGTAAAAAGTTTGCTCTAGAATCTGCAAGAACGAGAATCAATAAATTCATACTCTAGATATTTCTAAGTGTAATTCTAGAAAAATGAACTTTAATTCTCAACAAGGGATGATAGTGGAGAAAGGTTGTATGCCGATTCTTGAAGAGTTATATGTACGGAATTGTCCAATGCTGATAGTGTTGCAAATAATCTGGAAAAATGGCGAGAAAACAAAGCCGAAAGGAAACTGAATTTGGCAAGGGAAACTGAGGACTGTGGTTACACAGTTTCCTTAAAACAGATTCGTCCCACTCCGAAGTGCTCGAGTGCTCAAAGGACGTCCGTTTTCCAGGATACAACGGCGAACACGCAACAGTGTCAAACACAACCACTTTGCAAACGGCGAACTGGAATAACGTCTAATCGGTGTCAATATGACTCGAAAAATGCAAAGCAAAGGAGCTTGGAAGTATCAATATGACTCGAAAAATGCAAAGCAAAGGAGCTCGGAAATCAGGATGAAGGACTGAATAAGAACGAGTTATCACTTGGTGGAAATCATGTGGAGGGAGGCTCATTTTATAGCCTCTTCAAAAGAGTTTTAAAACTACAATAATTATGCTTGAGTGCACACGAGTTCCATGGTCCGAAGTTCAATTTAGAATTTGATTTGCACCCCGCGCACACGCAAGAGAGAGCCTTTTTGCTAACATTACTAATCCCACACTATAGTGAAAAACTATATATAGTGGAAAATTTTGTGTTGGTTTTCCAATGTGGGACAACAACCCACATTCCCAATTTCCAAGTCTAAGCAAAGACCAAATATGCAACTTTGAGATTTAATTTCTCATTCACCCTTTATTCGTTTTGGGCGTAAAATATCTCGCCACGAACCTCTCACGGAGGTGAACACATTCCAACTTTACTTTGCCACAATTGGGTTCGGGACCCACGTGCAATTAATGCCCAAATCAAGGCAAAATTTCTGGAATTTTAATCCAAAATTTCCAACAGATAGAGCTTCCTCAAGGACTCCAGCATTTGATCAATCTTCGATTTATAGAGTTTGGAAATATGAAGAAAGAATTTGTGGAGAATGTTGTTGAAGCCCAATGAAATGAAGGGGCTGATTGGAGGCTTGCTTCTGCGAGGGTTGTTTTCTCCAATCTGATAGATGATGCTGAATATAAGTTTGATTTCGCATCATAACAAATACTTGTTTTGCCCCTTCAATTCGTTTCTCTCTGTTTTCAAGACTTGATATGGAAATGAAACATGTACTCTGCTTACAAAAGGGGTTTCTCAGGGGCCGCTTGGTATGATAGTAAGGAATGGGAAAAGGAATGGTAATGACACTAGTGAGAAATGGAATGAATAGTCTCTTTAAATTTGTGTTGTTTGGTTTACCAAAATTCTTTAGGAATGGAATCAACTTAATAATAATAATAACATTAATAATAATAATAATAATATTAATTATTATTATTATAATAATACTAATAATAATAATAATACTAATAACAATAATAATACTAATATTAATAATAATAATAATAAATTATTATTATTATTATTAATATTAGTATTATTATTATTTAATATTATTATTATTATTAGTATTAGTATTATAATAATAATAATTATTATTATTAGTATTATTATTATTAGTATTATAATAATAATAATAATAATTATTATTATTATTATTAGCATTATTATTATTATTATTAGTATTAGTATTATTATTATTAGCATTAGTATTAGTATTATTATTATTATAATTATTATAATTATTATTATTAGTATTATTATTATTATTAGTATTATTATTATTATTAGTATTATTATTAGTATTATTATTAGTATTATTATTATTATTAGTATTATAATAATAATAATAATTATTATTATTAGTTATTATTATTATTATTACTATTATTATTATTATTAGTATTATTATTAGTATTATTATTATTATTATTATTATTATTGTTGTTGTTGTTGTTGTTGTTTTAGAAAATAGAGTTGAGTAATGAAAGTCATAGCTTAGGAAAACCTGAGTAATCGTGATTCCTTAGTATTAGGATTTCAAATCACTGTAGCAGCAATCAAAGTAGTGAACCAAACACTTTAAATCCATTCCATTTCCATTGCTTAGTTCCAAAGGTGCCTACCAAACGGCCCCTCAATCTTGCTCTTCCACACTCTCAAGAAAATTTCATCTCCCACCTCCATTTTTTTTAATTTTAGAGCTAAATTCGTTATTAGGTAAGGCCCAATAACATTAATGTGGTTAACCATAATTTTTTTTATCGATTTAATCTAAATTAAAATACAATACAGTAAAATGACATTATTGTTTTGGTACAATCAAATATTCATATGTTCCATTTCTTTTTCTACACTACATATTCGAATGAATATACAATTTAATATAAATCATAAATTATTCGATTACATTCAATCTTATTACAAAAAAGGTGTTATAAATGTTTCATTAACAACTAATTTTATTTTTTGAAACATGGTTTTTATTCTAATATTTAAAAAAAAGAAAAAAGAAAAAAAAGAGTGGGGTGGATGGGTAAATGAGCCCAAATTATTTGTCCAAACTGAAGAAAAGAAAAATATGCCCCGAAATCGGAAACAGTAAAAATAGACACCCATATCCCGATTCTACAAATATTAATTGCATTAAGCATTTGGTCAATCTAGTGTAGTACAATTCATTTGCAATCAGATTTTGATGGTTTCCACTTTCTTCCCTGTTTTGTTGAAGTAATCACCACTTTAATTGAATAAATAAAACAAAAATTTAACTAGATACTTTTGATTGAGTATAAAATCATAATTATCTTCAACAACAATGTGAGGTTTCAGCATTGATTGAGGTACAAAGATTACAGGTTGATGCAAACCTTACTACAGAGAAAACAGAGGTTATCATAGTAAGACAGTTGAAGCTGTCTTAGTGCTTCGCCTGCTATGCCTCCCTTCTTTAAAATCATGAATACTACTCTGTAAATACCTCTTCTGTTAGATGACATGCTTTTGTAAAAACTTTAAACCTGGCTAGCAACAGAGGGTTTATTAATAATAAATGTATTAACCACTATACCTTACCCTAAAAACTTATTTTTAGTGTCGGTCCATCTATTATATAAGTATGTCTATCGAAATAATAAAGTGAAACGTAATGTAAGTATGATCATGCAAAATCACAAATAACAATATCATTAAATATGATTATATAAACACACTTATTGGTTATTAGTTACACTGAAATATTGTTTTTACTAATCATTCCATTTTGAGACGTTTAATATAATGATATTTTAGCACTTAACATTCATTGAAAATATTTAAAATCACATGGTTGAAGCCTACAGATTGAAATTAATTAATTATTGTTGCATGCTGTATGCATTTGTTGCATGGGCATGTGAAAGATTGAAATTAATCATCTATCTTTTCACCTAAATTCATATTCCCCCTTCCATATATAGATCTGTGTTTTCTTTTCCTTTGCCTTCCAAAATATATAATTCACTCTACATATAGTATAATATTTGTTTAGCCTAATTAATAATATAGAAATATTCAGTTTTAATTATTTTAGTGTTCAAAATATAAAAAAATTAAACATTAAATGGTATTAACTAACATAGTACTCATTAAATATGTACATGATAAATAATTAGTTAATTTTAATTGATTTTTACAATAACTTATTTAACATGCTGGAAATAATATTTACAGTTGCCAGCAACATGGGAACAGCACCTTTTCAAATTAATTTTGTGATAGATGGGGTTTGTTCTGTGTAATTAATATTTTTGCAAGAATTGGTTTTCATTTAAGGTTTTCTTTCCATGTTTGCTTTGGATTCATGTAGTTATTAAACACAGAATTTTATTTAAGATAAGCCCACATGTTTAAATTAATGAGATGAAACGTTTTGGACGCTTTTGCTTTTATCCAATTATTGATCGTACCAACCAAGAAAATCATGCTCTAATAAAAAAATAAAAAAGAGTGGACTCCGGTTTAGTCTTATATAAAAAAGGCAAAAAGAGAGAAATTTAACAAAGAAAACAAATCAACGAAGACCTCAGAACCCAAAATTCAGATAATGTTTTAGGAGTATTGTCTGCAAAGAAAAGCTTTGTCTGTGGTTATAATCTTAAAGGCGTTAAGCTCCAGTACTTTAGTCGTCTATCTAAGAACCTGCTGCTAAACTTGTTGGATAGATCTGAACATCAAAGAGGAATAATAGTATGTAATCCTTATTCTGCTTGTTTTTTTTCCCCTCTTCATATTCAATTTCTTCTTGTTGTTTTTTTTGTTCAATCTGTTTATCATATATACATTGTAGTGAAGATTATTGTTTGCAGGAATATTCTCTTTCAGTAAAGAAAAAAAACCTGTAAAAAAGGAATGAATGTTTCAGATTTAAGTAATTACGTTGACTTTGTTAGATAGATGTAAAGAGGGGTAGTTCTTAACTCACTTATTGATCTTCTTGTTTTATGGCTTGCTTCTTACACCCAATTTTTTTTTATCTTTTATGATAAATATTCTCAGAATTAATATTTAGAAGGATTACTGCATACTGTAGTTTTTTGTTAGATTAATCTTGAATTATTTATATGCTATCTTAGTTGTAGTTATGATGATTGTTGTGTATCATGATTAAACAAGAGTTATTTTGTTGGTTTAACAGCAATCCAAGATGGCAGAAGCTGCAGTTTCACTCCTTCTTAACCATCTCTCTCTGTTGCTCGAGGAGAAACGACACCTACTCGGAGGACTCGAACAAGAAGTTGTGTACATCCAAGATGAAATGCTGCAAATGAACGAGTTTCTCCGAGTTGCTGATGCCAACGAAGAAAGCAATGGCAACCTCAAAGAATGGATTGGACAACTCCGAGAAATCTCGTACGATGTTGAAGATGTTCTGGACAAATACATGCTTCGATTTGGAAGACATCGTGGCACAAGTGGGTTCCGTGGATACATGAAAAAATTTTGTGGTTGCATTAGGAAACTGAAAGCTCGACATCATATTGCATCTGAGATCAAAGCTATCAAGTATAGATTGGATAATGTTTCCAAAAGTCAGCAGAGATATAGAGAAATGTGTGATGTTGTTTATCAAGGCTCTAGCTCTACCATTAGGAGCAATCCTTGCAAACCTTATTAAGAAACTTGTTGAAGAAATTAAGAAGCCACCACCTCAAGGGCTTGAAGAAATGAGTGTTGATGAGATGAGAAATTTCATTTATGAGTTTCTTAAGGATAAGAAGTACATAATTGTTCTTGATGATGTTTGGAAAATAGATATATGGGAAGCTATCAAATTTGCACTTCCAAAAAGAGGTGTCCATGGTTGCGTCATCGTCACCACACGCTTAAACCATATAGGCAATGCTGTCTGCAATGAGACGAATCATGTTTACAATTTGCAGCCTCTACCTACACAAGAATCGGTGGCGTTGTTCTACAAAAAGGCATTTCCAATGAAAAAATGCCCTCCTTATCTAAGAGTATTCGCAGAGAGTATATTAAGGAGATGCCAAGGTTTGCCACTAGCAATTGTTGTAATTGGTTGCCTCTTAGCTACAAAGGATGATAGTGTTGAAGAGTGGGAAATGTTTAATCGGAGTCTTGGTCATGAGTTGGAAGATGGGAGCCTTCAAGTATTAGGGAAAATACTCTCATTGAGTTACAATGACTTGCCTTACTATCTCAAGTATTGCTATTTGTACTTGAGTATCTTTCCAGAAGATGAGTTGCTGGAGAAGGAAAAAATAATTCGATTATGGATAGCCGAAGGATTTGTTCAGTCGAAACAACACAAGGCCATGGAAGAAGTAGCAAGTGGCTATCTGAATGAGCTTTTTAGCAGAAGTCTGATTCAAGTGGCAGAGAGAAGTACTGATGGAAGAGCAAGAGCATTTCGTGTCCATGATCTGCTACGGGATTACATCATTTCAAAGTCGAGTGAACATAACATTGTGACTATATGCAATGGAGGGGAGATGCAGTGGCCTAGTAGAATTTGGCGCTTTTCAATTCAGAAATCTTTGAGCTTCTCTCAAGAAACATACAACTTTGAGTGTCTTCGTTCTCTAATATTGATGTGCTCTGAAAATATGGAGATTGGGATAATCAATGAGTTGGTGAAGAAATGTAGGCTTCTGAAGGTGTTGGACTTGAGAGGGGCTCCACTAGAAACAATCCCAGATGGAGTATTCAAATTGTATCATCTCAAGTTACTATGCTTAAGGAGCACAATGGTGAGATTCATCCCAAAGTCCATTGGATCTCTTGAGAATTTAGAGACGCTAGATCTCAAGAATTGCAATGTGACTGAATTGCCTATGGAAATCCTAAAGCTCAAAAAACTTCGGCATCTGTTAGTGTACAAGTACTTCAGGTATCCGTCGCATGGCTCATTTTATGAAATACAAAGTTGTAAGGCTCCATGCAACATTGGAAGTTATTTGCCGTCCCTAGTAAACCTTATTTATATAGATGCAAATGAAAGTGATGGTGTTAAAATGGTGAGCGAGATAGGGAAGCTTACACATCTTCGAAGATTAGGGATTGCAAAGTTGAGAAGTGAAGATGGAAAGGAGCTTTGCTCTTCCATTGCCAAGTTATCCGATCTTCGCTCATTGAAAATTGTTTCGGTCGAAGAAGGTGAAAAGCTAGAGCTAGACGGCTATTCAATCAGATTGCCGTTTCTAAGAAAACTCGTACTACATGGATGGTTAGAGAGAGTACCACAATGGATACCGTCTTTGGAAGGCCTTACGACTCTAACTCTAGGTTGGAGCAGAATGAGGGAGGATCCACTCAAGTCTCTTGAGAATTTGTCTAATCTTTCCGATCTCAGCATTCATGGCGCCTACATTGAGGGATTGAGTTTCAAAGCTCAAGGATTCCAGAAGCTCAAAGAATTGGAGTTAATAGGGTTGAAATTCATGAAAGGGATGATAGTGGAGAAAGGTTGTATGCCGATTCTTGAAGAGTTGCGTGTAGGGGATTGCCCAATGCTGATAGAGCTTCCTCAAGGACTCCAGCATTTGATCAATCTTCGATATATATATTTGGGAAATATGAGGAAAGAATTAGTGGAGAAAGTTGTTGAAGCGCAGCGAAATGAAGGGGCTAATTGGAGGCCTGCTTCTGCAAGGGTTTATTTCTTCAATTTTACAGATGGTGAATATAGGTTTGATTTGGAATTGTAGTTGACTTGTGTTGTTCAACTCTAATAATAAATACTTGTTTTTGCCCTTTCATTTCTTGCTCTGCCATCACTTTCAAGAAAGCTGTCGTAGTTCACCTCCAATTTGTATATGTGTTTTGATTAATTAATGAAATTAATTGAATAGTTTTGTGAATATGTGTTTATTAATTAATTGAAAAGAAAAATAGTGGGAAGGTTGAATAATACAATAGACATTATATATATATATATATATATATCTATTTTACACTATATAAGTATGAATATTTCGTCCATTTTTCATAATGCCAATTGTAACCCTCCTACATAATTAAATCAAATCAAATTTAATTGGAGTCATAATGAAAGAAAACTCTTTATTAGAGATAGTAACGTAATTTAATATTTATTTTATTTTTCTATTTGATTATAAAAAACAAGAGTCCTTTATATTTCAAACTCTTTTTAATAAAATTACATACATTTTGAATTTTAAACTAAAATTAGTCTTATATTAATATATATTTAAAGAGTTTTTCAATGATATATTATAAGCATATTTTTGAATAATATTAATTTAAATCAAATTAAATTAAATTTGTCATTGAATTTTAAAAAATTGGATGTATATTAATTTTCATATAAATTAATATTATTCAAAAATATGCTTATAATATATCATTGGAAAGCTCTTTAAATATGTATTAATATAAGGCTAATTTTAGTTTAAGATTCAAAATGATCAAGATTATAAAAGAAAAATAATCAAAACATGTAATTTTTTTAAAAAGAGTTTGAAATATAAAGGACTCTTGTTTTTTATAATCAAATAGATAAATAAAATAAATAAGTGATTATCACTGAACTTCATGCCTAAGTATACATTATGACGGTAAAAATCGACAATATTTACAACCACAACTTCGAACCAGATAAATTTGATTGTGAATTAGACAAAGAAACAGAGAGTGTTTTGGTTATTCATTCCAAAAACTGCATTCAAACACTATGATTACATAACCCTCTATTCAAACAATTTAAATAATCCAGAAAAAAAAAGTTCATTAACGCATTTTCACAAACAGTTCATGCGTGTAAACAAATTCAGTTATTTACTTGAGTGTATCAATCAGAGTGCCGCCGGAAAGAATTTTTTTAAAAAGAGTTTGAAATATAAAGGACTCTTGTTTTTTATAATCAAATAGATAAATAAAATAAATATTAAATTACGTTACTATCCCTAATAAAGAGTTTTCTTTCATTAGGACTCTTATTTAATTTGATTTGATTTAATTATGTAGGAGGGTTTAAATTGACATTATGAAAAATGGACGAAACATTCATACTTATATAGTGTAATAGATATATATGTTCTCCAACTAATAATAATAATAATAATAATAATAATAATAATAAATTATTTATGTTAATTTACCAATGCAACTTATATTTCAACAATTAAATACTATATTAATCAAACTGTGTTATATTTAATGTTAAATTAAATGATTATTACATAAAATCATAAATATATTTTTTTCTTGTATAAATAATATTTACATTTTATATTTTTATAAAATTTAATTTAATTTTTTAATCATGTGATCATAGGGTGAAAAGGGAAATATTAGGGTTTGAATGGAAGAAAAATGGGCTTATACGAAGGAAAAACAAGCTCAAACGAAGTATTTAAAGGTGTAGGGGCATTTTTGTAATTTTCATAAAAGAGTTGACTTTGACCGAGATCCCCGACTCCCGGCCGACGACACTACGCACACACATGACACGCTCGCCGGCACGGCGTGCCCGGGGCTACCTGGTGCCCGGCGTCCCTCGGCGCGCGCACAACGCGCATACCCGTCGCACGGCGTCTCCCGGCGTGCGCACAACGCGCATACACGGCACCTGGTGCGCTCCCATCGCGCACACAGTGCGCGCAACTCGTGTCCCAGCGTGCCCAGCGACTCCCATCGCGCGCGACCAGCGCCCAAAAAAAACCAGCAGCAGCTACCAGTAACGGCAGCGCCACCTGGTGCCGCCCTCCCACGACTCGCTGGCGCCACCAGCACCGGCCACCACCACCACGGCGGCGCTGCACAGCGCGCGCCACCAACAGCAGCTCACACACACCATGCATGCACATACACACACACCTGCACAGCTCCGGCGCCGCTGCCCGCGGCAGCGCCACCCCCTCCACACGACACACACACCCAGGGGAGGTTCGGCCACTGTTCCGGTGAGAGAGAGAACAGATGGGGAGAGAGAGGGAGAGAGAAGAGAGAAAGTTAGGGTTTTTCTAGGTTTAATCGGTCGTTTTCCGACGAACGAGATGTCGGAATGCAAAACCGAGCCCAGATTTGGAACGGGCTCGTCGAAACTATAAGAGGTGTGAAAATTGGCCGAAGCCAAGAAGAAAAAATATTCCGGCACCAACGGCGGCGGTGGCCGGAAAACTAGAAGAGTGAGGAGAGAGAGGAGAGAGACGAGATATCTTACTTTTCGACTTTCGTTCAAATTATTACGTTTTACGATTCGTTTCGTATTACTTATACTCTTTTTCGAAAAATCATACTATTCATCGAGAATATCTTATTTATCTTACTATTTATGAAAATATCTTGCTTTTTACTCTTTATCGAAAATATCTCGTTTCCGATTCTTCGGATTTCGTCGTATTCTTCGTGATTTGAGCTACGGATCTCCGATTGACCTCAAATTCGTTTCTATCTTCTCGTTTTTTGATTACAAACCTTATGATAAAATTATAATCTATGTTGTTCGATTAAATTATACCACCGATTAATTAAACATGCATTTTATCATTTTTTCTGAAACGCACATAATTAAATCAAACAATTAAGGTTTAATTATTTAATTAATCAATTATGCGTCGTTTTTGTCCTAGGCGCTACAAATTATTGGTCCAAACTGCATATAAGCGAAATAGGCACAGAAATTGGGAAAGTATAAATAGTCACCCGTATTCCTATTCTACAAATATTAATTGCATTAAACATTTGGTTAATCTTGAGTTTGTCTGTTTTATCGATATGGCTAATGAATTTGTGGACAAAGTAGTTGAAGTGAAACGAAATGAAGGGGTTGATTGTTCCCATGCTTCAGTTCTGGAATATGATTGATGGTGAATGGAGTTTTAGCTTTTGCATTGAAGCCATTTCAGGGCCACCCTGAATTCAGTGTAATACAATTCATCTGTTGTCAAATTTTGATGGTTTCCCCCTCTTTTGTTAAAGTAATTTTACTTTAATTGAATAAATAAAACATCAATATTGAGTAAACTGATTCAACATTCATTGAGGTACAAAGGTTTCAGTTTGATCAAAATCTTCAGTTTCAAAATCTAACGTAATTTTGAAATTGTTGAATTTTTCGTGAAAATCTCGGGACAGGAGGATCTTGGCTTTCGTACCGATCTTGGGGCAGAATTTTTAGGTGAGTTTTTGTTTTTACTCATAATTTGTGATTTCATTTCTATCGAAACTTTCGAAATACAATTCTAAACCAGTTTAATTTTTCGTGAAAATCTGGCTTAGAGTTCGAAATACAATTCTAAGACGGTTTAATTTTTCGTGAAAATCTGGCTTAGAAGAATCTTGACTTTCGTGACAATCCAAGAGCAGAATTTTCAAGTAATTTTTTGTTTTTCATCATAATTTTTTATTTCCTTTCCAACGGAACATTCAGAATAAAATTCTGAGACGGTTTAATTTTTCGTGAAAATCTCAGGGCATGAGAATCTGGCTTTCACGATCCTTGGGCAGAATTTTCAGGTAATCTTTTGTTTTTCTTCAAAAATTTTTATTTCCTTTCAAACGAAAGATTCAGAACAAAATTCTAAGACGGTTTAATTTTTCTTAAAAATGTCGAGACAGGAGAATTTTAGCTTTCGTACTGATCCTAGGTTAGAATTTTTAGGTGAGTTTTTATTTTTCCTCATAATTTGATATTTCTTTTCTAACGAAACTTTCGGAATGATATTCTGAGACGATTTAATTTTTCGTGAAAATCTGGCTGAGAAGAATGAAACTTCAAAATGATATTCTGAGACAATTTAATTTTTCGTGAAAATCTAGCTTAGAAGAATCTTGACTTTTATTTTGATCCTGGACAAAATTTTCAAGTGATTTTTTAATTTTCCTAATATATTTTGATTTCCTATCAACGCAACTTTCAGAACGCAATTCAGAGGCAGATTAATTTTTCATGAAAATCTCGTGACGGGATAATCTGGCTTTCGTGACGATCCTAGGGCAGGATATTCAGATAATTTTTTATTTTTTCTTACAATTTTTTATTTTCTTTTCAACGAAACTTTCAGAACGTAATTCTGAGACGATTTATTTTTTCTTGAAAATCTTTGATTTTCTTTTCAACGAAACTTTCCAAACGTAATTCTGAGACGGTTTATTTTTTTCTTGATAATCTCGTGACAAGAGAATGTTGGCTTTCGTACGGATTCTGGGGCAGAATTGTTAGGTGAGTTTTTGATTTCCCGCATAATTTGGGATTTCCTTTCTAACGAAACTTTCGTAATGCAATTCTGAGAAAGCTTAATTTTTCGTGAAAATCTGGCTTAGAAGAATCTTGAGTTTCGTGACGATTCTGGGGCATAATTTTCAAGTGATTTTTGGTTTTACCTCATAATTTTTTATTTCATTTCCAACTCAACTTTCAAAATGCAATTCAAAGACGGTTTAATTTTTTGTGAAAATCTCGCGGCGGGAGAATCTGGCTTTCGTGACGATCTTAGGGCGGGATTTTTAGGTAATTTTTTGTTTTTCCTTACAATTTTTGTTTTTTTTTCCAACAAAACTTTCAGAACATAATTCTGAGATTTTTTAATTTTTCGTGAAAATCTCAAGATAGGAGAATCTTGGCTTTCGTACTGATCCTGGGCAGAATTTTTAGGTGAGTTTTTGGTTTTACTCATAATTTAGGATTTACTTTCTAACGAAACTTTCGAAATACAATTCTGAGACGGTTTAATTTTTCGTGGAAATCTGGCTTAAAAGAATCTTGACTTTCATAACGATCCTATGCCAAGATTTTCAAGTGAGTTTTTGTATTCACTCATAAGTTTTTATTTCCTTTCCAACGGAACTTTCAGAATGCAATTAAGAGACGGTTTAATTTTTCGTAAAAATCTCGTGGCCGGATAATTTGGCTTTCGTGACGATCCTAGGGCAGGATTTTCAGGTAATTTTTTGTTTTTCATTATAATTTTTTATTTTCTTCCCAACTTAACTTTCAGAACGTAATTTTGAGATGTTTAATTTTTCGTGAAAGTCTCGGGACAAGAGAATCTTGGTTTTCGTACCGATCCTGGGGCAGAATTTTTAGGTGAGTTTTCGTTTTTACTCATAATTTGATATTTCCTTTCTAACGAAACTTTCGAAATACAATTTTGAGACGGTTTAATTTTTCGTGAAAATCTAAATTAGAAGAATCTTGACTTTTGTGCCGATGTTGGGGCAGAATTTTCAAGTTATTTTTTGTTTTTCCTCATAATTTTTTATTTCCTTTTCAACGGAACTTTCAGAATGCAATTCATAGACGATTTAATTTTTCATAAAAATCTCGTGGTTGGAGAAAATGGCTTTCGTGACGATCATAAGGTACGATTTTTAGGTAATTTTTTGGTTTTTCCTTATAGTTTTTTATTTTCTTTCCAACGAAACTTTCAGAACGTAATTCTGAGATGGTTTAATTTTTCATGAAAATCTCGGGACAGGAGAATATTGACTTTCGTACCAATCTTGGGCAGAATTTTTATGTGAGTTTTTCTGTTTACTCATAATTTAGGATTTCCTTTCTAAAGAAACTTTCAAAATACAATTCTGAGACGATTTAATTTTTCGTGAAAATCTGGTTTCGAAGAATCTTGAGTTTCGTGACGATCCAGGGCAGCATTTTCAAGTGATTTTTTATTTTTCCTCATAATTTTTTATTTCCTTTCCAACAGAACTTTCAGAATGCAATTCAGAGACGGTTTAATTTTTCGTAAAAATCTTGTGGCGGGAGAATCTGGTTTCAGGTAATTTTTTGTTTTTCATTATAATTTTTTATTTTCTTTCCAACTTAACTTTCAAAACATAATTCTGAGATTGTTTAATTTTTCGTGAAAATTTCAGGACAGGAGAATCTTGGCTTTTGTACCGATCCTAGGGCAGAATTTTTAAGTTTGTTTTTTTTTTACTCATAATTTGGGATTTCCTTTCTAACGAAACTTTCGAAATACAATTTTGAGACGGTTTAATTTTTCGTGAAAATCTGGCTTATAAGAATCTTGACTTTTGTGACGATCTTGGGACAGAATTTTCAAGTGTTTTTTTCTTTTTCCGCATAATTTTTATTTTTCTTTCCAACGAAACTTTCAAAATGCAATTCAGAGATGGTTTAATTTTTCATAAAAATCTCGTGGCAGGAGAATATGGCTTTCGTGATGATCCTATTGCAGAATTTTCAGGTAATGTTTTGTTTTTCCTTATAATTTTTGATATTCTTTCCAATGAAACTTTCATAACATAATTCTGAAATGGTTGTATTTTTTGTGAAAATCTCGGGACAGGAAGATCTTGGCTTTCGTACCGATCTTGGTGTGGAATTTTTAGGTGAGTTTTTGTTTTTACTCATAATTTGTGATTTCCTTTCTAACGAAACTTTCGAAATACAATTTTAAGACGGTTTAATTTTTCGTGAAAATCTGGCTTAGAAAAATCTTGACTTTCGTGACGATCCAAGGACAGAATTTTCAAATGATTTTTTATTTTTCCTCGTAATTTTTTATTTTCTTTCCAACGGAACTTTCAGAACAAAATCCAGAGACGATTTAATTTTTCGTAAAAATCTCAGGACGTGAGAATCTGGCTTTCATGACGATCCTTAGGCAGGATTTTCGGGTAATCTTTTATTTTTTCCTCATAATTTTTTATTTCCTTTCCAACGAAAGATTGAGAACAAAATTTTGAGACGGTTTAATTTTTCTTAAAATGTCGAGACTGGAGAATTTTAGCTTTCGTACCGAATCTAGGTTAGATTTTTTAGGTAAATTTTTATTTTTCCTCATAATATGATATTTCTTCTCTAACGAATCTTTCGGAATGATATTCTGAGATAGTTTAATTTTTCGTGAAAATCTGGCTTAGAAGAATCTTGACTTTCGTGACGATCCTGGAGCAGAATTTTCAAGTTATTTTTTGTTTTTCCTCATAATTTTTTATTTCCTTTCCAACGGAACTTTCAGAATGCAATTCATAGACGGTTTAATTTTTCGTAAAAATCTCGTGGCGGGAGTATCTGGCTTTCGTGACGATCATAGGATAGGATTTTCAGGTAATTTTTTGTTTTTCATTATAATTTTTTATTTTCTTTCCAACTTAACTTTTAGAACGTAATTCTGAGATGATTTAATTTTTCGTGAAAATCTCGGGACAGGAGAATTTTGGCTTTTGTACCGATCTTGGGTTAGGATTTTCAGGTAATTTTTTGTTTTCCTTGATAAGTTCGCATTTTCTTTCCAATGAAACTTTCAGTACGAAATTCCGCGACGGTTTCGTTATTGTGAAAATCTTAGGGCAGTAGAATCTTGGCTTTCGGGACAATCTTGGTGATGAATTTTCAGATGATTTTTTGTTTGCCGTAATAATTTTGCATTTCCTTTCTAACGAAACTTTCAGAACTGAATTCCTAGACGGTTTCGTTTTTCATGAAAATCCTAGGGCAGCAGATTCTTGGCTTTTGGGACGATCTCGGGAATAGATTTTCAGTTGATTTTTGTTTTCCATGATAATTTCGCATTCTTTTCCAACAAAACTTTCAGAACATTTTTGTCATTTCCCGTCAGGCATTTTTGTCATTCTGATGAAATTTTGTGTTGAAGTTGTGTACTTTGTTATACTATGGTTGTGATTTTTTTCGAAATTGGGTAACTCTGGTCTTAAAGTATTCTTCCAGCCATTTTGTATAAATTCAAGCATAATTTTACTTGAGAAATTCATTATTGAATTGGTATTCTGAAGCTTTTACCAAAACCGCACACTGTTTTGCAGCGAAGGAGGCTGTGAAAGAGCGTTGCAGTTGAGAGGTATGGTGGACAATTTATCGACATATTCCGCTGCTAGGTTGAGAAGGGACAGTAACAAGGCTTTCAGAGATAGACTATGAAAGTAGAATTTTGATGAAAAGTGTCGCTTTGCCTGATCTGGTAATCAGGAATTGTTTCCTTTTTGAAGTTCAATAATTTGAATATCCAAGATGGAATTCTCTCTCTTGGACGCATATGCTAGTTTTGCAATTCTCAGCTGCATGATCTTCTTCTCCTATTGCAAATTGCAATTATGAAAGGAAATAACAAACTAAAAACAAGACAGAAAGTAGAAAGATCCAAAATTGCTATTGTAGAATACCAAACCCTCGTGAAAATACTCGTCTAATTTCGTGAAATTAGAATCATCAAAGATTAAGGTCAAAATATACCTAGCATTGAAACAACACTTTCAAAAGGTTCAACCAAAAATGTAGAAGCACATATGATAGCTACAAGTAAAAACAGAGAGAAATAACAAGTTACATCTAATACTTTAGCAATCATGAGAAGCAGCGGTTAACTCTAGTTTCTGGCATTCTCAGCTGCATGATCTTCTTTTCCAATTGCAACAACCACCTTCTTCAAGATGAATTCTGCTGGCTGATGCGAATTCTCCACAGCTTTGGATATGGCCTGCCACTTTTCACCGTGCTTTGGATCAGCTGCAACACATCTGTTCAATACATCCTTCTGACTCTCCTCACTACCATGCTGAAGTTCAAATTTGTAGTACAATGCCCAGAAATCCCCAATATCCGGAGAAAGGGTAACAGCTCGGTTGAACCAAGTCCTAGCTTTATCAACCTTCCTATCATGCCAAAATATTTTCCCCACAGCAGCAAGGACATGTGGGTCATCCCCACATTTTTTGTACGCATCCCTGCTTTTAGTTTTCTGCTGAGGCCGAGGGGCCATCTCTATCGAAGCAGCCCAAAGAATGCCACTAGTAGGGCATTCTTGCAATGCCTTGGCCATCAATATGTCCGCTTCCTTCTTGTAACCATGTCGAGATTCAGCTCGCACTGCAGCAAGCCAAAGTTCAGGATTCTGAGGATTTTTCTTTCTTGCCATGGTCAGGACCGCACGAGCTTTACTTAGCTCGTTCACCTTTTCTTCTAGGTGAGCAAGCGAAAGCCACAAAGGAATACAATTAGGGCAGTGCTTCAAGCCCAACTCGTATGTTTCCTTTGCCTTCTCCAAGTTCTTGATACGCTCCTCCAACTGCCCAAGCATCAGCCAGAGTTTGAAGAATGAGGGGAACTGTTTCAGCCCTTCATCCAACAATCTCCTCTCCTCAACAGTGTTTCCCAATTCTCTCTCAACAATAGCGGATTTCATCCAAACTCTCTCTGTTCCTCCCCTTTCCCGAGCCTTTGCAAGAAGCATTCTAGCTCTCTCAGGCTCATGGTTCTCAAACTCAAGCTTGAATGCAGCAAGCCAAATCTCCTCAGAATTAGGAATTGCAGCATACGCTTCTTGAAGAATGGCCCTAGCAGCAGGCACATCACCAGCAAGCCACTTTTCTTTTGCACCCATTAGCCACAAAACTTCAGCATGTGGTATGTAAGTAACAGCCCTCCGCAGCAGGGCGTCAAGAGATTCCCTGGTCCCATGGCTCTTTTCAAGTTGAGCTGCTTTAAGCCATATGCTCTTTTTAGTCAAAAAGACGGTAAGAGCATGAGCGTAAATAGCCCTCGCAGTCTCGATTGAACCTCTCTTCTTGCACTCCTCAGCATCAGCAACCCAGGTCCTCTTCCTATCTTCTTCCTCTACCCCAACCTCAATAGTATTACGAATTATAGCCTGACAAGTCAAAACAGAGCCAGCTCTCTCAGCTGCCTCAGCTTCTTTCATCCACATTTCTCTGTCAATTTCCATGCCTTCCCTCTGTAAAGCTCGAATACCCCTTTCTATGATCTTCCCAACCATATCAGTATTCCCATTAGCTTCCTCCAATTTGGCAGCGGTGATCCATATAGCTGGCTCCTTAGGGAGTCTCTCCCTAGCTTTATTCAACACCTTCTTAGCATTCTCATAAGTTTCCAACCTCGCAAGAGCCAGCCACAATTCCACGTGCAATGGGCAGCACTCCACAGCCCTCTGCAGCAAAAGTCTTGCATCTTCCTCATTCGCAAGCTCAACAACTGCCTTCCACAGCCTCACAGAGTCCGGTATATGTTCAAGCCCTTTCCTCAACACCCTACTCTTGTTCACATCATCCAGCTCAAGCTTCGCTGCTTGCATCCACAACTTCACTGAGTTAGGGATCGCTTTAACACCCCTAGCAATCACAGCCTTAGCATCGACATGTGATGCCAAGCGGCATGCCTCCAACCAAACATCCTCACTTTTTGGACATTCTTCACATCCTTTCTTAATCAACTGCTGCGCAACCTGAGGCTTCCCTGCCACCTCCTCCAACCTAGCTGCTGCTATCCAACCATGTGGATGCTTGGGATTTGTCTGAGTGACTGATTTGAGCAACAATCTGGCCTTATTGATATCAGAAACCTCAGCATCACTAGTGATCTTCATACTCTTCAAATCCGTCAAGTAACCCTTAGGATCCACCACTGTCAACCCAGAAACAGAATCAGATAACCTATCCAACTTCAGTGATAACACAGTTCCTCTCCCTTCACCAACTGCAGTTAAATCCGTAACTGGTGTTTGCCCCCATGGAGTTTCAGTCCCACCAGCTGCCCTGCTTCTCGGATCCAAAGCACTCACATGCTCCTTTTCCTGCCTCGCTTTTTCCAAAAGCGTATCAGGAACAGGCACAAAGCTTTCGAACCTCTTCTTCTTATTCCTCAAAGAGTAGTCCCCTATCTCAGGTATATTATCCCACTCTTCAGTGGACATTGTGTACAATTTCCTCTTCAAATCAGCGAACTGCTCTGTAATTTTCGGATTCGAGGCTCGATACTTCTCAATTTCCTGTTTAAGCCTAGCCTCCCTCCTATCTTTCCTACGTGAATCCATTCTCTTATCAATTTCCTCCCACACAGCATCAGCCTCCTTGTCCTCATCATCATACTCAGCTGAAGCAAACAACCCCGCATCATTCCCCTCAAACTCATCAAACTTCTGATTTTCATCGTATCCCTTCTCCTCACTCTCTTCCTCCTCATCCTCATCCCCAGCTCCCTTCCCACGGCCTCGGCCAACACCAGTGGGCCCAGGAGCTGCGCCGATTGCCGCCGCTGATCTATCCGGTAAGTCAGGCGCAGCACGGGCCGGACCAATATCGGAACGGGTAGTGAAACCCGTGGCACCACGGCCCAAACCAGCTACATAATTCGGAGGCGGTTTCGTGTTGAGAAAATCTGATTTCTTCGGAGCAACAGGCGCTTGCATACCGCCCAAAAGGGGGACGTGTAGGGTTAGGGTTGAATTTGGGAAAATCCCAAGATGAGAGAGCAATACGGCGTCGTTCTCCTTGGTAGAGAGCAGCCGGAGAGACAAGTAGAGGCGCTGTTGAGAAATGGGTATCAGGTAATTTCGCTGGAGATGGAGGGCAAACGCCTTCAAAGTGGCGGCGGATGGGTTAAGATTCACGACTAGGGTTTTGCCCTCCGGAGATCTAACAAACACCATCTTTTGGCAACTCACCGGAAACGGCCCCGGAATATTGCAACTCACCGGAAACGGCGAAGTTTTCAGATAATCAGAGCAGTGAAACCGTTTATATATTTGTTGTATCTGAAGTCGGCTGCGATTTGGAGTCGGTTTACAATGAACAGCGAAAAGGATTTTGCGTCAAGAAGATAAAAATAAATAAAATTTAAAAAAGGAAAATACATAGAAAATAAATATTTTTTTCTTAATTTTTTTTTACAAAAAGATGATAATTAACTAGAATTAAAAAAAATAGTACAATATAAATATATAGATATTGTACAAAATTACTTATATAGATCTAAGCATAAAAGAAAATTTATCATTCGTTGATAAAATTATCTTTTTGAGTTACAACTTACAATGTATAATTTAATGAAAGTAATAAAAAGCAAAAATTACTGATCTAGACCACAGCTGTGTTACTTGGAAAGATCCATCAAACCTCAGACAGGTAAGAAGTCAAGGCCGTGTAATGTAATAAGATGTTGAAAAACCTGAAATTGCTTGCATGAACAAAAGCCAAAAAAATAAATAAATAAAAAGTCCCACTTGTCTTAGTCTAAGTCAAAATTTCATCTCCCTAGGACCCTATATCAGATCTGAACTACTCTTCTCCCCCAATTCTATTTGCTTTTAGGTCCCAAGAATTTGCAGGAAATCTTGAAACAGTTGCAGGCTGTTTCAGTTTTTCTAGTTAGAAATCAGACAAGATACGAGGTTTTGAGGCATGGGTTTGAAAAGTGTTGAAGGAAATGGCAACACAGAGATGGGTTTGTCCTTAGGAAGTAATAACAAGTACAGAAGGATGGATTCTTCTGTGAGAAATAGTGATGATTTTGATGATGATTATGATGTTACGGAGCACCACCGACAGATGGAGAGGAGAAAGAGTACGAGGAAATATGTCTTTGCCTGTTCTGTTTTTGCATCTCTCAACAGTGTTCTTCTTGGTTATGGTAAGAATGTTCCTTTCTTGATCTTAATCTTGTTTTCTTGTACCTTTCTTGCATTTATGTGATTGTTCTTGTTAAGAGAGAGAAAGGAACATGGAAGTGAGATAAGTGAAAATTGTTTAGTGACTTTCTTTAATCCTGGATTCGATCCCCCATGTCTATTTGTGCTAGTTTGGAAGAACCAATTGATGTGTGTGTTGGATTAGAAATCGAGACAAATGGCAGAATGTAATTTGTAAAGGATACCGTTAATGATGATCGATTATCTTTCACGGGGTTTGGTTTGTTCTTAGAAGTGGCATTTATTCATGTGTAGTCAACTAACTATAAAGAAGTTGATATAGCTAAAGAATAAAGAAATTGCTTTGCATAATATTTATCTTGTTCATGTTAAGACTTAAGAGAGAGAAACGAACATGGTAGTGAGAGAAGTTTAGGGGCTATGATGCTTGAGATTCTGAGAGATTCTATGATAAGCTTTAAAGGGCATTTTGAGTTTTGCCCTTTTAGTTTAATCAAAGATTCGATTCACAAAGAAGTTGAAGATTGTTTAGTTGTTCATTGTAATAAGATTGCTTTCGATTTACAGATGTAGGTGTAATGAGTGGAGCAGTGTTGTTTATCCAAGAAGATTTGAAGATAACAGAAGTGCAAGAAGAGATATTAATAGGCATTCTAAGTGTGATGTCCCTTTTAGGTAGTTTAGGTGGAGGAAGAACATCCGATGCCATTGGTCGAAAATGGACGATGGGATTAGCCGCCATTGTCTTCCAAATCGGAGCAGCTATAATGACCTTCGCCCCATCGTTCCAAGTTCTGATGATCGGAAGAATCTTAGCTGGAATAGGGATCGGATTTGGTGTCATGATTGCTCCAGTTTACATCGCTGAGATCTCTCCAACTGTTTCTAGAGGCTCGTTTACGTCGTTTCCTGAGATCTTCATCAACCTCGGCATACTCCTCGGTTATGTCTCCAACTACGTGTTTTCGGGCCTTCCGGCCCACACCAACTGGAGAATCATGCTGGCTGTAGGAATTCTACCATCAGTGTTCATAGCACTTGCATTGTGTGTGATCCCTGAGTCTCCTAGATGGCTAGTGATGCAGAATAGGTTAGACGAGGCAAGATCGGTGCTTCTAAAGACTAACGAGAATGAAGTGGAAGTCGAGGAGAGGCTTTCCGAGATACTATTAGCAGCAAAAATCGGGATTGAGGAGAAGCCCGTTTGGCGCGAGTTACTGAGCCCGTCTCCAGCTCTTGCAAGGATGCTGGTTACAGGCTTCGGAATCCAATGCTTCCAACAGATTACGGGCATTGATGCGACCGTTTATTACAGCCCGGAGATCTTCAAAGCAGCTGGTATAGACGACAAATCAAAGCTTCTTGCAGCCACTGTGGCTGTGGGCATTTCAAAGACAGCGTTTATACTGATTGCCATTCTTCTTATCGACAAAGTTGGTAGAAAGCCTCTGCTTTACGTGAGCACGATTGGTATGACCGTATGCTTATTCAGCGTGGGCATGACTCTCTCATTCGTGGGACAAGGATCGGTCGGGGCTGCATTGGCGATTCTATCCGTCTGTGGAAATGTCGCCTTCTTTTCAGTAGGAATCGGGCCGGTTTGTTGGGTTCTAACATCTGAGATCTTCCCTTTACGTGTTCGGGCTCAGGCATCCGCTCTCGGGGCCGTCGGGAATAGGGTTTGCAGCGGGTTTGTAGCCATGTCATTCCTCTCGGTTTCCCATGCTATCACCTTCGGTGGGGCCTTCTTCGTTTTTTCAGTAATCTCTGCGCTTTCTGTGGCATTCGTTTACAAGTGTGTTCCAGAAACGAAAGGCAAATCGCTCGAACAGATTGAGTTGTTGTTTCAAGATGGATACGGGCTGCAAGAAAGAGAAGTTCAGCTTGGAGATATTGAACATTTGGTTCAGAAAGAATGAATTTCATGTAAACCATCGATCGATACATTCTTTGTACCGGCTGCTCTGCAAGTCTGTATAGTTAGTTTTTTGTATCAAATGGAACCAGATGACCCACAAAAATCACTTTTAATTACACAGCATTATACAGAAAGCATTTGGGTTTGTCGTAGTAGTTAAACATTGTACACTCAAAAGATGCAACAAAGAGGCGTCTATAAACAGATACGATTAAAATTCATAACCCGGAAATCTAGCATTCTTCGGTTGAACCATGTCGAGGAAAAGATGAGCCATTCCGCCAAAACCTTCAAACAGTGAAAAGGGGTTATCTCCTCCATGCATTTCTCCTGTTGACAAAAGCACATGGGCCCTATCAAGCAAAAAGCAAGCAAAAGCCTTTGCTCTGTATAAATATTCGATAACTCCAGTGAGCCGATAGAGGGAGAGGAACACATAGGCGTTTCCGCTAATGCCATGACAAATCCCGACTCTTTTCAGCAGGCCCCGGTTCCAGACCACCTCCGCTGCATTCATGGCAGCTTCTAGAAACTCTTTATCTCCAAACACCTCAGCAGCTTTGACAAGTGTGAGGGCAATCCCGGGAGCTCCATGACACCAATGAACAAGAGCATCCCGTTTCTTATCTTCTTCGCTAGTGGGATAATTCCCACTTGGAAAACGATTTTTGATCATGTACCTTAGAGTTCCCTTGACATCTTCAAGCTCGTCTGATTTCAGTTCGAATTCCATGAGAACGTGCATGATCCCAGCCAACCCATGGGCTGCACCCCAGTACTTTTCACCAAACCATTCAAACATCAATGGGCTCTCTCCCACTTTGCCCAATTTTCGTCCGTCCTTGATAATTTCTCTCACAATAGGACCCTGACCATCATCCAATAATTACAAGTCATTTTGTAACATTTTGATTCAAAGGAATTAACACTAAAAGGAATCTTGTAAACACAGCGTACCGTGGTGGTTGAAGGAATCGTCTCCTTTCCGAAATGTTTATTGAGAAATGAACATGTCCACAAGTATCCAGCTCTACCGTATAACAACTCATTAGAGTGATTGTTTGACAGGTTTATCTGTTTTCACAACGGAATTGTTTCAATTTAACTGAAAATGAAAACCACAAAATTCTACAAGATGTTTTACCTTTTTAAATTCGGAAATATAACGATCAACCAACTGATCGTTGCTCATATGTTTCGCCACCACAGCTCCTAGTGCAAATACACCAGCTCTCCCACATATAAAAGTTGCATCCCTAAATGAGCAATATATCAGAGACCCGTGCCAAATAATACCCAATAATTATATCATCGCAGATATCACCGCTTCATACTGGATATCCAGTTATATTACCTTTCATTTCATTATGCTCATTAATAAGCTCTTAAGAAAACAAAAGAATCCTTAGGACTCATAATTCATGCAGCATAATATACCATGTCTAACATTGCACCTCATTTTCTAAAATATGTTCCATCTCTTTACTAACATCGTTCTATTTTTTTAAGGATGGAAAAATCATTACTGTTGGCACTTGAAAGTATAATTGTACTTCATTTGGTAGCAACTATCCACTGATCTCCCTTATATCTTGAATTGTAGAGTAAATTTTACATAGAGAAGCTAAACTAACATGTAATGCCTACAAAGCACTGAGATGAAAACAGAAAATGCAATTCACACAAGAACCAATAGGCACTCCACATGTAAAAAGGAAAGAAATCAAGCAACCTGGATTGAGTGGAAGAGGAGTCACAGGCCTTTATAATCTCCAAACAAAGACTCAAGTCATTCTTGTTGTGCGTCACTTGAAAAGATTTGAAAAGTAAATAAGCAGTGCCCAATGTACCAGTATAGAGAGTAAAATCCTCCACATGTTGCCTCGTAAGCCCCCATGTCTCCACGATAATCTGATCACAGAAATGATAGCCTCGAATCACACACTACAAAAGATTTTGGTTGCTCATCCACCATTCTTAATTTTAAAGCATTTGATGTATATTCCACTTAGAATCACCAACAAAATTGTGCATATTAAAGTTCGAAACCTGAACAAACTAGATCAATCAACATATGAGCTTTGTTAATGCCAAATTACAGGAAATTGGGAATTGTATTCGGGATTTTCCTCAAACAGGTTCTAGGCATATACTAAATACTAGATTTAAATCAATCACACACAAACAATTCTTGATTACTACACAAAGAAAGCATTATTCCGAGTACGTACAGTTTCTTTGAGGTCGAGGGCTGTCCGTTGAAATTTCAGAGAGAGAGAGGTGTAAGGTAGTGAGAGAAACCTCAAGAGCGATTCTTGCGTGCCTTGCCGGTGAATTTCAACTCTTCCATGTCTTCCTCTCCCTTCTTCTTCTTCGACTATGTTTGGGTCTTCTGGTACAAAGTCCGGCATCGTGTTTGGGAAGAAACGGTCCGCCATTGTTGATTCTTGATGTTGTAGCTTTGTTGTTTCGGTGTGTTGATTGTGATGGATGTAAGAGCAGAGATAGAAGAAGATGAACCTGCTTGACTTTAGCGGTGGTCAGAGAGACAGAAATGTACGAAGTTAACACGTTTTAGTTTTTAATAGCTATCATATCCACCTCATATGTTGACGTGTCGTAGATGGAAATCTCTAAAATGTTAAATTGGGGTTAAAAAGGAAATTTTGTATTTTGAGAGGGCCAAATAACAATTCCGTGAAATTGTTGGAGATACATGGAAACAAATCTTGAGAAAAATATGCAATTCTACCCGGTTGAACCATTCAAGGTGACGGTAATCCTCTACAACCACAAGCCAAAACCAACATGCAACTATCAGCTACAAGAAACTGTACCTTGCAGAAAATATATCAACAATTTGAAATCCAAGGATAAAACCGTCAATAATTGCTTCTATTTCAATCGGAGTTCGTAGCCTGGACGCATCTGATTAAATATCCCTCTGTCGTCTTCAACGCAACAGAAACTAAAAAAAACGCAGCTAAATCCAAATTTAATCACTCTGATCTAATCTCTTTCTCTCTCTCACACACACATACACACACGGATATATATACAATAAAACGACAGGGTTTTGATAATGGAGGGATTCGATGAAGATGTATACACAGGAGCAAACGACGGTGGCGAGGACAATGTGCAGGACGACGGCATGCAGTACGGCTTCGACGGCGATAGCGGCGTCGCACCCCCATCTCCACCGCCTCTACCGACGGACGGATTCCTCAGGAGCCCCCTGAAGAGAAACATCGGCATGCAGACGTCGGAGGGCTACGGTGGCTCGCCCAACACGTATAATTCTCGGTCGCCTTTCGCCGACGCAACCGGCGGCGGGGATGATTACAATAAGCCGTACGACGCCGCAGCTGATGATGAAGGGATTTTCACATCGGCTGATGGCGGCGGGCCGCTGCTTCCCGACCCTAGCCAGATGCGTGAGGAAGGCACCGCTTTTCGCGAATGGCGCCGGTAAGCTTTTCGGAATTTCGCAATTATTTTATTCAAATTGACGATTAGAGTTGAAATTATTGGATCAGAGTTACTGTGCTTTAATGAGATTTTGTATGTATAAATTTATTAAATTGTCGCAGATTAAATCTTAACAATGGCTACATTATATTCAAAATACTGCTCAACTCGGATTTTTTTCTGAGGGAGTGGTTGCATTACTTTTAGGTAGTGAGTTTGTGTATAGAATATAGTATAATTGCTTATGATCAGTTTAAATTAGGGTTCTTGTTGTTTAAGAAATAATTTGTTTTTCTTTTTTTTGGGGAAGATTCTTGACTTCTTGAAGTAGGTTCTCGATGATGAAATGTTGGATTGGACATTTGGAGATGCAATTTCTTGAAGTATATTATGTCGAGTGTAAGTGAAAAGACATAAAGAGTTTTGAACTTCTTTTAGCAATTTAAGCATTTGAAGAAAGTTATATCGTTGATCTGTTGCGTTTGCCTATATGAACTTTTCGTGTATGTTGAGAGGTTGTCTCTAGCTAGAATCAATGCAACGCATAAGGAAGAAGAACAGAACAAAATTTGAATGTATGTTCTTATTGCTTACCAATTTGTTGTCTTCATCCTTTATTGTCGATTCAATGGCTTAAAAGATTCATTGGCTATTCTCATAATTACAATTCATGGTTGATGAGACTCTAGTGGAAATATAGGCTTCTTTCTTCCATTTTCCCACTTGGATATGATGCAATTGTTGATCTTCTGCTTGTAAACGAAAATTCACTTTATTTCTCTCATTCTTCCCCGGTAATCTATCAGGATTTGGATTCTTAATATGTTGTTCAATCGCTGCATTTTATATTTACCCTTTTATGGCTCCAATTTCTATTCATGAGTTAAAGACCTGTCTTGTTAATGCAGTCAAAACATGATTTATCTGGAGGAGAAAGAGAAGAAGGAGAAGGAATCGAGGAATCAGATCATCGCTGAAGCTGAGGAGTGGAAGCGAAAATTCTATGAAAAACGGGCTCAAACATGCGAGACTAACAAGGCTCAGAACAGAGAAAAAGAGAAAGTAAACATCTAACATCTATCAAATTTCATCTATAGTACTAAAAGTTGCATGAAATTATGACATTTGTTCTTGTTCTGGCTCAGCTTTACCATGCTCAACAAGAGAAGCTCCATAAGGAGGCTGACAATCAATTCTGGAAAACGGTAGCTGAAATTATACCTCGTGAAGTTCCCAACATAGAGAAGAGAAGAAGCAAAAGAGATGAGGAAAAGAAACCATCTGTTCTGGTTATCCAGGGGCCTAAGCCCGGAAAGCCCACCGATATGTCAAGAATGCGCCAAATCCTTGCAAAGGTCAAGCAGAACCCTCCACTTCATATGATGCCACCACCACCTGAAAAAGATGCCAAAAAAGATGCTAAGGATGGCAAAATGGGCACGCCTAAAGCATCAGACGATGGGAAAGATAAGAAGGATGGTAGTCAAGGTGGTTCCTCTGAAAAGCCTGTTACTCCTCGGGCAAAAGGTGGCACGCCTAAAACACCAAAGGCAAATGAGTCGTCATCTAATGAACAGAAGACCGATGCATAGAAAGAGTCTTAAATCATTGCTTCATGGTAAGAACTCTTTGATATACCTAATTAAGTTTATTCCTTCATTTCATTCTTTATCTTTAAATAATGATCATAAATGAATATTACACTAGCTGAAGTAATAAGAGCAGCTCTGTTTGCAACTGCTATAGTTTTTTTTCCGTTTTTTTTTCAATTTCAGCTCACATAATTTCGTGATGCTTTGAGAACAATGTTGCTCACTAGAGTGTACACTTGAATTTAAGTAGATAGATGTTGAAAAGATGTGTTTTTAGATTTGATCTTTTTGTCAGGGAGAATGAGCTCCTGAGCAATCTAAGTATCAAATAGTTTGTTTGATTTTCAAACTCAATGGATCATAGGGTTTTTGATCTTATGATATTTAGGAGTGGCAATAAGGATGTTGTAGATGTGGCATTATCAGCAGCTTTAAATAACCAAACAAAATGAGAGAAGTAATAAAAGGGATAGAATGGAAATAAACAGAGATACTGTCCAGCACACATTGGAATTAGGGCGGATATGGAATATATCTATTCACATGGACTTGAGATTTTATCACTATTTTGTGGGCCTTTTTCAGTTCCTATGTTTTGGGTGCTCACATGCAATATTTATAATTTACCAAACTATCCAGATACCATGGGCCCATCTCCATTTTCTGCCATCTTCATTTAATATTTGTTGTTTTCTTCTTCAGAAAATTTATTTTAGGAGAAAACTTGGGTGCATGGTCTCGTGGATCACACTTTGTGAGGTGCTGCCTCACTAATTAATTTTATTTTAATATTAAAATAAAATGGATCGATTACATTCAAATATTTTAAATGGAATTTGATCTCATTAATGAGCGTCTTTTCTTGTTTCATTTAAATAATTTGGGCAGTGGCAACAACTCAACAACTGGTTCTCCAGCGTTGCATGTGAGTGCTGAACTCAACAGCAGCTTTCTTGGACCCGAGAAGCCTAGTACCAAAAAAAAAATGTTTATTTTGAGAATTAAAAATAAATAAATTTAAAAAGGAAGAAGAAGAAGGGAGTGTGAGTGTGTGTGTGTGATTGCAAATAAATATCGAATAATAATAATAATAATAATAATAATAATAGTTTTGAGTCTAAAACCCTCAAATCGTATGGTAAATCAAATTATGGACATGCTTCAAAGTTATTAAAAAAATATTGGTATTGGATCTGTGTGCTAATATTTTGTAAAAATATATTATATATTTGAGTAGTGGGCCTAAATGAGTCGATTATATTAGACCTACATATTCACAATATCTTAGTATAGTGTCATGTCTTTTAGGGTAAATAAATTTAACCCTTTGAGGCAATTAAAAATTCCTTTTCCAAAAATCTTGGAAAATAGAAATTTATAAGCCCACAAAAAAAGAATATGCATTTTGATGCTATTACACAGTTGTAATGTACAACATGGCTAGTGCGTTCAGTGCACAGGACGAATACGAATCAAGCTTCATGAATCATGATGAGCTGCCACTGTCACTTTAATATCTCACCTAACTTTACTCTATTTTCATTTTTATTTTCTCAATCTCCAAATTTTGTAACTTTTTTATTTCTTTAATGTGGAATAATCAAATTTGTCCTGTAATTAATTGATTATTTTATCAAGATCTAACTTTGTATCTTATGTAAGGCATATTTGGTTTATGTTATTTATAATTTCTCAATCTTGTATTTCATTTTATCAATATATGTAAATACCAATATTGCATTGATTAAGTAAGATAGATAACAAAAAAAAAAAAACAAAGAGGGTCAGCCAATCAAGAATGTGGAAAGGCCCACATCATCCACAAGTTATTTTAAATAAAAACATATATATTCCACCATTAAATAAGCAAACAACATACAAGTACAACCAGAACTTTGCTCTGACTCAATGGAAAAGAAGACCAACCACAAACCAAATTATACCTAAAAACCCCACTTAAAAACCGCACTCTCTCCTTTGGAGAGGGCTACAAACTATTAACACACTTGTCACACCTACACATAGTGGATGGAGAAAAATATCCGAGATCTTCTATTTCTCACCTATTTCAATTTTGAGTTTGTTTCATCAGTATATACACAACATATACTGATGAGAAACACAAAACTAAAACATGGTACAAAACAAGAAGATCCGACACAACTAAAAGATAGGATGAAAAAGAAGGAGTTAGCCATTGGGGTTGCACCTTTAGTTGGCTACTTTTCCTTTTGAAACCCAAAAAAGGTGGGAAATCACACGCTCAACTTTAGTGTTGGGAAAATTAAATAAACAAAAAGACTTAACTTTTAGGTTGGTATAAACTTTACTAGGAGATTAGAAGTTGAGGCGGGAAGTGTAAGTAGCTTTCGGAGTCCAATTCCGGGGAATCACATCCCTTGCCGATAGGGTTCTTCCGGTGGATAAGGTTGCGAGCTTAACGGAGAACGGCCCTTGTAGAGGTCCCGCAATAATCACCCAATTCGCCCCCCATATGTGTGTCATCTCGAGCCATTGGTTCGAGTTAGCCTACATATATATGTTCAAAACAAATAAATAGGAAGACAAACAATCTTTATTATATAAAACTTTGTTGTAAACCTAAATGAAGTGGGATTTGTGTGTTGTGCACTTAGGAATAGGACATGGCATTATAGACGAGAAAGTGGGGACTTTATTAGCCATGGCATGGTTCAAAAGGAAGTGGCAAGAACATTAAAGACCGATAAAACCAAGAAAAAGAACAATTTTCCACAGAAAATTAAATATAGTTAAAGTTAGCCAAGTGAGTCTTAAATTAAAGGTCAAAAAAACTTATCACTGTCGGGGGCACGTGCTTTTAGAGATCTTAAAATCTTGTTGAATATTAAAAATATGATATTAAATTTCATATTCTGTCATACTTTAATAAATCTATTTTTATTTAGCAACACATATGATATAATTCCACCGTTTTAAAATATGTTTCTTTTCTTAAGTTGAATATTTTTCGGTTTACTTATCGTTTTTTATGACCAAAAAGTGTTAAAAAAAATTGGAACATTGTCTCTATCTTGTTTATTGTAATAAAATTTTATTTAGTGAAATACATTTAATATTGGATAATATAATCATTTAATACACATAATTATATATATTAAAAAATTTAAAACAATTTCAAACAACCATCATTTTGACTATATGAAGTAAATATAAAAGAAGTACCAAAATAGAATGGAATAAATTCTAAGATGGTAAAAATATTTGGAAATATCTAATAAACTACTTTTCTTGATTCTCATGTGATGATTCTTCTAAAGGAGTTCTCTGTTATAGAGAGGTGTGAAAGTGGAGACTTTCTTGAAAGAAATCCCTCTACAAATGGAAAAAGCTTCTTTTGACTGTGGAAAATTAATTAACCAAAAGTATTAATAGTTTTATGGTCCCAATATTTCATCCACGTTGAGACAAAAAAACACATCAACTAACTCTCTTACCATGTGTTTTACTTTATTAAGAATACACACTATCATGTTTCAGTTTTGTAGTTTATTTCTATAATATACACACACACACGGTGTGCAATATACATATAAATTAAACACAATAAAAAAACTTGTTTATAAATTAAGCATTAATTTGTTAATAGGGAAATTTGCTTACCTCTCTGATGTGCATGGATCCAACATCACCATCTCCATCCTCGAATTCAACTAAAAGTGAGAGCCAATAACCAGTTGATCCTTCATTTACATGGAAAGCAATGTTTTTCCCTGGATATTTGCAAGGTGTCCTGCCAAATTTAAAGTAAAAAAACTATATTTCAATTCATTAATGTACATCATATCTATGTGAAAAGTGAATCTTATAGAATGTAAATTATGAATATTAGTAAAAAAAACAAATAAATGGGAAAAAGGTGTGAAAAGATTTAATTAGAGTCCAAGATTTGGCTCCTAATATATGGCGACAGAATATTTTTTGAATTGTTTAAGAATATTTTATGGTAAATGTTCAGAGGAGAGATGCCATAAAATTTTGACCAAAAAAGTACAAACAGGTGTGCATGTTTTCTCATGTGTGTCTCTGCATTAGAGTCATAGGCGTCACATTTAACTAGCTAATAAATAAACACTGCTTTATTAATAAACATAGATGCATTAAAAAATTGCTATGTACCTTTACTAATACTACGTGTACCAGTATTTTCACAAAAATTATTTACCCAATGGAAATTAATATTAAATTGGTAGTTTCTTTAATGATACCGTGGGACTCTAGTAAGATATGACTCATAATAATTACTGTCAAAATGGGTCCCAATTTGCAAATTCACCACGGTCAACTTTCTCTTTTCTTTTCTTTATAAATTTTCATTATTTAAATAAAAGTTGTCTTACGTGAAACCGTCTCACAGATCTAGTTACGTGAGAAGTCAACCCATACTTATGGGTTATAAGGAGGAGTCTCACTATAACTATCTAGACTTCGTCTCATATTAGTTTTTGTGTTTGAATAATTTAAATAAAAAATGAGAGACAAATTCCAATTAAGTTTATGTCTTTATGATTGATCAGAGAGAAATTTGAAGCGTAGTGTCAGTTTCAAAGAAAACAAATGTTAGTTAACAGTTAAACATAGGGTTGAAAGAGGCTAATACATATTTATTAATTGATGAATTAAAAAATTAAGCTTATCTAATCACGGAATGACAAAACAGAACAAGACCGTTAAAGAAACTCTGTATCAACAAATATAAAACAGTACCACCACACATATATAATATATTACCCATTTTCTGCTTCTCTTCACTATTAAAACTACAAAGTTTATAATAACAAATTAAAATTATTATCAAAATTACTTAATTTTGATATTAACTAAAAGCTCAAACATACACATTACCTGCGGTAGATGACCGGAAGTTCACCGCGGTTGCGCAGCTGGCCGCCATTGCCGGAAACCGCCATTCTGCCGAAGGCGGCGCCGCTGAGGTCGAAATGCGTGCGTCCATTAGAGCAGTACCCGCCGGGGCACTCGTCGGTGATAATGACGGTCACCGCCCTCCTCGAGCAAATCGAACGGTCCAAACACCGGACCTTGTAGCACGCGCCGCAGCCCTCGCCGCCCTTGAACAGCACCGGGCTCACCGCGCCAACTCGAGCCCTGAACGGCTTCACATCCACCAGTGAGCCGTACCCGCACGCGCCGCCGTCGCTTCCGTCCCCCTCGGGGCTGCCGTACCACGTGGCGGTGGCGGGATGCCAATGCGAGTCCACGACGGCGGCGGCGGAGGCGAGCAGCATGCAGAGAACGAGGAAACGGCAGAGAGCTGCCATAATGTGGGTGGAATGCGGGGATTGGAGCGGCGTCTAGAGCAACCTCGTCACGGCGGCGCGTGTGAATCGAGGCGAAAAACTACTCTGCCGACAGTTGTAACAGAGTGTAGTGTGTACTGATAAAAAAAAACTCTGGTGCAGTTTGTTTGGCATTTGGGACTATATAAGGTTGCGAGAAGGACTGATATTTGTGTCCCCATTTTGCCCTTGGGGGTTTGTTTTAATCACGATGGTGCCACTTGTGAGTGGGACCCGACGACAGTTAAGGCGTTAAATCCGCAGGGGCAGTGTCCACGTGTCTGATTGTAGGTGTCAATGGTGAGAGGGTAGTTTGGTCATTAATGAAAATATGGATGCATCAACATTCTACCGTTAAGTCATATTGTTTTTGTTTTTATTTAATAAATAAATATTGGGGGGGTTTGGAGACATGTGAAGAAACAAAGGGTATTTGGGGGGACCAATTTAGTCAAGTAAGTCGTATTCTTTTTGTGGGGGACTCTTGTGTTGTTGTATTTGACAAATATTAATTACTCTCTCTATTTTTTACAACTTTTATATATATATATAGTAGTTAATGTCTATTTTGGTCATATGCTTAAGCGACTTCCATTTTTTTACAATCAAATATTTGTTTTTCAATTTTGATCTTCTATATTTTAATTTTTCCAATTTCAATCTAATTTTTTGATGAAATTCTGACTTGGCAGCCAAATTCCGACAACCACGTCAATAATTTTGAAAATTTCAACCAAAACCGATTGAAATTTAAAAAAAAAAAATATATATAAGACCAAAATTGAAATTACTTCTATATATTAATTCACTTCTAATTCAACACTACATTATAAACTAATTTAATTAAAGTAAAATCCGCATGATTGCACGAATATATATAGCTAGAGTACTTTTTGCTTCTATGTGTAATTTGGTGCAAATGAGATGTGCGCATTTTGACAACTTAACTTAATTAAACTAGATGATTAAATAGTATAATTACACTTTCGTGGATAATAATGGATATTAATTTAAGAAAAAACAGTTTGTCATTGTGATTTCACTTGCTCTATCATTGAGATCCATTTTACTTCAACCTTTTATTATTTATTTATTTTCTATAATTCCCATTTTGTCACTACTAATCATGATTATTTATAGAATGCATGAAAATAAATACACAAAAGTTTATATGCAATCTCATGGAGACGATTTAATGAAAACAAATTTGAATATTCATAGGTATAAGATGGATCCATCGACAACCCGTAATATAGATCAATTTGATGGGTGAAAATATGTTTAAAAATTTGATTTATGAAATTTCATTTTAAACTATGTTTATGAAATCATGTTATATAAATTTTTGTACGTTAATATGTAGGGAAAAAACATAGAAAGCGACGGTACAACAGCAGCTTCCACTCAAGTCTTCTTCACCATTCACACTATTTTTATTTTATTTAAATGTCATTTGCTAAATTGGCAATAATTCTTTTAGTTAATTATGCACTATGAAATTATGTCACGTCATATTTTAGATCGTTTAGTCAATGTCTAAAGGAAATTCGATTACAAAAGATGGGAATATAAATTAAATATCTTTTGTTGCGTTTTGTAGCCCATTAATTTTATATAATTCTAATATTATAAATATCTTGTTGCGTTTTGTAGCCCATTATATATAAATATATGCGACACCATGTAATTTAGTGACCGTCTTGGAAAATATTATGATAATATGAGCAGTGCTTTTTCTACAACATAATCTGAAAAAGAAAATTCTAAATCTCAATTCATGAAAAAAAGTGAGACCGTCTCACGGATCATGTTACATGAGACGGGTCAAATTCATCCTTTTCAATTAACATGTAAATTAATAAAAATGAGTTTAGTTTATGGGTAAAAAGAATCTGTCTCACGAAAACTACCTGTGAGACCATCTTACGTAAATTTTTGTGTGAAAAGAAATAAATAAACGAATAATAGTAAGAATAAACTTCTGCAAGTCAAAGGAATTGAATAGACTATTTTGCATTAAACTATCTTGAACGATATCAGAATCATGATTTTCCGTAATCGATATACAAAGGTGGCAACAATGAATTGATACAATAGTGATGTTGATGTCACAATTAGAAATTGAATACACTAAAGTATATCGCAAAAAATTGTATACCCCCAACCCGACCCGGCGCGTGGGCCGTTCCCAGGCGCGCCCACGCGCTCTTGTTGTGTGTCCACGCCCGCGTACTTGTTGGTATCACACATTTGTTCTAAAGGTATCACACATATACTCTTCAGGTATCACATATGTGTAATACCTATAGAACAAATGTGTAATACCTCAAGACCGCGCGCCCATGCGCCCACACCCGCCGCGCGCGCACCTCACAAGTCTAAAGGTATCATACATATACTCTTCAGGTATCACATATGTGTAATAACTATAGAACAAATGTGTGATACCTCAAAACCGCGCATGCCCATATTGCGTGCCCACACCGCGCGCCCATGCGCTCACGTCGCGCGCCCATGCGCTCACAAGTCTGAAGGTATCACACATATACTCTTCAGGTATCAATACCTTTAGTTCATGTTTGTAATACCTATAGAACAAATGTGTAATACCTCAACAGTATATGCGCGAAAAATATATATATATATATATATATATGTGTGTGTGTGTGTGCAGGTCTGGGCGGGTCGGGGGCACGAATCCTAGGATCCGTGCCCCAGGGCACACAAGTGTAGCTCAAAGTATATATAGTGATTTTAATACAATTGATAATTTCCTGATACCAATGATTCTATTATACATGTATATATGCAAATATAACTAAAAGAGATGTATCAATTTATGGCTTATTTGACTTACATAAGTTTATTGTTATTAATATGCTAGAAATCTCAATAAAACAGCACATTCTAGATTTGTATTGACTTTTGGAAGATTGGATCAATGAGCTTTGGGCTCATGTGTTAGACAACTCTTAACAATTTTTCTTAAACCCTAATAATGATTTCTATAATAATGGACACAACTTCATCATTTATAAATCACGATCACATTTGTTTAATAATGAGCTTTAGTTTGTTTCTTGCACGATCAATAAATTATACAAAATAAATTCTAATTGATTATGTAGTGGCTGATTGCATGATGCAAGTTATCATTACAAGGGCATATCCGGTAATAATTACATATACTTAATTCTCGTAATTTTCATGAATGCAATAAATCCAATCCAACACACTTTTGTTTGAACTTTTACTTGTTTATTTATCAAATCAAACTTCAACAACCATTAATAGAACCAAACATAATTAAGTTTTTTTTTTTTCAAATTTGTTGTTTCCTTTTGATTTGATATTCAAATTTGTTTCATGGACTAAAATTGATCGTTTATCACTAAAAAACTGACCTAAATGGCTAATCAATTATGTCCTTATATCACTAAAATCTTGATGGTTTATGGCCCCATATAACTAACTATGGACAGTATCCATCAAGTGAAAAGTGGACCATTCCTTTAACAGATTGGAACATGACATTATTAATTTGCTCTTTGGTTTTTAGTGACTTCATGTGACCTCATTCTTTCAATATTAAATTCTCAATCCAATTAAAAAAATATCATAATTATCTTTTATATATATATATTGGTCATAAATTTGTTAGCATGCTAGCATTGAATGCGCACCTCACTATATGTTAAATGCACCATTCATCTTCAAATAAATAAATTATGAATAATATTCTCAATTATTCATAACTCAATCAGATATGGTATCGAAGAATCACGAAGTTGAATTGCAAAACTAACTCGTAATTCAAATTAGTCATATGTAGCCTGAAAATGAATTTAGGATGATAATTAGTGGAAATAGGTCTTTCTATCCAATATACTCACCAAAAAATGAAAAATATCAACTTCATACGAAAATATGTTTTTTTATCCAAAATGAAGAAGAAAAAGTCCTAAATGCCCTCACCCACCCCCTTTAATTATTCCACCCACCACATTTATCACTTTACCCCCTCATATGTAAGGTGAAAAATTATTTTCTCTCTCAAATCCTCCAATTATTTGTAAAATCAAGCAAGGGTTAGCAACCCAATTTACCACAAAAAATATTAAGTATGCCCAAAAATACCACCCAAAATAAAACTTGGCATTTTTTTACCATAAAATATAAAAGTGGGATACTTTATACCATAAAATTTAAAACTAGGGCCAAAAATACCACATTTTTGGATTGACTTTGATGACCACAATTATTACCCAATAATATGCATGGTCAAAGGGGATCTTGGTCAAAAAAAGTGCTTTCTCTCACCTCCACCTTCTCTCCCAAAACTCACGATTTACAGCCGAGGAAAATCCTCCATTTTCACCTTCAACCTCAACCAAAAATTCACGTTTACCACTTCAATTTTGTTGCTGAAAATTGATGTTTAACGCGAAGATGTCAAACGAAGAAGGAGAGGTTAGTGAATTACCCCTCTTTTTTTCAAAATTTTTTTGAAATGAAGCTTCGAATTTGCAATGCTTTCTTGAGAATTTGTTGATTTTGGTTGAATTTGTTGGACAAGTGTGTTAATACTTCGATTTTGTTGAGGATCAGTTGAAAAAATGGTGGGTTAAACGTGGAATTTGAATTTGGTATGAACCCTAAATTATTTAAGGATTAGGTTTAATTAGGTTTAATTTGTTATAATATATGCTTGAATTCATGTTTGGAATGGTGAATTAGGGTTTAATTTTGCATTTGATAGGGTTAATTTGTTCAGAATTAGGGTTTGAATTCATGTTAGAACGGGTTAAATATGAATTTTCAATTTATTCACGTTTAACCCTATAAATTATAGGGTTAAACGTGAATAAATTGAAAATTCACGTTTAACCCCTAGCTGCCGAGTTTTCTCGGCAGCTCGGCGTGTGCTCTCGGTAGCTGCCGAGTTTTCTCGGCGCTAGGGGTTAAACGTGAATTTAGGGTTTATTCACGTTTAACCCTATAATTTAGGGTTAAACGTGAATTTAGGGTTTATTCACGTTTAACCCTATAATTTATAGGGTTAAACGTGAATAAACCCTAAATTCACGTTTAACCCCTAGCTGCCGAGTTTTCTTGGCAGCTCGGCGTGTGCTCCTCGGCAGCTGCCGAGTTTTCTCGGCGCTAGGGGTTAAACGTGAATTTAGGGTTTATTCACGTTTAACCCTATAAATTATAGGGTTAAACGTGAATAAACCCTAAATTCACGTTTAGGGTATAAAATTCGAATTTTAACGGGTTAAACGTGAATTTTCAATTTATTCACGTTTAACCCTATAAATTATAGGGTTAAACGTGAATAAACCCTAAATTCACGTTTAACCCCTAGCGCCGAGAAAACTCGGCAGCTGCCGAGAGCACACGCCGAGCTGCCGAGAAAACCTAGATTTTCACCCGACGCCGGGTGCGCGCTTGCACGCGTGCGCCCCGTCGTTTTTTCGATCGGAAGCCCTTTTTTTTTCCGTCGGACGTCATCATTAAGGGCTGCCAACGAGAAGTCTGTGACCGAGGGTCGTGGGCCCGGTCAAAGTCAACCATTTGACCAAAATTACCAAAATACCCCTAAACTTAAAACGCCCCATTTGAGCTAAACTACAACATAAACTAAATGGTTGTGAGACTTACAATTTCGTTTCAATTTAATAGCCCCCGTTTTCCCCCTTTTTTTTTTGGTAATTCAGTAATCCCCGTTTTATCTAGCTCAACTAATTTGAATAACTAAAACACCCAGCTTTATAAGATTCACATGTTGATTTTCTAGCCAGATAGTTAAGTCGTATATTCGTTTGTGTTCTTTCAATCTGTTTAGTAATTTATTAATTAATATGAAATTTTTTTGGTTTTTTACAGGTCTATTGGGTACGTGAGGATTATCAGATGAAACAGGCCTACATTAACTCGTACACTCGTGTTAGAGTACTCGGCTACATAAAGGCTGTCTTAAAGAAAACTGACACTGAATGTGTGGCTGAATTTGAGAACAGTTGTTTCGGCCATTTCTTGCGTTGGGCTACTCAGCCTGATAGTTGCAAGAGCTTTCTGCACGCCCTTATGTCACGTGAGATGCGTGGGCCCCAGACCCCCACCGATGAGGTGTGGTTCCATATAGGTGGGGACCGTCGTCTATGTCGGTTCTCAAGAAGAGAGTTCACCCTCGTGACGGGTTTACGGTTTGACGACTCAGATTTCAAACCAGCTGTGCTAAAGCATCTTGAGCTGTCTGATGGTGTGTTTTATCGAGTCAGCCCTGGCGGGGATAGGATTACTGTGTCGGCTCTTCTGAGGAGATTTAGGGAGGAGCAATTCGTATCTCGTCGGGCTGACACGATGAAGATTGCTAAGATCATCCTCCTAATTTCCATTTTACTCGGAGTCGACCCAGCGACCACTTCAGTTGACCCGTGGGTTTAGGACTTGGTGGAGGACGAGGAGCGATGGGATACCTTTCCATGGGGTAAGATTTCTTATCTCCACCTTCTGAACAAAATCAGACAGCTACCTTCGCCATTGCCGGACCCAACGGCGAGTAGGCCCCCGGCCTACCACTTTTACGGATTCTCTTTAGCAGTAATGGTTAGTATTAGTTGTCAATTTTTTTGGTTCCAAATTTTGATGTCAAAATGTAATGTACTTACAAATGTGAATTGTTGTTATAAATTTATAGGTATGGGCTTTCGAGGCGATTCCATACACTGGAGTGTATGCTGGAAAGCGTCTTTCGAAGTCTCACAAGGTGTTGCCGAGACTTTTGAGGTGGTCGATGAAACTTCCACTGGACGACGTCTCGAGGGAGCTAGATCAGGAGGTATGTTGATTTCGGTCTTAGCTTACACACATATGTTTAATTATCTTTCTTTCCACGTACTTACTGCTATTTCTAATTCGTTTTATTGTAACTACCACTACTGCAAGGTCTTGTGTGTTACGAGACTCTCAGGGTCGAGAGTCGAGAGACTCGACAGATATACATGAAGTACATTGACGATAATCTCACAGAGAGGGTTCAGCTTCCAACACAAACTCATCGAGGTCGACCAAGGCTTTCGGCCCGGGTGGCTGGGGAGAGTTCTCGGTGGACGGCTCAACGCGACTTACCGGCCACTGAGCAGGGTACCGATGGTGTGGCCGAGCATCAGACCGAGGAGGACTATCAGGGTAGAGCATGTCACTACGTGGAGGTCCCTATATCAGATATGCATGACAATCCGATCCAGCGTGGTGGTTGGCTGCCGACCTCCAATACCGATGGTTATCAGAATGAGGGTTATCCAGCATATCAGACAGAGCATCGCGACATATTCTATGACCATCAGTCACTGGTGCATCCTCCACATGTATCTCCTACGGCCGACCAGCCAGGTTCGTCATATCCAGGGCAGTTTGATCCAGCCGGTGTTGGACAGATGTTTGATGAGCTGAAGAACATGTTCAACACTGGCTTTGAAGCACTGAACACAAGCATGATGAGTATGAGAGACTACGTTGGGGATCAGTTCTCTGAGATGCGGGCCTATGTCGATGACAGTTTCAGACACCTGGATGAGAGCCGATGCGAGGATCTCCAACGATTGGAGTTGGAGATCCCGAACATGATTCAGTCAGGGATTGCGGACTACTACCAGCAGGCTCCCTCGTATCACGAGCAGTTTTATCCATCGAGTGAGCCAGATTATCGCGGCCGGGGATCCGGATTTTATAAGCCCACCTACTTTCGATCGGATCCACTTTTTCAGCAGGATCTGGGTGCACATGAGGATGCTGTCCCGGACTGCACTCCTGTTGCCCCCCCGACACTAGTGGATCTCATAGAGTTATATCAGCTGTACAGTTTGATTTGGGGACCTCTACAGCTGGTGGTGCCCTGGTACCCTACACATCGGCCGACACAGCAGGAGGATCCAAATATGAGAGCTCATCGTCAATTATCCCTCAGACGAGTGCCGGCATCCGAAATGTGAGATTGAGAGCCCCGAGCAAGTATGTCTGTAGCCCGTTTATACGGGATGAAAGACGACCCAGATTGCTCGCAAAGGAGGAGAAGTTCGACAGATACATGACATCCGGTTCTGATGCCGAACAGTGAGTCCCCTTTCTCGTCAACATACAACTGAAATTTTTAGTGACTTTATTGTGTTAATCAAATTTTCCTTAAAAATTTCAGGCTTAACGTGGGTACCGGCTACATAGTAGGACCTGAACTTTTCAGTGCATTCGTGGCCCTGGGTGTGGACGTCAACTATCAGGTATGTATTCTTATTACAAACTCTTTGTTCATAAATGTAGATATGCTTACTATTTGAATATGAGCAAACGGTGTGAGAGTACTGACGCTTGGTCTTGTGCTATAGCCGATTGATGCATACCTCGGCATTCTTCAAACAAATGCAAAGTTCGTCGGCGTTAGACGCGATTGTACTTTAGCTGGCAAGCTTCTCATAGTGGACACACATTTTTTTGTAATGCTCTTTCACTCAGTTTTGTAATTATTTATTATCCATTGACATAGTACTAACAATTAAATGCAATGACTTCTTTAGGAAAAATACAAGGCTGTTTTTGAGGAGGCGCATGCTAGTGAGCCAGAACACAAAAAAAACGTTACGCCTGTCAAGAGGGAGAACTTTCCAGCTGCATCTTTGGAGTTGTTGATGCCCTACGTCAGAGGTACACATCCTAGGTGGGGGCGCATTAGACCTTGGTGGAGGGACGTCGACAGTGTAAGTGTAATTTATATCAAGCACATTATATTTAACCGATTTTGAACATAACCTACGTTGAATCGCGATCAGTTCAGATACGTTTATATGTCATTAAATTGCTGCAGATACTGACGGTGATTAACATCAACCAACATTGGGTCGCGTGTGAGATTCAACTGAGCCACGGACGTGTTGTACTCTATGATAGCATGTTGCACACTTACAACAAGAGCAAGGAAAGAACCCGTTTGGTGCAGACACTGCCTCTCCGTCGTGTTCTCCCTCCCCTTCTCGAGTACGCGTCCTTCAACGACAAACGCCGAGAGGAGAACTATGAAGCTTTCCCAATCCCACCTGAGTATCAGCTCTATGTAGGAGATGAGACACGTTGTTATGTACAGAACGACAACCGTTCGTGCGCTATATTTGCGTTGATGTCCATCGAGGGTTGTCTGACTCGCACGTGGCCTAGACCCTATTTAGTCGATGGTTTAGACAGGATTAGGCGTCGGATGGGTCTCGACATCTACAGATGGAACACTGATGGAGACATAGTGGCGCTCGATTTCTTGGATGGTTAGTGCATCACCGGTGACAATAGATATTGTGGTCCGACAATCCATCTTTTGAATGATACACTTCTCGTCTTTAGTTTCATTTATTTTGTAATTGTGGATCCTGAACAACATTAAATTTACTGATTTCTCATTCTAACATCTGATTGAAATTATCTATAAGTGTTGGCACACACATTTTAGGGTATCAAAAAGTATTATATGAAAATCTGCATATCTTCATGTATCGTGACAAATGTGAATTGAAAACCAAATTCAAATTACATGATAATCCCGAAGCAAACCGACACTTAATTATACCCTATTCTAAAAGCACCGCAAGCTATCCCTCTGGTGAAGGATTGATTCGATAGAGAGGACACTTCCTTTTTGTATGTTCTTCAGACTGACACAAACTGCATTTTTTATGTCTTCTCGTCATAACTTGCGGACGCCCTGCAGATGTATTTTCATTACCGAATCCCTCTTCCCCTTCCTGTTCAGGTATGGGCACGACGTTTTCGGGGCATCTGACTATATTGTGACCCGAACCACCGCAACGACCACATGGCCCTCTCCCCCTTCTTCGCCCTGAAAACTCACCCGTTGATGGAATTCGCTTACCTTTGGGTCGACCAGCCTGTTTTGGTTTATTAGGGGCCCGACATAGAACATCCCGAACATCGAATGGCACGATCCAATCTTGTGCTTCGGGTACAGGGTTAACATCACCGGCCCACATCCCCCTCAGCGACATTGTAGTGTAGTAGGCAGACGCGTATTCAGTCACCGATTCATTTGAGAGCCTGCGAGGAGGAAATTTTTTTTGTTACGTTTAGTGGCCAACATAATGTCAAATTTAAACAGTTGATATACTTGAAAAAATATTTTATGGTCAATCAGCTACCTGATGGAGGCACATGCGTGCGAACATGGTATCAAGTCCAGCTGGAAGAGGGAACATGTACACTCATTCAAATTGAGGTCAACGGTAAAAATTCTTTGACGGTCTGTGACCTTGAATTTACGGCGTCCAAGCCTATCCACATTCATATGTCGTCCAAGTCTTATATAATCGATAAGTCGATCGTGTATCACACTTGTTAGAATTTCTTCTCTATTCTGAGCAGCCGTTCTTCTTTCGTAAAACCACTTCTCAATTATCTTTCGAGCACCTTCCAGAAACGAACAAACCGGAAGCCTCCGCACCCACAGGAGTCGAGCATTCCACGTCTCTGCAGCATTCGATGTCATGAAGTTGAACCTTCTGACCGGGCAGTGCACGCGCGACCATCTGTTGATTCCTACTTCCTTCAATGAATTGAGTGCACCCTGGACCTGTAATTCATTTAGCTTGTTCATGTACCTGAAAATTTAAATTGCCAAATAAAGTCAAAAAAATAACGTATAAAAGTGCATGTGTATAGGGGATTCGAGTAAATCACTGATAATAAATAGGCTTTGTAACGTACCTCTCGAACTCGTCACGGTCATAACAATAGGCAGCCCTCTTGAAAATTCCAACCAAATGTGCTCCATACCTCGCTAAATTTCGTTGAAGAGGTAGCAACACAGTCCTTGGGTTGCCTCTGGGTATGTACCTTTTATGGCATTTTCAATGTTACGATGCAGATCGGACACAATGAGTAGCTGCTCTGGGCATCCAAAAGCTGCACGGACATTTTCCAAAAACCATGTCCAAGATGCATCATTCTCAACGTTTCCCACGCCAACCGCCAGCGGAAATATTTGATCGTTTCCATCCAAAGTAACAGCAACAAATCCAATTCCCTTATACAAACCTTTCAAGTGACACCCATCCACCACAATTACCGGCCGTGAATATCTTACAAATCCCATAATTGAGGCGGCCAATGCATAAAACACGTATTTGAATTTTCCGTTCGAGTCGATTTCCAAGGCTGTGTAAGTTCCAGGATTCGTCTCCTTCAAAACATGCAAGTAGGATGGAAGATTCCAAAATGACTTCTTCGGATCACCGTACGCGAGGAACATTGCATGACGTTTTACCTTTAGCGCGGACTTATAACTTACCGTCAAACCATGTCGCCGTTGCATTTCGTCAATGATCCCCCTGGGTCCGATAGTCGATCTCTCCCTCTGAAGTGTGTCCGCGTAGTACTCACCGATGAAAGCAAAAGAAAGTCGTCGTGGTGCACTACGGTTCAGATACGACGTGCAAGTATGTTGCAAGACACTCTTTGATATTGTCCAAATGTCATATTTCTCGGTTGCATGGAGTGTGAAAGGACAGTCTTCGTGCCTACAAGTCACAAACCATCTGTGTCTATCAGAATGGGTCACGCGATACTCTACCTGATTTTCCAGATGATGTTGGCCTACAGCTGTCTGCACTTCCTTTTTATTGAGGAAGGTGTTCCCTTTTTGTAAAACGTGTGTAACTTGCTCACCCCCCTCGAACTCCCCTTCATTGGGTAACTCAATTTCCCACATATCGGGGATAGACCATTGCAGTCTTAATATGTATGTACAAAATTGCTCATGCTCCTCTCGCTGTTCAGCATTCAAAGCATTCTCTTGATCAATATTTAATTCGAAATCGTCAACTGCATTGTCCGAACCTACATACAGGTAGACATGAAACCGAAATAATACAACCGATGAATTCAATACAATCAAAATGAAATGAACTAATCAAGAGTGCAGGATTACCACTTGGATCATCATCTTCATGATCTGGTGTTGGATCACGACCCGTTTCATCAAATGTTCCACGTGATTGCACATCTTCTTGTCCGACCCGTGTAGGGGTGCTGTTTAAATCGAGTCTGCCACCGAAATCATTTCGATCATGTTCCGGTGGTGAAGGGTCCCACTGCATCCCCGAAGAACTCCCAAACCGACTACTGTCATTTTCATTGGGTATTCCCCATCTGGCCTGAAATCCATCGTCGGATTGGAGTCCGAGGGGAACAGAACCAAAATAGGGATTTCTTTGGTCGGTGTACACATAAGACTGCGGATCCGTGTAGCTAGAAGAAAACGGAACACTAATTTCACCACACCGGTGACTTTGGTCATCCGTCGTGATGGTGTCTTCTGGATGATTGTGGCAAGACGATCCCCCTGCATGTGGTGTACTTTCAGGCTCTGGAGACACGACAATATCGGATTGTCCAACGTCTAACCTCGTCAGGGTAACAAAAACAACAAGAGCCTCACCGATCACTGATAATATTCGTTGCAAAACGGTTATATTCTTTATTTTTATCTTCTTCACCCTCCCGTCAGTTTCAATTAGTGAGTGAATCACATATCCCCACTGCGTCATGTCGGCACGGATAACTTCATGAATGGAGAACATTAAATCATATAGGGTTCTTTCACGAAGGTGAATGACCTCTTCAAAACCGTTGGTGTATTCTAAACCTTCCCAGTAGCCTCCATACCATACAATAACTTCAATTGCCATTTTTTTTATGGACACTGAAAAAAAAAATTACAGGATTGTCAGTACCATAAAACACATAATAAATAACAAATAAACTAAAAAAACAACTAAATATTTCAATGTTGCAACGAGATATTATAACAATTGAGAAACAAACAATAGGTCCATAATAATTTTCTTATCAACAAACTAAATAATTAATAGTGGATTTTGCTGTCCAAACACAATAAATGATCGTTTAAATAAAATTAGATCTACAATCAAATGTCGGTTCTCAATAAATTAAAAAAATTAATTATTAACATTAGTAATAAATTATTAAAGGGGGATTACTAAAATTAATAAATTACTTCGAAATCAGACGCGAGATTCCATAGAGACCTAAAGATCAGTTCAGAAACGAGATTGAAAATTTAGTCTAGAATGCTAAGATGATAGAGGATGAAATTTGGGTGACAACCAAAAAAGAATGAGCTCAATCGGAGTTGAAACGAGCTCAAACGGGGTGTTTTAAGTTTAGGGGTGTTTTGGTAATTTTGGTCAAAGGGTTGACTTTGACCGGGCCCACGACCCTCGGTCATAGACTTCTCGTCGGCAGCTCTCGATGATAACCGACATCCGATCGAAAACACGATGGGGCGCACGCGCACCCGGCATCGGGTGAAAATCTCGGCAGCCTCGGCAGCTTCTCGGCATCTGCCGGGTTTTCTCGGTAGCTCGGCGGGTGCTCCTCGGCAGCTGCCGAGTTTTCTCGGCACTTGGCGTTAAACGTGAATATTTCTACTTTTATTCACGTTTAACCCTATAATTATAGGGTTAAACGTGAATAAATTGAAAATTCACGTTTAACACTATAAAATATATTTCGACTTTTAATCACGTTTAACACTATAATTATAGGGTTAAACGTGATAAATTCCCATAATCACGTTTAACACTATAAAAATCGAAACCCTAAACGTCGATTATGTCCGTTTTAACCGGTTCAAAAATGAATTCAAAATAATATTCAAATAAATTAACCCTATCAAATGCAAGATTATACCCTAATTCAACATTCCAAACATGAATTCAAGCATATATTAAAACAAATTAAACCTAATCCGTACATAAATTAGGATTCAACGATATTGAACATACCTTTCTGATTTCAATGATATTTCTTCCAATCTTCCAAGAGCCAAAACGTCGAATTTTTTTTACAGATAATTTGTTCTTCAGAATGTTGTATGATAATTTCTTACGGAAATTATCAACATATATAGATGGAGAAAACACAGGAAAATTGCATGTGAATTCACAGTATAAAGTGAATTCACAGTAAATAATGAGAAGAAAAAAACAAAAAAAATTGGTGTAATAGTGACTCGTAGTTGCACAATAAAATTAAAACACGTGCATATACAAATGCAATGAACCCAACAATAAAAATTGAGAACAAAAAAAACAAAAAATTAGGTTGAATAGTTGCATGCCAAATTAATACTTGCATGGGCAAAATAATAGGTGCAACCCTAGCACTACACGTGCCCTTCTAATTGAATTCTTGCATGGCCAAATTAATTCTTGCATTGCCAAATTCAAAGTTGCAACCCTAGCACTACACGTGTAATTCTACTTCACAAAAAAAAAAAATTATATTAATTGTCATTTCATCATAGTTGACTTTGACAAAAATTGTGGTAGAAAATGGCATACTATTATATTTTGTGGTATAAATTTCAACACTATTATATATCATGGTAAAAAATATAAATGATTATATTTTTCATGGTAAATTGAATACTTTCCTCAATCAAGCAATGTAGTGAAATTTCATCTCTTTATTGTTGCTCAAAAGAGGTAAGATAAACATTATTTTAAAGTATAGTATAATGTAGTTTATAATTTTTGAATTTAGATATATATTTATGGATGTAAATCGGATTTTAAAAACCCAAAAAAATCACGAAAAAAATGTACATCAAGAACAGATCACGATGTTCATTCATAGACCACGAGGGTGTTTTTAGATCACGAGAGTGTTTAGCTTCGTGATCTATGAATGAGTATCGTGATCACGAAGCTAAACACCCTCGTGATCTATGAATGAGTATCATGATCTGTTCTTGGTGTACATTTTTTCAATTTGAGTGTGTGTGTCAATTTGAAAAACATGGTCTATATAACTATAATTTTCAATTCAGAAATAAGGGTTTAGAGTTATTATTATTATCGTATCATCAATTCAAATGTTTTAAAAACAATGATTTTATTGTTAAATACAAAATTGAATTAAGAAAATAATTTTGCATTTATAGAGTGTATAATAAGATGTATAATTGATGAATATTTAAATTCATCCTGTATAACTTATGACATGCGTAAATCAACTAAATTTATATAAATAAACAATTCGGAATATATCTATTCAAAAGGAACACCTTTGAGTGATTTCAAGATTTGCTATAATTATGCTTCTCAATGTAAATTTGATTAAACAATAGCTACTTACAGTAGAAGAAATTATGTCTCTGATTGACCACAATTAGTGCACAAATAACTATTTCATGCAACTTTATCAGTAAATTATATATATATATATATATATATATATATATATATATTCGAAATAATATATTGGCATGGCCTGCTTATTAAATAAGCACTTTATTTAACTTTTGGAAAAGGTAACCTGAGTGGTACTGAACAAAGTTTGCCCTTGTTTATTATCGAATCAAACTTGCACACTGAGAAAAATCAACAAGAAGTTGCATGTATCAGAATTTTGAGCTTGCTTTGATAACTCATAACAATGATAAAATAATTCAACTAGCACTGCATATAATGTGTCTTGCAAATCAATCGACTACGAAACTAAGTTTTAAACAACACATTTCTTGCATAATGCTCTCACCTAAACAACAGGAAAATGGCAACGAACAATGGTTGCTGGGTTCTGATCATCATCTCATAAAGATACTTATTATTATCCACAGCACCACATGATATAAGTTTATCTAGCAATCAAACCATGTATATATGATTTGAAGAATTTACAGAATATGCACAAGTTGATGAGAATCAGGTCGATCAATAACTTCTCTCCCACTGTTTGTCTGCATGAACTTCATTGTCATCACTGAAGAAAATCTCATTTACCTGGCCTGGAAAGGAGGAGAAACAAAACTTCATAAAGGCTAGGTCCAGGGTCTGAAAATTTGATTTCTCAAACTGCCTAAAAGATCACTTAGGATCCATTATAGAATTGAATATTTTATATGCAACCTGATATACTTTACAAAAATTACATGGGAAGGGAAACATTTCCAAAACTATGAAAAAAATGGATGCCAATTGCCAAAACCAAAATACCAAGTTTTTACCATGCATAAATGGAGAAAAGCACTATACATTCTGATCATGTAGGGGTCTGATAACAGCCTTTTTTTTTTTTTTTAAATAATAAATTAAATGAACACACCTTACTGTTGATTCTTACATTCCAAGCATCATTTTTCATTCCATAGGATGGTTCACTAACATAGGATTGAGGGGGAACATAATTCTTCAGCAGCGGCACCCTATCTGGATATTCATCATCACTTTCATAGTATCTCTCTGAATGTGGTCCTAAAGCTTTGAGTACCATAGCCAATAACATACTTAGCCCCTGCATGTAAAAAGCATTACCTTCATAAGACAAGCTAAGAATATGGAATTAAAGGATGGTGCTCGCATCGGACTAATTGAAAATAATACAAGGGAATAATCTGGAAGGCATGATACTATAGCCACCAAAGTTCATGATATAACAGCCGTTATGTCATTATTTCATATTTTCATTTTGGAAGTTTTGGTTTTCACTTATTAATAACATATATTCTTTATTTTCACCACATCTTAAGAAGACGATCCTGATGATGTGACAAATATAGAAAATTGGATAGTATGGATGGTTGAATCATTGAGACTAGATGCTGACAGTTTCATCATACCTCATATTGAAATATAACGATATTTTGAAATCAGAATTGATATTATAAGTCAAGGGTCAGCTACAGCACACAACTTATGACTTCTATTTTCAGTAAAATAGCATGCCCATTGATTGAACTGATCTGAGTTGGTAAATTGGAATTCTGTAAGAAAACTTACAAAAAAAAAAAAAAGGATTATAACAATTACTTCAAGAATTTCCAGAAGCAGCAACAACTAAAGAAAAAAGATTTTGAGTGACCCACAAACAAGGACAAAAATATCGGTATGGTAGAAATATCGGTACCTTGATTTTACAGAAATATCGACGGATATATCGATTTCGATGGAAATATCGGACATTTTTTTAAAAAATATGGAAACTTTGTGAAAAAATTGGAAAATATATCTAGTAGTTTACAAATATTATAACTAACATTAATACATATATTGAACTTAAACCTACAAATAAAATGATAAATTTACAATAAATATAAAGATACACTAATATTATATACATCATAATCCATTTATTAAATTTCAAAAAAATTAACTAAACTTAATTAAATTATGAGAGAAACCTAAATACTAGTGTACTAATTTATTGTAAATAATTTAATTAAACTTAATTAAATTATGAGAGGAACCTAAATACCAGTGTCCTAATTTATTGTAAATAATTTAATTTAATTTATATAAAGTAATGTTTACTCCACTCATAGATAAAAATATAGATATATAAACATTAAAGAGATGGATAAATAACTCAATTTTAAACGATATCCTTCAAATACACCATAAAAAGAAAAAAAAGGAAAAAAGAAAAAGCAAAACAAGAAAAAAGGAAAAGAAAAAAGAAATAAAAAAAAGGAAATCAGCTTGAACAAATACACCATAAAAAGAAAAAAAAGGAAAAAAGAAAAAGCAAAACAGGAAAAAAGGAAAAGAAAAAAGAAATTAAAAAAAAAAAAAGGAAATCAGTGTGAACAGTATCAGGCACGTGTCTTGCACGCTTCTGAAAATATCGCGATATTTTCATTAAAAACGATATATTCGCGATATATCGAGAAATATCGCGATATTTTGGTCGATTTTTTTTACACCCTTATTTTATGTCGACCCCTTCATTTTCGCGATATTTCGCCGAAATATCGCGATATTTTGGTCCTTGCCCACAAAATGATTGGAACGGAAACAAACTAATTCCCACTATTCCACGTGTCTCCTGTGTAATTCTCTAATGCTTTTGTTCACTTCCCTTTTTTCTTTCCTTTTCCTTTGCGTGTGTGTGTGTGAAAGAGAGCATAACAAAGAGAATGTATAGGTAAAAGGTGAAGGAGGGTAAACCTGTAAAGCCACTACTGTCAATCCAATCCACTTGCATGTGTCAAAGTTGTTCTTGACAAAGTCCTTCAGCTTATCAAGATTTCCAGTTGAGTCCTCTGGAAAGTCCTGATAAAAGAGTCGGGTTCAAATTCAGCCATTTTTAAAATTAAGATTATATGCTTGTGTATAAAGATATTAGTGAAAAGTACTACCTCCTGCCAGTTGTGGTTTAGGAATACATCAGCAGTAACCGCAGCTTCCAGCACAAAAAGCAGAAAGACAAAAACCATGTACTATGCTGTTTAAGGCCAACAAAGAAGTAATACGTAAACATATGCTTAGTGCACTGTGCAAAGAGATTATGAAGTACTAACTTTTAACACTTTATCTAAATCTAGTGCACTGTATTACAGAGGTATTATGTCTTGACCACTACCAGTGCCATGGTAAATATGCCAGAAATCACTCCACAACACATTAGCAGAAAGCTGATAGCTAACAAGCATGATTTCAAATAAGATATACGGGGAGATGTAATGCTTCAGGAGAAAAAACGCTGAAAAACAGAGACATGTGTTTGGAGCAACAACTTCATACCTTTTAGTTACTAAATATCGCTTTAAGCAATCATAAATGGTCGAGGATATGAGAAGTCAACCATGTTCCACTTAAAACAGCATTTACTTAAAACAAGTGTGCATAACCTAAGGAGGGAACATAAAACCAAACCAAAGGCTTCCATAAATGCTTATCTTGGTGTTTAATGAAAAACATGAGACAGTTCCATTTACTGAGCTGGCCGTGCACCCACATCTTTACCGGAAATACCATTTATTGAAAAGATTCATTCAATCTATGTTATAAGTCACAAATAATTTGTTATCGAATTGGCTATTTTCTAAGTAATAGAGTTAAATAAGTTCAGAGAACTAAAAACATGTATACCTAGGAATAAATTGCATACAAGATAATGACTGTTCTCTAGAAAACTATCTTAATACAACCTTGAGCAAACAAATATTACTTTGAATAAGATAAAAGGTTGAAGCACAGACCTAAATCAAATAAACCATACCAAGTCACATACTTGATTAATCATGCTATTTGAAAGAAAGTTAACAGGAAAACTCCTATATCGAGTATTTAAGTGAATCATGCAGAAGATGGTCTTAAACAAAAAAATGAAGCTCGCATTCAAGCACCAAAGAGACCAAAATAAAGAATTGCAACGCGGAAAAGACATCCACAACCATTGAAGTTACTGGTTTGAGGGAGAGTGGAAGAAGTGGGATTGTCGTGTGTTGCAATCAAAGTCAATAAAGAAAATTATATCTAAAAGGTTCTAGATAAGAAATATTATGCATGTGACCGCAAAGGTTTATGAAAAGCAAAGCAACCAGGAAACTAAATTGAAAAGCTTCTCAGAATATTGAACTCAACCTGTTATTTATCCTACATAATAAATGTGACTTAATATTTAAAATTTTGACAAGTAATCAAACAAACGGACACGGACACTAAGGATACGATGTACAAGCAACAACCATTAACAGTCTCCGCAGCAATGTGGCCCGAGCATGTGATCACGCACAACGAAGCACCAAGCCCAAGAATAGTGTATATAAACCTGCACATCCCAATTTCAGTTACCAACGAAAACTACGACACACACCATAAATTTCTTCATACGAAAAGAGTAAATTCACGACGCATAGACAATTTCCCCCAATAGTATGGCCACGAGGATGGATCAACACAGCGCGTGCAAACAAACGAAACTTACCAAGGAGTTGGAGCTTCAAGGGATTCTTCATGCCGGAGCCAAACTCTGAGCATCCAAAGCGAGTAAACTATGAGGGCAATCCCCACCATTCCTAAGGTTGAATTGACCAATTTTAGGAACGATTGAATGCAACAGCGCGCCATTCGAGCCATTTATGCAGCAAATTCTTCCCAAGTCGGAATTGGATCGGCGAATAAGGAATGATGTTAATCGGAAGCTGCAAAAACAAACAAACCCTAACTCGAGAAATCAGAGTCAGGGTTAGGTTGGAATTGGATGAAAACAGAGGTCAGTACTTTTCTGAAATTATTGTGTTCGTATTTTGTTTCAACACTCCGATTCTCACGCAACTCCACCTCTCTCCATTTTTTTTAAATATAAATTGAGTAGATATTAAAAGACTAAAATACCCTTATAATTTTTTTTCTCTTTTTTTTTTCATTTTTTTTTATTCTTTGGTGTTATTTCTTTAATCTTTTTGAGAAATTGAATACAAAAATCATGTTAGGTATCTCACGAATTAGTTAACTGTATGAAAATCGTATGAAAATTGAACGAAAAAACGCAAAAAAATCGATCAAACTTGACCATCTCCGTTCAGCCCCAGTTGGCCGAACACATTATAACATGTTCGGCCATGGTGGCCGAACGCTCTCCTACGTGTTCAGCCGAACGGAGATGGTCGGGTTTGATCATGTTTTTTGTGTTTTTTTTATGTTAAATCTTTTAAATTTTTTAAGAATGTAATGCCAACATAATGATGAACATTCCACGGATTTGTTAAATGTGTGAAAATCATGTGACAATCGTGGGAAAAAACGTAAAAAAAACAAATGAACCCGAGCAGTTTCATTCAGCCCTGGTTGGCCGAACACATAGAAGAGTGTTCGGCCACCATGATCGAACATATAGAAGCACGTTCGACCACCTTGGCCGAACACGGAGAAGTACGTTCTGTAACACCCTATACCCCCATGATGTATATATAACAATAAAATATTCATCATGTAGGCAGATCATACTGACATTTCCTTTATTCATATAAGTATAAAAACATTATTTAATAACTTATATCATATAAAATTAAAACACACAACCAATGTCTCAGCATAAGTCATATTAAATACAACTCATGATACACGTGTCCAAAATGCAAAATGTGGAGGAGGAGAAGGTTGCACGAGGCATCAGCCGGCCGACCTGTATAGCGTGGCGTCTATATATACAACTCACGTCAAAAAGAGTTGTTGAACCTAAACAAAAACAAATATGCGATTTTTATGAGTCGCAACTCAGTGAATATAAACCATTACTTTAATTAAATAACAAGCAAATAACAATCATTAACATTAATCAACAATATAATAACACATGTGCAAATACCAATATGTCCAATTTATTATTCTGTGAACTGCTCAAGCTTGGATCTGTCTCGAGATTTCCAATATGTCATTGTGTATATAGACCCGTAGGTCTCCAATATGATTATGACCCAAAGGTCTCCACTGTGTATATAGACTCGTAGGTCTCCAATATGAATTTGACCCGAAGGTCTCCACTTTGTATATAGATCCATAGCAAGACAGTCACAGACTTTTTTAATTTCGTGCAATTATAATGCAACACAACAATCATCTGAACATATGATCACGAATACATTTACTAATATATCATTTGATCCAATGATAAATTCATATAAATACATATTTCTTATAGAACACATATAACAAACCTTGCATATAAATCACATCACATTGCGTATAAATCACATATACGGTTTATACTCATCTGGCTATGATAAGTAATTCGTTTGTCCTCTGGTTCCTCCTCCCGTTCTACAGCCCGTGCTCCTATATGATTCAATGCAATTTAGCCTAATTGTTCTCTTAATATATATATATATATATATATATATATTTTTCTATTATGCAATGCATGTATGCTTAATTAATCATGTTCATTATTTTCCCTATAACTTGAGTTATAAAATTCCGAGTCGAGCAGGGTAAAATTCTGTAGAAACTTAACATATAGCTCTACCACTTTCATGTTTATCATTTTTCATAATTCAGTCTCCAACCTGCATAGAATTAGGCTACAAACACAGCATAATTAACAGTTTTCAAACCGGGTCATTATAGACCAAGCCCTGTAATTTTGACATTATCTCACTCAACATTTAACCGAGACATCTACGGTTTTCTTCTGAGTTTAGCTAAGAGATAAGACTATAAGTTTCATGTTTTAAGTTTTCCCCAATTCAACCTATAAAGTTACCAAAACATCCAACAAACTACAATAACTTGAGATATATCTAATTTACTAATTATTTGTACCTTTATGGGACAATCTTTAAAAATTCACTCCAATCAAATCGAAGAACATGTCACCACGAGCTCCCCCTCAAAATCTGAAGAAAAACAATGAAAAAACGAACCCAAAATCACAAACCCTTCTCTCTTCTTTCTTTTCTTTCCCTTTTTCTTTTTCTTCTGTTCTTCTTTCTTTTTCTTTTCTCATACTGCGCTTTTCTCTTTCTACTTTTATTTATTTATTTATTATTTACTTTACCGTCCTTTTCCACTGCCCTGCAAGCTTCCATTTGAAGCTTTCTTCTTATTCTTTTTATTATTATTATAATATTATTATTTTTCTTTTTCTCTTTTCTTTAATTATATATATATATTATAATATTAATTAAATATCATTTCCCATTTCATATATAACACACACGTGTGCACACATATATATAAATTTAAATTCTAACATTATTATAATTTTAACCAATTATGATAGGGTTTTCTCAGCACCAATTATATAAGAACATATAAATAATACGAAATGCATATGATGTATGAAATGAATGCCCAATGACGTGTATATTTTGGTCGATGATATTACAATTCTCCCCCTCTATAAGAATTTTGTCCTCAAAATTTGTTATTCCTCTATGCAATGTATCAATAAGAAGATCAGTTTCCAGTGAATAAATGCGGATATAACTTTTTTATCTTTTCTTCTGTCTCCCAGGTTGCTTCCTCTATGCCATGGTTTCTCCATATAACTTTAACCATTTGAATTTATCTGTTCCGCAATTGTTTGATTTTGAAATCTGCTATCGAGACTGGTTCTTCTATGTAGCTTAAGTTTTCTGCAATCTGTACCTCTGAATCCCGCAATACATGTGAAGGATCAAATCGATATCGGCGCAACATGCTAACATGAAAAACATTATGGATTTGAGCCAATTCTGGAGGTAATGCTAACTCGTATGCCAATGGTCCAACTTTTCCAATGATATCATATGGCCCGATATATCAAGGGCTTAACTTTCCTTTATTACCAAATCTCATAACACCTTTCCAAGGAGAAACTCGTAAAAATATTTTATCACCAACCTGGTATTCCATCTCTTTTCTATGTTGATCAAAGTAACTCTTTTGTCGGTCTTGTACAACCTTCAATTTACTTTTAATGACATCGACTTTGTCAATTGTGTTCTGAACAATTTCTGGCCCTTCCAAAATTTCTACACCCTCTTTATCCCAATATAGTGGACTTCTGCACTTTCTTCCATATAACGCCTCATACGGTGCCATTACAATGCTACTGTGAAACTGGTTATTATACGCAAATTAATGGAATATATCTATCCCACGAACCTTGAAACTCAATAACACAAGCCCGTAGCATCTCTTCTAACGTAGTCCTTTCTGATTGACCATTTGTTTGAGGGTGAAAAACTGTACTGAAGTGTAATTTGGTCCCCATAGCTGTTTGAAAACTCTCCCAAAATCGAGAAGTAAATCTCGGATCTCTATCTGAAACAATGGACATTGGTATACCATGGAGTCGTATAATTTCTTTGACGTACTTCTCTGCCAATTGATCTAATGAACAACCCCAACGTAAAGGTAAGAAATGTGCTGATTTAGTCAATCTATCCACGATTACCCAAATAACATTATTTCCTTGTTGCGTTCTCGGTAATCCCAAAACAAAATCCATCGTAATCCGCTCCCATTTCCAAATCGGAATAGATAGGGGTTTTAGTGTACCTACGGGTGCTTGATGTTCTGCTTTAACTTGCTGACAAGTAAGACATCTAGAAATTATTTCACTTTTATTTGTACCTTTTCAATTATTTTCAATTATTTTTTCATTTTTTCATGAATATCGATATCGAGTCACAATTTCACTTTTTTTATACTTTTCAATTATTTTCGATATTGAGTCACAATTTCAATTTTTTCAGTACTAGTATAACAAGTTACAAAAAAAAAAAAAAAATCATGGATATCGATATCAGGTCATAATTTCAATTTTTTCAGTACTTTTCAAAATTTTCCGATATCAGTACTTTTCAATTTTTTCTGATATCAAGTTACAATTTCAATTTTTTCCTGGACAACAAAAAATTACTATTTTTTTTTTTATGAATATCGATATCGAGTCATAATTTCAAAATTTTAAGTACTCAATATAACAAGTTATAATTTTTTTCATGAATATCGATATCCATTGCAATTTCAATTTTTTCCTCTATATCAACAATTTTTTTCATGAATATCAATATTGATTACAATTTCAATTTTTTCCTAAATATCGATAAGAGTATAACAAGTTACAATTTTTTCAATACTCTATTTCAATACTCTACTCAGTATAACAAGTCAATATGAGTAACAAGTTACAATTTTTTCATTTTTCCTCAATATCGATATCGAGTTCATTTTTTTCAAGTTATAATTTTTTCCTAAATATCGTTATGAAGTTACAATTTTTTCATTTTTCCTCAATATCGAGTTCATTTCAAAAATTTCCAATATTAATATGCGATATCAATATATCCATAATATTAAGGTTGTAATTTCAGTTTCAAAAATTTTCCAATATTAATATGCGATATCAATATATCCATAATATTAAGGTTGTAGTTTCAGGTGTGATAGCAATCATAGCATAGTTTCATCCTTGCTTCATTCAGAATTTCCTCAATACTGATAATTTTTTCAATGTAGAAAAATAATGAAATATGGATCTGATATATATAAGTGTAATAATAATGGGTACATATAACGTGAAATCTTTTCTTTTAAATTATGTGAGAAGTTTTTAAAAATCAGAAGAAAAATAAAAATTAGTACAACATTGACAGTTGAAGATTGCCTGTTCTATCAAGGGCCATAAATCCGTGGATTCACATCAAAGAGACTGTAACAAAATTTCACAGAATCCTGCTGTTCAGATTCCAACTGTATCTCTTTCCTGTCAATAGTCCACGAAGTAGTGATGGTGATGCTTGTGCAGAACACTTTGGCTAATCAGTGTCAAAATCCAAGTACATTCTGTAGGCGTTTCTGTTGAATGAGTAGTAGCGTTCTACCAAACAATCCACCTTGAAACCGAGCTTCTTGTAGAGATTCATGGCTGCAATCCTCGACGGATCTACATGAAGTGATATACGGTGGAGGTTCCTGGTTCTACATTTCTCTATAGCTGCTTTTAGCAATACTTCCCCATGACCCTGCCTCCTGTAATTCTCCTTTACTGTATTTCATTACAGAAACATAAATAAATCTTTAGAAAAAAAAAGAACTACCACTCACAATGTTAACCAAAAAAAAAACAAATGATCTTTAAGAATGCAGAGAATACATCACAGAAGATGATGTTTCTACTTACAAGTTCAGAGACTGTTTTAGGAAGTTTGTAGTTTCCTTCAAATGTTTTGATAGAATATTTGATAGCTCATGACCATATGATAAAATTTACAAACCCCAATGCAGTCAAAATATATAAGCTTCTATGGAAAAAGCAAGGAGAGGTAACATACTAGTGAGAACTGAACAAACTCATTTATTTATCTTCTGTGATCACATCTTATAAAAAGCTCAAAGAACGAATATGGTTTATGGTGGGATAAGATACATACAAATCTCTAACTACATTATTCATCAAGCTCAATCCTTTTAGAAGCATTGTCCAACTTTGAGGTACCCCATATCAAAATCCGTATATATACAAGCATATTGGCCACACGAACTCCTAGCTTAGTTAGAGCACGTTTCCTTCGGACCTCAAGAACATATGGACAAAGCTTTTACCCATTTTATACTACAATTTAAAAGCCACTGTGTAGTATTTATATCAGGTGTGACCAACATTCCCTGTTTTTTCGAGCTCAATAAGATTAGGTGTGAAATTTCAATAGAATCCAATAAGTTTCTCTAAACATGTCAACTCAGTTAAAATTCCTCTATAATTTCTCAATAAACGATCCCAGAAAGTAAAATAAAATAAAATCAAAACATAAGCAAGAAATTTCACTCCCTGTATCTGCATATACATTCTCAGAAATATAAGTTTAATTTAAGAGAAAATCCTTCGAGTTGAAAATTTGACCGACACAATATAATGTAAACATCCTTAGACAATAAGTTATATAGAGCATACAATTCTGAAGAAATTTAAACACACATTTCAGATGGAAAAGAAATTGCGACAGAAAGCGAGAGTACTAAACCTGCAAGTTTTGTGATCGAAGCATAGAGCGAGGAGGGCGAAGAATACATGACATATCCAGCAACTTCGCCTCCAATTTGAGAATAAATCAAACCGCTATTCTTCTTTTTGGCTTCTTCTTCGAATGATTTGGCGAGCGATTCGTGCTTCGGAAAGAGCCGTTTCTCTATCCTCACGATTTCTTCCACCACTTTTAGCCAATCGCCGGAATTTCTGTGCAGTTCTGCTATCTCCAAGTTCGCCATTTTTGTGATCTTCGCTTTCAAAAGTATTTATACGTGGGCTTTTGGCCCTGTATTAAAGCTCGAGCCCGCCTGGAAACTTAAAGATGAGTTGGACTTAAAATGTAATTGGGCTTAACTTAGATAACACATTTGATATTTGGGCTGCGCTCGACTACTAATATGTGTGTGGGAAACTAATTAAATATTTTTAATATTATAGTTCCATAAGATTTGTGAGTATTGAGTTTGAATTTGTATTCACTTTTTTTCTTCTTCTCTCTCTTAAGTCAATTTTGGGTAATCCTCCAACTTGCTTGGCTTGATTGTTTTATTATTTTAATGTTTGTATAAACTAATAATTGTATAACAAGTTTCAATTCAAATTCATGGAAAACAATATACTGTATTTAGCTTTCTTATATAAGAGGAACAAATCATGAAATAAAAGGTTTCATTCCACATATATTGATCTAGATCAAATGACAAATATGGATAAATTAAACCATTCACGAGGGTTGTTTGAAAATACAGAGGACCACTTCTATAATTATGAGTTAAATAATTAGGTTACTTGAATTCAACTCAAATCCATATTATCATAATTAATAAACATCAAATTCTTATCAAACACATGATATTTCATAATTCTACCCTAAATATAATTAATCATATAGCTAATAATTTTTTAAGATTGAACTACAACATTTTTTTACACCACATTATATATTTGTATTTTAAAGATTTTGTTAAAATTTTCTGTCTATTTCAAGAATCAAAGACCCATAAAATTCACAAAAACTCATGTGCAACCGTCGCACTGTGCGACGATTGCATTTATAGGAGAAAAATGCATACTTATACTATAAAAAACATATTTGAAATATACTGTAAAAAACATACTTATAAAACACATACTTGTAGTTGAAAAACATATACTTATACCTGTAAAATATATATATTTGAATCCCCCAACTTCATAAAATTTGGTTTATTTTTCTTTAAAGTCAGTTACCTTTAAAATATTCATTTATCACACATTTTTCATCCACAAAATGAAGATAGATCTACACGTTACAAGACTTTCATAAGAAATCCACTAATTTACCATGTATGATAATTGATAACAAATTAAAAATGCTAATTTATGCATAAAGCATTTACAAAATGGAAATAATTGGGCTTAAGATATATTTCATCAATCCTTTTACCCTGCGCGAACTTTATGTAACCCCAAATCCGAATTCCAACAGTACAGTTTAGTTCACGATCCATTTATTCAAAAACAATTCACATCCACCGTAGATGTTCTCTTCATCAACGGTAGAGATAATCAAAACCTAAGTCGCGGATCGCAATCTGCAACCGTTCATCAACACAAATAATCTAACGACTTAAAATCAATAATTACTTCTATTTAAAACCTCTTCAGTTATAGCCACCTCATCATCATCACTCATCAAATCAATTCAAAAGCTTCAATTGCAAAAAAATGTCGGGGCGGGGCAAGGGCGGCAAGGGTTTGGGAAAGGGCGGCGCAAAGCGCCACCGCAAGGTCCTCCGTGATAATATCCAGGGCATTACGAAGCCGGCCATCCGCCGTCTGGCTCGCCGTGGCGGCGTTAAGCGAATCAGCGGATTGATCTACGAAGAAACTCGTGGTGTGCTGAAGATTTTTCTAGAAAACGTCATCCGTGATGCCGTTACCTACACTGAGCATGCTCGCCGCAAAACTGTAACTGCCATGGATGTTGTCTACGCTCTCAAGAGGCAGGGCCGTACTCTCTACGGCTTCGGTGGTTGAGGTTGTTTCTAGGTTTAGGGTTTCTTGTACATTTGTTGTAGTTTTCTGATTGATGTTTTAGATTTGCTAGTTCAATGGATGTGTGAACTTTTACGTTTCTTAATGAAATGTTATTTTGTTTCTACCAATTGGTCTGTTAGCTATCAGTTATTGATTTGATCTGTTTTTGTTTATTTTTGTTGTTTTGGTTAAATTGTTCTGTTAAAAGGCCATTTTATCATCACTCAGATCCTCTAATTGATTTCATTGTTGTAATAGTTTAGTTCTTTGGAATACTTTCTGTTAAACTTTATTTGATCTCTAACTACTTGATACTGGTGACTTTTAATCTTGATCTTTGCAATTGGTGACTGCTCTGAGCATTGACAAATTCAATATTGTCTGTGAATTTTAATCTTGATCTTTGCAATAGGTGACTGTTGACAAATTCAATATTGCTTGAGCTCTGAGGTTTGCCACTTTTTTAACATCTGAGGCTCTTGAGATTCATTTTTAGATGGTTATGATATAGAAAAAAAATTAATTGTTGAACAAATATGCAGTAACAATTTGAGGCTAGCTGAATTTTATTATGTAAAAATAATAATGAATTTTAATAAATATTTGATAAATAAACAATTAAAAAAATAATTAGTAATAAGGAATATTATGAAATATTTCTTTTTAATGCAAAAGGTAGTGCAAAATGCTGGAGATCGGTGGTGGTTATTTAAAATAACAGAAAAGGAGCACATGGAGCAGAGCAGATTAGTTTCTGACCATGGGAATGTATTTGATAAAACATGAATCTTTAGTGGAAGGGTTTGTTTGGCATTGAAATTGTTATGTCTCTTGCATTTCATTGCTAAACTTAATCATAATGTGATAGTTAGCTTATTGTTTTTGTTTTGGCCCTCTAATAGATCAATAAGAATGCATTAATCGTCGAAACTTAGTGACAAACTTAGTGTGCGTACTAGTATTTAACCAAACCAGATCAGCAGTGGCTATATGTATTACATGACTTTTACCTTCTACAGGTAATATGAGTACATCATACCTAGACAAACATATTTACAGACTGACTATTGTGGACTTGTGTGTCCTGAATATTATGTTCTGCTGCAACTAGGGGATAGAATTATGGGCAATGTTGGATTTCTGTAGAAATCCTTCCAGCTCCAATTGCACACCGTACCGATCAACACATTATTGATCTACAACCGAACCAAGTACCAACCTATTATACATTAGCTGCAGCTGGAGGTTATCTTTAGATAACCTAGTTTGCTGTCTAGAATTCTCAGGCTCCGAGTGCATATAGTATAAGATGAAATTGATAGTATGAGAGATGTCGGACTACTTGGTAGTTCGATGAGCCTAAGAAACACAGAGGAGCAAAGAGTAGTACAAGTGCGACGACAAAGCTTGAGCCAGTGAGCATTATGGCACTTGCAAGCCAATGGAGTTTGCTCACTACTAGGTAAACACCTGCTGAGAATGCTATAGACATCATGGCAAGAGCTATTCCCAGCAGAAGCAAAGACAAATTTAAAGCAACTCGCATGGAACTAGGATCTCCCATTTGTGCCCATATGAGAGTGACAGCAACAATGATAGAGGTATGCATTGCTATGGTGTCGCAAATTACAAACTCCTGAAATTTGACTTTTTCCAGCATAGTTGCAATACCTTGGTTGGGATTGGTATTGTTATAACCACCAGGCATGGTGAAACCTGCTGTAAATGTGACGGTTGCAATTAGTGTGGCCACCAGTAGAATCACATTTATCTTATCTCTCCAACTTTCTGTCTCTGGCTGGTCCCCAAGCTTGATGCTCATACTTCTGAAAGTCATTGGTTGATGTGCTCGTGGTGCACCAACTAATCTCAAGGCCATGCAGGTAAGCCTCTGCACCTCAAATTAATGATCACCTTATAAATTACACTAAACATGTTGAGTATATATTGGAACTTGTGTATGTGGTTTATGAGTATCTAATTTTTTATTGCAATTTTTTGAACTTGGCAGGTAAAGCACTTACTTTCTGAAATGAAGCCGATCCAATTTCCATTTGTTCCTCAGCAATGTCACGTGCCGTATTACGGTGGTTGTTTATCAGATTGAGAATCACTCGCTTATCCCTTATGAGAATGTTGACCAGCTTCGGATGCCCATAAATGGTAGCAAGGTGTAAAGGTGTGTTTCCATCATCATCCTTTTCATTGATGAGCATCTCCAGCTCTGGAATTTTAAGCATATACTCCACTGCTTTGTACCTTCCACTTCTGGCTGCAGTGTGTATAATATTTTGACCATGTGCAGTCAGCAGCTCTCTTGTATCTGGCCGATGCTGAAGCATCAGTTGGATTACATCAACAAGGCCTTTGTTCGCTGCTGAGTGGATGGGGTAGAAGTTCTGTTTGTCTTTTTGGTAAGCCAATTCATAATTTCTATCTAGTAAGAACTCGACCCCGTCAATGAATCCCATGCATACAGCAGCATGAAGAGGATTTTTTCCTTTGCTATTTCTTAGCTGAAATATTGATGGATCCTTTTCCCACAACAACTTCATGACATCTATAGTTTTGTTGAGAAGAACATTATTCTATTTGTAGTTATAATGGAATTAGAGAGCGACTTTATCAAGATATTGCTAGATATCTACAAGTTAAACATATATATCTCTTAAAGACGTGCAGTCCTATTGCTAACCAACTCTTGAAAAAGGAAAGATTTGCATGAAACTTTACCTTTGTTATGTCCGACGATTGCAGCAAAAACTGGGGACTTGGTTTTGTGTTTTCCCATGCTGTAATTCCCGACAGGATTGTTGACAAGGAGCCTGACAATGGTGAGGAATCCTGCTCCTGCAGCCAGATAGAGCAAAGATTTACCTTCCTTGTTAGGAGAGTATGGCATTTCTGGATTCTTATTGATCAGTATTCGAGCCACTTCTTCATGTCTGTATTTCAGTGCCTCATGCAGGGGAGTATTTCCTTCCAAGTTCCTCTCACCCAGGCCGCCTTCTTTGAAATCTGAGTTGACTAACAGTGTCACCAACAATGAATAGCCAGCTCTTGCTGCTATATGAAGTGGAGTGTCACCTTTTGCATTCTTCTCGATAACCAAGAATGGTAAGTCCTTACAGATCAGTTTAACTATTTCATAGCTTGCAAAGCGTATTGCTATGTGCAGGATGGTGGTCTTTTGAGGGGCTAACTGCATGCAACAAGCTGGTGTGCTGTGATATCGATCAAGAGTTCCTTCTTCCATTGCTCTCACGAATTCAAGAATGTCACCTTCCATTATTGCCCTGTATAACTGAGGATCCATATTTTCTGCAGTCTCGTAACTCTCATCTTCTTCAAGCAAACCTGGATATTTGGGCACCGACATAGGTAAAATGCTTTTCGTTCAACTCTACTCTCGTTCTACTTTCAGATAGCCTGCTTACGAGATCTTTATACTGCATGATCACCTACTTTGCGTAAATTATTGTGTAATTTCTCTGAAGTTGGCTGTTGATTGCTGTTTCAAGGACCACTGATGCATGAGGACATTATTTCCTTAAACAATACCATCTTATTTGTTTGGACCTTATAGATAGTTACATCTAATAGTGATACAAGTTTTATTTTGTCTAAATAAACATATTTTAAGCAGTAGCAAAGCTCAAAACATTTACATGGTCAAATTTGTGTACTTTGTGAGGTTTGCTCCTGAATTTTCTTTCAATTTTAAAAGGACCTTACAAGTTCCAAAATTATTTATCTTTTCGGATCTTGTAACATCAAATCTTTGAATACTTTTAACACCAAAGTAGGAGTGATGCAGCCTCGTTTTTGTCTTGTCTTGTAGTGTATGTTTCATACTGACATTCTCCAACTTTCTGTAAATAATTGAGTAATTTCTCCCAAACCTTATCAGCTGTTTATTGCTTTGTTTGAATTACGATTGATCGACTTACCAGGACTAGTGCTGTTTGTACATGTTGTTTAGTTAAAAAAATAGATCCCCCCCCCCCCTCCCCGCCCCTTTTTTTTTTCTTTTTTTTTTTAACATCATATCATGTATATGGAAACATGATTGTCCATAATTGGCCAAAGTCCCTCTTACACAGATTGTCCATATTTAATTATCTTGACATTATAATTGGCATAAATATTAAAAACTTAAATATATTTGGGCAGACATGGGTGTATTAACGTTACTGTCATTCTTCTTTAGGACAGCCCACTTTTGTGTAAAGTGTGTTGTAATTTCTACGAAGCTCAGTTTTCTACTGTTTTGTTTGAATTATGGTCAAATGAGAGTGATTGATGAAAAAGCTTCAATGGATATTATTTTATTTGAAGCATTTAGATAGTTACATTTGATAGTGAAACAAGTTATAGTTTAGTTTTGGTAAACATATTTTAGGGCTTTGTCTTGAGGTGTTTGCCCGCAGTGGGGTCCACGATCCATGTGAATAGGAGTGGAAATAGATTAGGCCAAGTTGGGCTTCTTGTTGGTCGGCCTAAGCCTGAAATGTAAACATTAGGCCTAAACTTGATTTATTTGATGTGAAAAACTTTATTTTTAGCCTTGAGTCTGACTTGTTTTGTGGTTAAGCCTGACCTAAAGCCTATCAAAAATCTATTAAGAGCCTACAAAATTTTCTAGTATAAAATCTATTTTTTCAAAAACCATTTATACTTAGAGAATTACACTAAGAAACATGAAAACAATATCTATTATCTATTACCTATATAAAAGTGTTGATGTTTCTTACAAATTTTGAATTACCTAATATATCCTTATTAAATATTGTTATTTAAGGTCATAATAGTAATTTAGTAATTAACAATTTTAATAAATTGTAATTTAGTACTTTTGCATTGTATGGACTCTTCCAAATCCATCTACACTATATAATCCTAATCTAATTAAGAGTCTTGCACACAAAGACTATTAATTCATACAAATCTACATAATTCCATTTTTCCATATATGTGTACCATTATAGTTAAGACAAAAACTTTTGTGCACGAGGTGCACGGATCTAAGATTCGTGCACTACAATTTGGTATCCAACCCAGCTGACTCATCATATATATATATAAATTCAGGCCCAAACTTATATGATGCATCCCACCACAATTTATTTTATCTCTCTCACACACAGGCAGACAGTTTCACGCATCTTCAGCGTCTTCTTCTCTCTTCTTCTTCAGCGTCTTCTTCTCTCTCACATTGCAAATTTCAATAATCGTCTTCTTCTCTCCGCAAACCTATTTCGAATTTGTAATCGTGTTCTTCTATCTGACATTCAAAATTTCAGTTTACTTTTTTCAACGGTAAATTTTCTGATTTTTATTTTATTTTTCGTGATTTATTTTTCAATTTCGTTTTCTCTGTTTTTTTTTCCTGATTTTTTACAAATTTCGTGCCTCTGTTGTTGAGTGCATAAATTAATATAACCGTTCTATATAATTTATACATAACAGTACTACTAACTTATACATAACAGTACCACTCAATAAACACAACCGTATGACTAAAATAACACAACAGTATTACATAAATTAATATAACAGTTCTATATAATTTATACATAACAGTACCACTCAATAAACACAACCGTATCACTAAAATAACACAACAGTATTACATAAATTAATGTAACAGTTCTATATAATTTATACATAATAACAATACCACTTAATAAACACAACTGTATGACTAAAATAACACAACAGTATTACATAAATTAATATAACAGTTCTATATAATTTATACATAACAATACTACTAACTTATACATAATAGTACCACTCAATAAACACAACCGTATCACTAAAATAACACAACGGTATTACATAAATTAATATAACAGTTCTATATAATTTATACACAACAGTACTACTAACTTATACATAACAGTACCACTTAATAAACACAACCGTATGACTAAAATAACACAACAGTACTACATAAATTTATATAACAATACTATATAATTTATACATAACACTGTATCAATGGCGAAAATTTTTCCTTCGCGATGTTGTTAATCGATGTCACAGTTCTCCCAATTTTTTTTGAGATTCGTCTTTCAATCTTCAATTCAAACACTAAAACCTTCAATCAATGGGTATTTGAACACTGTATCAACTTTAAACCTTCATCAATCACTGTCTCATCTTCAAACCTTCATCAATGGCGGAATTTTATTTTTTCAGAAACAATATTTCTGTGTTTATGGTCGAAATTTGATTAATATTGGACGTTATGTCAATTGATCGAAATTAAATTAGAGTATTAGTTTGTTTTCATGGTAAAGAAGAGCTTACCATGAACAATGGCTGTCTTAGTTTTTCCCCCAAATCCGCGCGAGAAGACGATGAGCAGTAAAATGATTTTTTTTTAATTAATGACGCGTGTTAACACGCGCCAGCTGTTTGGAGCGCGTCCTGTGATGCGTGTGGGGCCAGAACTGATCCGGATTGTAGTGCACGGATCCATTGATCCGTGCACAAGTTGCACAACATCACCTCTCTAAACAATATCTTCACTTATTAATTACAAACATGTTTGGTGATCAAAATTTAAAGTACGATCAATATGGTGAGTGATTTGTCTGGATAGAAAACTCATAATTTTCTTTTTTAAAGTTGTAGTTATTTTGAAATGAAGGCAATAATTAATATAGATAATTTTTAAAATTTCCTCCAGTTTTTCATATGTACATTTAAATCTCATTAATTATTTTATCAAAATTTTTGATACGTAAGTAATTTATTGATACATTAATTAAAGACATGTGAAAATGACAAATTAAAGCATGATAATATGGTAAATGATCTATTTTGTAATATGAATTAAAATATTGTACAATTGATCAATATGGTGAATGATCTATTTTGCAATATGAATTAAATATTGTATAATTGAATGTTTCTTATAAATTTTGAATTGCCTATATCCTTATTAAATATTATTATTTAAGGTCATAATAATAATTTAGTAATTAATAATTTTAATAATTGTCATTTAGTACTTTTGTATTGTATGGACTCTTCCAAATCCATCTACACCAAATAATCTTGCACAACAAAGACTGTTAATTCATCAATAGAAACCATTTAGAAGCAAATCAATCAACTTAATTATTGATATTTGAAAAACCAATTGATTCTTCCAATAATACTAATAAGAATTCTATTCATCATTATTATTAAAGTTGTGTGCATGTAATAAGTTAATAATAAAGTGTATTTTAATTAATGTCCTATAATAACTTTTTGTAAAGTGATGGTAATTAGATTACCCAAAAAATATTATGCTGTTATTTCATATTTTTAAGTTTGGAGTACGTCGTTTTTATATTTATTTAAGGATATGATACATATTTAATGTTTTTATTAGTAAAATTATTACATATAAAATTATATTAAGTTAAAAAATAATCGATGTATCATTTTTTTTTTGAGGAAACTATAATTAAATTTTAAATTCACTTCAATGAAATGAGAAATTTTGGATTTTACTACAATTACATGTGGCAGATTAATTATAGTATCAACTCATGCAAAATATAATCTATTCACAGACATGAAGCTAGAAGAACTGTTTAGGTAAATAAATTGGCATTGTGAAGAGGATTGAAAGACTTAGCAGTTGACTTAAGATCTTTCTTTTCTACATTCCACAATTTGCGATTTGATTAAAAAATTTGACTTTGAAAATATTATTCTGTTTGAATTGAAATCGATGCTAACATTTCTATTAATGAATGAATAAAAAAAAATTAAAAGCCCTAGCAGATTATCAATTCAAAATAAATAAAAAATTATCCAAATTAAAAATAGCATTTAATTTGATTAATTAATCAAAACTTAAGTTTGTTAATTTGGAAAAGCTAATCATACTATTATTCGAAACAGGAAAACCCATATCTATGATGTAAAGATGTGGCTATATATATTAGTATGTAGTAGTTTAGGACCATCTAATACATGAGATTAAAAAAATTAGTAAAATTGATAAAAATTAAATATTATATTTATATACGAAAAAATATATATTGGGGATATCATGGAATACGTATCATCTAATTTAGTATTAAATATAACATAACCTGACTAATATATTTTTCTGATTGTTAAAATATATGTTGCATTTGTAAGGAAACATAAACAATTGTTTACTTATTATTTTGAAAAAAATATATGTTGTTATGCCTATTATATTAAGTGAGCTTATAAGCGTATGTGTATGTACTTACAATACCATTTCTCAAAGGACAAGGAATATTAATTCGTATATCTAATACTATTTAATTTTATAAATACGTTATATTAATTTTGTTTCTTTTATATATATCACATAAAACTATATTTTATCACTTACAAAATTATATTTTATCTGATTTTTTATCACATAAAATTAGAAAATAAATTTCAACTAATCTTAATAAATTAAATGAGTTTATAAACATATGTGTGTGTATGAGGAAAAATATTAATTCATTTTTTATCCTTCATATTTTATCACTTAAAATTTTTATATTTTATCTGATTTTATATCACATAAAATTAGCAAATAAGTTTCAACTAATTTTCAAAAATTTAATGATCTTATAAAAATATATGTGTATGTATGAGGAACAATATTAATTCATTTTTTATCCTTCATAAAAAAACACATATAATATCAAATAAGTTTCAACTAATTTTAATAAATTAAATATACGTATGAGGAACAATATTAATTTGTATCTTATTCTTAATAAAAATACAAAATTAATAAATAAGTTCCAACTAATTTTAATAAATTTAATGAGCTTATAAACTTATGTGTACGTACTTATAATAGCATTCCTCAAAGGACAATGTAGAGCCCCAACCCATCTCTGTAGGATTGAGGCGCCACCTTAACCTTATGCTCAAATGATTTTAGTAAAAAGGATAATAATTTTTTTCTTTTTAAATAAACTCAGCGGAAGACTTTACTAAACACGAGTACCTTTTGTTTTTGTTTTAAAAATCGAAAAGCTTAGCATGCAAGAACTAACTCGTGTTCTACCCACATTTGTAAATTAAAAACCTTGTCATATTTAAAACGACTAAACAGTTTACTTAAGTCGATATTAGAAGTCTCAAAAGGCATCCAACATTTCAAATTCGTACACATTAAAACATATTAAAAACACACACACATATTTATATATATATATGCTTCTAGAGGGGAGTCCATACAGCCGGCTACTCATCCGCTTCGTCATATGTTGATCCTGAAAATATATGAACATAGCAACATAAGATTTGAGAAATCTTAGTGGATAACGCTTATTAACTGTTACATTAAAGAGATTAACTGATACGCTTAATATGTCATCTCCAAGGTCCGAGGACCTGGTATAATCTCCAAGGTCCGAAGACCTGGCTCCAAGGTCCGAAGACCTGGTATAATCTCCAAGGTCCGAAAACCTGGCTCCAAGGTTCGTCAACCTGGTACTTCACCCGAAGGTGTCATTTCATTTCATCATACTCAACATATGAGTTATTCTAAACAAGGTAATTGTAAATAAATGTTACCCACTTTTGACGTTGATTCGAAAGCTGGGATAGCTCCTGAAATATCTGGTTGCTCGTACTGCACTCGGCACGTTCATAAATTCTTAGTCTTTAAATTGCATTTCAATTGTATCATACTTATCTAACCTATCATACGTATCGTACCGTATAATATATGTATATCACAAAACATAGCTATTGATTTAGGAGAAATATTAAAATATACTTTCAAACAAGCATCGATTGTACCTTGAAGGGAATGAAAACCGTATTTTACTTTTTAACTCATAAAACTCTAATTCATATGCTAAAGACTTAAATTATCTAACACTTCACACATAAGCACACATTTAATCACATAATATCAGTTTTGAAAAAGTATAAGAGATCGATTTTATAAAATTAATTTTCTAAGGTCGGAAACTGCATAAATCCAACTCAAACTGGACTATCTTTGAAAAATCATCATAATTCATAAACTACTCCAAACATTACCAAATTTTAACCATATGCTCACAACTTCATGTAGAATAACATACTAAAACATTTTTGAGAAATTCAAAGTGTACGATTTTATAAAAATAATTTTCTAGGGTCCAAAACTGCATAAATCTAACTCAAACTGGACTATCTTTGAAAAATCATCATAATTCATAGACTACTCCAAAAATTCTCAAATTTTAACCATAGACTCAAAACTTCATGTAGTTTAACATATCAAAACAGTTTCGAAAAATTCCAAGTATAAAATTTTATAAAAATCGGCAAAGTGGACTGCCCTTTCTAAAGATTTTCACAACCTGATTTAACTCACTTATTTTCATAATTAAAATGTAGATTCGACTTTTATAACACTATCAACCTCAAATAAACCATCTTGACTCAATTTATCAAACATGCAATGAGCTTAGACAAGATAATCAAACATGCAATGACTAAATCAACATGCAATTGAACAATCAACTCCCAAAAGTGACATACTTTAAAGATCAACCATACCAAACAAGACTTTGAACAAATTTCTTCACATTAGTAGAAAATCACCCTTGGATCATACATGCAATATGTTTAGGTAAAGAAATCAAACATGCAAAGCTTAATCCCACATGCATTTGCTCAATCAACACTTAAAATGACATATTTTTGAAGATCAACCACATATCATCTCTTAGATCACACATGCAATAGGTTTAGGTGAGGGAAAACAAACATGCAATACTTTCTTCAACATGCATTTCAATATTAAGAACCTAACCATGACTCTAAAGAGGAGATTGTTGAGATTTAGCTAAAATACCTCTAAGGTTGCACACAATTTATGAGTTCTTGAGTGTTCCTTGGATGGAGATTATCTTGAGCTTAGCTTTCCATGATCTCTTGGAATGATCTTGTTTCTTCACTCATTTCTTGAATTGGGTAGCTTGTTTGAAGATGGAGAATATGATTTGAAGGAGAAGAAAAGGAGTAGAGAGAAGGAAGAGCAACAATCTAGAGAGAGAGATGTGCTAAAAAAATGAGGGGTGAAATGAGCTTGAAGTGTGGAGTCTCCCCTTTTATATGTAGCATATAGTATAATAATTCTAATTTAATACATGTATTATACATATAGATCATCTCTTGTAGTATTTGTCCACTAGAGGTGTGATGATTAGTGTCATGGAAACTTGGTTTGGATTTGATGGGGTATGGAAGAGATAGAGTGTAATTCTTACCTAATGTGACATGTAAAATAATGAATCATGGTAATTATACATAAATTTATTTTCAATTTAATACATCATATAAGTCACATGAGTATGTTTGAAATATATTTAATTTAACACATGATAATAGTCACATACTTTATTGCACATAAACTATATAATAAAATCCACATAACTATAATTAAACACATAAGTCACATTTCTTATATTAATTATTTAGTCATTTTTATGTGTAACTTATCTATTTTGGTCGGTCTTTTTCTCGTGCATGTTGAGTGCATCACGATCGAACCCGGTCTCTTCGGATAGCTATCCTGCAAGACTTTTAGACTTAAAGAAATATTAGCTCATCCATTATCTTGATAAAAATAAAATTCGTCTTAAACTCGAAAAGATCATATGCTATAAATTATTTTATAAAGAGTGAAATTTATATATATATAAATATATGCTATGAATTTTTTATGAAAAATGGGGTGTTACAGACAATGAATATTAATTTGTTTCTTATCCTTCATCAAATTATATTAGTTTCTTAATAGATACTTGGATTGTTCTGCTTTCCAACTTCACCAAATTATATTATTTTATTTATAAATACTTGATTGTTCTACTTTCCGCCGCCATTAAATTATATTAGTTTATTCATAAATTCTTAATTGGTCTTCTTTGGTGTAGTTTTTATATTTTTAGTATTCACATAATTATGCTTATTAAGTTAGAAGTATATAGATAAAGGAGAAATGTGGCATAAAAGAAAATATTCAAATTTGAATACTATTCAAAAACAAGAATATATTGATAAAAAGAAGAAAAAAAGCCTACATCCCAAAAGAACATTGAGTTTTATGGATTTGCATTTCATTTCATGTCTTACTTAGCTTTTAAATTCACAATTTGGCCTTTATTAAGTGATACCACGTGAAGATTTTATTTTTTAGTTTTCCATTCAACAAATTTTTTGTATGTTAATTATGTTTCTCTTTTATTTATGAAAGGGATTAGGCTTCTCTTTCTGTGTATTTGCTAATAATAATGCTCTAAAGTTTGGTGAATGAATTCTCAAAATGTGAACTTTATGTTGATCTATAAGTATTGCTTTATGTTGAGCATTGATGTCTTGATTGTATTATTCTTTACTAATTTTTCATAATATTTTTTTCATTATCTTACAATTTTCAATTTATGAATCTATTTCTAAAATACACTAATTAAAAAAAGTGTCTGATTGCATTTATCGTGGTGCTTTGAGATTTGAATACAAACCATCTATATTTTAATGTGATATATGAGAAATTAGTTTGCACCAAACTTCCTATAGATACAGAAAAATTTCTAAAATTATATGAATTAGTAAAAATACATGATTCATGGCTGTGTTGTGATAAAAATCTTAAAAATTCATGTATGTTCAAAGAAAAATGTAAATATCACTCCCACGAACATATTGTAAAATTACCCTTCACGACAAAGATGGATATCTCATTTACAAAAGAAGAAAAACAGGCATTGATGTTAATGTACATAATGCACAACTTGACAATCAATGAATAGTACCATGCAATTCATATCTTTTATCTAGATGTAATTCTCATATCAATGTCAAGATATGTTCCAAAGTGATAGCTGTGAAGTATTTGTACAAATATATCTACAAAAAGTCATGACCGAGTGACAATTAACATGGTCCAAAAATATAATAAAGATACAATTGATGAAATAAAACAATTCCAAAATGCTCAGTGACTCTCTACTCAAGAAGTAATGTGGACAATTTTTAAATTCAATTTATATGAAATATCTTCACCAGTTATCAACTTGCAATTAACTTATTAGACAAATTAATATTCAGAAAATGTTTGACATGGGACCATACCTGCGTATTGCAATGTGTATAGTATAAGTGAATAAGATTACATATGGTACAAACAAAGAAAATGTTGGAAGCCAAGAAAGAAATTGGAATTTTTTTGTTTTTTTAGATTAGTTTTAGTTTTTTTTTTCATATTTATATAATATTAAACTTCTTTTTTAAAAATTGCAACATGAACAACATATTTCTATTTTTTATTATAATTTTTTAATGTCTGCATAGAAATGATTATAATATCAATTATTATTTCTAAAAAATGTATATCCATATTACGTAACAATATTTTTTTTCCTTTTCTTAAACAATAACAACAAAATTTGTCCTTCACGTGCAACGCACGTGCTCTTTACTAGTAAAATATAAAAAATATAGATCATAAATTAGATTACATTTATATAAAACTATAAAAGATATCAAATATATCATATATTTTATACAAATACTATAAATAGGTCGGCTTGTTAGGCCTATTGGGCTTTTTTTTCAATCTCATAAAAAAGTTTGAGTCTGACTCGTTTACTAAAAATGATGGGCCGAATTAGGCCAATAGTAGGTTGGCCATAAGTCTTGTCGAGTAGCTTGGACTATTCACATGAGCTGAGCCATAAGCCCTGTCAAGTAGCTTGGACTATTCCAACCCTACATGTGAACAAGAAATTTCATTTCCCACCGTTGATGCCTTGTCATTTTCCACCCGAGTCTTACTAGAAAATGATTTAAATGAACAAAAAATTTCGGAAAAGTAATTAAATTAAATACAGCTACAAGAAATTATAAGGATTAACGATAGAACGGTATCACTCTTTTCACTAAAGTATTTGACAATTTTCAATTTTGGTTACCAATGGAAACTTTAAAGATGCAGTCAATTTTGCATCCAAAATGTTGACTGAAGGTGTATAAAATCAAACTAAATGCCACATCAAATTCCAAAGGCCTCTTCCCCATCATTTCATCATAACAGTTGATTATGGGGAGAAAATATTGAATTTCTTAAACTTATAAGACAATTCTTGAAACACATAAATATTATGGATTAATATCCAAATTGCGAGAAACTATAGGCACAAAACCTTTTTCACCAAAGAAAGGACTCCCAAGACTAATAAATAAGAAGTTGGCAATATTATCCATGAATAAATAATTAAATGAGGAGGATGAATGTTTAAATAAATACGAGTGTAGTAAAGTGATTCAACAAGATTTATTACCTGTTTAAGCTTCTTGAACATACAAGAACCTCATCCACATCAAACCTGTTTAGCCCACGTGAAATTGGCTAATTTAAATTGCGTTTATTTTTGTTGATTTGAATTATCACTTCAAAATTATGCATATTAATAAAATTATTAATATATCATATATCACTTTCAATAAAATTAATCCAATTTATTCAATAAAATAAACCCTTCTCAAGCGAAAATATTTAGTTTGTGGTGTTGTGTAACGATCCTGCAGTGAAAATAAGTTGCATAGAATGATAGATTACTCAATATAGAGCATTAAGATTTGTACAACCACCAAATAAGATCATTGGGATAGTAATTCTCTTGCTCAGAATAATCCTTTGGCTCACTGCTGCTAGCTAATATGAGGAAACGGAAAGGATAGTAAGATAGGCAGCGTAATATCCGATTACCTGAAGTAGTCGGACAGCACAACGGAATGAGGAGGATAAGCAAAATCATGAGAAAGGTGATGCCCATGAATAAGATATCAGTGCATAGCCACATAAGTTTGCTGACTGCTAAGAATACTCCGGCCGTGGAAGCCATGGACATCATACTAAGAGAAACTACTAGCAAAGGTATAGCTAAAGTGAGTGCATTAAGGACCAAGGCGAGATCACCTAACTGAGCCCAGATGAGAGTTGCAGCGACAACAATGGAGCTATACATGGCTATAGCGTCACAAAAAACAAATATGTGGAATGCAGTGTCTTTCAGCATTGTTGCCATGCCTAAATCTCTGTTGGTTTCAGAGCTATTATATCCCCCAGGCACTGTGAAACCGGCTGCAAAAGTTACTGTGGCAACCAAAGTTGATACAAGCAACAGAGAGCTGACTCTTTCCTTGTAGTTTTGGATGTTTGAACTCCTCACTGAAGAATTTGTTCCTGTATTTTTACCCGAGAGGGACCGAGGGGTTCCAGCAGATTTCAGGGCGGCCCAGGTCAAACGCTGGAAATTGAATTCAGAAATCAGTATACACTATAATCATGTGGAGAGGGTGCTGATATTCTAGGTTCTCAGCATGTCAAGAAACTGTGTTTTGCAAATTGTTTAGTAAGTTTTTTCTTGTTTACGTTGGGTTTGGAGACAAAAATCATCGTTCAAGTATGGTGTTTTCTTCTATTTGAAATCTATTTTAGATGTAGGCAGGCATCTCACATTGAGATTTAGAAGTATTTGGTAGGAGCTTAGAGGTCCAACTTGTAGCAAATGTATGTATCATGCTTTCTCAGGATACAGTATAAAGAAATTAAGAAAACAAGGCAAATGATTAATTCTATTTTAGCATTGTGATGGATATGTTGTGTTCTGCTAATCACACATTGCAGATTAGATGGTTCGCATTCTAATTGACCATTATGCATACCTGGGCAAATCGAGGATTACGTGGCATTCGAGCCTCAGCAAAATCTAGAGCTGTCATCTCCTCGTCGTTTACCAACTTAACATCCACTCTCCTGTCCCATGTCAAGACACTGACTATCATCGGGTGACAAATCATGGTGGCCAAATGTAAGGGTGCATTCCCGTGTTTATCTTTCATGTTTATAAGGTCCTTGAGATCAGGATTACTGAGAATATAGTTGACTAAATTGCATCTTCCACTGCAAGGTGTAAAATATTGCGGCCATTCTTGTCAAGCAGCTCCCCTGGATCAGAGCAGTCTTGAAGCAGAAGGCTGATGATATCAACATGGCCTGCAATTGCTGCTAGATGAATGGGGAATAAACCATTTTTATCTCGTTGATTTGCATTGGGAGAATATCGCCTTAGCAAGCAACGGAAAACTTCAAGATGGCCTAATGATGATGCAGTGTGGAGCGGAGTCCTTCCTTCACAATCTCTCGATTTGATGAAACTAGAGCTCTTGTTCAACAGGGCTTCCAAAACATCTGCTATACAAGCAAACATAAAGCAAGCACAGAGAAAAAAAGAGAGTTGTAATAAATTGTTTACCTCCTTTCTTCTCCTCCAATGCTGCTTGGATGGGAGAGTTTTTCTTGAACAGCTCAATCAGGCATTGTTCATCTGTTGAGAATTGGAGAATACAAGAGACACAATCTACACAACCAGCTTTGGCTGCCAGGTACAATGCAGATTTCCCTTCCTTGTTTTCATAATACGATACCTCAGGATCTTCCTCGATCAAATATTTAGCAATTGAAGAGCAGCCATGGATTATCGCTTCATGTAAGGCCGTGTTTCCTCTCTCATTCCATTTCTCTCAACAGATCACTCTCCCTTCTTATTCTCTTGCCAATATGCACCATTGCTTCCACCATTGATGCGTCTCCAGATGTTGCAGCAAGATGCAGCGTTGTATCTCCATCGAAATTTTTGTTCAAAACCATGGATGAATCCTTCAAGGCTACGTAAGTTACTATATCTTCATGTCCACGTTTCGTTGCTGCATGAATGAATGTATTTCCAGCAGGCGTTGCCCTTGGCAGAATATCAGATGCGGGTTCAGCTGCTTCAACACGACCAAGAATTCTCTCAAAATCAGCAAGCTTGCCGTTCTTAGCTGCTAGATACAAGTCATAGTCCTTGTATATATCTTTGGCACCATCATATTCATTCGATTGGCTTGCGTTATGATCACGGATACGATATCGTGACCTGCTTGCTGCTCTTTGTCCCAACTCGATCTGCAAATCAATACGCCCCATCTCCTAAAATTTGCAACTTGATCAATGTATGATTGGGAGAGTTGGTTGTTTTTATTTTTGTTATTAAAGAACGTAGCGACACAGCATCACGCGTCTTGTCTTATATTAGTAGTCAAACGCGCTTTTTTGTTTTTACAAACAATCTGTATAATAAATTCACCTGTTGAGATATCAAATATATTGATGTCATAATGAGATTTTAAGTTTTATTTATAGAAGGTAGAGTCAATTTTGCCTCCAAAAATGTTGACTCCTAAAATTAAACTAAACGCCACTTAGATTATTAGAAATGACAAGTCAAATTCCAGAGGCCAAATCAGCACTTCCCCATCATTTTTATCACACGGGATTTTTTTTTTTTTTTTAATTTCTTGAACTTAAGGGCCGCTTGGTACACACCTTTGCAACTAAACAATGGAAAGTGAATGGATTTAGAGTGTTTGGTACACATCTTTGATTGCTCCTATAGTGATTTGAAATTCTAATACCAAGGAATCACGATTACTCAGATTTTCCTAAGAAATGACTTTCATTCCACAACTCTATTTTCTAAAACAACAACAACAACAACAACAACAACAACAACAATAATAATAATAATAATAATAATAGTAATACTAATAATAATACTAATAATAATAGTAATACTAAAATAATAATAATACTAATAATAATAATAATAATAATAATACTAATAATAATAATAATAAAAAAAAAAATTGATTTCATTCCTAAAGAAGTTTGGTAAACCAAACAACACAAATTTAAAGAGAATATTCATTCCATTCCTCATTACTATCATTACCATTCATTTTCCCATTTCTTGAAACATACCAAACGGCCCCTTAATCTTCAAACACAATATATATTTGGTACCAATATCCAAGTTTAGAGAAGTTATAGGACCAAAAAAGTTTTTTCACTAAAGAAAGGGCTCCTATGACTAATAAATAAGAAATTTACAATGTTAGGCATGATGAAATAATTAAATGATAAGGATGAAGGTTTAGTAAAGTCCTAAATTACTAAAATTATTTATTCAAGAAAAAATAATGAATACGCCAATAGTAAAGCAATTCAACAAAATTTCATTACTCATTTTAAACTTCTTGAATATACGACAACCTAAATCGAACACTATTTAGCTTACATGATATTTATTAATTTAAAATAGTGTTTTATTTTTTTATTTCTACACGTATCAATAATATCATTAGTATGCATGTGCCTATATTTAAAATATTGCAATTGCAGATCATATTTCATTTGAAATAACATAAATCTGATTTTGTTATAAATAATTACGACAACTATAAAGTAAGTTAGAAGTAAAACAGACGAAAAGAGTACGAAAGCAATGCGTAAATAAAAGATGAGACGAGAAGAGAAAAGTAGATGAGAGGAGATAATTTGGTGTATTATTTCATCCATCCAATACATGTATATATAGAGGAAATTTGGCCTGATCACCAAGTTAATGGTTTGATCACTAAATTACTTAATAACTAAGTTAACATTCAATATTATAATACTTCCCCTTGAATTTAACTTTGTTATGTCATGTGCATAAGTTGTCTCGTTAAAAACCTCAAACCAGAAAAACCTATTGGGACAAAAAAACTGGGATAAGGGAAAAAGAGTACAACACATATATGCAACATTTTCGCTTCCCCTGAAGCGATTAGCATGAGTCTGGAAGTAACCTTTCAATCTTGCTTCTCGTTGGATCTTCTCATACCGATGTCGTATACCAATTTCTCAAATGTAGATGTAGGCAGGGATTTTGTGAATAAATCAGCAAGATTGTGACATGAACAAATTTGTTGAATATTTATCTCTTCATTTTTCTGAAGCTCGTGAGTATGGAAAAATTTTGGTGATATATGTTTAGTCCTATCACCTTTTATATACCCGCCTTTAATTTGTGCTATACAAGCAGCATTATCCTCGTAAATGATAGTAAGCGTAGTGGTAGTCAGATTTAACCCACATGCATTCCTTATATGAGCTATAACTGATCTTAACCAAACACACTCTCTACCTGCCTCATAAAGAGCAATAAGTTCAGAGTGGTTGGAAGATGTGGCAACCAATGTCTGTTTAGTAGACCGCCATGAAATGGCTGTGCCATTATAACAAAATAAATATCCAGTTTGGGATCGAGCTTTATGCGAATCAGATCTATATCCCGCATCTGCATAACCAACTAACCCCGAGTTAGTTGTATTATTTGAATATAACAATCCCAAATTTATAGTACCACGGAGATAACGGAAAATATGTTTAATTCCGTTTCAGTGTCTCCGGGTTGGCTCAGAACTATATCGAGCAAGCACATTGACCGCAAATATGATATCTGGTCTTGTACATTGTGCTAGATACATCAATGTTCCAATAGCATTAAGATACGACACCTCTTGGCCAAGTATCTCTTCATCAAACTCTTTAGGTCGAAATGGATCTTTATTAGGGTCTAAACAACGTACCACCATAAGAGTGCTTAAAGAATGAACACTCTCCATATTAAACCTTTTGAGCAGTCGCTCAGTGTATGCAGATTGATGAATAAAAATGTCATTTGCTCTATGCTCTAGCTGAAGACCGAGACAGAGTTTGGTTTTCCCAAGGTCTTTAACTTCAAACTCTTTCTTCAGATATGCAGTAGCATTGACCAAATCCTCAGGAGTGCCAATGAGGTTCATGTCATCTACATAAACTGCAATTATAGCAAATCCGGTTTCTAATTTTCTAATAAAAACGCATGGGCAAATTGAATCATTTTTGTAACCTTCTTTGATAAGGTATTCACTTAGTCTGTGATACCACATGCGACCAGACTGCTTTAGTCCATACAATGATCTTTGTAATTTGATCGAGTATAGCTCACGGGGATTACCCGTTTTTGGTATTTTAAATCCATCAGGAATTTTCATGTAGATATCAGAATCAAGTGAACCATATAGATAAGCTGTTACTACGTCCATAAGACGCATGTCCAAATTTTCCTGGACAACCATACTAATGAGAAAACGGAAAGTGATCGTATCCATTACTGGTGAATACGTCTCATCATAATCAATCCTAGGTCTCTGAGAGAACCCTCGGGCAACAAGTCGGGCCTTATATCTTACAATTTCATTATTCTCATTTCTCTTACGGACAAATACTCATTTATACCCAACAGGCTTTATATTATCCGGAGTTTGAGTGATAGACCCAAATACATTCCGTTTATTTAGTGAAGCTAATTCAAATTTGATTGTTTCCTCCCATTTAGGCCAGTCATCCCTTTGACGACATTCTATTATGGAACGTGGTTCACTGTTACGATCATCACTCAAAATCTCTTGAGCAACCGAGAATGCAAAAATATCATCAATAATGATCTCATTTCTATCCCATACATAATTATAGTAACTTATGGAATTCTCGGTATTTTCTGAATTTGATATCATCATGATTGTTTTACTAGGCTCTACAGATTCACCTGGAGCTTGCTCATTAGAACTCACTTGATTAATGGGCTCATAAACCCCTTTCTTGGTTTTTCGAGGAACAGAGTCCTTTGAGCCAATGGGTCGACCCCGTTTTTGTCTTGGTCCATCAGAATTCATTTTCACATGTTCATTAGGAACATCGATCTTAGCTGGAGCATTCACAGCTGGAATATGAGACTTCGTGACTTTACTAGCATCATTAAATGCATCAGGAAGTCTATTAGCAATATTATGTAAATGTATGATTCTATTGACCTCATTTTCACATTCAAATGTGCGTGAGTCTAGATGAGACAAATTATGCTCACACCATGTGAGATTCTCAACATGCATAGGTTTATTATTATCAAGGATTGTCTTACCGACTGATGGAAATGTCGTTTCATCAAAATGACAATCCGCAAACCTAACGGAGAATAAATCACCCGTCATTGGTTCCAAAAACCTAATAATCGATGGTGAATCAAACCCGATATATATGCCAAGTCGGCGTTGGGGACCCATTTTTGTCCTTTGTGGAGGTGGAATTGGCACCTGTACAGCACACCCAAATGTGCGAAGGTGCGAAATGTCGGGCTCAAAGCCCAAGGTTAATTGCATTGGGGAATGCATCTAATACGCACTGGGACGTAATCTAATTAAAGATGATGCATGCAATACGGCATGTCCCCATGCTGTACTAGTGAGCTTTGATCTCACTAATAAAGTTCGAGCAATAATTTGGATTCTCTTGACAAGAGATTCTGCCAATCCATTTTGAGTATGAACGTATGCTACTGGGTGCTCAACATTAATTCCCAGTGCTGCATAATATTCATCAAAATATTTTGATGTAAATTCTCCGGCATTATCCATCCTTATATTTTTAATAGGATGATCAGGAAAATATGTTCAGAGTTTAATAATTTGTGCAAGCAAACGCGCGAATGCAACATTACGCGTAGATAACAATCATACGTGAGACCATCTAGAAGATGTGTCTATCAGAACCATAAAATATCGAAATGGTCCATTTGATAGGTGAATTGGTCCACAAATATCACCTTGTATCCGTTATAAAAACGATAGTGATTCATAACCAACTTTTGTCACAGAAGGTTTTATAATGAGCTTTCCTTGTGAACATGATTCACAAAAATAATCATTTGACATCAATATCTTTGTATTCGTTAAAGGATGTCCTTTAGTATGTTCCACAATCCTACGCATCATAGTAGTTCCGGGGTGACCCAGACGATCATGCCATAATCTAAGTATATCGGGATTAATTAGTTTTCATGGCATAGTGGCATAGGATTCGAAAGCTCGAATCTGGACATAATATAACCCAGAAGCTGTTGCTTCAAATTTCTCATGAACATTCCTTTTGTTCATATCATATGATGTGACGCATAGACATTCTTTGATATTTTCAATCAATGTCTCTATATGATATCCATTGCGTCTAACATCTTTAAAACTTAGTAGACATGTTTTTGATCTACCAGATAAAAGTGCATTTTCAATATGCAGAGTGGTACCATTAGGCAACACAATTGTTGCATTCCCGGAGCCATCAATAATCTCAACGGGACCTGATATGGTTCTTACTTGTGCTTTGCACAATGTCACACTCAAGAAATATATTTTATCTGTGAATATTGAGTGCGTTGTTGCACTATCGAGTAGACAATGATTCTTTTTGTCAGTATGCTCCATGTACTGTCTGATTATACAAAAGTATATTAATACTGGAATCACTATAATAAAATAACAATTTCATAAATTTATATACTATAAGGTTAATTTCAGGAATTTATCATTTAAGAGATATGTACGTTGCTATTGACAAAAAGAAAATTTACTCGATCTCGGGTATGCCATCTTCCGAGAGAGGTCTATACACAAAATTACCAAACTCTAAGTTTGGATTTATCACCACCACTTGGCACTTTATACAATGGGATCAAGGTCCTCAAAAAAATCTGATAGTTCAAGAGATTTCTCATCTTAAACTTGATCATTCATGATTTAAGGTGTGGCGTTTCGAGGGGTAGTAAATGACATTTCTGCCTCAGTGGCATGTGTCTGGACTCTCTTTCCTTTGTTTTTTATTGAATCCTGGTACAGATCCACCAGGTGTTGGGCAGTCCTGCAGATTTTGGCCCAATAGCTAGTCATTCCACATCTATTGCAATTATTTTCATAAGATTTCTCTGTGGGCACCTTGCCCTTGTCATGGTTCCACTGAAATCGGTCTCCTTGATTGACTGGATAATTATTTGGACGAGAATAACCACGTCCGCATCTACCGCCTCTCTAGGCACCACGTCCGCCTCGGACATTATGATGGGGACTACCACGTCCACCACCTCTCTAGGCACCACGCCTGGATCTTTGTCCACGACCTCTAGATTGGCCCATAGATTTATTAGCATGTGCTTCTGGCACTGCTTGGGACCCACAAGGTCGCAAATCATGATTTTTCAACAACAGCTCATTTGTTTTTTCTGTTGTGAGTAGTACAGAGATCAACTCTGAATATGTTTGAAATTGGCGTTGTCTGTACTGTTGTTGTAGTACCAGATTTGAGCATGCATGGTGGAGAATGTTTTCTCTAATTTTTCATATTCTGACAATTTTACACCACACAGAGCCAAACGAGACTCAATCTTAAAGAAAGCCGAATTATAATCGGAGATTGATTTAAAGTCTTGCAGTCTTATATGTTGTCAATCATACTGCACCCGTGGCAGGATCACAGTCTTTGTGTGATCAAATCTTTCTTTCAAGTTTTGCCATATCTCCGATGGCCTTTCAAACTGTATATACTCATCTTTCAAATCCTCCGATAAATGGTGGCGTATAAAGATCATGGCGTTAGCCTCATCTCTCTTGTTGGCCTCATCTATATTTACACTTTCAAGAGTTTTCACGAGATCCAACCCTTGTAAGTGTAGTTTAATATCTAGGCACCAGGACAAATAGTTTACGCCAGAAACATCGATAATTTGAAATTTTTGATTTTCAATTCTAGCCATAATAAAACACAGAATATAAAAATAACGATATAAATCTACAAACCTTTTTTTTTTTTCGAGCAAAAATTCGTGCTGATAACGTGTTGTAAATAATTACGACAACTATAAAGTAAGCTAGAAGTAAAACAGACGAAAAGAGTACGAAAGCAAATAAAAGACGAGACGAGAAGAGAAAAGTAGATGAGAGGAGAGAATTTGGTGTATTATTTCATCCATCCATTACATGTATATATAGAGGAAGTTTGGCCTTGATCACCAAGTTAATGGCTTGATCACTAAGTTACTTAATAACTAAGTTAACATTCAATATTATAATAGATTTATCAATATAATAAACCCTTGTCAAGTGGGAAAAGTGCAACTTAAATTTAATTGAAAAGTGTCAACTGGATGCATAAGTCATGAAATTAATAATTTGGGTACCAACTGCTATTTCCGTAACTTAGAGATGCAGAATGAAATAAGCAGAATTAAAGGGTGCCAGATTCCAACTACCAACTCTCAATTTTCCCCAAATCTTCTTCACCTTTTCCTCCAAATTTCTTTTTGACTAACTTCTGTGATACTTTTATTTGTAATTCCATAATCTCGGAGATGATATCGGCCGATTAATTACCAAATTTTGTAATTTGAGGTCGTAATTTTAAGCATGACTTCTGCTTCAGCATTTCAATGGTCTTTTAGTTTAGCTGTTGTATTCCAATTGGGGATTCTCTTGTTCTTCCTCTCATCAATCGCCGCCGGGGATGACGTTTCACGAGCCACCCCTAGTACTGGATCCGCCGCCTGCGGCAACGACTTCCGATTGGTACAGTAATCTGATTCAGTTAACAATTATGTTATCTCAGTTTTGTTTTGTCTGAACTTTTGTTAGTTACAATGCCAGTATTTTCACTGTTTCTATTCCTTTATGTGTTGTTTTTTAAAGAGCATGGAGCTGAATGATATCTGAGTTGTAACATTGTTGGGAACTGATTAGGCTAGACAAACAATATCTGTGGGCAATAATGTCGACAAAGCAATGTAGGTTTACAGTTGATTGCTTGTGTGGTGAGTTTGTTTAGTCTTGTAATTGTTATGTGTTGGCATGCCTATGTACTGATCAGGATGGGATCATAATTTGAGTTATGAAAATTTTATAATATCTAGTTCTAGCTTTATTCGATGAGGTAATATGGTATTGTTAATGGTTTCCTAGGTACTGAATGTCGCCGAAGTAGTACTCTATGAGTGTTACAGGTGGGTGGTGAGGATTAAGTTCTTCAAATGTAGAGCAAAATGAAAATGTATTAGGTTTTCTTTGGTGACTTGACTCTAATTTAAATTATCTCCCCCTTTTATCTGGGATGTTTTTTTTTTCCTTCTAGAAATTTGCTAATTTCATTGCTGGTTTTTCCAGGTTAAGGTCAAGAGGTGGGTAAATGGTGTTGAAAAGGAGCCAATAGGTGGGCTAACTGCTGATTTTGGCTCCATATTACCTACTCAGGCTAAACAAGGCCAAAGGTTCCCAGTTACTTATTCAGATCCTTTAAATGGCTGTTCATTATCTTCTTCTAAGGTATTATCTAAAATACATTCCTTGTATTTGTTATACATTCTATGGATATTTGAAATTTCACGTGTATCAAGTCCTCTAGTACTTGTAGTGATAGAAAATATAAGAATTCCCCAACAAACCTTTAAAGTTGAACCGACTTGTATGATTACACTTATTTATTAATATTTGGGTTCAACTACTAGTACTGAAAGATGAACATTCAGAAACTGAACAACCTCATAAAAGATTTATCCCAAGCCTGTTATCTTGCATTGTTGAATGTTGGAGTACTTAACTTTTTCCATTAGGAAGGCATCACATTATTTTCACTTTATAATCATCATTTTTCTTATTTTGAAGCATAATGTGAAGAACTTTTTTTTTTCTATTATCTTGCAGCAATCAGGCTCTATTGCGATAGTCATACGTGGTGATTGCAACTTTACAACTAAGGCTAAAGTCGCACAAGCTGGGGGAGCAGCAGGGTTAATCGTGATCAATGATGAAGAAGGTAGTTCCACTTCTAATGCATATGTTATGTAATTTTTTATAGTTTTCAGTGTCTAATGCCTTTTTTCTTGTCTCAGTAGTGCATTCCACTTTGGTGTTAACTGATGCGTATTTTTCTTGAACCTTATAGGTCTTGTGCAGATGGATTGTGGAAATGATACGAATTTGAACATCACTATTCCTGTTGTCACTATTTCTAAGTCAGGAGGAGAAGAACTAAAGAAATCCGTGGATGGCAGGGCGAAAGGTAATTTCCCGTAATATAATTTGGCGAGAATAGGTTTAGGTGAAAGTTTGGATAGATTTGTTATTCTTAGTACGATAGTTTGATCTCATTTGTTGTATTGAGATCAAAGTCTTCCCTACTAGTCTATATAATATGTTATGTGAGCTAGCTCTTCTCCGTTACCCTTTCTAGTTGTCTGGTTTAAAAAGTGTTTTCATACTTTGTTATGTTCAGTACCTTTGTGATAGGTCAAGTTCACTTGACATTAGCTATCTTTGTATGTCTTCTTTCTCTGTCTTCTGCCATTCACTACTTTCATTTGGCCATCCACCGTATGGAAATCTAAAGGCATTTGAGGAAAAGATCCCAATTGGTATGCGTTATACTTGAGATATTTTGCAACTATAAATTGCAACAAGCCAGAAGTTACAGAGGTCCCTCCCTACCAACCAAAATATTAATCTTGACATAATTTGCAACTAATTGCAATAAGCCAGAAGCTTCCTATCATATGTACCATTGTTATTTGTCAAAGAATTTTGCCAGATTTATTGGCATTCTGCAGGTATAATTTAACTGCTTATATCTATTTCTTCTGATGTAGTGGAACTTCTGTTGTACTCTCCCAACCGACCAATATTAGACTACTCAGTAATATTCTTGTGGCTGTTGGCTGTCGGGACAATAGTTTCTGCTTCACTTTGGTCAGAAATCACTGGATCAAAGCAAAGTGATGAACGCTATAATGAATTGTCACCAAACTCACAGGTTCCATGAATAACACATTGTGTCTTATGTTTTTATCACTATGCATGCGTAGTTTAAAAGAGTTCTGATTTTTCTTCATTTTTAATTAGGGCAGTGTATGATTCTGTGCTAGTTGTTTATATCTAGAAGGAGCATTTCTGAAACACTTTATTTAATCCCCTCTTTTGATTCTATTATACATAATTTTCATTTTTTTATTTGATTAATGAGATGTCTCTACTAATTGTTTTATTTTTCCATGTTAGGAATCTGACGCTGCAGCAGCCAAGAATGAGGAAGAGAAGGAAGTCCTCCATATTACTGCCAAAAGTGCTATAGTTTTTGTTATAACAGCGTCAACGTTTCTGCTACTACTTTATTTCTTCATGTCATCATGGTTTATCTGGGTGCTAATTGTACTGTTTTGCATTGGAGGTATTGAGGTAAATATTAATTTAGTTTTTCACCAAGTTCATATGATTTACAAAAGAAGTTGAAGGCTCAGGCAGCCCTAAAGTTACATTGCTTTGAATAATTCTTAATTTGATCTGTCTCGTAACATCACATTAAACATAACTGAAAACGGAATCCACATCAGTTTTATGAGATGTCAGCTTGATATTGTTTCCGTTGGATCCTTATGATGGTATCATCCATTTGTCATATTAATCTGTAGGAAACAATGTAAGTTACAATCTTACTAGCCTGCTCATTTATTCTTTTTGATTTGCAGGGAATGCATAATTGTATTGTCTCATTGGTCTTGAGGTATACTTTGGTTGTGTTTCTGAAAGTAGCTATGCTATATGTTCTTATGACAATTTTAAATTTTTTTTCTTTATTAGTACTCTTTTTCTTATGTCTTCTTGTTTTCTTGAGCAGCAAATACAAAGGTTGTGACCAGAAGATTGTGCGCCTGCCACTTTTAGGGGAAGTTTCAATTTTCTCTTTAGGTGTCTTGATGGTCTGTCTGGTATTTGCCATTTTCTGGGCTGCTAACCGGAAGGCATCCTACTCTTGGATTGGACAAGACATTCTGGTAAGAAATTACATAAAAAGACCAATCATATTTTGACCTTTTCGTGGATTGTGGCTTCTGAAATAATTGAAAACCCCAATGTCCTCTTGTTGTTGTTGTTGGGGTGGATGGATGGGTGGGTGGGTGAGTTTGTGTATGTTATCATTCTGGGATTAAATATCTCTTCTAAAATTCACTTTAGTTTCCAAAATTTATGCTTTTGCACTTCTGGATACTGTTATAATCTTTGTTTCTATAAGAAGTAAATTAATATGAGAATTGATTTTGTAACTATCGGGAAGATAACTGTCTATGATTAATATGAGAATTGCATTCAAAAATTTGTGTTGAATCCAATATACATTGAATCTATGATATCATTGTTAATTCAGAGTCTAAGATATCATTGTTAATTCAGACCTCTTGGTGAGTGCATGGCCTCTTTTACGCATACTCACACATTATGTTTTGGGATGTGACTTATTTCTTATCTTTGGCGGGTATATGGACTTTTACATTTTTGTTGACATTTTATGAGTAATGCAAGAACCATTATCATTTTCTGCAAAATCTTATTGCCAAGTATTGACAATTTCATTTGGATGTCAGGGTATATGTCTGATGATAACTGTCTTGCAATTGGCTCAATTACCAAACATAAAGGTATATAGATGAATTCTAATGAATAAAGATTGTTAACATCTTCTAATTTTCATCTGTTATCACCTTGCAGGTTGCCACAGTACTTCTGTGTTGCGCATTCTTGTACGATATCTTTTGGGTTTTCCTATCACCGTTTATATTCCAGGACAGTGTTATGATTGCAGTAAGTTTGTGTCCTTCATCTTTGTTCTCTTCCCTTCATTTAGTAAGCTTACCAGCCCAAACATTTTATCGAGTTTTGTTTTCTAGAGGTGCTTTCACTTGTTAAATGCTGCTGCCTCTATTAAATCTTCACAAATATCTTCACCTTTTCACATGTGATTTACACTTAGATCTTTCTTGGATATACTATGTTGGTCTTATAGTACACGTCAAATTTTCTTTCTTGTTACTGTAATAACTCCTAGTGAAGTTATATATTGCTTGTTTATATTTCGATCTTTCTTTCCAGTGCATATATTGCTTTCTCCCCTGTGGATCCTTAATGTATATTACATCATCTGCTCGTACTTCTATTTCTTTGGGGTAATTATTAATAAAATGGAATGATATGATCTTATCAATTAGTAGATTTGGGATATGTTATTGGCATTGCTCTTGCATTCTTGTTAAAATAAGTTGTATGGACCTGAGTTTTTCCCATGTCATTTAGGTTGCTGAAGGTGATAAAAGCGGTGGAGAATCAATCCCCATGCTTCTGAGAGTTCCTCGAATTGGTGATCCTTATTACGGTTATAACATGATAGGCTTTGGGGATATTCTATTCCCAGGGTTGCTAGTTTCCTTTGCTTTTAGGTATTTTTACTAATATTTGTATAATCTAATGATTGGAAATTATAATTATGGGAGTGATATCTGTACTTCAAATATCTTTTCACTCATTCCAACATATAATCTTATCAATACCTTGGCAGTCCATGTGCTCTTTGGTGAAAACTCTTAAGTAAAAATTCTCATATATCAATATGATAGAGATGTGTATAAAACAAGGAGAAGAATGCGGTGTACTTAAATATCTTTTATTGTTTATCTACTTTATTACTTGACCGACATGATCATTGTGGGTGTTTATTTCAGATTTGACAAAGCCAATAAGAAGAAGGTCTTGAACGGATATTTTCTTTGGCTGACAATTGGCTATGGAGTTGGTGAGTATATCTGCAGCTTTGTTTTCTATTTGTGTTTGATTCACACCTATGGACTTGTTATAGCCTTCACTGATTCTTGAACTGTATTCCATTTTGGAACCACCTGTGCTAACTTAATATTCAACCAATTTGACTATGCATGTGAAATTACTTAATTATCTTGGATAAATTTGCTTTTTATCCAAAGTCATGGGTCTAAAAGGAGGTTCAAGAATCAAATGGTGATTCTTGGATTTAGGAATAGTAAATGTCCTATGTGAGTGTACTTCGTATCATTCTATGCTTGATCTCTCTGCAATTGGTCAAACTTGTTACTGGTTATTATCATTTCAATTCCAGCAGTTTCTTAGTTACTTTAAAGCTTCATGCTTTTATTGCGCGGCCATTAATGGAGTATATCGTTTTCTGCAGGCCTATTATTCACTTACTTAGGGTTGTATTTAATGGATGGCCACGGTCAACCTGCTCTCCTCTATCTCGTCCCATGTACACTGGGTATGAATTTCAACCTTAATGAAATTGCCTTCATTTCCAATCGTCTTTTTTCCATGTATTTTCTGAGTCACGAGTCTCTGCATATCCCAGGAACTTGTATCGTGTTGGGTTTGATACGAGGCGAACTGAGACAACTATGGAGCTATGGCACCGATGAGGATATAAGAGAACCCGATGCTCAAGGCGAAGCTTGATGCATCACCGGTCTTCTTATTTAACTAGCAGAATTAGTTCTAATTACAGGCCATCATTTTTAGGCTGTTATTTTGAATGATTCTGCAAGCTTTGTTCCATATTTTATTTCCTACTTTGAAAGCATACATTATATATCAAGTCTTACAGGCTGTTGACCCAGGTTCAATTGTACATGCTTATATAGTTTCTTTCTCATATTAAGTATCTTAATTAAATGCTCCATATCCTCCTCTTATGAAACTTCAGAGATTGAAATTCTACATGATTCATAAAAATGATTCAATAGTGTAGCATGTTTGTTTTCATTCCCTAATTTCTTTTTATATATATTTTTTAATCGGGTATTCTCATCAATTCTCAATAAAGTCACATAGGACAAAGTCATAAAGAGTCATTTTACTCGTTAATATTTACACGATTCAGGAAAAAAAAAACTTCAAATTTAATATGAATGGGTAGAGGAGCAGAATAACTTACATTTTGTTTCCATTGGGTTTTTTGTGGTGCTTTGTCGATTTTATTTATTTATTTAGAACAAATTAGATATTTGAATTAATCAATGATTAGTGGAATCAGTAGAAGAAATTGAAATATTCATATTATTTTCATATTATAATTATTGTATGCATTTGGTGTACATGCATTTCGGGTCGACCCAGTTTTGACCTGAATCTGCGTGTTTTTGAATTTAGGAATATTTTTTTTTGCTTCAGATTATTACCTTTATGTTGTATTAGTGTGACCTTTATGTTATAAATGTGTGACCTTTATGTACAACTATCATGATCTTTATGTATTATAACTTAGAAAAAAATGAAGATTTTCAATATAATTTGAATTGTATATCTTTATGTGATATCAATGTGACCTTTATATTATATCATGTTACCTTTATGTACAAATATTCTGACCTTTATGCACTTTTATATATTACATAAAGGTCAGAATATTTGTACATAAAGGTGACATAATATAATATAAATGTTACATTGATATCACATAAAGGTATATAATACAAATTGTTGAAAATCTTCATTTTTTTTCTAAGTTACAGATATAAAGGTACGGATATTTGTATATAAAGATCACACATTTATACATAAAAGTCATACATTTATAAAATAAAGATCAACGCAAAAATTTGGAAAAAAAATAAAATAAAAATTCACGGATCCAGGTTGGATCAACCCGAAATGCATGAATCTTAGATCCATGCACCTGATGCACAGGAGTTTTTGTAATAAAAGAATTATAGTTTAGTATTAGTGGATGTATTAAATAAATTAATTTACTAGAGACTATTTATATCTAATTTTGGTATGTGTTGCGAATTTGGGGTTATCTCTCTCTTGTTCTCTCTAAACTGAAGTCCGAAATACAACGGATTCTTCTCTTGAAAAATTCTCAAGATTCCATGTCATTCAACGCGTTCAAAGAGGCGCTCAAGCCCTGCAAAACCACTTCATCATCCTCCTCTCATTTCTCTTCTTCCTCTTCACAAATTTCCCGACAATTTGATTCCTCAAGTCCGTCAAGAAAGCCTCCTAAATCCTCGCTTTCCCGGCAACTTTTGCGCCTCGAGAAAGATACCGATCTCTTTCCGGATAATGAACTGAAAAGCTTAAAAAGAGAGGCCAATGCGAATCCCGTAAGTGAAAATTATAAAGAAAAGGAGGAGAGAGAAAATAAAATTGAAGTGGAAATTCCCAAGTTGGAGTCTCTGCGTCAATTTGATCATAACGGGCCTTATGAGCCTCTTGTTTTGTCTCTACCCGGAGAAATTCCTGTTGTGCAGGTGATTTTATGAGTGATTTTCTGAAAAAAAATTTGGGTTCGTTTTGGTGTAATTTTTATGTATTTGTTTTTTTGTTTTGTAGTTTTTCTTTTTGATTGTGTTTCCTCAACACTATGGTGATCTTATGTGTAATTTTCAGTTCTAGTTTTCAAACATTTTCAGATTCCCGCCTCGATAAATAGTGGGCTTATGGAACATCAAAGAGAAGGGGTGAAGTTCTTGTATAATTTGTACAAGAACAACCATGGAGGAATTCTGGGTGATGATATGTAAGTTTCTTCTTCTTCTTCTTGGTTTCATCATTAGTTAACCTTCATAAACATCCTTTTTTTTGGCAAGCCATTTGAAGTAGATTAATAGTCTGGTACCACTTTTTTCCCCTTATAATTCGAAGTCCACATATGTCTGTCGTAGGCAGTTGTGTTGGTTTCATTGGTGTGGTACTCAGATGAGATAGTAATTATGCTCCAACCGTTTCTATATTCTTTCTTTACCATCAATATCTTATGCTTATTTATCGTGCTGCATTTTCTATATTTGTTTTTGTTAATGAATCCATGTGAGCTAGATTATGGTTAGTTATATAGCTCAGGATCCCATTCCTTAATGCAAGTGATTATTATCGCTTATAGTGCGGATACTTATCTAGATTGTAATTAGTTCTCCTACTATAATTACATGCTTTCTGTTCTTATTTCTTTTATGGCCATTTTTATTTTTATCACCCCCTCCATGTCCTATTTAAGTTAATTCCTTCTTGGTTCTATCATGTGCATGCAATAGGGGATTGGGGAAGACCATTCAGGCAATTGCATTCTTGGCAGCTGTGTTTGGGAAGGGTTCAGAACCTGATTTAACATCTCACATGGGAAAACAAGTAGAGAAGGGCCCAGTGCTAATCATTTGCCCCAGTTCCGTCATCCTTAACTGGGAAAGTGAATTTTCCAAATGGTCCTCATTTAGTGTTTCTGTTTACCATGGAGCAAATCGAGATTTAGTACTTGACAAACTAAAAGCACATGGTGTTGAAATTCTTATAACCAGCTTTGACACATTTAGAATACAAGGAAGCACTTTGTCGGATATCGACTGGGGGATTCTGGTTATTGATGAGGCACACCGACTTAAGAATGAGAAATCAAAGCTATATACAGCGTGTATGAAGATTAAAACCCTGAAGCGTTATGGTCTGACAGGAACTGTAATGCAGAACAAGATGATGGAATTATTTAATCTATTTGACTTGGTGGTACCTGGCGGCTTGGGGACACGGGAACATTTTCGAGAATTTTATGATGAACCTCTCAAGCATGGTCAGAGGTCAAGCGCTCCAGAGCGATTTGTTCTAATTGCTGATGAGCGAAAACAGCACTTAGTGTCAGTGTTGCAAAAATATATGCTTAGAAGGACAAAAGATGAAACAATAGGACATCTTATGATGGGAAAGGAAGATAATGTTGTATTTTGTGCTATGAGTGAGTTGCAAAAACGGGTTTATCAGAGGACACTGCAGCTACCAGACATCCAATCTCTCATCAACAAGGACCTTCCATGTAGTTGTGGAAGCCCTCTTAATCAAGTTGAATGTTGCAAAAGAACAGTACCAAATGGCGTTATCTGGCCTTATCTTCATAAGGACAATCCCGAAGGTTGTGATTCATGCCCCTTTTGCCTTGTCCTTCCTTGCCTGGTGAAGCTCCAGCAGGTAAATATTTCTAACAGGCATCTTTTATATACTTTGAAGAAATAAATCCATCTTTATATCTAGAGTTAAAGAAGTATTTGTACTTTTCACAATAAGGCTTGATATATTGATATGTTAGGCATATAAGCTAGGGAGCCCTAACTTAACCTAAAACCATGGTCAAAGGTAAAGGGTTGACTCCCACTTATATACCCTTCCACACTTTCACGTGGAACCGATGTGAGATATCGTAACATGATATAATGCCTGTGGATTTGATGGAGCATACTAAAAAATTTAAGTTGTATTTTTCTAAAGCTCCATTCATCATTACCTGTGATCACTAATATAATAAAATTAAGACAGTTATCATTTATCAATCAATGATTTGTATCAGTGTAAATAGAGCAAGGATCGTGAAACTGATGTTGGGATCTTACTTGTGGCATTTACCTAAGGTAGATGGTGCTTCTAATATTTGGAGATTTTTTAAATTAGTTTCTTGTGTAAATAATAAATTCTGAGGTCTGTGAATGGACAGAGTTTCAGCATTACTTTTGGGGAGTTGGCTTAAATTAGTTTCCTTCTCAAATCCCCAGCACATGTATGGTTTGATTTGTGTGGATGCATGCTATTATTTTGAAATTTCTAGATCCCTTTTAAATATGGCATTATTAATTTTACAGCATGAAGGCATTACTGTTGAAATCGGAAACTGCTGTAACTATGTTCGTCTTAGTGAGGAGAATCATGCTGATTTAAAAACATACTCTTCTAGGTTGTTGACATTTACTGTTTTTTTTTTTACATTTTTCTTTTCGATAGTTAAGCAATCACCTGGAGCTTATCAAGCCCAACCCGAAGGATGATCCAGATAAGCAAATAAAGGATGCAAAATTTGCATCTGCTGTATTTGGCAATGATATTGATTTAGTGGGAGGTAGCACCATCCAGAATGGCAGCTTCATGGGACTCAGTGATGTTAGGCATTGTGGAAAAATGAGAGCTTTGGAGAGATTGATGCATTCCTGGATTTCGAAGGGTGACAAGATTCTTCTCTTCAGTTATTCAGTGAGGTAACATTTTTCTCTTTTTGACTCTTCACTACTTCATGATCTTAGATTTGACTGCTTTCTTATATATTATTTTGCATTTATTCTGATTGCAATAAATATGAAGCAAAGTAGATGAAAAAGCTAATATCAAGATATGATAATGATCTAATGGGGGAAACTATATCATAGAGACTACCTTCTACTCTGAATAGGAAGTGGGTTTTTTTTTTTTTTTGGTGTGTTCCTATCTTGCTAAAAATTGTTGTCTGACAGGATGCTGGATATACTCGAAAAGTTTATAATTCGTAAAGGCTATAGCTTTTCGAGATTGGATGGTTCCACTCCAACTAGTCTCCGTCAGTCTCTTGTGGATGACTTCAACAAAAGTCCTAGTAAACAGGTATGTTCTTGGTTACCTAGCTTGAGTTTGCTGTAATTCTTTTTCCTTTTCTAATAAAATAAATGAGAAAAATAAAATCCTGAATCAGGTGTTTCTCATTTCTACTCGAGCTGGTGGGCTTGGGATAAATCTTGTTAGTGCAAATCGGGTGGTGATATTCGACCCAAACTGGAATCCTGCTCAGGACTTGCAGGCTCAAGATCGGTCATTCCGTTTCGGTCAGAAGAGGCACGTAACTGTTTTCCGTTTTCTTTCAGCTGGGTCCCTTGAGGAACTCGTGTACACTAGGCAGGTATATAAGCAACAGCTATCAAATATTGCCGTTGCTGGGAAAATGGAAAAGCGATACTTCGAAGGTGTACAGGTAGAGAGAATGTATATTCACTTGGTTTCATATCTTGAGACCAAGTATTTCATCATTTCCATTAATCTTTTTTTGTAGGATAGCAAAGAGTTTCAGGGCGAGCTGTTTGGTATCTGCAATCTCTTCCGTGATCTTTCCGACAAGCTTTTCACCAGTGACATTGTAGGACTCCATGACCAGCAAGACTTGGCTGATCTTGGAATCTTCTCTGATCCTTCTGAGAAAGAAACAACAGCTTCTACGCATTCTGTTGAGTCTCGAAGTAATGTGCCTCAAGATAAGAGAGAGACAAGAGACAATCCAACACTTGAAGATCTTGGTATGTAATTGGAGACCACTTCTAAGTCTAATCTTCAACACCCTCTCTTTCTCTCTACAATTAATTTGATTTGTTTTTTCTTTCAGGTGTTGTATATGCTCATCGCAATGAAGACATTGTTAACTTGGGATCGAGATTCTTGGTAAAGGAAAAACCAAACACACGTTCAAAGGAAGACGAAAAGCAGCCATGCCCACCTGCTGAAGCAAGAAAAGAATCAGATGCAGAAGCCGTTGAAGAAGTAATGGAGGATTCTCAAGTTCCTGTATCATCCAAGAAAAGGAAAAGTGACCATTCTACCCTTCTTGCACTGTTAATGGGCATGGAAGAGGTTGAGTTGAACAAGATATTACTTTCAGAACCTCCTACATAGATATAGCTTCAATGTGTTTCTTAAGTTATTTGCACATGTACACACACACACACATGTATAGTATATATATGTTCCTTTTTTGTACATAGCAGCAGTGATTGATATATAGATCCTCTGTTGTATAATATTGTATCATAATTCCTGACACCATAGCATTAGTAAAATAAAAGACTTTGAATTGAATTACTGAGAATGCATTTACAATAGCAGAGTTTGCCACATCTCCAAACTTTCCAGAAAGAGAAATGGACACAGAAACAAGAACAAATTACAAATACAGAGATATAGAACAAGTACTTGAAATAGCCATTAATACAAGTCAGATAAAGCAGTCAAATAGCTCCATAAAAAGAGCTTACAAAATTCTTACAAGTGAATTTCCCTGTCCACCCAAATCTATTTCACTCTGTGAAACAAAGATGAAAAGCTGAATACTGAAACAATCACCAACATCTTTCTATCTTAAATTTACATACATACACACGTGTATATATCTATAGTGGATGGACAAGCAAGCGTCCCCATACTTTGAGATCATCACCCATACCAAAAAAACACCGAGATTAGCTTAAATTACAAACATTAGTAGAACAAATTTAAATATTTTTTTGGTTAAAAGTGAAATTAGTCATCAAATTGAGCACCTTCTTGTCTGTGCTTAACAAGGGCAAAATATCCAAGAACAGCACAAACAGCAGCAACGAAATTGCCTTCTCTGATCAATACCTTAACCACAAAGCCAGTAATCTCAGCCGTCAATTTCTTACCCTCCAACACCAGAGTCTTCCTCGGCTTCCCACAGAAGGTGAGTAGCACGAGCACCGTTATCCACGTCACCAGGGTCGCCGGCACCGCCACGGCCAGAGCCGCCACCATCGACAGGACGCCGAAGGAAACGCCCAATAGCACCGACGCGTACAGCGCTGGCCACCCGGACGGAGACGACGTCGTCGAGGACTCGAGTTCGTACCAGGAGAGGACGGATTTGAGTAGATTCCATGAGAGGAAGAGGAGGATGGAGTAGACTGATACGAAGAGGCAAACCCAGGTTCTTCTCTTGCTCATCACCTTCAGGAGGAGCTTCGACGAATTGAAGCTTTCCAAAACCGAATGGGTCGACGACGATTCTTCTATCGCCATGAATCTCAGATGTGTTTTTGCTTTACAGTTTCGCAAGTTCAATTCCGATGGCTTTCGATTGATTTTACTTTTCCAAGGGTTTTGCACTATACAGCGCTCTCTCTCTCTCTCTCTCTCTCTCTCTCTCTCTCTCTAACTAACTATATATATATATTGTTGCCGGGATAGAGGTGGGGTGGGGGTCTAGTTTTGCTCTTTTTGGTTCCATATATACATATCTACCACATTTGACTATACTTTTATTTTTCATGAAATGAAATATTGAATTATTCAATTTAATTCTTGTTTTGTTCAAATTAAGTTAATTCATGTATAAGAACTTTCAAAACCAGTACTACTGAAAGGAAATCACTAAATTTCATTGAATTATCATTGCAACTAATTCCATCAATTTACTAGTGAAGTTTTGTATTATATTCGAATAAGAGTCTCTTTTAGAAAAACCAGAGTCTTTTTAGTAAACTCTTTTAAAGTTAATGAATTATTTTTAAGAGTTTCAAGTTTTTATTTTCTTTATCTCATCTTGAAAATATCTTTCTAATTTTTTTTTTCTAAATATATGCTATTAAAAAATCAATTGAAATAGAGGTAAAGAGGAGGGAGTGAGTTGCACACGCTTTTTGAGAGAGTGTGTTGATCGTGGTCCAGATTCGTGGACTTCTACTTTTAACAATTCAGTCCATTTTGTATAACCAAAAGAAAATGAGCACATTTCCTTTTTTTCGACATAATAACTGTTGTCCGTTCTTCAAAATATTGACTTTAAGCATTGATATTTATTACTATTACTATCATTTTTGTCTTTGTTTTATGTTCATTTATTAGCCATATATCATATGCTAATATAATAAATAATATAATGTAAAATTAAATGAGAAACCAAAATGTCAATGGATTAAGTCAAACTTTCTCATTACTGGTCAACTCATTTACAACTCTATAAAGAAGTTAGGTAATTTAACTAAAACCATAGAATCATTGAAGTAGACAACACTCAAACCAATCCACTTGGATTTTAATTCTGCTAATAACTATCCAAACTTCTTACAAACAAGTATAATCATATATCTTTATGTCAGATAAGTTTCAAAATTAGATAAATTTAGAAAGATGAAATAAGTATAAAATATCTCGATCTTACCAGAAATTGTTAAAGTGATAATCTGGAAATCTGATCCAAGTATTTTAATCATATTTCTCAGTCCAAGAATAAGCAAGAAAAAAGACCCATGAAAGAGCCAACACAAAATCACCAACAAGCTGCCTGGGCCAATCGTAGGCCAAATCCTCCAATCTCCTCTCGAAATACACTCTCCACAGCGCCATTGAGCAATGAAGAACTACACATCCCTTGGCGAAGAAGCTCTGAAATTCTCTGTCCTTAACAAACGCCACCATCGACAACAGACACCCAATCAAAACCAGTAGCAATCCTACAAACGAATTCGATATTTGGATCACAAGTTGATCGTGCGGAGTTGATCCCAGAATCATGCTTGCCGTTTCGACTCCATGGCCCAACACCGAGATTTCTTTCAGATAGAACATGATCAAACTTCCGCAAGTAAAGGACGTCGCTGCGTGGAGCATGCAGATTACGAAGAATGAAGATGAAGCCATTTTTACCTGTACTCAAAACTTGAGATCGGAAATTGCAGCTATATCGGTGGAATCATCAGGTGATCGGAAATTGGGCATTGGTGATACTTCTTCATCCACTCTCACTAATACGTGTGCGTGGATTTGGAGAGGGTGCCCATGTTTATTGGGATTAGCGAAAGGATAATGGAGAGAAATTTTGGGGATTGGGGAAAAATTGGAAACCCTAATCCTGAGCTCACGGAAGAGATTGGTGGTAGCAGCTGGCAAGCTCATTGGAAAGTGTGCACTATATACCCTGCCAATATATAGTACAAATTCCCCTTTGGATTTTATCAAGTTGAAAAATAGGAGGTTTTGCATTATTTATCTTACAAAAAGTTGTGTTTGCAATGATGATATGATTGTGTAATAATTAGCATTTTGGTTGGAAATTTTGTATATAGTAAATGAGAGAAAGTTCCAATTCAAAAACAACCCAAAACAAAAAAATAGAGAAAGCCTTCAGGCATGAATTTGTATCAAACAATAACCTATAAAAAAATATGGTGACACAACATATTCATCTGCAAAGTGAATATGAAAAGAAAATTATCTGGATGTAGCTATGAATCCAAACACACCTAGATGGTCTATCATCTAAACTAGCTGGGGACAAAACCAAAGCAAAGTATATAGCAAGTAAAGGTAGTAAACCTTAAAACACGCGCAAGGATCACTCGTCGGAATCCAGTTTAGGGAGCTGGAGATTCTGTCGTTTGATTTAGCTCTGCGCTCAACATATGGTGGAGAAGCAGTTCAACCCTCTGATTCCTCGTCTTAGTTCTGCATAACATCAAAGAGAGGATAATGATGGGTTTTTTTGGATCGAAAACTGCATATCAGAATTTGAAGAGATGAATATATTCAGACATACCCGATAAGCCTTCGTCCTCCTCTTGATCCTCCTTCTCCTTCTTCGTCCTGGATTGTGTATAGCAAGGAAGTTTTACTTAATATTTTCTCATAGCTAGGGGTCTCAAATAGGTATTTTGTTATGAAGATTGTAAGCATTTAGAAAAACGAGGCATTTGAGGATTATAAAATAAAGATTGTGTGAATTCATAACCACTGACCTTGACCTCCCCATCGCCAGCTCGGTCAAAAGCTTCGAGGTCCATTTCAGCAAAGAAGGCCTCCAAGACAAAAGCCACCACCTGAGATAGTCAAAGCGAAAAAGTGATGATATGTTTGCTTCTTACTTTATCTTGCCAACTCATCCTAATTTGTACATTGACGTAAAGAAACATGTCAAATTTTATGAGTATATCCAGTCCCTACATATTAGTCATTCAGCATACAACACAAATATTCCTAATGTAGAGACAATAGAATTTTGAATTAGTTCCATTTACCATAGAATCACATAACTTTATTGATAGATGCCATGTAGAGAACTTCAAATCTCAAATTTTGGTCACAGATTTAGCTAAGATATTTCGTCTCAGTTTTGGTTTCTATTAAGGCGAGACAAACTAGGACTACTCTATTCTGCTTATGCCGGTTTCTCATTAAGATTCAAACGAAAACTGAAGCATATGACTTGACCTCACTATACTTGTAGGAAAGAAACTTGTGAAGCATTGATTGCATCTTACCAAATTCAACAGTAGTAAAACCGTAATCAAATAGAAGCTGATGAAGTAGACATGAGTCCAAGCAGTTCCAGCCAAGACCTTGTAGCTCTGGAATTTCAACCATTAGTTAATCACAAAAAGTGATGACAATTTAGGTGAAATAAGGCCGAAAGACAAATCATTTTTAAAAAACGTACCTGCATCCATGCTTGCCAATTTCCCAGTACTAGCAAATTAAAAAGTGTGATCATCCCATTGGGGTAGTCATTGAAGTTGAACAGTAAGTAGCTTAATATGTCAAGGAAACTATCAAGAAACTGATCAATTGAAAAGAAAACTCAGACGGAAAAAAACTCAACTTTTGTGGTGTCAACATTACCTTAAGTCTGACATGTGCCATGAAATCAATACAACTGAAGGTGAAAATAGTATGAGATGCTAAAGAATGATCACTTATGAAAAAGGATACTCATTATCTTCAAGATCAGTTCCACTGAGTTTTGGATTGCCATCATTAACTAAACCACCAAAGATCTACAATGACAGCAGAAACAAAATGATTCATAATATGTGTATGAGAACAAAATTATAAAAAAAAAAAATGAAGAAAACAAGTTTCAACAGGATGCATTTTGGTTGCTATAAAAAATAAAAAAGCACTGTCAGGATTCTACAATAGGCAGATACACACCAGATAGAAGAGAACTAACAAATGACATAAATACTTTTTAATTGAAAAAATTGTTATTTTCTTTCACCGTGAAGTTGTAAAAACTACAAGTTACATCAAGCTAAAAGAAGTAGAGGGGAGAGCAAAAACAGGTAAATTTAGATGTAAAGAGCATTCTTAATACCTGTACCCCGAGAGAGCAATAAATGCACAAGACACAGAATATGGTTCCCAGGTATGGCATTAGACTTGGTATCAGGGTAAAAAATGTTGCAACAAAAGCACGATATTGCGGAACATGCAACAACAGCCTGATCAATCTCAACATTCTTGCTATTAGAAGATACCGAATCCTGTAGGGGAAAAAATCAATGCACTTGGAGAATTATTGAAACCAAACTTGTGCAATATGAACAAGACAAATTGGAGGCATGTCCCCCCCCCCCCCCCCCCAAACAAAAAAAAACAAAAAAAAGTGAAAAAGCCTAGTTAGTTGGAGAATAATGTAATGTTATCAGTGAAACAGAACAGGAGAAACGTGAAGATTATGAATGCATGGGTGATCATATCATACATTAACTAATCTTACCATTCGCCATTGGAGAGAAAAGTTGACTCATTGGGGGATACAAAAGTCAATGTTTCTCCAATAACTGAAACAAACACGTGGTAATACTCTCCAGTTAGTACATTCAAAATAAGCAACAAACTTACAATTTAGCTTAAATTCAGTTAGATATTTAACAGGCAAATTGAACTTGTTGGTCCATTTCCTCCTATCAATGATTTCCCCTATTTTCCTCCAGCAAGAATTTGTGATAAAAGTTAACTGGGTTGAGAGTTAGATTAAGGCAATCACTTTTCTTACCAATTACCCAGGTGACTATAAAGTCGAATTGATTTTGGCCATCTCTCCAATAATTCACGAACCCGTAAGAATACACCTTTAATACAAGTTCCAAGACATAGATCCATCCTGTGGAAAGAAATACCACCTATAACTTTAAGATATAACAAGGTCTGGAAAACATTGAGATTTGAGATCCTTATGAATTTGAAAAATAAACATTCAAGTTGTTCCGAAAACCCATATGAAGGACAGACCTGATGTCAAAAGTCTAATCATTATTCAGAATAATTTTTCTTTTTAAATCAACAATAACTGAAAAATTCAGTTCAAACCAGTAAGATATGCAATGAAAAAAAAAAATTAATGTAATGCATAAGGTGTGCTCCTCCTTCTAATTTCATTAACTTTATATCCGACATAGACATGACCAACTGGAATTGGTTTTGTAAAAGCTTGTAAGAATATAGAATCTTGTCTGACGTGAAAACTTCCACCTGTGGGTCTTTCTGATTTCCCTACTTTTCTACTGCTATTTAATATTTTGCAACTCACCAGCGTATTCTACAACACACAATCCAATTATATATATATCTCTGCATTTGCTTTCTGTAAATGGTTTTGTCCACTCTCCTATTTGTCTTTCCTCCTCTCCACTGGATGGTAAAAGGGGCTAATGAAATTTAATTCATTTTCATGAATCTATTGTTGATAGTCTAGAAAATTAATAAAAAATATTATATGGCACCTCAATGAATTTACAGGATCTTGCATTTGTAAAACAAGAAGCTTACTGAAGAACAAACAACACTTGATGAAAGAATTTTTCTTCTTCAAAAACAAGATTAATGTGCTCAGACAGAAATCAATAATTAGATTAAGTACTACTAGGAGATTCATAGAGCCTCTCACCAAATACAAACTCCACTGTTTGCCAAGCCAATTGCGCAGAATTATCTGCTATATCAAGCTGCAGATTAGAACCATAATATCAGTATATAATGATAGGATAGTGGTGATGATAGTATTTTACAGTTTTTCAACATAAGACTCTTCTCTTAATTTCCTTTGAGGGGTGCATGTGGTCAGAAAAAAAATAAAAATAAAAATTCTCTTGAATATCAGAAATAATGCATTATAGAAGCACGCTGATCATTTTTTGATCAATATTGGAATATTATAAAAAAAACATTCTCAAACATAAAAGTGCACCTAAGCTAAGTGTCATTTGAAACTAATAGATTAAACACATTTGTACCGTTGTTTCAGTAACAACAGCTACAAAATTCAGGATGAGAAGGAAAGCTACAATGTAACCAAATGTAGGGCTTCGCACAAACTCTTTAAGCTTATGAGATGCAGGAGAGTTGTAGAATGTTGGACAACAGTCTAGAAAAATAGGTTCCTGCAAAGACGAGCAGAGTCAGTAGGGTGTAGAACATAGGATCTCATTTTCCATCTAACGGAAAGTATATTTACAATATCCTCTTTCTGAAATCTGAGTCCAATTGCATGGGACAGGTCAGCAAATTCATCCAGGTTAATCTGCATGTGCATCACAAGAACAGCAAAAGCAATGAAACATGTTAGTAGACAGAAGTTTTTATTTCTATTGAGATTTTCTATACTAAAAGGAACTCCAAAACATGTGTAGGTACTAGGTCCATTTCTCATAAATAAATTCAAATACAAAAAAATGTAAGGCATTAAAATTAGAAGGTACCGACACACATGAGATCAAACCACATTAACAAGGATAAAATTTTAAAAACAGTAAGCTCGCTGAAATATATAACTATATAAGCTGATAGTTTCTAGATCGAAATAATAAAAGTTCTCATCCTCGAAGTCAATAGGGCGATGATGTAGATAACTCATGCAACCTTCCAAGACAAGGCTCTCAAATACAAACTCTGCCAAATGTATCATTTAGCAACTTCTGGAGAAAGATAAAAATTCTATTTCGGATGCATCATCTAATAAAGCAAGTCAATTAATTATAACTATGCTCAAACATTGTTTTCTTAACTAGTTAAATTTGGCATGAACAAGTAAGGAGATGCAGAAGAGGAGGTTCATCAAACTCTATCAAGTTTAAATTGGTTGCCAGATAAAGTTAAAGCAACATAGTGTCATTAATTTATTAGTCCTACACTGTCTAATATATCATAAAAATCTTTCTAAACATTAAAAAAATTCAAAAAAGAGAATTAAAAAAATAAAAAAGGAATCACCAATACTAATTCCTATTATAAAAAATGGAATTACTTTTACTTTATTTGCACACAAATGATGTTTCTGAACTTTAGTTTTGAAGTAACTTTGGAAAGGTGGTAGATATTCTCTTTAGTGAAAATAATATTTATCAGTCAATATTCAATCTGGTGTAGATAAAATGCTATGTCATTGAGTCTGTCTTGTAAATATTTAGGAACACCTGCACATATTAATTTCTGAATCTTAATATATTTATATACAAGAACTTGTTAGACATTATTTAGTACATTTAAAAGAAACAATGTCGTGATCAAAATAACAATATACATCTATATAAATGGTAGCTAATGAGTATATTATGTAGCATGACAAATTTATAAAAACAACTATAAAACATAGCACGAAAAGTAACGGGTATTCATAATATAAAACTGATAATGCAAACAGAAAATGCCACCAAAATGGAAATAAAAGTATGATAAGATACCTTGACATCATGACTGTCATCCAACTCAGAGAATATTAGTTCAAAATCCTCTCGTGATATTTTCGGCAATGTCCTATGTACATTGAAATAGATATGTTTCAATAATAAAAGATGAGTAGTCCAAATAAAAGAGAAATGTTTGACAAAAGGTGTAACAAAGGAATAATTCAGGTCTTGGATCAAAGCATAGTTGGAAGTGTAAATATAGATTTTGGATAATCTCAAAGCAGAATCTATGCGAATTACTAGCCAATGAATTCTTCAGGGCAAAACAAGAACCACAGGAAAGGAAATAACTTTATGAGGTTGGAGTATACACGGTATGAGGAGTTATTATGCTTTAGAATGACACGGTATGAGGAAAGGAAATAAGTTATAATTTATCAGCATTTGGAAAATGCTCTGAAATACACGGTATGGGCAGTTATTATGCTTTAGAATGACAATAATGCACGGTAAATGGAGTTCCTCTCCATCCAGCCATTTCAACACCCAGGATAGTAAGTATAGATAGAATAAAATTGGAATAGCTTAGGTTCTTTCTGTAAGGTATATCTTAGAAGTCTACATAAATATAATGTTAGTGAATCTATCTCCATAATCAAATGTCAGTATGAACTTCTTTCAGCTTTCGATTCTCAAAAATGTTTCATGCATGCAGAAATATTCATGCTCCTCTAACTGTAGGAATGGAACTTATGAGTTGAATGAAGCGGGAAGTAGGTGAAAACATTAAGAATGGCTCAGCTTTCATGGAGAAGTAAATTTTACCTGTAATTGTTCAGTTCTTCAAACAAGCGAATGCACTGATCTTTGTCAAGGTAATCACGGTTCTGCCAATACCCAAAATGTGAAAAAGAAAAAAAAAATGGAAAGAAATTCAAAACTAAACAAAGCAAGTTTGTGATATGCTTTTAATAATTCATCAACATATTTTCTGATTACAGAGAAAGTGAAATAAATTTAAATTAGATATTTCTTTTATATTTAACTTAAAGCATGGAAGTTCTGGTTCTGAAGTAAATAAGAAGTGTTTCTCACCCAATACTTTTTGCTCATGCTTTGATTAGCTACTTGAAGACCTAATATATTTGTAGTTGGTCGACCGGTAGGAGAAAGAGACTTGAGTACACAATTCATTTTCAGAAATGAAATGTGAAGCATGAATTAGGAAATACTACCAAATTAAGAGAATAATATCCTATTGATACAGCAAAATGAATGGAATAATATGCATTATGAGCTTTGTTTGTGAAGCACAGGGACATAACCATAAAGGAGAAAAACAACTACTTGATACATGTAAGTGAGAAATCAAACTCACACTCTCATCAATAATGTTAAACGCTTTCTTCAGTATCCTTGTTCTTGAAGCATCCTTCCCAGCCACTTGTTTAACAAGCTACGAAAAAACTAGGAGTAAGTACATGTCACAGAAAGATAACTCATGCTAGTATGCTTACTTCTATATCTGGACTAGGATTTAAAGCCTGCACCAGTCCTCTAAGGAACGGATACAGATAGTTTTTCAGTTTATAGATGCAGCAAGTGAAATACTCCCTCCACGCACATTGAATGTTCTATTTGCAAGAATAAAATATCAAACAACCTAACTAAGATTCTTGAATTGTTTACTGATAAGCTCTATTTTATAATAATATTTGTTATTGCTGGTTAACATTATTTAAATACTCTAAATACATTAACTACTATTAGATTCAATAGAATAGCCAACGGCCAATAAAGATACCTCACTCTTAAAGCTATTAGGTCAACAACATCAGAAATACTACCTCCGCATGCATGTTCTACTTGCTTGAATACACATCAAATCGTCTTACTTACTATTAACTTACAATATTTTGTCAGGAATTCTAATAAGATAAAAGAAATTAAGATAATATATATATATATTTTTTTTTTTTGTAAAATTAATTCCAAATGCTTTCCAAATAAATTAACTACTATCATATAATCAATGACAGAGAAGTATATAATCAATGACAGAGAAGTATACCTCACCCTTAAAGCTATCATATACAACGGCAAGAATCAAATTGGTGACAAAGTAAACACCCAATAGCACGTACATGACAAAGAACACGCTGTACCAACGTGAGGTCCTTCAAAGAAGAATAGAGGACTAAAGCATCAGTACATAGAAATTTGAAACAATAATTAAGGTGACTAGGAAATTGGAACAATTGATTAATTTCATGACTTTAATTATATCTGCAAGGTAGTTTATTTCATGAGTTTAATTATATCTGCAAGGTAGTTTGTTTCATGAATAAAAAGAAATCTCAAAACAATAGCAAATTAAAAATCCAAGATAAAATTTGTGAAGCTACTTACTTGTATGCAGGAATCCAAACATCTGGATTGTTGGAAGTTGTGAATAAAACGAACATTTGGTACAATGTAGTGCCATAAGAAGTGAATATAGTCGTTCCTTGCACAGTATCTTCAAAGATGACATATGCCAACCAGCTTGAAAAGAGTAGAAATAGTAGCAATAATGCCTGCATTTGGTAACCCACCACAAGAAACAGAAGAAAATATTAAAGTAATTTTTTCACAATATTTAATTGTTCCAAATTTTTGGAACAGAAATATTAGGTGCATCATGTGACAATAGACGCACCAGGACATTGAGGTACGTGAGGAGCATTCCACCCAGGATTATGATGCTATCTCGTATATCCCTAAGGTCAATCAAACATGCTGCATCTTGTCATAGATGGATTAAAAAATATAATGCAATCAGAAGATGTTTATGCAGAGAGCATCTCATTCAGGCGGATCACAACAACTAAGTACTTAAGAGTTGGTGAAGGTTCACTCGAGAAACTAACTGCTGTAGTTAACCTCTTCCAATCTGGTCACTTCAAGAGAATCTTAATTGTTTTCTACTTGATGCATAGTCTCACTCTATATCAATACTAAGTCCTGGTTCCTCTTTATTTTTATTTTTTAAAATCTTGATTTTCTATTTGGTGAGAACCAAAATTGGAATCCAGATTATTTAACCTGTCTCTGTCATGAAATGATTATCATCTTAATCTATAGATAAGAAACTAATTTAAGTGTGTGTCGTTTCCCTACACAAATTATTACCTTTTCAGATGTTTCTGAGTCATGTAGCCTCAACAATGCTGTTAGACAAAGTATATCTCAAGATATTTGTATAGTCATCTATCTACATTTCCAAATTAGTTTTAGTTGAATAATAGTTTCCTTGTGTCAATTTTGCATCACATGCAAAGAAGCACTTAACATATTTCCTTGAGCTTCAATGAATAGCTCCTACAGTCGTGATCCATGTCAGCCATTCTTTTTGCAGTCAACCTCATGACAGACACTAAACGGTTGGATGATTTCTGCAGGACCATTCCATTTACATTCCAACTCACGACCACAGCAACAGAGATGGAAAAACACACATAGAGCCTTATTAATGCAGTCAAAAGCTACAAATGGCACAACCATTCTTGTCGGAAAAAACTATATTTTAATTCACCAAATCACATACATGGTTACTCTTCTAAAAATAACCAAACAACAGAATTCCAACAAGAACACTAGCTGGTTATATAGACTGCTTTTAACAATTAAACACTATTGCATGATGGAGAGGAGAAAAAGTTGATGGCTACAATAACAAAGGGCAAGTTTTCAGCAAAAATTCTAAATCTTGGGCCAGAGGCAATTGAAAGCAAGTATAAAACAATTTAATATCAATATTATGGCTGTCCAAATGGAAGAGACAACTGCTTTTCCCAAAATTTTACCATCAGCATAGAAACATATAAATCATAGTGGGCCAACATTCCAGGCATGAAAGCAGGAAACCATATAGCACAAAAGAAATCAAAACCAGGACAGAAACTACAAAGTGAATGGCAGCATTACCTGATGTTAAGAATGACAAATACAACCCGGATATATGGTGCAAGCCGGAATGGAAGAGATAATGCAACCGGAGATAGATACACAAAATAGACTACCAAATCAGAAATCAATATTAACAACAGAAGCACCTGCACATGAGAGAGAGAGAGAGAGAGTCTTTAGTTAATAAATCAAATGTATACATATTTCCAAAAGAATATACTCTGGAGACCGTCCCACAACTTTTGCTATATGCTTTGGCAGACAAGGCCAAATCGTAAGAGAGTTATTATGGAATCAAATTATGTTGCCAAATATAAAGATCATGACATGCTTTGCACCAGGAAGCATCCTGGAAGATTAATGTGCAAACTTGACAACTGAAGATAGAAAAATACTGAAAAATTACTCCACCTTTTAGCCCCTAAAACAGTTTGAATAGAGCGTGCAAGTTTTGGATTTGTCCCACAGGGTGACAATAATAGTATGAATCATCCTCAGAATGAGATTTTGGAAAAGAGATTGATCACATAAGCACACCAAATAAAAGAGAATCCATAATGATTGATGACTTAAACATTATTCATGCTATTGAAGACTTCTCTGCTTTAAAAAGAGATGGAAAATTGTGCAATTTTAATTAATGAATAGTGTACCTTTAGTTTATTAATATGACTCTTCCAGAAGACACTGATCCCTTCATACGACATTGGAAAGAGTATGTGCACAATGAGAATCAAAAGAGTTACTACCTGCAGAAATAAATGTCAGAACAGAAAGCTCAAACTATGGGAACATTAAGAGGTTACAAAGCACCAAGAAAGAAAGGCATATAAGCAATCGATTTCAGTTTCACGTAACTATCCATTAGTTCTGGCAATGGTGACATTACAAGTCATGTTATGTACAAAATGTATCACTTTTTTAACTTTAGAAAGTACATTTTAGACTAGAGTAATAGACCCTTAGCTAATAGCGTGATGAAAAACATCTCATTTCAGTACATTTTATTCATGAATAAGCTTGACTTTTGTAAGATGCTAATTCTCTTGAAATCTTACTTTTGATAGGTTAGATATGTAAAAGATGTTTACAAGTAGATTTAAATGAAGATGCAGACAAGACAATCAGGCTTCAAGAAGCTTAGACAAGTTCAAGACAGCAGAAAACAAAGCAGGAAGCAAAACTTTAGTTGCAACATTGTCACTGAGGTAGAAAGTTCAGACAAGATTTAAGTTGAATATCTGGCACACTATGCATCTCCTATCGAAACCAATCAGCCTTCATGCTCACCCACCAAGTAGTAAGAACTTACTCTATGTACAAATGGCTCAGAATCATCAATCACTTCTTTTTTGGGTGGTTTGTATTGTCAATCAGTCAAAATATGTTTGCACATCCACAAACACATTTCTGAAGTTTCACCCATCGTATTGATTTCTGAAGTTTCCAAAGCATAAGATGTTTTCATTCTAAGAATTGCATGAAGTATAACATCATTTTAAATACTCCTTTAGTCCTAGAAGGCTGGAGGAAAAGTTCATAGGTGAAAAAAAGTGTGAAATAAAACCATTCAGATTCAATCAGTTTCAACTAAACTACACATAAAACTGCCACACCGAATATTAAACCTGTTGTCTACTTTCAAGTTTACCTCATAAATGAGACTCTCAACACCTGTCAAGTAAGGCAGCTGTCCTAGATAGTAATAATCCCTCTGACTGCATTCCTTAGAACACCATAAAGGTTTCTGAGAATCCAAAACATTGTCTTGGTAAGAGAAATTTTCAAGGCAAAAATATGAAGGAAAATTGGATAAAGAAACCAATTAGAAGTTTGTATGAACCTCCAAGAAATTCAGAAGTATCAAAGCAAAGTAGTTCAGGGACCAAAGGAAATCAAATTGAATAAATTTCAAGTATGTCTTCAAGGAGTTTCCGAAACTTGGCTGGTCAAAGATTTCCTCAGGTATCCCGATTCCATCTTCAGCCTGAAATGGTACCAAGGCATTTGAAATTTTCATCATACGATAGATCAATAAAAACAAGTATTTGGTATTCCAAAAATAGTTCAACGAGATCAATACCTCCGATGCATTGACAAAGTGTTAATTGGTCTAGGTTCAGTTATAGAACACCTGTTACTTCCAGTCCATCCCCTAATCCACAATGTTAACGCTACTAGACCTTGAAATTGAAATTGAGGATGTTCTTTCCAAAGCAGAAATAGTAACATTTTATATTATCAGTGGGGGTGCTCAAAATCTTTCCTATTTTATATATCCTCATCCTCTCAAGAAACAAGTTCTAAAAAATAAAACATACTTCCATAATGAAGCTGGCTCTTTCCAGTAGAGTTACAAACCAAATCATGAACTTTCGAAAGTCAAAATGTCCTATTATAATTACCCGAAGTTCAATTTTCTATGCTAGAGCCAAAAAGAACTTTAGGCACTTCACACAAAAGGAATTCTTTAATTTATTTATTTATCAAACAACTCAAATCTAAGTCGAAACAGAGTAAAGAAAGACATTAATTCAATCCAATAAAACCACTAATAAAGAACCCCGAAAATCATATTTTTAGTTACCATGGCAGTGCTACATCGCCAAGAACCTCAGTTTTTTATACCAAGATTTAACTCAGAAACGATGTAAGAAGATTAACGTACGAGATCAACCAAAGCCGCAGCCTTCTGATAGGGTGATCCATGCGCAATAGCTTCTGTTCTTTGATTGAACAAATTCCTATGGTCTTTTCTTGGGCCGCCACTGCCACCACCATCTCCTCGCAGGAAAGCTTCATCCATTTTCACAGTCTCGAGAGCAGATTCAGATACGGGCTTGTCTTAACAAACTCTCTTTGTCTGTTTGTGTGCGTGTTTGTGAGTTTGGTACATGGATCAAACACTTGGTCTGCAAGAACAAGTGGGTTGCTTCTGACCAGTTGATCGATCTCAATTAACCGGTATTATAATGACATAAGAAGTGATTGGTGTTGGTTATTCATAGATATATAATATATTTGACTTAAAAAAATCTGTCAGCGTCAACATGAACACTACTAACGCTATGAGAGAGAGAGAAAGAGATTGTGTCGGCATTGTTTAATTTGGTAGGGTTGATTGAATTGAGGATATATGATATATCCGTTGTCTTTATCATTTCTATATGGAATTTTTTTTTTTAATAATTTGAGTTTTTTTTCTACGCGTTCTTATTTTTGGTAAATTATTACAGTTGGATTTTTTTTTTTTTTGAGAGAATTACAGTTGGATTTAAGGCATTATAAAAACGAGTTAAAAAGGTAATCTATATATATATCCGCTGTCTTTGTTGATTCCTATGTGGAAATTTTTGTGATAATTTGAGTTTCCTTAGTTTGGTAAATATTAAAGTTGGACTATTAAGGCATTAAAAAAACGTGTTACAACGACAGTCAGGATATATCCGTTGTCTTTTCATTCATACATGGAAATATTTTTAATAATCTGGGTTTTTTTCTTTGAAGTTCCTTATTTTGATAAATTATTATAGTTAGACTTAAAACATTAAAATTTCAAGTTACAATGTTCTCTGAGAGTGTTTGTTATTTTGGTCTGAAATTCAATATCTTTTGACGTCGTTATCAGTAGAATATCTTTTTATTCAGGACATTCAGTTTAATAAATAATGATTATTAATATGTTACTACGAGTGTGAATGTTGGACGTTGTCCTAATTTGGACATATATGAATGTTGTTGGTTCAATTAATATAAAATATTACCATTAATTTTCTAAAGTCATTTAACACGCTCTCTACCCTGAACATGCACACGATAAATCTTATTGATTTTGGTTGAATGGACAAACCGCTGGAATGTCATTTGAACCAAGAATTCATCAAGGTATAACCTGGATGCTAGTTCTCTTTTTTCTTTTATTTTTCTTTTTTTGATGAAGGTTTCTTTTTTTCTTATTACATGGAAATTGAATATATATATATATACAAAACTATCATAATAATTTAGTTTACTATTTATTTATTGTATTAATAACAATAAGAGTAACACGACCAGTTGCACCATACCTTTATATTATAAATGTAGTTCTTTTATGTTATAAATGTAATACCTTTATGCATGTTCATTTTAAAAGGTACGGATATGTGTACATAAAGGTACTACATTTATAACATAAAAGTTTTCTGTGCAACTGGTTCACCAGTTGCACATAAGTTTTTGCCTAACAATAATATGTATTTTGATAAATAAAATAAAATAAAAAATGAATAAATGATCCAATCGATTCAGAATTGCAATATAGTATATCATATTTTCAATCTTAATTTTCATTATTTGGAGATAAGAATGTACTTTCTTTTTTTGAAATATTATTTTAATTCTTTCAAAATATCAATTATTTTGAAATTCAATATTTTTGACACCATATCTACCATAAAAAATGTTTCTCATTAACTACAATAAAATGAAAACAAATATTGAGACCAAAACAAGTCTCATTATAACATACTACCTTTTTTAAACCAACAACTTAATATATTTTCATTCTAACTTACTTTCTCAGTTTTTCACATAATATGTTGGGTTGAGAAAAAAAAATTGGGGATGAAAATTTTCTGATTCCCTTTCTCAGATAATAAAATCTTGATCAATCCACCATAATAACTACATATATATAAACAATTTAATTTATAATTATTGGCATTCTTTATATCCTTTTAAGATCTAAGATCTAAATTAACTTAAATATATGAAACTCATCATTAAAAACTACCTCAACTAGCCAACTATCTTTGTCTACTAGTACTGTACTACGTGCAATCAACGCTACATGACCAACTAGGATGGATAATTGTGAATCTGTGATTTATATGCCAATAAATTTTATCAGAATTTTGATCGAGAAATAAAAAAAACAAAAAAATCTAGCATAAGAATTTGCATGCTTTTAAAATTTATGTAGAATCAGATCAAATTAATAGGTCTCCATTATTGAACTTTTTAATGACGTCATTTACCCAAAGAAAAATAGTTTAAAAGCAAATAAAAGGGCAAAGTCTGATTGATTAATAGGGATAAGCCAAACAAATAAGGAAACTCACTTTAATTATGAACTCCATTTGTAGTAATTAAAAATTAAATAAGTAAATAATATGCGCACGATTGAACATGGCCAACCCACATGGGTAGTTAGTTGTCAATTGCTACTTAATGCTGTAGCATACACCTACAAGTATAGATTATAGTATGTCCCATAGCATATATTCTATTCCATTTAATAATCAACTATGTCTACCTCTAAAATAAACAATAATTTAAATATTCTTAGGTAGGATTTTTACCGGATTAATCCACGCCCCATAACCCATAAAAAAGAATTTAATTTGTAAAATGCTTTATTTTTTTTATTATTATTATTTTATTTTATTTTGGAACAAACTAAAGAAAAAAGATTTTTGGACTGCCTAGTAAAATTACACTTTTTCTTCATTCTCAACCTCACCTATGTCTCCTTGGGTATATTTCTTCTTCACAAAATAAGTATTAAGTAGAACAAAAATCCCAAACAGATCGTGGCAATTAACTGTGTGTGTGTGTGTGTGAGAGAGAGAGAGAGAGAGAGAGAGAGAGAGAGAGAGTATTTGCAGCAAGACCTTGTAACAAGTAACAACTAACAAGAGATAAATTATGAATAAACAATAGAGAGACTATTTCCAGCATGACATTTGTAACAACTAACAAGAGATAAGTTATGAACAAGCAATTTCTGGGCTTGTACTTTTCGAACAACCACCAAATATTTGTCAGATCAAAATAGCTCCATGATTTTAGGACGGGGGAAACATTAACAAAGTTTTACAGCAACTAAGGGGTAAAAGGTTCAAGAAACTGTCTTGAGTAAAACAGAAGGAAGTCCAATTTTGATGTAGCAACTTAGAGAGAAGTAGAATCGAGTACAATAAGAGCAAGCTGGTACAATATATTTACTCGGAAATAGAAACAAACAAGGATATTTTCTTACAAAACTTGGGTACATCAACAAATGAATCACTGATCTGAATAGAAATGTAGACATGAACTGTAACAACGAATTGTTTAATTTACAGAACAGTAAGAGAGAGATGAAGCAAACCAGCAAGAGGAATGATAGTCAGGAATGATGCTATATACGAGCTACAAGTGCAAGCTCTGCATTATATCTACCCCACATCGATTCTAAACCTGCAATACACAATTTCATTCTCTTAGCATCAATCAAAACTACTTCTCTGGAGGAGATTTATTAGTAAGGTGTGTATATCATTCAAAGACTTCAAAACTTTCCAAGTAGAACCAACAACATATATAGATGCAAGAAAACAAAATTTATAGTTCCAGTTTGACTTCTACATTTTGAACGGATTTCCTGTGGTGTCTTGATTTAACCCTCAAAGTATCAAGGGAAATATGAGCTAACCACCATGTGAAAACACTTAAAAAACGAGCTTCCAGAATTCGTTTCTTCCTTTCTTATTTTTATTTTTAATTTCTTGATCAAACCAGTAAATAGGGAAAAAAATGATCCTTTTGCATGGCAGCATGGGTAAGGTAATTTGAAATGGGAGGCAAAAACCATTAAGTTGCCCTTAAAAGAGGTATCAGACCAAATTTCCCTAATCATTACCTGAAGAGAAAGTACTAGAAAAAATCATTTAAGTACCTTATCTTACAAATCAGCCTTGGGTTTCTTTCCAGCCAAAATTTGTGATATGTGTAAGCCCCGACTAAATGCTTGATTGAAAAGAATCCTCGTCTGCATGTTTTGGAACCCAGGCAGCCATGACAGAAGGGCAACAGGGGCCATGACAATAACTCCGAACATTATGTCGTACATACGAGCCACAGAAACAACAGCCTCCCAAAGCAGTGTTTTCTGTAAAAAGGGACGGAGGACCTGTGCAATAGATATAAATCCCCAACCAGTGGGAACGAAAGCCAATAAACTCGTGAAAATATCGGCAAATTTGAAGCTGGTAAACTCAAGCAAAGCAATTATCAGAACCGTTGCAAGGATGATAACAAGGAACTGAACCAAACGGTAGTAAATGTGTTCCTTGGCAGCATATTTGTCCCGAGCATATGATATGATTGAGTAAATTACAAAAGCCACGACCACATAGATCCAGGAAAGCAAGTAAACAGCAATGCTCTTGCTTCCAGCAGCAATGCCTAATTGATACACAATACCATACTGGAAGAAGAAGAAACGGAGGTCCAAAATGATTTCCAGTACTTTTCCCCAAAGGCCAGTTGTCCTTAAATGATCTTGCTCTTCATACCACCACTTTTCCCAGCTCTGTTCAGCTTTTGCAAACACACCACCCGTGTACCATATCCAGTTCATGAACTCATCAAAGTCATACACAGTTTTTAACCAATCAAAGCCCGAAGGGTTGAAAATGAAGGGCCCCAAAATCCATGACACCACTAAAAACCAACTGGTAATGGTCAATGCAATGTAAACTAGAGTTCCCTTAGCTACCGGGCTGTAGGAAGCATATACAGTGAGTATCAGTCCAAGCTCAATAGCCTTAACAAAATGACTACGTGCATATAATCTATAATTCTCAGCAAAGCTCTTATGCTCCACCACAAAACCACGGCCAGTTGCACGGTATTTTGCACCACCATGCAGAATAGTTCTGCCAAAGTAATGACCTCGGGTCCCCATTGAGAATGTAAAAAATACCGATGAAAGTTGGAGCTGCATCGTTATTAAATCCCAGATAGAACTCAGAAAGCCATGCTCAAGTGAGTTCTCCACAACCATTGGCAAGGCAGTAAAAAGACCAAGTTGGATGATGAGCTGCTGGTTCAAGATTGTACCAAGTGCTCTATTATCATTGGTATCTGCCAAGACAGAGGCTTCTACACCACTTAATGCCAAATAAAGCCGACCCCACAAAAATGCATAGACAGTGAGGAGAATCATCATGGTATTGAAGAAAAAGCCAACAGTTGTATAAAAGAAAGAGAGCATTCGGAAGAAGTCCAGCCTATGACCCAACCTGTAAACATCTCGACTTAGTATTTGCTCACCATTCCCACTGGCAACCTTGGCTTCAAACATCGAGATTTGATTCAGCCCAACATCCCTTCCCTTTCCAACTTGGATGTATTCATGGTGGGTAACATTCCCACCTCTCAATGTGCAATTGAAACCAGCAAAAATATCCTCACTAATGTTTATCACTCTGGAAGCCTTGCTTATACCTCCCCGAGTCAAAAACCAAAACCTGTCAAACACATCAGGGTGCCCATAATGCATTCGAACTTTCAAAGGATTAGCTAAAACACGCTGCCCCAAGGTTACAAAGCTTGTTTCCTGAGAAGACATGAACCAAGCAAGTGATGATACAGAACCAGTAAAAATGTGTTCTCGAACTCCCAGGATGGTAGGTTTTCTGATACCATAGTAGGACTTAAATTCCTCTAAGAGATTCCGCATCTTTAGAGCTTCCTCAAAATAATTATCCTGATTCATGTCAATGGTCTGAACTGCATCTCCCCTGGTGAAGATAGATGCATGATTCTGATTTTCTGGTTTCCCCTCTCCAAGCTTCAGTGGACCAGGCAACTTGACCCGATATATCTCAACTTCTTTCTGCAACTTCTGATCATATTTCACCAGGACAGAATAAAACTCTTTCTCATCCCTCCCTGACGACACCTCATCAACATAGGCAACACGAAGTGCTTCATTATTTTTCATCAAATAAAGAATCTCCTCAGCATGGGGATCCTTTTTTGCCTTTTGAGAACCATAAATCTGGCATGCAACCACATAAGTAAATTTCATTAAAGCTGTCCCACGCTCATGACCTTTGTAAAGAACACTCACTGAACTATTTGCTCTACTCAAAGATCTTGAAGAGGGTGATTTTTCGGAGCTCATACCATCTGTGTCATCATTACGCCTCATAGAACCCAGTTGCTGAGATCCTTCTCTCATGTCCATCTCAGAAGCAGAATCCAGAAAAGCCAACAACTCCAGAGCACGATAGTAGTACATCATTCCCCTCACCGTGCGGGTCAGTGTCTGGCCTCTGTATGATGCCCATAATCGAAGGTCTCTCAGCCTAGTTGTCCACAGTTCTCTTTCACTTGTCATCCCTTCTCTCCGCATCCTCTCTAGGAAGTTCCTCCAGTCACTGGCATAAATGGTCTGCAAGTAATAGAGTGTTGAAATGCCATCTTCATTCTCAGTTCGGAGCTGTTCCTTGCTGTACAACACCTCTTCATTGTAGTATGGTGTCAAAACACTGAAGGCCATCATCTTCTCAACTTGAGGAGCATGAGGCATGTTCATGAACAAGGAATTACTGAAGAAAGCAATCCGACGCCTTGCCTCAAGATTTTCAGGAATTTTCTGCATGGAATCCCGTGAGGTAAGGATTGTGTGCAACCGCCGAACCATACGATAGAAAATCTCATTACTTGCATTAGGCAAATCAACAGCATTCTGAAAGAGCAGTCCTTCACCAGAAACAGTCCTTTGCGGAGCTAGGCCATCCTCCTTCAGCTGGTCGCTGCTTCTTGGTTCTTTCAAGAAATCTCTGATGGCAGCCTCATAAAGGGCCTGAAGAGCATTTACCACCTTATCAGCATCTTTTTCAGGCTTGAGGGTAAGACTAATAAGATGTACCAACTTTTCATGGATTTTGGGGAGTGCAGTCATGTTGTAGTTTTTGGTGAATTTCTCCAGCTGAATCCATTGCTCAATTTCTTGAAAAAAAGTTCTGATTATGGACCGCTCCTCAGAATCATATTTGACAATTGCCAGTAGAAAGTGCTTTAAGCTGTCATATGCTTCAATGATTGTGCATCGCCTATACTCAGTCTTAGAAATCTTATGCCAAACCCACCTGTCAGGAGCATCAACTAATTCTTTTGCCTGGCTGAGAGCAAGCAGTAACTCATTACATAGGAGCAAGCATGGCCACTGAATCACCCTAATTTCCCAGTTACTTTTAGGGTCATTCCTGTCATTTTGGGGCAGCTCCAATAGCTCGACCTCACGGTCACAGATTATGTCTTCCTCTCTGAATGTATAGATTATTTCATTCCATATCAATGCAAATTTATAGGCCTCCACCTGGTTGGATTCAAGTTTCTTAAAGGGCCGGCCTAGTCCATATCTCAGCTTCAACCGATGAATGGCATCCTTGAACTTGCTTTTGAGTGTCCCTCTAGCATTCAAGAGCTGCTCCTCAGGCATAAGATTAAACTGAATGGCACTGGCAAAGAATTGAAATCTCAACCTCAACTGCTGCATGTCCCGAATTTCACCCAAGTGATCAAACAACCCAACTGCTGCACCAACAAACGAAGAGTAAATCGAGTACCAAATCTGGATATCCATTAGATAAATCAAAACAACCGGGAGCCACAACAACCCAACTGCAAACCGGTTACTGTGATCAAAGAACTCGTGCCACTCATATTTAACATCTCTTAGTTTCAGCAAGGCTTTTGTTGGAGCAATCATGGGCTTAATTTGCATGAAATAACTAAAACCAAATTTTGTTGCAAGGACCACAATCCAGAAAAGGCTATACTTAACATTGTCCACAAGGCCTTCCCTAAGCCCTCGACCCACAAAAGTCCTGCTCTGGAACCACCATGACAACAAATAAAATATCTTCCAATTCGTGTTCTCCAAAAAATTCCTAATCCAAGGCAAAACAAATAAAGCCAAAGCTAACAGCTCTGGAGCCAGAAAAGCCACCACAACCTCAAGAAAATTCACCACTTTCCTGTTAGTTGCAGGACTATACCAATCTCGATCTTTATTCTTTTGATTCAATATCCTCCCATAAAATACCCCGAACACCACAATCCACCCAGCTGCAACCACAGATTTCAAAACCATTCTCACTCCCAAAGACTTGGTCTCCCTCGAAACTAAACTGTACTGCATTCCGAAATCCAACAGAGACTGCAAGAATCTCAGTGCGCTCCAAGTGAAAAATACAGTCAAGCACTTCACCTGAGCCTCCCTCCTCTTCAGGGCCTGCCACGGGTACTCTCTTTCCTCCCAAGCCACAATAATTGCTGCCTGAAGAAATAAAATCAGCATAATCCACAACTTATCGAAGCTCCTAAATAAGTTCCAAAACGACCTCTGCTCGACAAACCCTGTCTTCCCTACCTTCTTCCCCTTATGTCCCGTCACAAAGAAATTACTCCCAGTATCAATAGGCCATTTCAGCTTCTCAAAACACCTCTTACTCCAAAAGTACTCATTTATATCATCATAATTCCTCCACGCAGAGTGTGGGGCTGTCCCATTCTTACTATTCTCCACCTCAGCTTTAATTGTATCGTAAATTGGCTTCACAATTCTATTCAGAAAGGCATTCTCCCCAGATATAGATGGCAAAAAAGGCCTACCAGTGTTCTCATCAATATAATCCTCTAATATCTTGTTCAATTCCATCGACATATTATGAAAAATGTAACAAATGCATTCCGGAACAAAGCGTAGATTAGCAGCCTCACCCCAAATAAGCAAATATAGAGAGACATACAAGAGCTCGCGCCGATGATCGGAAGATAACTGGCGGGAGTGCGAGTCTGACAGCCAAATATTGGACTTAAGGTTGAGATATGAACACCAATTGGAGTAATTTTTCAACAGATGGCGCCGGAAGCGGCGGAGGACGGCCGGGTCGAGGGAGTCGATGTTGTCAGGCGGCGGAGAGAGGCGCATCTGAGCATTTGAGAGGTGCAGCACAAGGTGCTCTCTCTGGTTGTTGACGTTGGATGCTTGGAACCCAAAAAACAGGGCCAGCCAGTCAAGGAGGTCGTACTGAGGCTTCCATGGCGCGAAGGGTGGCCGCCGGAGGTCGCCGACGGCGCGGAGAGCGGCGGCGGCTGCCCGGACCTCGGGAAAGCGGAGAGAGGGATGGTCCGCAAGGAGGTTGTGAATTGGTATAATGTTGTAAACCTCGTCTTCTTCGGGTCGTGAGGGGCGCTGATTCATTGTATCATTCGAAGAGATCTAAGAATTTAGGAAGGTGTTTGAGGTTTTTCTGAAGCAGTCGAGGTCCTATCTCCGGCGGATGTGATGCCGGCGGCGGCTGAGGGGTTTATGGTTGGTTTTCTGAGAGCAGAATGGCAATTGAAAGGGCCCAAAACTTTGAAATGGCAATGGCGGATGGGAATTTACGCCGTTAGCGAGTAAGAGAAAGATGGGTTTTGATGGCGATTTTTGTGGTACGCGCTGCAGGAATTGTTGTACCACGATTTCAAACTTTCCATAAGAGACGAGATGTAATTTTCCTTCAAAGAAGTGTATCCTAATAGTCGCGTTCCTTGAGAAGCATTAAACGCTGGAGTATTAACCATTAAAGTTCATTTCCCCTGATAATTAACACAAGAATTCACGTAAGACGGTCTCATAGATAGTTTTCGTAAGACGGAGCTCCATCACCCACAAACAACATGTGAATTGTAGGATTTGGGGTGGATAATTGGGTTGTGAGTTGATTCGTCTAACACGATGCATTAAAATTATGATATAAGTTATTTGTTTTCCTTTTTTCGATAAATAAGATTTTTTTTTCCTTTTATAAGTATAAAAGGATAATTTTTTTCCCATTTCAAAAAATTTGATTTACGTTGGATACATTTCAAATAAGATATCAAAATATATTTTTGAGAATATAAAACAAATCTTTGACAATTCATATAAAAATATTTGAGTAGCCCTCATGTGCACCTGATGCACACATGCACTCAAGTTGAATTCGGGCGCGGATTGATCCGGATCCGCTCACTTTTACTTTCTTTTTTATCTTGATCTTTATGTTATGTTAGTCATACATTTATATTATATTAGTTATACATTTATGTTATATTAGTCATATCTTTATATTTAGATATCACTACTGAAAGGTATAGTTAACATAACATAAAGGTCTGATACCTGGGAGCATGTTTGGGCGGACACTACTGAAAAGTATAGTTAACATAACATAAAGGTCTGATACATGGGAGCATCTGAAAAGTATAGTTAACATAACATAAAGGTCTGATACATGGGAGCATGTTTGGGCGGATTTTGTCTTGGGCGGATTTTACGTACGGGCGCGTGGTAGGTTGGGTCGATCCGAGTGCACTGATTTAAGGTCCGTGCACCAGGTGTACAAAAAATTTTGTCAAAATATTTTTAGGATAAAACCTTTTTTTTTTACATTAATAACATGATTTGTAAAACTTTCGCACTTTGACATATCTTTTCTTGAATCTTATTGTTCATGTAAATTATTATAATATAATTTTATAATATTTTCTTACCGATTTACTTTTGCAAGGCAGTTCAATCATAATTTTTAATCCATGAAATATAAATTGAATTGTGAAAACAAGTTTTGGGTTGTGAAATATTGAGGTTATGTCTCATAATTATAATTATCACAATTAAACTCTAAACTTAAAATTTTAATTGTTATCTTAAGTGATATTGCTCCGATCCGAAGCTCTTGTCCTTCAATCCACAAACTCGAAATCTCGAACCCGATGACCTGCAAAACAAACACCGGGAGGGGTTCCCGGTGATGGGACTCCGACGCTCAAGTCAGTCAAGAGAATAATTGATTCTAGAGAGAAAACGTGTATGTATGTGTTTTTTTTATAATTGTGCCCCCCTATAAAAGAATGAATATAACAAATATATATACTCCCTGAAATACATGGTAGTTAAGATTTGACCCAAAAAATATGGGATATGGATAACTGACCCGCGAAAATAGCGGTTAGTTGGATTCAAAACAGTTCGTCTTCGTGTTCCATATCTATTTTCAGCTCGTCATCGTGTTCCATAACTAATTCAGTTCGGACTCGATCTCCAATGACATATTAACTGCGAACTCGCATCAGGTAGAAAGCAATTCATCTCCAAATTGTGTTACGGCTTAGTTCTAAAGTAATATTTGTTCGCTTTCTTTAAACTGTTCGCACTGATGGCCCATAATTCTGATTCGATTTAGACAAGAATAACCGGTTCGCTTAATTCGACCATATCATTAAGTATAATGAAAAGGGTCACTTTTTTTTAATTAACCTAGTTTTTTTTTTTTTTGAGAAAATAAATTATAAAGTTTCAGAAATATTTTATGAAACCTGTTACCTAAATATTAGTCAAACATCCTCGTATGAATATATTTATTAATGGGTAAAAAAGATTTAAAATTTGCTTTTCTAAATTCAAATTATGATAAAGGTGGATCTGATCAGGTCATGTGAGGCGTTTTGCTCAAAAAGATATGGTCAACCTATATAAGCTCGAAATTCAAGAATAAAATTAAGATTCCACCACATGCCTCATTTAATTGTCTATTATTACAAAAGCAATACTATCTTTTACTTTCTAATTTAATTCTCAATAAAAAAAAAATTAATTAGAACAAATTGTTAGGTCAATCAATCACACATAGGGGTGGAAATTGGAACGGAATTTCCGAAATCCGCCGAATCCGATCCGAAATTTTCCGATTTTGGAACGAATATTTTTAATCCGAAATCCGATTTCCGATTTTTCCGAAATTTTTTGGATGGAAATTGGAATTAGTTTTAAAATTTTCGGAAATTCCGAAATCCGATCCGAAATATTTCCGAAATTCAATTTTCGGAAATTCCGATTTCCGATCCGAAATTCCGATCCAATTTCCGAAATATTTCCGAAATTATAAAATGTAGAGTTAGTAAAAGCATTTGAAAATCGAACACAAGACCTCTCATACTCAAAGCATGAAACTTATCATCAAACCAATAACAATTGTTGTAAATAATTCAAACATTTTATACTATATACTATTTGCTATAGAAGAATACTATATACTATATAATATATTTTATATACATTTACTATATGTAAATATAAATATATATATCATAGTATACTTTATAATACTATATACTATATAATATATTTTATATACTTTATACTATGTGTAAATATAAATATACATATTATAGTATACTTTATAATATTATATATTATATAATATATTTTATATACTTTATACTATGTGTAAATATAAATATACATATTATAGTATACTTTATAATACTATATACTATATAATATATTTTATATACTTTATACTATATGATAGTATATAAATATATTATATATACTATATGTATATAGTATAGTTTATACTATAGTTTTATTTTATATTATATACTATAGTCTATACTGTAGTTTCTTAGTATTATTTTATAATATATACTATATACTATAGTTTATACTGTAGTTGTTTAGTATTATTTTATAATATATACTATATATTATAGTTTATACTGTAGTTTTTTAATTATATTATATTATATACTTTATGCTACATATACTATATACTATGTATATAGTATAGTTTATACTATAATTTTATTTTATACTATATACTATAGTTTATATTGTAGTTTTTTAGTATTATTTTATAATATATACTATATACTACAGTTTATACTGTAGTTTTTTAATTATATTATATTATATACTACATACTATATACTATATGCTATAGAAGTATACTATATATTATATACTTTATGCTATATATACTATATACTATAGTTTATATTGTAGTTTTGTAGTATTATTTTATAATATATACTATATATTATAGTTTATACTGTAGTTTTTTAATTATATTATATTATATACTATATACTATATGCTATAGAAGAATACTATATACTATATATTATATACTTTATGCTATATATACTATATGTATATAGTACAGTTTATACTATAGTTTTATTTTATACTACATACTATAGTTTATACTGTTGTTTTATAATTATACTATCTTATATATTGCATAATATAAGATATTTTGGGACAATTCTGAAAATTCCGAAAATTTCCGATTTTTTTCGATTTTCTGAATTTTTTAATTTCCGAAATTTCCGAAAAAATTTCCGAAATTTCCGACAATTCCGAAATTGGAATGGATTTTTCATTTCCGAAAATTTTTGGATGGAAATTGGAATTGATTTTTCATTTCCGAAATTTTTTGGAATTTTTCCGAAACACCCTATTTCCGATTCGATCCGTCCGATCTCCACCCCTAATCACACATATCGGAAGGATAATGGATTCACTATTTTAGCACAACATTGTACTTCTTCATCAACATCATAGAATCATGAATATATAACTTCTAGATATTTCTTAATTATATATATATATGGATCAACTTGAATATTCAAATATCTTTAATAAATAAAAAATTGATCTCAACATTATTTACTTTTTTTTCTTATGATTTTACATGTCACGAATAGTTTTCAATAGTATGTCATGTCTTTCCTTTTTTGTAATGTAGGTTTGCACATGAACTTTTAAAGTACCTGATGCACTTTGTTAGAATTTTCATTTTTATCCACAGCTTGAACATCTCACTTTAATCCTCCAATTTTTCTTAAAAAAATAATAATAATAAAACAAAGAAACTAGAGAAAGATTGTTCAACGCAATAAGATAGCCTTTTGTTAAATAATCGTCACATTTCGTAAGTAGAAAATAGTCAGTATTACACTTATTATATTGAACAACAATGAAAAAAATAATTGAACGAAAAACGTCAAAATACAAAAGACAAGTATTTGCAATTAACTATAATAATATAGTTTAAGAACTGTTATTAGACAAGCCAGACCAAATCCAGTTAAAATAATCTGATACTGAAAACTAATGATTTGTTTGAAGTAGGTATGTAATACTAGTTTAAAGATTCTGATAATAATTAATTAAAAACTAATAATTTGTTTCAAGTGAAGGTATGACCGTATATAATACTTGAAGGTACGTTCCAAAAATTCTCTTTCCATGTTAAATTCAATATTAATTAAACTGAAGTTGTTAACCTAACATCATTTTCGATTTTGTAATTAAGACTAGCATTGTTTAATAAAATATCAAATTTTAGTTGAATTTTTTTGCTGCAGAATTAAAAATTCGTGACTTCTAGAATCAGTGAATCTAAATATCATTGTCTTATATTTTAAGGCACACAAATTTATAATCATTAGTATTGGTTACATATTCATAATTAGATATTATTTATATAATTGAAATAAATATATGTTTAGATTTTACTTATTCAATTGAAGGTATTACTTATATATTTATATGATATTACTTGTATAAGTTAAATATATGTTTTAGTGAAATATATTTATTGTATATTCATAAAATATTACTTGTATAATTAAAATATATATTTTAGTGAAATATATTACTTAAGATTTTATTGTTATATGTACATGTATTAATAATATTATTTAAAAGTATTAGAATTAGAATCGCGAGATACCGTGTCCGTGTACCCAAGATACACACCAACCCTTCTCATTTTAAAGATCACAAAACTCATACAAGACATCTCATAAATTAATACCATACAAAGTTCGATTAATAACAAATCATATTCATTTTCACAAACTCTTATATAAATAGAGTAAGTCTCTTGTGAGACCGTCTCACGAATTTTAATGCATTGCGTGAGACGGATCAATCCACAACCCAATTACCCACCACCCAAACCCAACAATTAACATATTATTTGTGGTGATGGGACTCCGTCTCACGGAAACTATCCGTGAGACCGTCTCACATGAGTTTTTGTGATATAAATAAGAATCTATTTCAAATAATTAGATTTGTTAGACTAAAAAAAAATGGAAAGTTTTATTTGATGGATCAATTGTTGAAAGTTTAAATAACGTAAGAGCGTTAAGATCTGTTTTTTTTTTTTCCATCTCCATCCCTTAAAAGTCAAACGCGTTAATTCATAATATATTGCACTGATTCAAGAAAACTGTTTTAATTGAGAAATTATGAGTTGTAATATATTAGGTATTTTCTTTGAAATTAAAGTTAAAACTGGAAAAGGAAGTTCATTGGTCCTTTGGCCTATTCAGAATGTTATCTTGACGAATAATTTCCACTAAACAATAAATACTAATTATGGTTTGAAAATTAATGTATTTATAAAGTCAAACCATTGGTCTTTATTATAATTTATATATGGGCCATGTGGGTGGATAGTTGATATTTGAATCCGGGGCCCACGCCCTCTCATTTGCAAGATATTTTGAATATGTATATATATATATATATATATATATTATATATATATAATATAAATACTTAAATGAAATAAATTGTTTCTCATATTTTCATGAGTTCCAAATTCATTTTCATCAAAATTTATCCCAAATTTCAATTGTTTTTTTTTACTCAAATGCTATTTGAATTCATTTAGTTAAAAAGCATGATGTTCTTTATTTATTTGATTGGAGACTTGGAGTAGTGTCACATAAATTCAAAGTTTGCAAATCAACATTATTATATATAGAAGTTCTTGTTATAATTAAAATTTAATCTAAAATTTATGATAATCCTGAGTCGTAATTTTTCAGAGATTTCCAAAATGAATGCATACAATAGAATTGAACTAGATTTTTTACTCCATTCTTCTCGTCAAATATTAGGTTAAGGTAATTTGTTAGTACATAATTAAGTTTAATTTTAATTAACCAACAAAAATTTGATAATGTTTTATCATAACGTTTCCCTATTCTATTAGAAAACAATCTAATCGAGAATCCAAATCATGATCACTGTAATTAGAATCCTTGTACACTTAGGATTCAACAATGTAACATTATATACAAACTCACGATCATATTCACGTTTCTTCATTATTAATCAATTCAATAAAAAAACAGAAATAAAAAATTAGAGAACATGGAAGTTGATTATGAAATCGACGATAATTTCAACTTTAGGCTAATCACAAAGATTTTGAGCCCTTATGAAACCCCTCTAAGTCACATAAACTTCACATTCCACATCCAATTCAAGATTTCCCAATGTGTCCAAATCCAAGATTCTACTTTCGAACGAGACTTGGATTTCTCCACAGTGGTTTCGACACGTGTAACTGTCCATAGATTCTACTTCTTCACGAAGCCACTCACGAAGCTGTACGAGGAAACTCGTGCAGCCATAACAAGAGCTCTATCCGACGTGGCTCTGTTGGATGAGGAGATGCTGGATGTGTTGATCGAGCATGCATGGATAGAGGCATGGCGGGGTCATATTAGGTATTTCAAATCCCTGTGTTGTTGCAGCAATCTGGAGCTTCGCTTCCTGGTTCAAGTTGGTGCTAAGTTTGTGTTGAAGTGCAAGGAGGGTTGTTGCAGCATCTGCTTGGAGGATTTGTTCAGACATGATGATGATGATGCTAAACAAGTGTTGTGTACGCCATGTCAGCATGTTTTTCATGAAGATTGCATCAAGAATTGGTGGACTACTACTTCTTCTTGCCCAGTTTGCCGTTTTCAGATGGACTTTGAGTTGGGGGATTGTTTTCAAGATTTGTTTCAAGATTTTTGAGATACATTTTAACCAATTCTTGATTGTGTTGATTAATTACTAGCTAGATTTTAGATAAGGATTATCTCCGTAGATATATGAAACGCATGGGTTTTAACTTTTAGAGATGCAATTATGAAATTATTGAAAATTTTCTAGTATAAGCTTATATTTCATTATGATCTCAATTAAATTAAATCAAACTTCAAATCCATTTCATTCCTTAATATATATATAGAAAATGTGTCACGAATTCAACACAAATATTAATTTCAAATCACAATAATTAAAGGGATGATTAAATCACAATATTTAAAAGGGTGAGATTTTTACACATTGATGCTATCTACTCAGAGGGAGTAACCAAATCATCCTAAGAGAAGAAAATTTATAGACCAAGAATCCAAAATCATGAAAATCAAAAATAAAATAGACTTTTAAATTATTTTGACAACTTACCAAAAAATATAATTATTTACAGAAATATAAAATTTATAATGAAATGTGAAAATTAATTTAAAATCAACAGTTAACAAATAAAATTTCAATATATATGTGCGTGTGAAATATCTTAGCCAGCCAAGAAGATTAAATTTATATTCCATATAGGAGACCGCTATGCGTAATATATTCATGCATGCAACTACTCTCTAGCAAGAGAGAGAAATCATATAGGCTATGTTTGGATTGGTGTTTGTGGATCAGGATTTGGGATTTAGATTGATTCAAAATCCCGTTTGTTTTGAGTTTACAAGAGAATTATATAATCTACCAAAATTCTATTTTATTTAAATAAAAACGTAATCATTAGCCCTATACTATAACCTATTAATACACAAATTTCAATACACACCTAAATTTCTACTATTACAATCATTCAATCATTACCATTACATTAACTAACAATATAATATTACACAATAACACTTTTTCCAGCATTGATTTGACATCTACAGTACTAAACCTACCCTACAAAATCTCTAAACAAACACAGATTTTAATTATTCACATTTATTTCAAAAACCCAGGATTTCAAAGTCGTATTTCCTCAATCCTAAGTAAACTCAAAACAAACATACCCATAAGGAGTTGGAATCCTTGTTACCTTGTAGAGCTAGAATCCTAAATCCAATCTACTCCTTATCATTAATTGCATGCTACATATATATATCTCAAGAACCCACTTTAAAAAAAAAATAAAAAAAATTAGGAGAATTAAAAAGAATTAGGTCAAGTCTTTCTTCAACTCCTTTACTTTTAATATTTATAATTTATCCATCGATCTAATTTCCTTCGTAATCCTGACCTAAGTAGGAAGAGAAATCATATAAGGATTGGGAATCCTTTCCACCCAAACCTATTATATATACTAGCAAAAATGAATTAATTTTATCATTCCTCCATGGATAATAATAATCACTTAGATATTGATTGTGATCACCTGGTGTTCGAACCCAGTTTAATCGAAAGAAGAATCACTCCATCCCTCTCAAATCAAAGCTGCATCAACTTCACTTTTCAGGTGAAGCTAAAACACTTGATTGTGCTTCAAAACACAGATGGAAGCATTGAACCCTTTGCAGATCCTGATTTGAACACAAGCCACATCTCCACGAAGCTCGTGTTCAAGGATTTCACGTTGATGTCAGAGATACGAGAGTCCGTGTTGGGGGCTCTCGTATCTCTCAACTTGTGGGAAGAAGAGCGTGGTCGACTGGTCCGGTGTGCATGGGATGCAGCAACAGCAGCATGTCTTGAGTCTGTTAGGAGCCCTCACATGAGTGCTAGTGTCGATATCGATCTTGAATTCGAGCTGCTTTTGGAACATCAGTGTGTGTTGTATGAAGGTGATTATTCTATGTTGAAGAAGTACGACAAGGATAGTGAAGATCAAGAAGAAGAAAGGTGTTATTGTTGCATATGTTTGGAGGATTTGTTGGGACAAGTGTTGTGCACGCCTTGTCATCATCTTTTTCATGGAGATTGCATCAAAAATTGGTTGTGTTTGTCTACTACTCCTTCTTGCCCAATCTGTCGTTTTCGAATAAACACCAGAATGAAATAGAGGATCTTAGAGACAGATTTTAGAAATTCTTGATTTTGTTGATTACTAGTTAGATTCTAACTAAAAAAAATGTTTGAATTTTTTTTTTAGTATAGGCTCTATTTGATTATGATCATTAATTTTGAGGCAAAGATGAGTTAATGTCTTGAGTAGTTATTGATATTTGTCACATATATTTTCTGTTGAGATTGAATTGAGATTTAGAAGGAAACAATTTTTTATCATGTTGTTTTTTATTTGATTTTTTTCCAATAAGCCTTATTTGATTGTCTATGGAATCATAACGTTTCTTAGTAGGAAGATATATTGATCAAATAAGTGGTTTTGTTTTCTGACACAAAATTTGTTATTTCACATATTTGTATATATTGACTTAAGTCGAGCTAGATTTAGTGGCTTTATCTATTATTTCGAAAACATTTTTATTACTATTTAAAAAATTAGATTTTTAACTGATTAAACTCATAAAGCTAATTAATTCTTCAAATTATATAATAGTTATTTATTAGATTACTTGGATGCCAGTTAAAAGTAAAATGCTGATCTGGAGATAATTAATATACTAAATGAAAAAAAGGAATTAATCAAATTATAGATTTTTGGTTTACAAATATTCCAACTCCTAGTTAGATTTGGTTTCTCTTTCCTGATAGATAACTTATGTAACTTTGAGTAAACCAAGTCGTCCTATGAGTTGGAATATTTGTAGTCATGATATATAGAATCTAAAATCCAATTCATTCCTTAATTAGTATATATATATATATATATATATATATATATATATATATATATATATATATATATATACACTTTAATTCGATCTTTCTTGAAATATATTTTCATAAGTTATCTACTTAAAGAGAAACCTAATCATCCTAGGAGTTTGAATACTTTTAGGCATAAAATCTAAAATCCTATTCATTTCAACTTAATTAGCGTGTGTGTACAAATATCTTTTTTCTTTAATTCCATCTTTCTTGAAACATATATTTCCATAAGTTATCTACTTAAAAGATAAACCTAATCATCCTAGAAGTTGAATACTTTTAGGCATATAATCTAAAATCAATTCAACCATTAACTTTTTTAAGGGTACAACATAATGTATTAGTAGCACTACTAAGGGAGACCCTTTTTCTTTAATTCCATTTTTCTTGAAACATATAATCCCATAAGTAATCTACTTAGAGAGAAACCAAATCCTCCTAGGATCTGGAATATAACTTGTAGACCTGATTAAAATCTAAAATCCAATCAATCCCTTTCATTAAACAGTATATATATCTTTTTCTTTAATTCCATCTTAATCTCTTGAAACATGGCTGATGATTTCAAATGTACCCATCGTTCCTTCAAATTCCATAAAATAAAAAAGGAGTATACTCCATCCTGTTCACCCCAACTTCACATCAATTTCAATGTTTTCTTCGAAAACAAATTCACTCAATGCATTCTAGATCCAAATTCTAAAACTGAATATTTTGCTGGACAACGTAATGTGTTGGAGTACAATGTTCAAGTAAGTCTATCTAATTTCTTGTCCGAAAAAGAGACGTGTGAAGAAATCGACAAAGAACTTAGAACATGCGGGCTTCTGTCGGATGATGAGCTTGATAAGTTTGTGAAGTTTGCATGGAAACAAGGGTGGGAAATTATCAATTCAAAGCCCATACCTGCATTCACAACTCTCAATATTTATTTCCAGATTGTGTTGGAACAACGATCAATGGGAGAATGTGGAAAGACACAGAAACCTGACCAAGTTGATTCTCAACATAATAGATTAGATTGATGGATAAATTTCTTGACTTCATTATTTTTGGTAAATTTCCATTTTCATGTGATGGTTTTTATTTCTGAACGATTTAGATGTTAGAGTTGTGATTTTCATTTTTCTTTTAAGTAGTTTTACAAGACTTATATTATCACTTTGTTAACCTTGATTTTTTTTTTTTTTTTAAATGATGGGTATTATGAGTTGGTATTAATTTATATAATTTAGTTTTGGTTTCATTACTTTCAACTTGTCGCGGCTAAATGGATTATATATAAATTCAAAAGTCAGATATTTTTGTATGGATCATTGATCTGATTGATCATTAAATTTGGTATAAAGAAGATGAATAAGTATAAAATAGAAATTACCCATATGAGCTCATACAAAGAGATACATATCTTACAAGTCTTTTGCAGTTGCCAATGTAATAAAAGCTTGGCTTACAACTTAGCAGTAACATCAGGAAAAGAGACTACAGATATAAAAAACATCTCTTCATCCCTGTATTTACCAAACCATGTGTAAATTTCATAATCCTTTATTTGTTACGTGTCACTCTGAAAACATGGAGACGATACGAGCAATGGGGAAAGTACCCGATGGATGTTTTAACCGGACCACCCTCCTCGCTGAGAACCCCCCGAAGAGTGTCCATTTAACCTGTCAAGCACTGTATTGAAATCAATAGGCTGACCGCTCTCTTCCAGCCTCTGGATGACAACAGCAATGTGGTCGCCCCTGTAACCCATCCCGGCCAACTTCTCGATTAACTCACTGTGTGGATGGCCACGCATGGACTGAGGAGGGCCCGCAATATTAGGGCTAGGAATGCGGTGTATGTTCTGTAGAGGGATGCTAGTGGGAGGGTAAACACTTTGTTGGAAGTGAGATTGTGGGGGAGGATGATGGTGTGTCCTTCCTGCTTCACCATCGAAAACCATGTACGTGTTTCCTGATGGACGAGGCCCGGTGGGCCCATAGCCATCCCCTGGTTGTGCTGCATACCCGGTCTTGAGTTGCTGTGATGGAGGTGGAGGCTGCTGCTGTTGAATCGGTCGGCCAACAGAACCATACCCATAAGGAATTCCATCGGGACCCACAGAACCAGGTTGAGACACCCCCACAAATGACATCTGCATAGGCATACTACCCGGATGCATGTCTGCAGGAGATTGGCTCAACTGACTAGGCATATATGAAGAGTAAACCACTTGAGAGGAAGTTCTGATTTGAGGTTGCATAACTGGTTGTTGGGGTGATTGAACGGGCTGGGGCCACTGCTGCTGATATGGAGGTAATGACTGAACCTGTGGGCTCGGGTTTACTTGAGGTTGTGATGGATGTGGTGCCATTCTAGAGGTATCTTGGACTTGGGATTGAGTGGTTAGGTATTGAGTCTGAGATGGTTGGGTGGCCATTTGTGGTGGATGCAAGTAATATGCTTGTACTTGAGCTATACCCTGGGGAGGCATGGATGATGGAGGTGCCATGGATGGCTGCTGATGCTCGTGTGGCCGGGAAGGGAGAGGAGGTTGTGGTGCTACTTGGTGGGGTAGTGCAAGTGCCAACTGTTGATCATGAACATCTGATGAGTTGTCACTTTTTTTGGGTTCAGGATCAGGTGTTGAGGCTCTCTCCTCAATTTGTTGTTTATTACTAGTTGAAGAGGATTCCTTCTGTGCATGCTGAAGCTTGGCTAGCTCCTTCTGAGTATCAGCAAGTTCCTGCTTATCTCTTAATATCTGCACAGATCTGTGAACCTGCGGTGAAAACAATGGGAAGATCCAATTCGTTAATTCATGGGTGTGAACATGTACAATGACATTTTTTAAGAGAAGGAACCAGAACTACGCTAACAATAACTCATGCAAATGGACAAAACAGAGTGGAACGTGCAATGATCATCTAGACTGTTCAAGGAAATAACAATTATTTGCAACAGCTTAAAACAGTGACAACCCAAATAGCCAATGAAGTAAAGTAATGGAGACATATATTGGAGATGAAGAGAAATTTGGACTTTCACTTTTATGACATGTAGTGCTTATCAAGATTCAATAGCAAAAGTTATCTTTATATTTTGTTCCAAGAACTCCATTTAAGAACAGTAGTAGTCAACAGTTAAATAAATATTGAAACAGACCTCGTGGATATGCTTGTCCAATGATTTGAGCTTTGACTCTGACCCTTCATGATCACGAATCAAGTCAGAGCGCATTTCTCCAATCGATTTGTCAAGATTATAACAATATAATTCCAACTGTGACAGCCGTGAACTGATCCCCTCAAGAAAACGCATGATATTGTCAGTGTATTTCTTCATTGTGTTATCAACCGTGGAGGTGACGCTTTGGTTAAATGAAGATTCTTCAGGTGTCCTATAAGTGACCGGAGGAAAAACAGAAGACCTTGCCATTCTGCTTTTGTCAAACTCCTGCTTAAGTCAGAGCAGAGATGCATTACAATACTTCATAATCATATTCAAAAGACAAGGTAAATCTTCAAGATGAAAAAAAAACATGTGCATGCACACAAACACATTACTCCAGAGATAGAAACCTAACAAAGATGCCTCTTGCAGCAAAACAAATTGCCAAATGAAAGCTAATTGAAACTAATGCTAACCTAAATATTCTGGCCATCTCAAATCCATGTCCATTGCATCCTTTAGACTCTTAATTTTCAATATAACAGATCATTTTCTGCTAGCAGTTTTGTCAAAAGGAGCTGTGGACAGGATATACTAACATAACATTTCCATGCTTTTGTTCCCCAATTTATTCTGAGCAGAGAACAATCAATCTGAACTCTGATGTATGAATCTACAGACATCATGAAACACTTCTAGATTTTTAAATACAAAACATTTTCAAGGCCATCTGAAGGACCTGAAATCTTTAACCGTCCTTTAATTATCTCCACCACTATATGCCTTCAGTCACACATTTGATTGGCATGCCTCATTTTATCATTAATGGGTCATCAGAGAACTCAACCACTTAGATTAACACAAGCTTTACGAACAATAAGGTACTGCAGTAAAAACAGACAAAAGGATGCTACTACAATATAGCATAAGCTTCCAATAAATTTCACACACGCACTAGGTACAGCGATATTTTTACTATTAATTCAATAATATCACCTCTCCTACGTTTAAAGAATAGATATTTAGATAATATCAATCAACTTTCCAGATAAAATTTAGGTTCACAGAAGATTTCAGAAATGATCACAATGAACATAAGATTCCAAGATAAACATATATCAGAGCTCAAAAACACATAACCCCACCTACCCCAAACCCCAACAGTGGAGGAAAAAGAGGCATGTTTCTAAAATCTTACAGAAACAAACTTAATTTCATATATATTACTGTAAAACTCGAAACTTTGATTCAATCTAATGAACTCATAAAAGTCTAACTCATAACCAAACAGCAAACCCTAAAAATACATACAACTAATAATCAAAAAATGCAAAGGGTGTAAAGGAAACTAAGACGAACACTATAAAAGCTCCAAATCACCAACAAAAAAAATATATATAAAAAATAAATTACCTTGGTCGAATTATTTGTGCTGGAAGGATCGGAATGGATACCATTATTCCCATCCTGATTGCCGTAATCCTCGTAGGAGCAGAGGATATCATCGGACCCGAAATCGAACGATTTGGAACCCGAATTCACTGCGCGTCCCGAAGACCCCGATGCCATAGCTTCTTACGAAATCTAGAAAGAGAATAAAATGACAGATACACTACACATATATTTATTGTATGTATATATGTATATGTGTGTTATATAGAGCGAGAGAGAGAGAGGAGATTGCTTTGCTTCTGAGCAATTGAAATGGAGCGTTGAATTGAAAATTTCTATGCTTTTGAAGAAACGTTTTTTATTTGAAACTCGTGCTTACGATAACTGGATAAACCGCACCGACCTCAATCATTATTATTTATTTTTTTGAAAAATATTAGTCTGTTTTTGGTGGTTTAGATTAGGCTTTGCTGATGTTGTAGTCTTTGGCTTTTTCTTGGTGGGAAGGAACTCAATCATTGATTTTTGGTGGGTTTATAAATTGTTACCAACTATATGAATTAATTATCATATTATGTGAAACAATTTAAAAAATTATCACTTTACCATCAATTTGGTAAATTTAACTCTAGGAATTTAAAATAAATAAGCAACTCTTTTGAAATAATTGTCATCTACAAATAATAGATTTCTTTTAACTCTCTCGACGATGTCAACTGCATTAATAGACATCAGAAGAAATTTCTAAAGTGACTCGATTTTTTTTTCTTTTAATTCAGATTGCAGCTTGCGAGAGAAAAATACTTATATATTGAAATTAATTAATAAAATATTAAATAGCTTTTTCACAATTGTCAACATGGGCAAAAGTGAATTTGAAAAATGTAAGGCAACTTCCATGGTCGGTTAACCAATTGATCTTCACAACCAAAATAAATAGAAAAATGGTACATAGTCCTCAATCCTCATTCACTAATGACACTGGTCCACTCCAAACATCATCCTATTCCTCATCCATTCCCACTATTTGAGCATTGACATTTTGTCATATTTTATCCCAATTTGGACAATTTACCTAAAAGGTGGAACTACAAACATTAAAAATCTAAGTACTTAGTTTTGGTATGAATTAGAAAACAATTGAATCTTCATACATTAAACCCAACTCGGACAATTACAAAGCTCAAGTTAAAAACCAAACCATATTATACAGATAATGTTATATCAAGTGATATGCACCATATATGTCCTTCATAAACAGAAAAAAACACATCATTAACAAATTTGCACAAGAGAACCGCCATGCACGAGAAAGCTTGTCTTATAACCAATAATAAAAGCAACAGAGGGAAAGAGATTGCAAAAATAGAAGCATCTCCAATCCCAGTATTTACCAAAACATGCATACATCTATCATCCTTTATTCAGAAAACATGATGAACTAAAAGTTTGAGGAAGCTTTAACTAGACCATCCTCTCTGAGAACCTCCAGAAGCGTGTCCGTTCAACCTGTCAAGCACCGTGTTAAAATCAATAGGCTGGCCACTCTCCTCCAACCTCTGAATGGTTCCAACAACATTTTCACCCCTGTAACCCATGCCCACCAGCTTCTCAATCAATTCATTGTAGGGATGGCTGCGAGCACTGTGAGGTGCTCCCATATTAGCACTTGGTGGACGTTGTTGGTTCTGCATAGGGAAAGACGTTGGAGGATAAGCATTTTGTTGGTAGTGAGGCTGTGGTGGAGGTTGCACCCTTCCGCCTTCACCATCAAACATGACATAAGCATTTCCAGGTGGGAGTGCAGGACGAGGCCCACTAGGAGCATAGCCATCTCCTGCTTGTGCTCCATACCCTGTCTTGCTATGTTGTGTTGGAGGCTGTGCCTGGATTGGTCTTCCGGTGGGCCCAAACCCATATGGTATTCCCTCAGGACCAGCTTGAGAGGATCCCGCATATGGCATTTGCATAGGCATGCTATTAGGAGCCATTTCTGCAGGAGCCTGATTCGGCTGATAGTTCGGGTAAACGAGTTGAGACGGGTTTCTAATCTGTGATTGCATAACTGGCTGTTGTGGTGGTTGATTTGGCAACTGTAGTTGTTGGACCCACTGCTGTGGGTACGGAGATGCTGACTGGACATGTGGACCCTGGTTTACTTGAGACTGCTGTGGGGTTGGTGCCACCCTAGAGGGGTCTTGAACTTGAGATAGTGTTGGCAGGTACTGAGACTGGGATGGGCCAGATGGGGCCACAATATTGGTTGTTTGTTGTGGAGGTAAATAATATGCATGTGAGGGTGGCATGCTTTGTGAATGCATAGATGATGGGTGTGCCATAGGATTCTGCTGATGCTCAATCGGTCGGGCAGGGACAGATGGTTGAGGAGCTACTTGGTGCGGTACAAGTGCCAACTGCTGATCATGCACATCCGATGAGTTCTCACCTTTTTTGACCTCTGTAAGAGTTGAAGCACCATCCTCATTTTGTTGAGTATTGTTAGAGGAAGAGGAATCCTTCTGTGCAAGCTGAAGCTTGGCTAGCTCCTTCTGAGTATCAGCAAGTTCCTGCTTATCTCGAAGAATCTGAACAGACCTGTGAACCTACAAGCAATAAGAGCAGAAAAAAACAGTTCATTAATAGCATTTAAAAAGGTTGTGCTGGTCTCAATAGCTCATCCTTCTTAACCCAGAAAAACGTTTTTCCATATTTGCATCACCAAAGCAATTACATGTCAAAAGTAAATATACCAGCGCCGAACACATCAAAAAACAAGCATATGCAGAGGGATCCACACTGATTGGTTAGCATGTTTTAGGGATGAAAGATTGAAATTCATGAAGGAATCCACATATAGATCACAACCCCAAAAACTACCAAGTTGGGCTATTTCAGTGATGACCATAACAAGAGAACAAAAACAATATTCATAACACAAAAACTAATGAGCTAGGCTACCATGAACAAAAGATAATAACAAGACAAAAAATACAATTGTACAGAAATGAGTTAGGACAAAGTTAATAACGCCACCAAAACAACCAACAAGGTGAAATTAAAAGACTGAAAAAAGAAATCTATAAATATGATACACACTTTGTAGTTTGGTTGCAAGGCTACCAGAAAATATTCCTTCAACTTTGTTCACCCTTCCAAAAGAGTCAAGCACACATTCATTGCACCAAAATGAAATAAAAAATGCGAGTATCTCAACATATACAGGAACTTTTGAAATATGGAGGAAATGGAAACAAACCTCTTGGACATGTTTCTCCAGAGATTTGAGCTTTGACTCTGACTCTTCATGATCCCGAACTAAGTCAGAGCGCATTTCTCCAATAGATTTATCAAGATTATAACAATATAATTCCAATTGTGACAACCTCGAACTAATTCCCTCCAGAAAGCGCATGATATTGTCAGTGTGTTTTTTCACAGTGTTTTCAACAATGGAGATAACACCTTGATGAAATGAAGATTCTTCTGGCGGACTATAAGTTGTTGCTGGAAGAACAGATGTCCTTGCCGTTCTGCTTTTCTGGAATTCCTGCAAAATTTAAAGCAGACATATTCATAATGTTTTTCCAAATTTGATCCTCAATCAACAATGCTAGAAACTTACCAAACACCCCAGAGAAGAGAAGAAACTAAAAAGTTACTTCAAATTAAAAGGCAAAAATCTTCAAGCGAAAAAGTTCACCGTAAGTATTAAGTTATCAATGAGAACCACTCTTCAAGCGAACAACTAAATTTCATTTAATTTTTCCTCGTTTTTTCTGCTTTTTTTTAAAGGTAAAACATGTGAGGATTACTTCAAGATCAAGTTGTTAATATTAAAATTGGCTCAAACTGATATGCCTTTTCATTGAAAATTTTGAAGAAAAAATAAACAATGAGCCCATATTGGATCAAGTATACACATTCAATTTGCATTATATATGAAACAACACTACAAAAGATGTAACAGTCAGTAGAGTGTTGAAATTAAAACAGTCTTTAGTTTATTCAACATAATAGATCCATTATTTCCTACTTCCGTTGCTGCAGATGACAAATCATCTGGATGTTTGTACTAATCCATTGTCTGACACTGCCGCTAGTGTATTCTGAATAAGTTTTTTTATCAACTTTAATCACATTTTCAAGAAAACTCTGTTTATAGATTAGGGTTATTTTCTCTAAACATCAAGCAAATCTCGATCAGAAATCAGCTCAAGAGACCAACAGAAAAAACATCATAAATTCCAGATACAATTTCTCACACAGTTTAAACAAGTGATTCTTTTTTTGAGTTTTATTGTAAAGAAACATGACTTAAAATCGATCCCTTCAAAACCCTAAACCAGTATCAATCACACGAACAGCACACAAGTCAACACCTTCAACCTAAAACGCAGTATTGAATTTAAAAACCACAATTAAAAGTAACGAATAAACCTAAACCCTAAGAAACCTAAACCCTAAGAAGCCAAATAACATCGCGAAAAGAGCCCAAATTACAAAACTCAAAGATCAAATAAAAGTAACTAGAAAACAATTACTTTAGAGGAATTAGCCGCGATTGAAGGATCGGAATGGGCTCCATTGTTCGCATCCTGAGAGCCGTAATCCTCGTAAGAGCAGAGTATATCATCGGACCCAAAATCGTATGCTTTGTTACCCCGACCCGACGACCCGGATGCCATGGCTACTTACGATTTCTATATTGAGAGAGAAGATAGATATAGATACAGAGTGTGTGTATATATATAAAGTGTTTGCTTAGCTTCCGAGCAAGCGCTGCGTGAATATCAGTGCTATATATCTGATCGATGTATCTTTAGAAGATGGAAGAAACGTGAGTATCTTAATCGTTTTTCTTATCAACAACTTTAATTGAAATATAGTTTTAATTTAATATAATTTAATTCAGATATTATTTATTTATCAATTCTTTCTAATTGAAATTTCATTCAACTTGAAATTGAGAAAATGAGAAAGTTATATTTAAACTCTTCAACCACTATTCCATGAGAAAAGAAAATACTACGTTCATTCAGATCATATGAAATTATCAGTAAATATTATACAAAAAAACCCTAATCAAGAAACTCAATTCTACTTAGGTCCTCAAGAAGCCTAACTAAATTGGGCCTAATTAAATGGTTACTCAGCATCAGTCATAACAACATGAATGGTACCCATTAAAAGCCCAAAATTGACAACAAACCCTAAACTGGATGTAATGAGTGAGCCCAATATTTTGCTGCAGAAAAGACGAGTAAGCCCACATATTGGGGCCCAACTTGCAATTATATTTCCTCGAATTATTAGTATATATGTTTGCCACCCTACTCCAAGGCTTGTACCAACTAGGATGTTCATAATCTGCACATTTTAAATGAAAAATATGAATATGTTAGATCGATTTATAAACATAAAAGGAAGGAAAATCTTTTGACTTTATAATATACATATTAATCCTCGAAAAATCCTGCAAGATATCAGCTAAAAATAAAGTGTCATAATTGTGATCCATTAATGAAGGAAACAAGAATCCGCTTAAAATATATACTTGAAAATTTATGTCTCTTAGGGGGTGTTTGGACTGGACTTGGTACATCCGGATTTTGGATGGACTCAATCCAGTCCATGTTTGGACAAGGATTGCAAAATCCTACTTTTTCTACAACTCCCAATAAAAACATTCACTTTTTACAATTCTCAATAAAAACATCTATTTTTTCTACAACTCCCAACAAAAAACATCTACTTTTTCTACAATTCCCTATGTGAAAATGACATCTTAACTATAATTCTACTCAAAATTCAAACTCACAAAATCCTTCTCAAGCCAAAATCCAGATTTGCTCAAGCCACCTTAAGTCCAGTCCAAACATCCCCTTACATTCTAATCTAATGTTATCAATTAAAACAATAAATAAAAACGGTTATTTCCAAAGAGCAATGAGTATTGAGTATATAAAGGGGTAAGAGAAAAAACAAAAAGAAAAAGAAAAGCATTTAATACACTTTTAACAAGAAAATGTGAACTATAATTTGAACAAAAACGAAAAATAACAAGATAATTGATCAATAGAAAATGAAAAATTATATATCTTCAAAAGTGAATTGATTATTAGAAGCATACCACATCAGTGTAGACGACTGTTTTCCAAAGCTTATGTTGATCAGGAATTAATAGAACTAAAAAGTTATACAAGAATGCAACCCAATCAACAACATGGCAAAACCTGTATCAATCACAATGAAAATATATATAACAAAGATATTGTGTTCGAATAACTCCCTAAAAATAGAGATTTGTGTATTACTACAAAAACGAGGTACCTGAAACAGCTCCAATCAGTGTATCTAAGGATGAAGGTGATATTGTTTTGTTCATCATCAACTTCTTGTTTGCTTACAAACATAACAATGGCGGCTGTCATAAAAGAGACAACTGTTAATCCTCTTGGAATATTGGTTTTTACAGACTTAGCCATCGATGATATGACTGCAAAATTTTAAAGACAAAAATTTGATAATTACTTATAGGGAGAGATTATAAAATTTTAGGAATGAATTTTTCTTTTATCATAGGAATGGAAACTTTTTATTTATGGTAATATATAAAACGAGTTTTTATTATTAAGGAAAGAAAAAAATAGTTTCTGATTAGAATTTTTAGTTATTATAGAAGATAGTAATTATAGAAACTAATTGACAACAAAACGTTGTATTAATTCACCAATAACCAAAAAAAAATTAAAAGTCTACATATCATTTTGAAATAACTGTTTTATTATTTTTAAAAAAATATACATAAGTAATTACATTTTTTGAAAACATTTGTTATAATTTTTAAGATTACTCAAAATTCAAATAGGAATGTATAACAAAATATAAAGCTCTATGTTTGGTCTTAAAAATGAAAAGGTTAACAAAACTGAAATAATACAGACAAAGAATCAAACAGGTGGTGTGCATCTATATACGCATCTGTTAGAAAATTATTTGCTTGGAAAGAATGGCTCTCTCTTGCTCACCAACCCACCTCTACAATCACCGCCAAAGTCTGTCTTCACCGGCGGTGAAAGCCGCCACGATCTCAGGGTTTTCCGTCGCTTCGCCGCCGCAAACCCACTCCAAGTTAGTCCTTCAATCTTCTCTGAAAAAACCCTCTCTTTCATTCATCTTCAATAAACCCCCAAAACCCCATCACCCCAAATTCATCACCACCACAATCAAATCCCTCTTCACCGGCATAGTCGAAGAAATGGGAACCGTCAAGCACATCGGCTTCGACCAAGACAACAGTTTCACCATGAAAATCCAAGCAAAAACCATCCTTGAAGACGTGCACTTGGGCGACAGCATCTCCGTCAACGGCACTTGCTTAACGGTGACGAATTTCGACGCCGGATTATCCGAATTCTCCGTCGGATTGGCGCCGGAGACTCTGAGAAAGACTTCATTAGGCGAATTGGAGAGCGGATCCATGGTCAATTTGGAGAGGGCTTTGAGCCCTAGCACTAGAATGGGGGGACATTTTGTGCAGGGGCACGTCGATGGAACCGGAGAAATCGTCGATACGAGGCCGGAGGGCGATTCACTGTGGGTGAGGGTGAAGGTTGAGAAGAAGACATTGAAGTACATTGTGCCTAAGGGGTTTATAGCTGTAGATGGAGCTAGTTTAACTGTAGTAGATGTGTTTGATGAAGAATGTTGTTTCAATTTCATGTTGGTAGCATACACACAGCAGAAAATCGTGATCCCTTTGAAGAAAGTTGGGCAGAAGGTGAATTTGGAGGTTGATATTTTGGGGAAATATGTGGAGAGGCTGTTAAGCAGTGGATTTCTTGATTCCATCAAATCATTGTGAGTCTCTTTAACTGTGCTGGTGTTTTCATTGTTGTTTCTAGCTTTTGATTGAGATGCTTGAATGCTTACATTGGAAATCTTGTATGAACTATTTGGTGATTGATTGGTTAGCATTGGTCTTGATTGCAATGTACTTGGATGCATGATAATCTTGAGTAGTCGATGAGTTCTATTGATGATCATCTATACTCAGATGGGATTGCTCTGTGGTTTATGTTTTCTTGATTTTATTCCAGTGACTAATTGATGACGTATCAATCACCATGTTAATTTAGTTATACTGCTGAATCTTCGAACCTCTAGGAAAGTGGAGAACCATTCTCAGAGGTAATACTCACGTATAACAACTAGCTGAGAAAACGAGTGTAAGGATACAAACAAGAATTTTGCTTCATTGCTGTAGGTGTAATCACATGATTAGAGGAGTTGATCTTTTAGATGAATGCATTATTATCAAAAACACAAATAGTGTTCAGTGAAGATAACTTTGAAGCTGGTATTATCAGATGCAGAGAACTCAAATCAAGCATGTGGGTATTTCTGATATGGTGAAGGGTGCTCTATGAAATTTCTCTTTCCCTCATAAGAAATCTTATTTGTTGCTCTACTGATGATTTGGTTAATGATTTAATTCACTAGCTGCACAACCACGAATGCCCTCCTTATCTTTGCATCATGTGAATATATTAAGTTCAATGATATTTTTCTCTTGCAGATGATGATGCACTTTGAGTTTTTTAACTAGCAAACCACTCCACAAATGGAAGCCCTTTATGTTAAATATTTTGAAGATCGGTTTTCAGACGGGCATTTCTTCAGCTATTGTTCGATTGTTCCTTCGAGAGGTGACGACTGTATTTCCTAGTTTTTTGTTCATGTATACGTATCATTTCACCTAGCAGGAAATGGTATACATTCGATACATTTGTTCTAATATGACATATACATGATCGTTAGTGAGTGTTGACACCAATTGGATGCTTACGTTAATGGGAGGCTGTGCATTTTTTTCTCAGAAAATCACTACCTTATATGTTCAGCTTTTGATATATTTTTTATTTGAAATAAAACTAAAGTATCTTGGTCATGAGCCACATTTCTATTACTTAATCCTTTTTCTGGAAGATATTCCCAGAAATATTCTTGTTAGTGATTCCATTGACTATGAACCATCATATCGTTTTTTTATTTGACTAACATCTCATTTATTCAGAACCAACACTTTCATAAATAATATAGAGACCTGGTTTTGATATAAAAGTATTTTAGTATAGAAACCCAAATATATAATTTTCTGTGTCTTTTAAATAAATAAAAGGCTTATCATAGGCACCATGTTGTCATTTACTTGAATTACGATCAAATTGATCTTATTATTAGCTAATAATTAGTTGGATCAAATCGTAGCCCAAATTCCAATCAACCTAGTGAGAATTAACCTTTTTTATATTCTAAAAGATAGAGTAATATGAGAAGCAAATCATCATTCACTTAGTTTTTCTTTTTTAAGGAATTGTTAACGATAAAAAAAAAAAAGTTTAGCGAACTAATAAAATTAATTAATTATTGAATTGGGCTATAATTATTTTCTTCGGGCTTTTGCCCAAATAGATTCAACCAATCATCGTCTTTTGATGAATCTGAGCAAATCTAGTAATTTTGGTTAAAACTATTTGTACGGTATTCATAGAGCACGCATCATTTCAAGAAAATCATATAAAAAATAATAAACAACTTGTTCTTCAAAGGATTTTGCTTTTCGAGTAATAAGATTATTCAATTACGTATACCTTGAGAAAGATGCATCTCAACTTATTATGGTAACAAAATTCTACAAATTCCCCTGAAAAGGAAAAAAATCAGCTCAAATCAGTTGTAGAGTTTCGAAATTATAACGATCGAAAGTAAATTATTTAAATTCTTATTCTAAAGTAAATTATTTAAATTCTTATTCTAAAGCTCAATAAGTCTTGACTTGATTTTTGTGATCTTTGTTCTTCGATTGTCTATAATCAATCAGTATATGATTCTTTATTGGATAAATTTCTATTTCTTTTGACCAAAAAGTTACACGTATTTTTTTTGACCAAAAAGCTCATTCATTTTTTTCCTTTTATGAGCTGCAATATATGTGATTCTAATTAAGCCATTATCCTCAAACCGGGTCCCACCAATGGCAACAAAAATATCCTTTTTCCAATGACTATAAATTAAGGTTTAATTAAAATTTTCTTGAATTTATAACTTGATTCGATTTTTATCTCCAAAAAGAAAAGTAGTTTTAACTTTTATCATTACAAATAATAAGTTAATTAAACGTCTGTTCATATCAACTGAAAATAGCATGTGCCAACTCGATTGATAGTCAAGCAATGTAAAAATTCTATTTATTTAACTAGATAAAAAAAAAAAATTATCACGAGTCTTGTATCTCAAATGGTATCCCACTTTTATAAGGTGCAAATTGTGATGAGTTGGATTCGAACCCGAATCACGTAAGGTTTTTGTACCTCCCTTCCACTCCTTCTAGCTCATTTTTAAAAAAAAAAAACTAGATAAAAAAAAAAAAAAATGTACAAAAATTTCCAAATACTGGGATCACCTTGTTTTATTTACACATCTTAATATGATCAACACTTGAGTGCCAACATAATTTTCTATTGTATTCTTTATTCCGACTCATATTTAATATAGCATGTCACTTCTAAAGAGAACCATTTCATACATGAAATATATATATATATTTTTAAAAGACTTAAAGCAAAATATTATATTATAACAAATAATGCAATAAAAAAATCCTAATATTCTTTAAAAAGTTAGCCTAAAGATTCCAAAATCATGGATCATAGTATCATGAGACTTATTGTCCTCAGAATGAGGATGTCAATTTATTTGTTCGTCAATTCGCACTAGGCCAAAACTTTTGGTTTTCTATTGGGAATAGCTGTCACTAAGAATCCCCCCATTTGCATTACCCAATATTTAGTAAAAATAATTAATATATATAGAAATCTAGTACAAAAAATAAGATAGGCACAAAGTTAAAAAAAAAAAATTATCTTAATAATAAAAAAGTTCGACATCTTATATACATAGTTATATTAATGAAATGTTTTCTTAACTTATGTAAACAATCTTAGATTAATAAGAACAAATAACGTATATACATTAAGGATTAGTTTGGTAGGGCAATAGCGGTTGTATGAAATTTCCAAGGTGAGGCCTGTCTGCTAGTTGGTATATCCGGCCCACTATCATTGTCCCAAACAGAGCCTTAAACTACCAACATTGACCCCATTTTAAGGAACTGCCAGCTTCTCTTCTTCTGTCTTTTCCATTTCTTTACATCTTTGAATCATTCCAATGTTTTGGGATTATTATCAAATTAACATTAATTTTGGGATTTTTTTTTATTACAAAATGATGCCTGAAATGTAATCTTGTAACCAAAAGTTGTTACTATATTTATGTATTATGAATTCCTTTTATGGCACTGGAAACACTCCTTTCAATTAGTTTTTTTTTTAATTTATTAATTAATATCCCTGATTGGATGAAATGTATAGTAGATTAAGGTGTCAAGTTCCACCAATCAATCTTATAATATTATCTTTATATACATATCACGCATTAAAAATATTATAATGAAATTTAAAAACACATATTTTTAGTAATGAAATGGAATCTCTTAGCATTGAACAAGTGTCTTTGATGCGAATTTTAAACTTACATTGAATTGGCTATGTACGAACATACAAATAAATCATTATGTTAAGAGAAAATATAACCTATAAACTATAATCACAATACATATCTAAATTCATGTGTAACTCATATAAGATAAGTTCTACCATAATTTCACGCCATATTATTATGAGTGGTTTCTTTTATAAGTAACATTATTTTTATTTGGCACTTCCTATGTCTTTTTCAAAGATAATTTGATCCAAAACCAAAGTACACAAATTACTCAAAATTATAAGTTGTTTTTGAACTAAAAAATATAACATCTCACATCAACTTGACCAAATGTATAAGTTGATGTTACATGAAGAGACACGTGTAAAAATTTGGATGGTTGTTGATCTTGTTGTCGGTCTAGATAATTCAAAAAATTAATATAAAGAAAACAATAGAGAGGAAATTAGATAATAAAAGGATTTGTTTGTTAAGCTTTTGATCATCAAAAGATACAAGTGGAGCATAACCGACAATTCTTAACTCAAAAAATTAATATAAAGAAAAAAATAGAGAGGAAATTAGATAATAAAAGGATTTGTTTGTTGAGCTTTTGATCATCAATAGATACAAGTGGAGCATAAACACTAATAACAATGCACATGCTCGTGAAGTTGATGGTGGTTGTGCTTCGTCTAAAATAAATGGTGCTCCAATTTCATTTTATTTATCTATATATTTTCGTTATTTAAAAAAATGTAAGTTGTAAGCATGGAAGAAAATATCCGGAAATATCTACGATATTTCCACGATATTTCCATTTTTTTCACGTGATCGATAAAAAAATGGGGTGCAATCGATATATCTCCAATATTTTCATTTTTCCATTTAACCGGTAAAGAAACGAGAAATTTTGTCAAAATATTGACGAATTATCAATTTCAATATCGATCGATATTTTCATTTTTCCACAAAGAAACGAGAAATTTTGTCAAAATATCGGTAAAATATCGACGAAATATCGATTTAAATATCGGTGACTCCATGGTACAATTTGTAGGAAAATATGTGAAATATCGGCGAAATATCGATTTTAATATCGGTGACTTCATGGTACAATTTGTAGGAAAATAGATGAAATATCGGGAAAATATCGACGAAATATCCATAAATTTGGTATCGATTTCGATATCGGTGGTTTCATGGTAGGAAAATAGGTGAAATATCGGGAAAATATCAACAAAATATCAATAAATATCGGTATCGATTTCGATATCGGTGGTTTCATGGAACAAATTATATGAAAATTCGTGAAATATCATGGAAATATCGGTAAATATTTGTGGAATGTTGGGGAAATATAAGTAAATATCGTTAAATATTGATAAATTTATGTATCAATATTTTCATCGATATCGATATTTCCACCATATTTTCGTAAAATTAAGATATCCATATTTCTATCCTTGGTTGTAAGTAACAATTAATTTAAAATAGATGAGTAACAATTAAATAGGTTTTGAACGACATATTGGAAATTTGACAAATTATTGAGGAGCTGTCCTTGTAACATGTCGCTGTAAAATCACAACGTGACTCAACTGGCATGGTCCGAAAATCCAGGCCTTAAGAAAAACATGTGAAACCTAGTGAAGATGTTGTGGACTCATCTTGACCATACACGTGCCAAACCAAGATTGATCACGAAGTTCGAAATATCAGCCTATCAATTAGACAGCCTTGTGGACATTCCAGAAAGAATGATGATAAACGCCAATATGCGGAAAACATTGTTTTCAATGCTCTTATTCATTTACCATAACACCCCTACCCAAGACCTAAGGTTGATATGACTTTGAAATAATAAACAGTATTTGAAAAATTTTATATTTGACTTCTCAACTTTCATTTTCTTTTGAATTTGAATCTTATATTTTTATTTGTAAATATTGAATTTGTATATGTTTAATTGCATTGGGAGTGGGTGCTAAGTAAAGAAACTTAATTTAAATACAAATAAAAATGCTACAAAAGATAAAAGAATTAAATATTTACAAATGAATGTATAGTGATTAGATTCCACATATATTTCGTTTTAAAAATTAATCTAACATAATATATATATATATATATATTTGATGTATGTGCTAATAAATTTTTTGATGTGTAAGTTATTGTTGAAAATAAATCTATATATATAAAAAGAGGGTTTGACTCTCTCCAATGTTAACAAGTGGAGCTCTATAATCTCTCCACATCAGCTTTTTAGAAGAGTTCTGAGCTGCCATGTGTCCCTCCTTTAAAAGTTTTAAAAAAATCAATATTGCAAACCATAGGTATATTTTGTGCAAAATAATAATATCTTCATCAGTAGATGTTAGTTGTCTTTAATCTTATTTTTATCACTCATTAACGTTAAGAATTTGATCTTGAGAAACACAGTTATACTTTTTTAGCATTTTAGCATCTAAATTTGACTTTTTTTAAGGTAGATGTTAGTTGTCTTTAATCTTATTTTTATCTCTCATTAAGGTTAAGAATTTGATCTTGAGAAACACAGTTATACTTTTTTAGCATTTTAGCATCTAAATTTGACTTTTCTTGAGGTGAATATTTGCATTTTATATCTGAAACTCTGTTTTGATGCCAGAGCGTGGAAGACAGTCAACGAGCAAGTTTGGCTTATTTTCAATCGTAGATTTAAAATTCTATAAATTCCAATGCTTCTGGAATAATAAAGGATCTAAATGACTTTGAAAATGCTATTATTTGTTTATGCAATTACAATAAAAAATCACAAAATTATAATTATAGTATACAATTCATTTTTATTTTATCGTCTTCCATGCTCTATTCATCACTTACTAAAAAAGGATAATCACAGTAGTTGTGACATAAGATATGATACATGAATGAGTCATCGATTAATTAGTAATTTTTCTATTGAATTATATGTTAACCTAACACAAAATACAATAACAAACAATTTAACTTTTGACATTTTTAGTAAAAAAAATAAATGAAAATAAAACCAATTCAAAATAATATTTTAAGGAAAAAGAGAGAACTATCATATATATCATATATATATATATATATAATAACAAATACATTATAAAGAAAACTATATACGAAATGTAAATTAGATGAGTCATGAAGCTGATGAAGTCCGTGCAATGCACAGGTCTAAACCTAATGATAAATAAAACTAAAGAGAGTCTATATTTAGTTGATTATGTATAATTAACTGATTATCTTCAGTTTTCTCAATTAATAATTTCAAATTAATATTAGGTGGTGCAATTTATCAAGAAACTTAACTTTTGAGTCATTTTACAAGCTTAAACATTTTACAAATATAACGGGTGATGATAAATAAATTATGAAATAATTACAAAAAGGGAAAGAACTAATATAAGATGTTGAATCCTTTGTAATATTAACAATAGATAAAATGGAAAATACAACATCAATGTCGCAACATATCAATTCATGCAATGAATCATATCACTCATATCCATTGAATATTTTCAAAGTACAATTTAGCCAAAAATAGCGAATGCACCAATTTCCTAATATTGCATATGTAACATGATGAAACAAAAGAATCAAGGTGCATGAATATAAATTAAAAGTCAACTTAGATAGAAAAAATAATGATATACTGTTGAATGTAAGTGGTATCTCATGTCACGACTACAATAATTCATTTCCATGGCATGTGCCTATAATTTATTTCATAGTGAAATCAGAATAATTTAATTGTTCAATTTGTTATATAACCCCCTCCCCCCTATTAATCCGGGTTTATCTATACTATATATTAAAATTAGAAAGTTGGCAAAAATATTAAGATTGATATTTTCCCGCCTAAAAGTGTCATGTCAGTAAAAATAAAAAATAGTAAATCTTACTTGATAAACTATTCTTTAACAATAATAATAATAAAAAAAAAGATCAATCTTACTCTAGAAGCTATTTTATAATCTATATAAAGTTAAGAAATGAAGAGAGAAATACATTGATTTCTCATATCTATGTAAAATTAAAAAATAGAGAAAAATATAGTGGTTTCTCAACAAAAGAGAGATGCATAGAGAATGGAAATATATATATATATATACACAAAGAATGAAGAAAAAATAACTGTAAATATAATTATTTCTCAAATCTATATAAAAAAAAATTAAAGAATTAATTCAAGATTTGTTAAACATTCAAAAATAGAAAATTCTTCCAGATCTTATTGTCTAAAAAAAAAGAATAATAAAAAATCGTAAATATAATGATTTCTCAAATCTATATATAAAAAAAAAAAAAAGAATACAAGATTTGCTAAACATTCAAAGGTAAAAAGTTATTTCAGATCTTATTGTCTCATATCTTCATTTAAGGAGATCCCACCAAATTGGTTTTGTATACTAAATACAAATTGAACAAATAATTTTGTGAGAGATAAATGAAGAAATGACGTAAGAAAACTATATATGATGATTTAAATATGAGAGTGGAATATACAAATTATAAAAAATATAAAAAGAAAGACTAATTATTATGATTGAAGGAAATATTATTGTATATAATAATTTTAATTTGACGAAAATATAAGTCAACAAATAAAATAAAAAATGTTTAAAAATAAAATTAACAATTAAAATTATTAAAGTTATATGACAATTCGTGCAACGGACATGAGTAATATGAAAAATCATTTGTATATAGTACATGTTTTAAATTAAAATAATAAAAGATGTTATGAATAACCTGTTAATATATGCAACTTCACTATATTATTACAAATTGTAAATATTAACACAATAAATAATAAATCGCGCAAATGAACTGCTAATTTATATAATTTAATCAAAAAGTGCTCTTAACTAACTTTCAAAAGATAATAATAAGTATCTCTTACTTAACTTGAATTTGGTAGAGTGATAAAAGTTGATGATGAGTCTATATTTAAAATTATTTTGGACTCAGTTTTTAAAAAATCAAAATTTACTTTTTTAGTTGTTCGGGATCAAACAATATAATTAAGGTACACTGAACAATTAAATGATATTGTACATACATAGACGTCAATTTTGTTTTTAAAGATAGAGAAAATCAACGGTCGAAAACGTCGGTTCATTGTCACAAAATACCATAAACTATTATGGTTTTTAATTTCGATTCAAAAGTCTCATCATTTTGGATTAAATTATTTAAACTGGATCAATGGTTAATTGAATTGTTGACCCTAATTTGATTCTAGTTCTGATTTCTAGAACCAATTGAATATCAATCTTAAGAAATTGGAATGTTCGCGAAAATCTTACCCATATATATTATTATATGATCAATATTGAATATTTCATCATCCGTAGTCCAATTACCACCAATCAATCCAATAACAAATTCTCATTGACTAAATACATTAAGAAATAAAATTCTTCAAGTCCACTTAAATGTTTATGTAAGCAAGCGAGAACTAATCAAATATACCAATCACAAGGGTAAGACTGTAATTTAGACAGCATAGTGGGCGAATGATTCCGTAATGGTTGCCGCGTATTTATTCGAAAATAATAAATTGACGAACAAGACAGCGCCTTTCCCTATTTTATTTTTATATATATAGTCTCACCGCGCAACTTCCTTCCTCCACCATAAATCCCCTTCTCTCGCCCCTTTCTCTCTCTAAATCTTCAACAAATATTAATCCCATTCAAAACCTACGATTCAGAGTGCAAATTATTTTTATTTAATTTCAAAATCAGCATGAAGAAATCTGGCATAATTGCAGCGTCTGTTGCGGCGGCTTCGGCCACCGCCGTCTCGTCGGCTTCTTCCTCAAAAATTCACTTTTCTCGCGAGGTGAATTGATTAACTTCTTCTCCTTCCTTTTGCTTTTAATTTTTCAGAATTTTGCGCTGTTTATAAACTTTTGATTTCCGTCTTCTTAATTTTATTTAAAAAAAAAAAATTGGGGGAAAACTTATTTTTTCACCCAATTTTCTGTAATGATTGGAGTTTGATTGAATTATTGGAATTCGCTATTCTGATTTTGTTTATTGGCTTAATTTAAGGTTGATTGTGCGAGGAAAAGCAGCGAGAATTTAGGATCGCAGGGATCGTCATCTTCAGATAAATTTGCGCCGAGGTTTGATGGATTGAGATTTATAGAGACACTGGTTACAGGTCATAGATAAGAACAATGGTTTCACTCTATTTTCTTTCCCCTTATTTTGGGAGCCAAATAGTTATTAGTAATTTTTAAAAGAAAAAAGCTTGGATCTTGGCTGTGACTAATTATAAAGTTGCTAGGTTAATTGGATGTTATTAGGCTGATTTTTATTGTTGTCTGTATCATTGCTTGTGAAAGAAACACTGTAATGATTTTGACAGGAAATTGAAACATATTTGTAGTGTGATAATGAGAGAGCTTCTTCACCGTTGTTGATTTGTTCTCTCTATTGAGTTTTTCGATATTGGGTGTTAATTATTATTTTTATTTTGTCTTAATCTTTTGGCACACTTCGAAACGACAATCCTCCAAGAAATTGTCTTGGGTGTTGAAGTAGCTTTTGTTTTTATTTTATTAATGCACATTTATGTTTATTTATTGAAGTATAAAGATAAAATCAATTGCAATGTTTTTGCACAGTAAGGAATAGGAATTAGAATAATGTTTTGATGTTGAGGGAGGGTGATTAAAGTTAAAGTGGATCCATTCCATTTCTTTAAAATAATATATACACACACATATGAAAGATGACATTTGATTATGGACCTCATAATATACACATTCATCACAAAATAAATGTCGTTCAAAATTATTTCAAAATAAGCATTGTTTTAAGATTTTAAGTCATATTTATCAATAATTTATAAAATTTATCCTTATTTACGAGGATTGTTAAGAGGAAAATGAAAAAATTTACTACTTGTTTATGTCATATCTTGAACGACATTTATTTTAGGATGGTAAGGGCATATCATCTGTGGATTCGTCAAGAGTAATATTTATACTTGCCCATAAACAAAGGTAGAAAAACAAAAACATGATGAAATTAAAACACACAAATTCCATTTAGTCCATGTACATAACATTTAAGGCATCACAAACATTCGTTTATCAAATGTAGAATAGCAGCAAGCATGCTCCTGCAAAGATGATGAGCAGAGATGAGCATCCGGGGGCAGGAAGTGCCCCGTTTTTGTCGTTTCTTTGATCCAATGGGGGAACATCGGCACAGTCGAGGCCTTCCTCGTCTTCCTTGCAGAGAGCTGCAAAGAGGCCAGGGGGATACTTGCCATAGAGATTGACATAGCTGAAAAACATGTCAGCACAGTTGCTCTTGAGATCATTGACTTGATCTACAACAGGGCAAAGCAGTTGCTTCAATGGCGTGCAGCATCTTTCCGGAGAGTAGTTTGGCCCTTTGCATTGGCTTGTCATCACTGTGTAGTTCATGTTTGCAAAGTCCACACTGCAAGCTGCACGGTTTGCCTAATCGTCAACATTTTTGATGCACGCTATATGTATGTATACTGATGATGTCGTTTAATACCCGTGAACTAGTAAGTATTAGATAGGAATGTTAGGTAAACACTATTTCTTTGTATTTCAAGGAATTAAAAAAAAGGGATGTTCGAAAAAGAGAAAGCCTCACTTGATTTTTGCTGCAGAAGGGAACGGCCGATTGATCCGTGCAGCTCAAAAACGTCATCTGCTCCAAAATATAAACCAAGGAATATAATTTAGACATTCACGTAATAAACATTTTAATGTGGTAATTTTAATATATAATATCTTTACACCAAAAACAATATTTTTCCTTTAAATGGTTGCAAGGAAAATTCATCCATTCGGTATGATCATATAAGTTTTTGTATTGAGAAAGAGAATTACTTGATATGTAGGAAGAAGATGCAATGCCAAAAACAAGGAAAAAAAGAGATAAATGCAACAAGGATCGTTTCGACTCCATTGTTGCCTTCTTCCTTCTGCAAATGGATTGCTCCTACTCTTTTTTCTTTTCTATTTTCAACCAATCCTCTGATCTTCTAATCAAAATCAATGTTTTTTAATTTTAATTTTTTTTTGTGTGGGTATATGATTATGGGAGAGAGAATGTAGGGGAGAAGAAAACGGGAGAAGAGTGGCACAAATCCCACGCTAATTTATATTTTATCACACTATGGTCTTCTAGATTTTTTATTTTTTTTTAAAGATAAGTATTTCAGCATAACGATTGATCTACAACATTAGAAAGTGGTAAAATTTTTAATAATTTTTGTCTCAAGTATATTATTATACTTTAAGTTATAACATGTATTATGATAATATTGTGCAAGTGCTTCATATACAATGATAATATCATATCCTACGCATAAAAGAAAATACAAAACTCAAATCCGCTATTTATAAAGAATCCAAATTGTTCATAGATTGTCAAAAATCTACAATCAGTTGTAAAAATGAGTACAACATTCTATTAGATTTGATCAGACAAGTAAATGTGGTTAGAAAAGGCCTCAAAGTCGAAAAAAATGCATAGAGCAGCATAGAGGCAATGGGTGTTAGCAAATATCCCTGTTGTGCCTTTGCCTACGAGTGACGGACCTTCCCATACGGAGTCTTCTCCCAACGAGAGCTTCTAGCAAAACCTCCAACGCGTTTTCTACAGCTTCAGCCTGTTTCTCCAATCCACATGAACCCATCTCCGGAACTTGTTGGAGCTCGTATAGGAGGCTGATTGCTGCAGCTGCTGTACACGTACGATCCCACGAGGGTTGGGGTCTGAGATGTCATATTGTACATCAGATTGTAATAGTTCGATCAGATAATGAAAACTCGAACGTTAAACAAGAAAATTGGAATGTACCTTAGCTTATGCATCAATGATGCACCTGTGTTCAGAGATATGCATCGAACTTCCTCTCCCCATTCTGATTCTGATCGAACCTGTATAAAATCCAGTTATGGTAATATATTATTATTCTCCATAAATCTTTACTAATTGTATTGTCATTACCTGCAAACGCCTGAACATAGCAGCAGAATTGCTCCAAGTGCCATCAATCAGAATAAAATGCAAGGTGTCATCTTCATTTGCCTGTGTAAAATCACTGCACGAGCTTTAGCATACAATCAAAAACTAAACATCTATTAGTAGAAGGAAATCATCTATTGGTCTCGCATACTAAACAAATCATGGTGAATGTCTTAAAAGGGTAAAGGTAGTTAATAGTTAAAATCGATGATGTGTATGTAGGAGTCGGACAACAGATGGGCACAGAATTTGTAAAATAACAAAGGCACTTGCTATACAACTTCATAACCAAACTCAACCCTGCGTTAACGAGATATATCACAACTTACCGATACTGCTTGGCTTTCTAGATTTGTAGAGCAACTAACAATATCCTTAACAGATTCACTTGTTGCGTTTTTATTCGGATAAAGACACCAAACCTTGTTTCTACCTGATAATCATTTAATCGTCATTAAAACATATCCTTGATAATTCCAAACACATCGAGAGGGAGGAAACGAAAAAAAAAAAGGACAAACTTGCAAATATATCCAAGTATTTAAAGTAGAAAATAAGTATAGGTTTTCAAAATGAGCGATTTCCTGATTAGGAATGATATCTAAATGTCAATTCCAGGAGCATCGTAGAAGAGTCAGAGATGATAAGAGGTAGTAGCGGTTGGCTTAAACATTAAGAAATTAAAAAGTACAGTGAATAATCTAAACCTGCATGATTCAATTCATTCCACATCATTTCTTCATGCTCCTCTATGCCAAAGAGACACAATCTTGCAGCTTCGACCCCAAAAACTTGCCATAATAACTTTCCGGTATTGTTCTGTCTTAAGAAATCCTGTCAAAAAATGGAAAATCTATCATCCAAGGTTCTTACTTTTCAAAAGTCTATGGCTCAAATCTATACAAACCCTCCCTCACGATCCGGAAACAGATAAACCAAATATATCGTATAACAATGAAATGTCAACTCAAAATATCAACACATGTTCTTTTGTTTCAAATGTATTCTCATTCTTAAATAGTTCCCAATTGAATTTCTTTTTTCATAAATTTTTTCTTGAAAATGAATAAGAACGTAGCATGTACTTTCCTTACTCTTTATTCTTTTTTGTTTAATAGTGCTAGAAAATAAAGGCAAAATGAGTTTAAAAAAGAAATAGAAACAAAAAACCTTTGGGTGCATATATAACCAGATACGCAATCTATGCCAAAGAGAACACATTTCAACTCTTGAACAGATGCAATCTCCCAGGGGAAGCCAACACTACAAAGAAGGGAATACAACAAATAGTTATAGAAAAATAATGACTATCAGATAAACAGACAAATAACTTCTAAATCATGTAGACTAAAGAAGTCAATCTTTCAAAATAAAAGAACAAATTGATTATACCTACAGAGATAATTAATCAACTATATACCTTTTGGCAGAGATAATCCCTGCTTCCAAGTAATCGGCAAGCTATTTGTCGAGCTGAAAAGAATTGGAGTTTTTCTTCGGAACTACTCAAAGACGCATATTTTGCCCGATGCTTCTTGTCCTCTACCACCTTAAACCCTCCCTGGAGTCGGTAAAGATAATTAGCATTCAATCATGTTCTAAAGCATCAAGATCAGAATAATTAAAAGCTAGAAAAAGTTAAAGACTTGTCATCATTCAATGAAAATGACACTGCTTATTAGCACACAATTGTCAATAAATTGTCTCCATTTTCCTTTGCAGAAAGCAATGGGTTTTTTAAACAATTGTTCATTGCACAAATACTCAAAGTTTTTTCTTACCAGTAAAAGAAAAAACCTAGCAATGCCAATAGTAGAATCATAAACTAAGGATTGAACACACTAATGGTCCAGAACATTAAATCAACAAAACATATTATAGAGCTAAAGAAACCAGTACATTTATCCACTATTTTTGTGTCTGAACTCAGCATGAACATTGACATATTTAAAACAATATGCCACATTTGAGCATTGAATCTTGATGCTGAAATAGTTAAAGAACAGCACGTAATCACAAACATTGCCAACAGGTAATCATCATTCTCGAAATTTCAGTCGAAAAAGCTAAAAAACACAAACATAATTTCTTAAACACATTCTCATCATCCACTTACCATAGTCACATCACTAGATCACCCAAAACCCAACACTTAGCCTCAATTTCTCAAAATTTCCTAAACAACGACAATAATTACTAATCATCCAAATATAATTGTCAAAACAATCAATTCTACACAACTCTGAAACACCATTCACAAGACCATGAACAAAGGAGTAAGTAATTCACCGAGAGTTTGCCGTGGTTGCCGCCAAACGACATGGGGGCATCAACGTCTTTCTCCAAAAGCTTCAAATCTTGAATCACTTGATTAACCATGGAGGGCACAGGCGAAATGGTGCCCCAACCCTGCCATTCTTGCAGGCTAATGGTGGGCTCAAGCTCTGTTATTCCGTCGGCATCTATCGACAATGAAGATGGGGGTTTTGAGGTAAAGGGCTTCATCTCCAAGAGAGAGAAAGGAGCTTTCTTGAGAACTTTGCAGAATTTTTGGGGAGAATTGAAGAAGAGAGTTGTTTTGGAGCTCAAAAATGGTGTTGGAGTGGAAAGAATCATAGTAATTCTTTTTCTTTGGATTTTTTGTGAAGGGTTCGAGTAAACGGGGACTATTTTAGGCTCGGCAATTACGTGGTTAAATCCAATGGGCCGGCCCATTTTATTTTGGCCCAATTTTGGATGTCAAAAAACCCAATACACCTCTATCCATCGGTGGGTCACGGGCCTGGTGAGATGGCCAATTATAAAGAAAATTGTCTTAAAATTCATAGACTTAGAAAGATAAAATGTAAGAGTATGCCTGTTTATGTTTTCAAAAGAATCTCTCAAAATATTTCAAACACTAAAATGTTTACTCATTTTTACTTATTTCTAAAACTAGTCATTACATTACAATTAAATATTCAAAATAGATGCCACCACTATCAAATTAATATAATATAATACAATCAATTCAAACAAATCATTGCATCATACTAAAAAACTATCCACCGTCAAATTGATCATCTAATATAATGCAATAAATGTATAATATCTCTATTTGATGGGACCCATCATCTACATATTAATTATATAAAATATTATTTCAAATCCAAATAATCAAAATATAGGCCCAACAAATTATTCATTTTTTCACAAAAGCTCACTACAAACAATCTCGTTAAAAAAATATGAAAAACACCTAAAAATTACTGAAAAAAGTTGAGACAGAAACATAACCAAATATATCCCAAATCTCTCACTATAATGTCTTTATTGTAAATGGAATTCCACAACATTCTTTAGGGACAATATTTTAGTGGTCATTCAATATGCCATCATAGTATTCGATCCATATTAGTTAGATAATTTGGAGTGGATGGAAAATTGATCGATGCCCACTTCAAAAGTGAGGAAATTATTGCATTTTTAAGGTTGTTAATTACTAGATAAGGTTACACGTGATAATACTTGCTTGTTTCTCTTAAATTTTGATTGGTAAAATGTTAAATAAACAATCAAACAGACTGTATCTAGGTTAAGATTCTCGAGTTTACTTGTAAGACAAACACATGTTAATCACTATCAAATGTTGGTTAAGATTATTGGTTTTGAAACCAATCTATGTTCATTTAGGAGGAAAAATATAATAATATGAATGGCATATTCATCGTTATGTACTTAAGTTGTTCAAATAATCACTTATAAAGACTTACAATTGATGATTTGCATAGTTTTGCAATTCACATCAACATCGACAGTTCTGATAGATAGTTAGGTTCACAGTAATAGAAAGATCCACATTCAACTAAGATCTAACTATAATTAGTATTAAAATTGATATATGGTCATATTAATTTACAAATAATTAATCAAAATATTGATCAACGATGGTAGACTAGACATATTAAATTAAAAGGCATACCACGAAAGCAACTCTGCATTAAAAATTAAAATGAACAAATAAATAATTCCAGTTTTAGCAACAATAAATATGCGTAAAAATATTAAGTTTGTTGTTTTATTCATTTATCCTGTTATTTTATAAGTACGGAATTGCCTTGCCCTGTTATTTACTCATTTATCCTATTATTATTATATTTTATTATATAAATACATATTGCTTTTGCGGGTTGGATTTCTTAACATGGAGAGAAATCATTCGAATTAAGATAGATGACATTTTAGATAAGAAAAAAATCTTTGTGGGCATGATAACGAAAAGCATTATAAAAACTTCTTCTCAACAACCAATTATTTTTCATAATTTCATAAGCTTTGACAAATAAGTTTCATTTACTTATTGCAACGTTTCAATTTCAAATTGTCAATGTGCACATACCAAATGTAGATGAAGTTTGCTTAATTGATATTATTAACCAACTAAGTTATTGGCGACTTGATCCTCTAACCAAACCCAAAATATAGAGTTGAAAACTACTCAAAAAAAGAATGACTCAGTATATAAAATTGACATTATGAAAGCTTCAATGCAATCACATGGTATGAAACTATTGTTATATACTTATATGCAAGTTTGGTTGTATCATTAATTTGATTTGATAGGTTGAAAGCTTAACTATAACTAATATACACATGAGTACCACAAGAATTCTTGTGACTTTTGAGACCGCTTCATGAATATAACTGGTCGATCTATACATTTCACAACCAGTAATTTATATAAATGTATGAAATTGATTTGGTTGATGTATTATGAATTCTGTCTCAAAAAATATATTTGTGAAATCCTTTCATATAAATTTTTATGTGTACATATATAAGAATAATACCCTAAAATATCACATTTTATGTAGGAAATTATTTTTCTACCACAAATGATAGTTTTATTACTTTTTTTTAACTACAAATTTAGGAAAATTGATAAAATTACTCTTCTAATAAAAGTTAAAAAAAATTTAGTTTTTTGGTTTGGTATTACACAACGATCTATGTTTTTTTATATGGCTATACAATATAATTATATCATGTAATCTTATGAAAAAAAATATTGAGTTAAATGATATGATCATATCGTGTAAACTCCGATACAAAACTGTTTTTTTTTTACTTTTTCCGTAAAGACAATTTTGTCAAATTTCATTAATTATGGTAGAAAAATAATCACTTATATAAATTATAGTCCTTTAACCACCAAACTCTACTTAAGTTGTTGAGTTGGTCTTGTGTGCACTTGGTGCACATGCAATCCCGATTGATCCAATTTTGACCCGAGTCCGTGTGTTTTCAATTTTGACTTTTTTTTTTTGGCTTCAGATTGTTACCTTTATGTTGTATTAGTGCGGCCTTTATGTATAAATGTGTGACCTTTATGTACAAATACCATGACCTTTATGTATTGTAACTTAGTAAAAAAATGAAGATTTTCAATACAATTTGTATATATCAATGTGATATTTATGTTATATTATGTCACCTTCATATATTGCATAAATGTCAAAATATATGTACATAAAAGTGATATAATATAATATAAATGTCACATTGATATCACATAAATGAGGTAATTCTACAATACACTGTTGTATTAATACACTGGTGTTTTTTTACTGCGGTAACTCCTCTTAAAGATATTTTTGTGTTTTGGGTTGTAGGTTGACTGTTGGGTCCCTCTACAATCACTTTAAATCTTGGGTTGCAATAGACCTCTTCAACATGCATTTCATTTTGCTTGCATCACACCACACCAAAACCATTGTAAATGAATTACGATGAAAGTATTGATCTTGCTACATTGTAAATGAATTATGGTGAAAGTATTGATCTTGCTACATGCATTTCGTTTGCATGAATTAAACGACACCAACAGTTATATTGATTTAATTAATCATTGTAAAACAATTATTCTATATGTATAAATCCAAATCATTGTAAATGAATTATCACAAAAAATTTGATTCATTCTGAATTTATTAATACTTAATATAAAGATGCCTAAACGGTTCGGAAAACCGAAACCGGGCCGGTTCGAACCGGCGGTCAACGATTCGGGGAACCGTTGACCCGGTTTCGGTTCCAAACCGGAACCGGGAACCGGTTCGATTTCGGTTCCAAATATCAGAAATCGGCGAACCGCCGGTTTTATCCTTTTTTTTAATTAATGGTTCCACGTGTACGACTCTCTTTGAATCAAAAATAACCGTTGGAAATGAACGGCCACGATTACATGGCCGTTGGAAACCGGCCAAACCGGTTTGGTTTGGAACCGCCGGTTCAAACCGGCGGTTTTGGTCAAATTTTGATCCAACGGCCTAGATCAAGTGGCCGTTGGAGATGGATGGTGGAGATGAGTCGAACCGCCGGTTCAACCGAACCGGAACCGGCGGTTCGAACCGGTTCGGTGCCTTTTTTTTTTTAAATTTTTAGATCTATAAATAGGGGTTCAAATTGTGTATTTGCTCACCCAAATTCTCTTGCTATCTCTCTCAATTCTTGCATTCTAGCTCACTTTAATATTTCAAGTTCAAAACCTCTCAAATTCTTGTTATATTTCAATTTCTAGTTCTTAATTATATCATCTACTTCTAGTTCTACACTTCTACTTCTACTTCTATTGAAATTTTTTTACATACATCATGTCTAGAAGAGGTTCTTCTACTTCATCCTCCCGTGGGAAGGGAAAGAGTCCCATGCCACCTCCACCATCGTATGAAGATGAGCTCATCGATCAATGGTGTGACGAACTTGATCCAAATGTCGATTTGGGGGAACAAATCGCTCAAGCTTTAGCCGCCGAAGACGAAGAAGAAGTGTCGCCGACTCAAGAGAGTTTGAATGCCACTCAAACCCCCTCAAGTAGAGCACCTTCATCGGTTCGAAGTGATATTTTCTCCATTCACTTCAAGAAGGATGTCGTGCCTAATAGTAACGTCGACTACATAGTGACATGCAACCATTGTGGGAAGCAATACAAGTTCAAGCATGGAAGGGGCTATGGAACGTTCACTAACCACATCACGAAGAAGCATCCCGACAAGATTGGATTGGAGCGCTCTCAAACACAACTACGAGGATTCACCGGGTCTTCACAAGGTATGGATTCTTTAACCTTTAAATTTAGTCAACTAGAACTTAGGAAAGACACCGCCGATTTTATTGCTTCAAAACATCTACCTTTTTCATGGGCTTCGGATGACCTTTATGAAGATTATGTGAGCACATATTTACAACCACCCGCAAGAATGATAAGTAGGAATACGGCCACTAGGGATATTGATAAAAGAGTACGTGAAAGAAAATATATATTACTACAAGATTTAGCTAACCTTAAACAAAAAGTTGCGATTTGTTGTGATTGTTGGAAAGATCCTTACCAAAAAAATGATTATATGGGCATTACTTGCCATTGGATTGATGATGCATGGGATGTTCAAAAACGTTTAATTGCTTTTGTTGATTTTAATAAAAAACATACCGGTTTACATATTTCACAAAAAGTACTACATGTGTTAAATGATTATGGTATATTAACAAAAGTATTTGCTATAGCTTTAGATAATGCAACTAATAATAAAGCTAGCTTGCTTACACTAATTGAATTTTGTAAACCTTCATTAAGTGGTGATCTTTTTCATACTAGATGCATGTGTCATGTTTTTAACTTATGTGTTCAAGATGGATTAAAAACTTTAGAAGAAGAAATAGAAAAAATTAGAGATGCAATTAATTTAATTTGTCATACCGTACAAATGCGAAAAAAATGGGCCGCGTTTTGTAAAATGAATGGATTAGAAGTAAAAAAATTTGTGAAAGATGTGCCACATAGGTGGAATTCTACTTATTACATGCTTCAAGATTCGTATAATTATAGAGAACTTTTATGTGTTTTTTTTATGGAATTTGGTGATACTCGTGATGGTAATGTTATGTTATTTGCCCATTCTTGGGATTCTTGTATAAACATGATGAGTATGTTAAAAAATTTTGAAGAAGCCACTAGGGAAGTGAGTGGATGTTATTATCCTACATCTCCTTTAGCTTTAGATCAATGTGTTAAAATTGCTTTGGTAATTAACTCTTATAGAGATTATCCTATTTTAAGTGATGCAATTATTATGATGAAAGCAAAATGGTTAAAATATTATCATGAGATACCCCCTATATTTATGTGCTAAATTATTAGATCCTAGGATTAGAGAAGATGGATTAGAAGAACTATTAACTATGTACTATAATGCATTGTTCCCACTTGGATTGATTAGTGAATATAATCTAGTAGAATATATCCCTGATCCTAGAGAAGTAGTTGCTAAAGCTAAAGATTATTTGTATGATTTATTTAAACAATATAAAACAAATCATGGTGATTCAAGTAGTAGTGATGATGTAGGAGATCAAAATGTAGGACATAGTAGTTATTCATCTTCTTCATCTAGTTTTGGTGATACCCTTAGTCAATTTTACAACTTTTATGATATTAGAACGCAAAAAAGAGCTAGAAGTACGAACTCATCACAAGAATTAGATTCTTATTTAAGTGTTACTTTTGAATCGGTTGCTTTCGAGAACAATTTGGATCTATTAAAGTGGTGGGCACAAAGGGTCACCACATATCCTATACTAACAATAATTGCGAAGGAGATGTTTGCATGTCCCGCCTCAACGGTCTCGGTTGAACATGCCTTTAGCGTATCGGGCCACACTTTGAGTGCGAGACGAGCAAACTTGGCCGTCGAGAATGTCCAAAACCTTATGCTCCTTGAGGATTGGGTCAAAACAACCAAACGTCAACAAAACCTCGATTGCACACGCTTTGAGGAAGGTAAAGCGGATTTGTATGGCTACGACTCAAACACAACATCCTCTGGTGTTAGTGGCATCAACCTAGACGATTGAAGAAGGTAAGTTGAGGTAAGAGAACTACGTGAGCTTTGATTCCTTAATTCGATTTCAATTAAGGATACATAGGCAATTTCATTTTAAGTTTGGAATTTCAATTCCAAACTTAGAATGAAACTCAAGCTTTTTCAAATTTTCTTTTCCCCCTCCCTTTGGCTAATGTTGTTTAAATAGTTACTTAATTAGATACTTAGATCTTAGACTTGTATTATATAATTTAAGATAGATAGATAGATAGATAAGTGTAATTGTAATTCAAGATAGACTTTTATTTCTTGTAGATAGACATGGACTTTTGTAATTGTAATATATAGGAACTTTTGTAATAGATTAGATCATAAATTAGATAGAATTCTAACTTGTAATAATTTTCCAAGTTATAATGAAAAAGTTTCTTCACTTCAATATTTTATAGTCCAAATTTCAATTTCTCATGGTATGGTATGACGGAGACAAAGCGTGCGAAAAAGGAAGAAAACGGACGAAAAAAGGTAGGTACTGCGGTACCCATCAAATTTGAACCAAAACACTGGTTTCTGACTCTCAGTACCGCGGTACCCATATCTCAGTACCGCGGTACTGGGCACCAGATTAAAAAAAAAAATACTGTCAAACCGCCGGTTCGAACCGGCCGAACTGTCCGGTTCCGGTTGAACCGGCGGTTTGGAACCGAAACCAGAACCGCCTCCCACACGGTTCGGTTTCGGTTCCACCAATCCGGAACCGCCGAACCGGCGGTTCGAACCGGAACCGGAACCGGCGAACCGTTTGGGCATCTCTAACTTAATATTACATGCATTTTGTTTGCATGAATTAAACCACACCAACAGTTGTATTATTTAAATAATCATTGTAAATTAATTATTTTGTATATATAAATCCAAACCATTATAAATGAATTATCACAAAAATATTGGTTCATTCTGAATTTATTAATATTTAATATTTGAAATGAAACATGTATAAATAATGAATTATTTTAATGTTAATCCTGTATTAAGACATCCACATCATGAGATCCGAATGATGGTGGCATTATGTTGTATGGTAACCGAAGATGAAATCAAATATTTATTTCATAGATTTAATATTTTATTTTACCTAGATAATATTTTGTGAATATAATGTGCAACATGCGTATGTGTTGGGATATTTTAGTAGTTATCTTGATAAGACAAAATCATATACACAATAAGAAAAGAACAGTTTGCTTAAAGGTATTGATACCTAGTTTCCACACTACATGATCACAAGCTTATCGATATTGAAGGAAAGATCATGTAATGGTTTTTAAGGAAAAACAACCTTAGAAGAAGTAAGAACACTTCTGAGGGTCAGCATGCTGTAGGAAACAGCAAGCTAGAAGAAGTATCCTTAGTAAAAAGGAGAAAAGATACTGCAAGAAGTAGTCAGCAGGTTGTAAGAAAGCTATTCTGAAAGAAGAAGCTCAGAAAACAAGAAGCTGCACAGAAAGAAAAGAAGGAAGAAGCTGTAAACAGGAAGATGTCAGTAATTGACAGATATCAGGATGCTGAACCTAGGTGGAAGAGTTGCAGGATGCTGAACTTAGGAAACTGACAAGTATCAGGAAGTTGACACAGAACAAAAAACTGACAGACAGGAAGCTGACTGAAGGTTTCAGGAACAGGGAAGTGTTCTGAAACAGAATCCTATGAAGGGACAGAAAGCAGCATGGAACAACATACTAAGCAGCAAGCAAGAAGAACCTACTGCTGTCTACTAAGAAGGAATATGAAGTAGCCAACGGATCTTTGGAAAGATAAGAACGCTACTCTCCTTCACAGAGAATCAGGAAGAACATGCAACATGAAGAAAAACGAGATACTTAAGTAGCTGTTGCATGAACTTCAGTCTTGAGCCCATACTGACTAGACAGGTCAGCAGGAATGTCAGAAAGGGCCAGGAGCAAATAGTAGACGCATTAAATGCATATGTTAGAAATAGCTCAGATGCATTTAATGCGACCACAAAGAAGATCTTGGAGATCAGAACTTGATTTCAAAGTAGGAGAAACATCTCTCTTCAACGGATACTTCCCAACGGTTAAATCTCTAAAGATCTATAAATAGAAGGTGTGGCTGATTGAAGAAATTTACTGGACAGAGTCGAGAGGAAACTCATATATTATCCAAAGCTTTTAAGCTTTCACATGTTCAGCCACTCAACCTTGTAGGAGCAGTCTACAACATCAAATGAGCTTTCAGAGATCAAGACTGTTTCACACCAGTTGAAGATTTATTTTCTTTTAACCAAAGTGTTGTGTGCTATGTTGTTTATTTGGTGTACTTAGTTGATAGGATTATATCCTTGGTAAGTTTATTAGTCTTGTGTAGGCTAATCTTTCCTTGTGTGGGAATGTGTCCCTGTGTGGGAGTTTGTAAACCCTGTGTGGGTGTAGGCCTAAGAATCTGGGATTCTGTAGGTATAACTTGTTTTGGAAGAGGTTTGTAGAGACGAGTTTTGTAAATCAAATTGACCATAACGAAGTCCTTCCTCAATGAAGGAGTAGAGTGGACGTAGAAGGATTACACCACCTTCGAACCACTATAAGCCATAAGTGTTTACTGCATATCTTATATGCTTGCTTATCTTTATTGCATATCTATCCTGCTGCATATATCATAAACATACTGTCAAAACGTACTTCATAAAATCATATCTTGAAAAGAAAATTGGTCTTTCAACAGAAACTCTATCAAGTTTATTCCGCTGCTTTACATTCTGATAACCGGGACAGCAACCTGATTACGCCTAGGGCCAGGTTACTGACTCGAGACAGGATTCTGTCTTCCTAGTGAAACAGAAACCTGTTCATCAGTTAGTTATTTTGAAAAGTTTGCAAAATCGATAGAGGTTCATTCACCCTCCTTGAACCTCTAGCCACTTGGGACCCAACAATATGAAATCCAAATCTAAAAGTATCCAAATCTAAGTCATGTATTGTTGAGATATGAATATCCATTCAAATCAAATCCAAATCTGAAAATGGCTTCAGATACCAACATGCGTATCAATTATTATAAGAGTTGAGCTGCTATGAACAAGATGCACGGATCTTAAGATCCGTGCACCACTATTTGACCCGGCCCAGACCGGCCCACATATATATACCTTTATTTTTTTTAATTAATGCCCTAAAATTCCCTCAGCTCACTGCGAATTCCCTCAGCAATTGCACCAACGCGCGTGGCCGCGCATTATCGTCGTTCACCATCACGCCTTCAACCAATCATCTTCATGGACGACTGTGATTCCAATATTGAAATTACAAACAAAATCACAGGTAATGCTGGTAAATTGTTGATTCATAAATTACAAATTCGATTATCAATTCGAAAATATTAACTGATGTGGTGTTCTTAATATTCTATAATAGGTGAAACTATACCCAACCTTGAAATTGTTTAGTTATGTAGTGAAGAAGATGAATTTACCAATGCAACTGGTACAATTTCTGGAACCAGCTCTAATACAGGTATACTTAGATATCATCTTCTTCAGACATAAAGATATAGATAATAAAACATAAAGGTCATCTTATGAACACGTAAATGTATAGTTAACTACATGTGAAGGTCTCTGTATTTAAAAAAACTGAATGTCTTGTGTATATTTACTTCTTATTTTAGTTCTGTTTATTCTGGTATACTTAAAAATAATAAGGGTCATCTTATGAACACGTAAAGGTATAGTTAACTACATGTGAAGGTCTACATATTTAAACAAACTGAAAAGATACCTGATCCTTATATACAGAAAAGATGGACAAAAGAAGCAAAATCACAGATATGAGAGACCTTCGAAGCTACTACTACCAGTGGCACAAACAAGTCTCGTGATTGTGTTCTCTGGAGACATGAAATGGCTAGAAAATATTATAATATGATTTTACAATGTGAAGACAATGAGGTGAGAATACTCGAAGAAGCTTATGACAGAGATTCTTCAAATGTTAATGAAATCATTTCAACAAATTCAGCAGATCTTTCCTCTTCCAAATCATCTATATTGTGTTCGATCCTGCTCACTCGGTTACAAAGGGACGAAGACAGAGAATCAAGGGTCACTTTCAGAAAAAGAACAATCAGAAAGGAAAAACAACAGCAAAGGAATTTGGTTCTAAAACATCAAATGTTCATTTGGTTTATTATGTATGATCTTTTATTTATGATAAGAAACTCTTGAAAAATGTATGATCTTTTACTTATTATAAGCATACCATTACTTATTATAAGCATACTTTGTACTTATGATAAGCATACCTTTACATCGTGTAGGTCATTCCATAACCTTTTATGATCATGAAAGATTAATCTTGAATAGCTTACCTTTTAGTTATGATAAACATACCTTAAGTTATGATAAACATACCTTTACATTGTGATAAGGATACCATTTACTTATAACAATATATCTTTAGTTTTGATAAACATACCATAAAACCAATAAAAATACTAAAAACAATAAATGCACTGAATATTACCATATACCATAAAACCATCAAAATGTATACATACCCATCAACATATACTACCAAACCATCACAAAATTTATATACGTACATATCTATTGATAAAAAACTACCATGAAACCATCAGAATATATATATATATACCAGCCAACATATACTACCAAAACATCAGACAATGTATATACTACCAAACCATCAAACAATGTATATAGTACTGAAAATAAAACAATCATTTTCTTTTCCTTGTATATGTCCTTGCAACTTCGACGATGCCTTTTGTCTTTCTCTTCTCAACATTCGTATTTCTTTTTTCCTCCATCATCTTGGCTTTCATATCAGGTTTAACAATGTAAAAGACATAAATTTTTCTTATGACATCTCGCCTCAGTTTATTGAGATCTGAAAGAACAAGCGTAACACATATTTCAGCTCAAAATCCACGCCATATGGTAGCCTTCAAAACACAGAAAATAATAAATTACTAAGTATAGTGAATAATAAAACTATAACATATTATTGTGAAATGTACATATACCTTAGTCATATCAGGAATGGAATATAGAACACCATCAAAGAATTTGACATGGTGCATCAAATAAACACCACAGTCAAGATCTTTACTTGTAGTTTGCCACTTAAACAACATGTTTTCAAATTCATATTTCAAAATCTCCTCACCTTTGGCATGTTTTCTAGTTCGCAAAAACTTTAACATCTGTACTTTCTACAAAAATAATTGCCAAAATAGAAAAATAAATATTACATCACTTAAACACAACTAACAATATTACCATACTTTCTTTGAAAACTTACCAGAATCTCTGCACACTTAAAAAAATCATTTTCAGCATTTGGGTACTTCCTGTTGTCCAAGTACTGGATCCTCTTTTTAGTAAAGTTGATGGCTATAGCAGCATAGTGATAATTGAAACAAAATGGAACAAAGATCTACATTGAAAAAAAAACTGATCAGATATTATAAAGGTATACTTAACTAAACATAAAGGTATTCTTAACACTACATAAAGGTATTCTTAACACTATATAAAGATATACGTAATTAAACATAAATGTATACTTAACTAAACATAAAGGTATTCTTAACACTACATAAATGTATTCTTAACACTACATAAAGGTATACATATCATCTCAGCAGTGGCCAAGGTATCTTTATTCGAAGTCATCCACAAATCAAAAGTATTCCTCATGAAGCCCTCATTCTCTGCAACATCACCAACACCTTCTACAATATATTTCAAGTTTGCCTAATAACAAAAAATTCCTAAAATTAGGGTTTTCAAAACCTAGAAACAAAATACAAAACAGACGATCAACAAACTAATTCCAAAAATACTTCAAAAAATAAACATAATACAGTCCAATCAGTTGACAAACAAAAAAACTAAATCAGATACAAACATAGAGTTCTAATACCACATGCAAAGAGAACAAAATCATCAAATCGAAACCAAATACACAAACAAACATCATACAGAACAAAAATTGAAACCAAATACACAATAAATCGAAGAATACCTGCACGAAATCGAAAAAAACTCTGAAAATCAAAGAGCCGTCTCTGAAAATCGAAAACCTCACATTGAGTGAAATACCCACGAATTGCCCACGAAATCAAAGTGAGAAGGAGAAGAAACCGAAAAAAATGGTGAACTCAAAGCCACGAACAAGCTGCACGAATAGAGGAGAGAAGAAAGAAGAGAAGGAGCGCGAAGAAGACTGTTGGCTTGCAAAGTAAAAAAAAAAAAGACTATTTATATTTCCTGGGCCGGGTCGGATCTATGGGCCGGGTCAAAAGTGGTGCATGGATCATGGATCCATGCACAATGTGTATACAAGTTTTTGTGTTATTATAATTAAATCGTATACAATGTATGAAGATATCAAAAATATATCCAAATTGCAATCTTTATAATCAAAGGATTGTGATAAATCATAAATCATATGCAATCCGTTAAAATAGAATGCAACCAATATCCGATAAAATATCAACCACACAACACAGAATGATGCAACAATGATTTTTAAATAGATGCAACAATGATTGTGAACGGTGATGACATGCAACCGATGCAATGATTTTGAATTCATGTATAATTAATTACTAACAATACGTTACCAAATTCACATCACATCACCAAAATGGACGCAGCAATGATTTTGAATGCATGCCAACAAATAATTAACAATAATACATTACCAAATTAACCTCACAATACCAAAATGGATGCAATGGACATGATTTTTAAATGGATGCAACAATGATTTAATTTTGCATGGTGATGACATGCGGCCGATGCAATGATTTTGAATGCATGTATCAATGAATTAATAACAATACATTGTCAAATTAACAACACAACACCAAGATGGGTGCAACAATGATTTTTAAATTGATGCAACAATGATTTTGAATGCATGCCAACAAATCAATTAATAATAATAAATTATTAACCACACAACATAAAAATAGATGCAACGTACAATAATTTTTAAATGGATGGAACAATGATTTTTAAATGGATGCAAGACTGATTTTGAACGATGATGTCATGTCGTTGATGCAATGATTTTGAATACTTGTATCAATGAATTAATAACAATACATTCCCAAATTAACATCACAATACCAAAATGGATGCAACAATGATTAAAAACGCATGTCAACCTAAAATTAATAATAATACATTAGCAAATCTTAAAAAAATAATACATTACCAAAATGGATGCAATGGACAATGGTTTTGAAATGGATGAATCAATGATTTTTAAATGGATGCCAACAAATCAATTAATAATAATACATCACCAAACTAACCTCACAACACCAAGATGGATGCAACAATGATTTTGAATTGCATGCCAACAAATCATTTAATAACAATACATTATCAAATTAACCACACAACACCAAAGTAGATTCACGCACAATGATTTTCAACTTTGATGGGATACACATATCAATTAATTAATAATAATACATTTAAATGGATTCAAAAATGTGTCACTGATATACGACTTTTCAGTGTAAGGTAAGGTAACATTATGTCAATTGAATTGACAAAACCATTGTTACATTTATTTTGTATGCGTGTATACCTAATGATTTATGATAGAGGCACATTGCACAATTTTGTGAATTCGACATCGCATTGATTCATAGAGAAACTAACGAATCAAATGGGTTGATTACTTTGTGGTATTTCAAATAATCGTAGACAACCAAACTTGTTAAAGATACAATCATGGGTTGTGGATGCAGTTTAGCAGTACTGTTCAGAAGCAGTTTATCTAAAAATTTAATGAGATGATTTTATAACAAATATCCAAACATATCCAATATGAGTCTCAATGATTTGTAATAACGAGATGCATAATACCAACAAATTTGATTGCAGTTTTATGGTTGCATGTTATTGTTATATACAATCAATGAAGAAGGTAGATATTGACTACATTGTCTATGCTATTAAAGTTGTTGGGATGAATTCTTAGTTTTTACAACGGTAATTTCTGAAGCCGGGTAATTTCTGGGTTTTTGCAATGATTCAAGATCCAATGACTGAAATCAGTGGTGTATTAATAAAGTGATGTACTATAAAAAGTCCCCACATAAAGGAATACAATACAAAATATGTTGAAAATCTTCATTTTTTTAAAGGTATGGATGTTTGTACATAAAGGTCACACATTTATAACATAAAGATCAAGATAAAAATGTGAAAAAAAAAAAAATTCATGAATTCGGATCGAATTGATCCGGATTTCATGGATCTTAGATTCATGCACCAGGTGCATGGAGAATTTGTGCAAGTTGTTTTCCCCATATATATCAAACTATTTTAATTGGTTGTAAGTTGTTTCTAAAGATGTTTAATATCTAATAAAACTCTTTAGGGTTTAGGGTTTGTTAAAGGGGATTTTTTTAGATGTTATTTTATTTTGAAACTTGATGTTAGAAACTTATAAATTGTTTTCAGAAAAAATAAAGAAAAATCCCATTACATATTTAAAATAAGACTTACAATATCTGTTGAGCTCAATCTTTTTAAAGTTTTTAGGAGTTCCACTTAATGATTAATCTTGATCCTAGTTAAGTTCAAATAAAATAAACGTTAATACATTATTTATTTTTTTATTTTTTACTAACCAATGATTTCGTATGTACATATATTATAATACAAGTGGTACTTTATAGTCAAAAAAATGTGGTACATCGAGTGCATAATAAATATAGTTGCAAATTGAGAATCCAAGAAAAATGGGGTTCTCACTTGTCAGAGAGTAGGAATAATTTATTAGTATTCTCTTATCAGCTTTTCACTAAATTCACAACCTTATCAGAAAATCTTCTCTCCAGTTTTCATAATATAACATATTATCTTGTCTGCTTCCTGCTACCTTATCTTTTAAACCTTTTTTTCGTCCTCTAATTATTATTATTATTATTATTATTATTATATTAAAATTCACAATATTAATCAACGAATAAGAAGGACCAATCGTTAACTGTCAAGTTTGGAGTTAATTTTTTTTTTTTTTTTTTTTTTTGCGTAAAACCGTTTTAGAAATATAATTTAGGGCATACTTGATGCAACTTTTTATACCAAGCAATGGAAAGGAAATGGAAAAGAAGCGTTTGGTACACATTTTTTATTCTTGTTACTGTACTTTACTAAGAAATCAAATGACTGACTTTCATTTCTCAGGTTTTTCCTAAGGAATGACTTTCATTCCACAACTCTATTTTCTAAAATAATAATAATAATAATAATAATTATTATTATTATTATTATTAAGTTGATTTCATTTCTAAAGAATTTTGGTAAATCAAACAACACAAATTTAAAGAGAATATTCATTTCATTTCTCAGTACTATCATTACCATTCTTTTTCTCATTTCTTGAAACATACAAAGCGGCCCCTTAGTAACCCACAGTCCAAACTCAATACTTTTAATTTACTAGTCAATCTTTATATAGAAGGTTGATGATTATGAATTGACTCGTTGAATTAAATTAAAGTTATGAAAGATAGTCTTATAACAGTCCCAGAACACTAAAATACGAAACTTTGTGGGAGAAAAAAAGAAAAAAAGAGATTGTTGGGTACTTTAAAAAATTCAGTTGGTAGCTTTTCATCAATTATATATATTTTTCTGACACAATATTCGTTTTCCAATCTATTGTATTTTCCTTTATTGGAGCACGTTACAAATATAATAAAAGAATATTTCAGTCTACTAATTTATGTTGAAATTAAGAATAACAAGCTTGTGGTGGGTAAATTTTCATATTCTGTCAAGTTTTAGTCCTTTTTTGGGCCCTTTTTTTCTAACGGAAAGGGACTGTTAAAAGAATTCCAGATTTTCTGTGTTTCAACTTTGAATTCAAAGTTTTGAAACGATTTCTTTTTTCTCTTCAAAGATTTTTACTGATTAAGAAATTTTAGATGCTATATACATTATATATATAAATATACAGAAATTCATATGCATTTATTTTTTAAGAACACACATTGTTTGATTGAACTAAAATCTAATTTCTAATATAGTGGGCTACCACGATATTAGAAAGAATTCTAATATCGAAAGGGACTGTTAAAAGAATTCCAGATTTTCTGTGTTTCAACTTTGAATTCAAAGTTTTGAAACGATTTCTTTTTTCTCTTCAAAGATTTTTACTGATTAAGAAATTTAGATGCTATATACATTATATATATAAATATACAGAAATTCATATGCATTTATTTTTTAAGAACACACATTGTTTGATTGAACTAAAATCTAATTTCTAATATCGTGGGCTACCACTTGAGAATTACTGGATCTCATAAAGCTTAATTTTAGCTGATACTTTTAGTCTCAAATTGCTTGATATTTTAGAATTTCAGGAGAAGATTATGTGCCCTTATGTTTAATCTGCCATACACCCATTTAAAGACCCATATTCTTTAAATGTTTTTTTTTTTATAGTTTTATAGTAGATTATTGTATAGTATTTAAAATCAACTATTAATTAAAAAGAATATATAAATCGTTTTACAATATTCCTTAATATATGTTAAAATATTAAGTATTATGGGATGGAGGGAGTGTCCGTTATCACATATTTCATGATCAGCTAAATATAAAGCATCAAAATCAATTTTACTATTTTCAACAACACACAGTTTTTTTTAAGAATATAAATATTTATTAAATATGTCCTTTTTAAAAAAAATTCAAAACCCTTAAAGAAATGGACTGAGAAGGATTAAAACATTAACCTCTCCTATTATATACTTTTGGTTACTCAATTAGAATGCAGTTTAAGACGTCGTATCGAGCATATAAATATATAATTTGATGTGTCAATTTTTGAATTAAATATACTGATGCTGAATATATAAAGTGAAAAACTGATGATGGTGTTGAATTATAGAGACAATGTTTGATTTTACATAAAAAAATCAGGACATGGAAATAAAGTTAATGATAGAAAATATTATAAGTGTTGAATTCCTATTGGATGATAGGAAGTCATCAATCCTTGCACGATTCGTTAATATTCTAAATAGATGGAATTCAACTTAGATGATAAATTTAAGCCAATTTTGACATCTTATTTGGAAGTATCATAGGTTATTCTATCAACCTCCACCATACCCGCCACCATGTCTTACATCAAATAAATTAGAGGACTAATCACATAAAAATTTACAAATTTAGGTCTATTTTCATGTACAACATGAAATTTAAAGCATAACACAAAATAAATCATCAAATTTATTTTTGTTTTTTGTGATACTTTGATAAAGTTTTACAGCTCAAATCGCTAACATGAGATATGTTGCAAGTCATAATAGATGTATCTAATTTGATTAAATATTTTTATTATTGAGTTTTTAAAAATTCATTTGAGAATTGAAGAAAAACGTTGATGAATTCTAGTATTAGCTTTAAAGTTTATTAATAAAAATTTACCCAAAATTCGTAATTCTCTTACCTATATTATACTATTACAAAAGTTATTTTAGACACATAACTCTCTAATATCATTATTTTTGGATGAGGAGGATAACATATTTTTCTCATGCTTCTCCTTAACAAAATACACAACTAATAATGCCTTTAATATATTATTATTATTCAACCACACATTAAGTACTCATCATGAGGCAAAGACAAAGACATGAATTATATTTTTGTCACATATATTTAAATTGTCCCACCCCCCATACCCCAAGCTCTTATTATTATTATTATTATTATTATTATTATCAAAGTAGTGCATGAATTAAAAGTAACATGGTGGGGAAGCATACAAGGACCACTTTATTAATTAACAATTGACAAGGGACTCTTCTTAATAATTGTCTTCACTTAAGCCCTTCAATTGAAAACAATGTTTTCACATTGTGGACAACATTGTTTTCCCACAAATGTTAGCTACACACAGTCATATTAGGAGATGACACATTAAGGGTGTCCCAAAAGTGTAATCAAATCGAGACACAACATCAAGTTCAACTAGCCCAAACTCGAAGCTCGAGCTCGATCCAACTTGCTCAAGATTTTCAACATAGTAATATGATCTTGGTATCATACACAATACAGTTCCCAAATTTTGGTATAGATAATCTTTACAAAAGAGTGAAAAAGAACTCTTAAATAACATCTCAGAATAAGAGTAAACATAGTATCATACAACAGAAAAAGAAGAAGCATACTCTGCTAAGCGATTTATCGGTTTGCATCATATATCTTCTCAGCCTCGGAGTATTGCTCCCCGCCAAACGATACGAGTTTGGATACGTATACAAAGTCGTCTCTGAGTTTCCAAATATCCTCGCGTACACCATTTCTCCAAACATCCCGATCATGGGATCGGCCAAATGATTAACCCTATATCCGCCTGTGTCATCTTCTCGTTGCTGAAACGGATACGAAGGGCTATTTGGTAATAACACGTCGTCGTTGCATCTGGGGCTTGAAGGCCGGTGTGGTACAAGATGGGAGAGCTTGCGCTTGGACAAGTGGCCTCGGCCATAGAGGGGTATAAGCGTCTTTTCCGACACCTCGGCCTTGCAAACAGGGCACTGTGGGTGGCTCTGGAAATCGGGATTGTTGTCGCGGAAGCTGATCCAACGGTATATACAAGGCCAACAATAGAGATGTCCACAGAACGTGACCACGGGGTCTTGCACGAGGTCGAGGCAGATGTTGCAATCAAATCCAACGGATGGATTTGCATCTGATTCGTCGAGGGTTGAGGACATGGATTTCTTCAAATTCTTGAACGAAGCTCCACCATCGTTTGTTTCTGCTCGTTGGAGATACTGCTCCATGGTTAGCTAGACAACACCTCAATTGCCTCGACTCGAATGTCTGAACAGATCTGTTGTGAAAAGAGATTGTTAGCTCCCACATTCGATGTAAAGCAAAACGAAACAAGGAAATCAAAAGCAAGATGGGAAGACCAATCAATTGAATTAGGTTATCAACGTGCTTAAAATTTCTTCAACATTTGGTCAATGAGTAGGAATTAATGAACATTCTAAAGAGTGAATTTTCCTACAAATTGAATCTCACGACATTAAATAATTAGGTAGAAAATTTGTTGAACACTTAATTCTAAATTCTAAGCGAAAAGAATCCATCAATTTTCGGGACAACATTATTATTCATCAACAATAATATAGCTCCCAACCACCTACCTAATTTCCTTGAAATTAGATAAGTATCAACTAATTAAACAAAGCTTGATTTACACAACAAATCCTACATATCAACCAAAAGACATTATGTTTTGATCTTGTCCTTTTTCCCCTTTATTAAATTTCGAACAACTATCTAGAATTCTATAGAAATGACATAATTATGATGATGAATAATGTAGATAATCAAGAAAAGGGGCATATCAAAAATAAAATTTCAAGATTTGCAAAAAAGAGTGATAATAATATAATATCCAAACCGAGTCAATGATTTCAAAAGGAACAAAATCCGGAGAAAATCAAGAAAACTCGTTATTTTAGTCGGAGTGGTGATTCACGCAACCGAACACAAGAACCCTAAAGAAATTACAACTTGGGTCACTCCAAATTCAAGAAATTTAACTTTTAGGCTTTTATATTGAAGCATAAATGCAAGAACTGAAATATTTTATGTTAATCTAGAGTAAACTCGTATCTCTCCATTGGAGGATGTTGAAATCGAAAATCCAGTTATTAAATTCCTCAATGTGATAAGAGGATTTAATGATTTTTATCAAGATCACATTCTCCAAGAACAAGTAGCCACAAAGCTCCAAAAATCGCCAACCAAACAGTTCAAGATCATCATACCAAGACAAAAGAAAAACCCTCCACAGATGGACCCAAAATCTCATCTCTAAAAAAAAAATTTGAAAAAAAGACAAGAAAAGAAAAGACCATATATCGGTAATAAGAAGAGGAAGCATACCAAGATTTAAAAAGGGTCTTCTCAAAATATGAAAAGCTCTCGATTTGCAATGACTCACTCGTGATATATATAGCGGAAACACGGCGCAGTTTTATCAGGGAAATAAAACGAATTAATGTGGAAAAAGAAAAAGAAAAAGAAAAGGCTAATCTAAAAAATCCGTTGGAAGAGAGAGAGAGAGTGTGGGAGAGGAAGGGAGGGAGGGAGAGAGAGCAGGAGATGATAGCGTTGAGAAGAAAAAGGCAAATTGGTTTGTATATATATACACAAGAGTATACGTATATGCGTGAAGGTGACGTAGACTTGTTTGTGGGAATAGAGTACTTCTGGATAAACACACAATTCCGTCTGCAACGCAACGCACCCTCCCCACTGCTGACGTGGCAACCATCCCGGGCGTGTCCCTCACTCTCCCTCTTTTTTAATTCTCTATTTTATTGAATAAAGAAATACCACTCAAACTTGAATGTATTTAAATTTTAAAGATCACAAAAACTTATGTGAGACGGTCTTACGGATAGTTTTTGTGAGACGGAGCTCCATCACCCACAAACAATATGTCCGTGAAACGGAGTTCCATCACCCACAAACAACATGTGAATTGTAGGGTTTGGATGGTGGGTAATTGAGTTGTGGGTTGACCCGTCTCACACAATGTATTAAAACTTCGTGAGACGGTCTCACAACTCTTTAAAGATTATAATTGATTATTAAGCTTTTTGATAGGTAGTGGTGGTGGAATATCATTGCACTTTAAGAAATTGGTTACATGCTAAATAAGTAGAAATCAATGAATCTTATTCGGGTTTTAATGGAGTTTGACTTGAATCAAAACTAAATTTTACGTAAATTATTCAATGTATTTAATGGGTTTTAATGTTACTTCCTACTGTATAAAGAACATTAAATATGAACGTATTGATAAGTTTTTTAAGGGATTGAAAATTTGTAACGAAACAAAATAAAATTGGAAGATTATTTAATGGGACAAGAGATTATCATAAAAGAAGTCCTAGAACATTCTAGTAGTTCTACTCGAGCATCAATTTTACCCCTATTCTTTTTAGAACATTCACATCTTCTACTATCCTATTATTATTTAAATCGCAAACTAGGAATGAATTTTTAATTGTAACATCAATTTTAAAAACTAATAATATTTTAGGGATTATAATATTAATTTCATTCCCCAAGATTTGATATCACCATTATTATTAAACACGTCTTGATGAGGTGGTCCCAAATATATAATCAACTTGTCTCAATACTTATTCATCAGTTTGTTTCGGTGGTGGTTAACTTGTCTAATAATGATGGTGATATCTTAATTGGGTGTAGATAAATAAGGTGTTAACATTGTTATAAAAAAATTACATAAGTAAACGTTATTACTTTTTTTAATTCATATTACAATTGAAAATTAATCCACATATAATCCATGATTATTATATTTAAGTAATTAACCTTCACCATTTGTATCACTAAAGATATTTACTGTATCATCTACTTTTCTTAATATTTGAACTAGCCATCGGAGTTTGATGGTCAGTTGCTCAACAAATTAAGTCTGTACCTAACTTTATCATTAATGAAATTTCTTCTTTTACTTTTAAGGAAATGCATCAAACAATAGATAATTTATTTTTTTATGAGAAAATCACATGAGAATTTTAAATGTAAAATATGCATTACCAATATAATAAAAATAGAGTAAGTCTCTTGTGAGACCGTCTCACGAAATTTTAATACATTATGTGAGACGGGTCAACCCATAACCTAATTACCCACCATCCAAACCCTACAATTCACATGTTGTTTGTGGGTGACGGGGCTCCGTCTTACGGAAACTATCCGTGAGACCGTCTCACATGAGTTTTTGTGATAAAAATAAAAGTCTTGACTGAAACGATAGAATCGTGCAATAATAACATTCGAAACTTCATCCCAAATTCTAGAATAAATAAATCTTCAGATAATGTTGTAAGGTTCTTCTTCATTTTCTTTTATTATTATTATTATTATTATTATTATTTGTAGAGGAACGAAGAATTTGCAATTATTGAAGAGGCCTAAAAACAATTAACATATTGGTGTGATTTGCAATTATTTAGGGGTGAAATCATATATACTCAATTGTTTTGGAGGTTATCTAATTGCCATCGATCCTTTGTTGCTCGAATATTGCTTCAAAGAGAGAAATGATAATGTATATTTTAAATTTAAATACTAAAAATGACAAATTCTTTTTAAGTTATTAACTTAGAAAAGGCGATCAAAAGTTAGCTAAATAAAGTGACAATGACTAGATAAAATTAATATTAGTTTTTTTTTTAATAGGATTGAAATTGATATGTTACGATCAATCAATACGACCATTTTCTCCTCTTTTAGAGTTCTAGTTTTCTTTTTTTTTTCTCCCAAAAAATAGAAAAGGAAAGAAAATTCAATTATTGAAAAAATATAAATGCTGAAATTTCTACACTTCCAACCGTCCTACGCTAGTATACTTGTGGTCACAGTTAATTTATTATTTATTACAAGATATGAATTATATATGTAATTCACAATTCACTTACACAGATGTTTGAGAAATGAGTTTGATCTTGAGAATAGTGATTTTTTTTTCTCACGGATATAAATCAATGGTACGATCTCATAAATATTTGTATTAATATATTTAGATTATAATGTTAGAGGTCCTAATAGTATAAATCATGTATGGTACATTACATAAATGCTTAACAAGTTTAATATATAAATAAATAAATATATATATATATATATATGTATAACTATCGTAATATAACATTGTCCTGGATGAATGAATAATCATTACCATACGATTACTAAATGTTATTACATATAAACGTAACATCGAATTAAAGGGGGTAGCCAATTAAATAAAAGTAATAATTACTAAAAATATTGATATATAAAAATGTACGTAAAGACTATGTAAAGAACGTATCTATCTATATTAACCATTGAGTTCTCGAGTCAATAATGTTAGAATTGGAAATAGCAGACGCTAAACCATATTTGAACAAAACTTTTGTTTTGTCAAACTTGCCTCTATCAACATACTTTTTTATTTAATTTCCTAAGAGATAGTGACTTGCATTTTTACTTTAAATATTTTGTTAAATGTACAATTTTGTCCTTAATTAGAATTTTTCAAATTTACCCTTGCTATACCTTATATAATGAAACCACTAATATAAATATATATATATATATATATATATTTGTGTATTATATGAATATTTATTGCTATATTTATATAAGTATTCACAGTTATAGTATGTAAAAATTAAAAGACTTAATAGTGTGTATATCTTTTAAAATTAACCTTGAAGTTAATTAAATACATATTCATTTCATCATTCATTCATATTCACTATGATTGAATTATAATTCTCAGATAAGATTTAAAATATGAATCTCCATTTTGAGATATCCAAAGGAAATAAATAGAGTAATGAGTTTGGAATACATAGCAATTAATAATGTAATACTATTATATTGATTTCTAATTAACTTATAAGTGATTAGAATTGAGTGAGAAGTTTATTCTATATTATATTATTGTAATTCTTTTTTTTTTTCAATTTTTGTAATTCTTTTTAATACCTTGACTTATAACACAATTCTTTATTATAAAGTGATAATTACTAATAGACTACTATTATTATATTATAAGTGATCTGATACGAATAATATTAGTAAACAATCCGACGTCAATAACCTAAGCTATTAATTAGAAAGATATGCGTATAAATTAAAGTGAAAATTTAAGTAAAAATAAAATATTAAATTAGAAAAAAAAACATTCAAAATTAACATATAATTCATCATAATATATACCAGCACTAATGAATTTCAAATTAATACTATTATAATATTTGCTTTAAATGTGCTATATATCATTTATTAAATTATTTTCCTCATGACATATGATCTATAGCAAAAAATTATGGCATATATGTCTGAGAAACTAATTACATATTTGTTGATCAATAGCCCTCCTCCTTTTTACTTATTTTCTCTTTTTAATTCCTAACTAAAAACCAAAATTGTTAATATTATAATATTTTTATATTATACTTATTATTTTTAATATGTATGCCTGCCAAGTTGAAGAGAACCGTTTTCTAAAGTCTAACATGCAGAGCTAGATATCTACTATTTTATCTAGTCTGAATTAGATTTGGGTCCATATAAAGTTAATTTTTTTTTGGGGGGGGGGGGGGGGGGGGGGCATATATACACATTAATATGTAATTACTTATCTTTAATGAAATGTAACGATTTGAGATGGTATGTAATGTCTTTGTCTAGCGTGTTATGATATTGTAAAAAAAGAGATTATAGAATTGATCTAGACCTTTGGATGTTGTCACACTATAATTTAACAACAATTTTCTTGATCACATCTAAAATACATAGATTTCTCAGGTCAATGATTTAAAAAAAAAACATTAAATGATAATTAATATCTCATCTATCTCGCAGTTATTATTCGTAAAACTTGATCTAAGTTGAATATAAAAGTACGTTCGTTCGCTAAAATCACTTTAATTTGACCCAAATTGTTTCAAAAAATAATAATTCAAATTTGATATATAAATTCGACTTAATTAAGCTTAATGCCAACAAAAACCTTTACCAATTTAAGAAATTAACTGCAGAAACCAAAAGATTTTTGATGAACTAACTGCAGATGAAGAAGAAATATAATCACTTTTATTAACCCAAAGCGATTGCCACTTTGGTGTCACCAATGTTTACAATGTGATGCTTCAAGAAATATTTACTATTGTAAATTTTTTTAAGAAATATATAATTGTTATTTTACGTGTGAATGATGTGAGACTTTTCTTATGATAATAATATTAATTCTTGTTGTTGGAGTTATCAAACAAAGATCGACAGCACATATAATTTAATGTGATTACCATTGACCTAACAATTAATGGAAAATTTTGGACAATGTATGTAAAAGAAACGTGCATAGTTATCTTTAGATGATCAAATTAAAGTGGTCTCTATTAATTGAGTTATCATGAGCCTAGAGGGGTACCAAATATATGATCATGTGATAAATGTGTAATACTATTAGGAAATTTTCAATATATTAAAGATTAAATTGAAAATCAAAGAACTATATATTTATATTATGATCCTAAACAATGACTCGTTTATATATGTGACATAAATAATCAATAAATATTTTAGATAAACAAGATTTGAATTTGAACATTTCCGGATAAAGGAAACATTGAAACAAAAGTATTAGAGCAACATGTTTAATCTAGTTGATCTGATCGACCATCGATCATTTCTCATTGAGATGGTCAATATAATTTAATCTGACTATTCATAAAATACTTAATAGAGAATACAACGAAGAATCTGAATTTCTGATTACTGAAATTGAGTACTATTGACTTTTATTAATTTAATTATCATATGTGGAAGTATTAAAGAATTACGCAACCAAAAGTAAATGGGTGTCAGACAAGTGTGTTTGATCTGACCATATATATACGATAAAGTTTCATACTTTTCCACATAATTAAAAATTAAGGTAAATTATAACCATCACCTTCGAGATTTGATAAAGTTATTAAGTAGAGTTTAAGATTTACGAAAATTACAACTAATTGTTAATTTTTTTCAAAAAATAAATTTAAAGTTGTGGTTCGTCTTACTCAATTTTAATTGATATCATACTATATTGTCATTTTTACTTAGTTTTAAAGAGATATGTATTGAAAAGTTGATTGTTGAAATGATGTGATTTTTGCAAATTCAATTTTCAAGATCGATTTAATAGTTTAATCACAATTTCGATTGTAGCAATATATAATTCAACCAATAATTAATTCAACTTGGTCTACTCGTGTATTAAAACCAAGGGCATCTAACTTTTTATTTTTGGTGGGGCATGGCCCGTATGGCATTTATCCTTTGGACCGCGAACATTCATCAAAATATGATTCCCTAACAATAATATATAGAATACAATAAGGAAAATATAAAATTGACTAAAATTAAAGAAAACTCATATGAAAAGAATTGTGAAATAAATAAGTTATTATAGTTGGAATTAGAGTATTTTCAACTTTTATGAATTTAAGTTTGTATAGTTTTTTAATGGACTTGATAATATTTTTTTAACAATAATACAACACTCTAGAAATATAATAAGTAGATACGAATGAATAATCTTTGGTTTTAAAAAATTGGGAGCTCCATGTGAGGACCATATGTTAGAGATTATAGATAATGAAATTCACTTCATAAAATTATACTGATAAAATATTAGATACATTTTGTGTATTAGTTGACCAAAGTTAACATGTACAAATAGCATTCAAAAAATGAACAAAACATCCATATATTTTTCACTGAAAAATAAAAAACATTCAAAAGATGATGTGGATTTTATAATTGAAAAAAGTTATAGTCGTGACCAACATTATTAAATGAAAATTTATGTTATAATCAAAATTTGCGGTTCTTTTGAGTTTTATTTATCATACCACGCCAAAATAGAGATAAAATTCTCCTAAAATTAATAAAAATAAATAATGCAAAAATAAATAAATGACAAAAAAGGTTCCTTCACTTGAAGTAGATGTGACGTGAATGTTTTGGATTATCATGAAAGAATCTCCACACCTCTTATTATTTATTGGCCCCTTTTTGCCCCTACTTATATAGGATAACACTTTTTTTTTTGGTTATTTTTGCTTGCTTTCTCTTTTATACTTATTTTCACAAAATTCATTTTTATCCATATTTATACCCCTACCGGCCAACTACACATTATGAAATTATGTATCACACTTATTTTGGATCGATAAAAATCAGGAGGTCATGACTCAAAAATTCCCATCAGTACAAAAAAATTCAAAATATTTTATTTTAAAAAAAGTCCAATTACTGACTACGTGTCAAGCTAATCCAAGAGTGCCTACTAAATCAATTGAATCATGTTAAATATATTTGGATCATCGGAAAATTGATATTTACCATTCAAAATTTGACCAGCATGTTCCATACATGTGCAAAAAAGAAATCAAAATTATAGAAAACAGAATTATAGAAACTCAATATAATATTATTTGGGGTAATCGTTAAATGAGTAAAAAAAGATGATCAAATCAGAATAAAAAAGCAAAATAGTAAAAAGATGCAAAAGCAACTTGTAGCTATCATCGGAAGCAATCTAAGATACCTTTTTTTTAAGAAGGTAAAATAGAAAAAATTAGTAGTTACACAGTAGGACGATGATTGTCATGTAATGAAATGAAAAATCCTAATAAAAGTTGCAATATATCCACAGAGAACCAAATTGAAATGAATCCTACAAGCATATGTCCAGCTAAGAACTGTAATCGAAACCTATACAACTATTCCAAGTACGCACCGTTGGTTAATGAACAACTGAACAAGACATCCATCTCGGTAGCATTCGCAAAACCAAATCTAATCTAGTCATCGGCACGATAGAAGTGCAGCAATTTCAGTGGTGTTACATTTTCCTGACAAATAAGCAATGTGATATATTTGTTAGTATCCATGTTACGTGGTCATTATATATCTTGTTGGATATGTGTTTTCAACAGATGGATACAGCTTTTGCCCTGAAAATTATATATTATAGGTGTTCGATAGACCAACAATTAGCCGAACTTTTACCTGAGATGTGTCATCAGATTGACGAGGGAAATCGAGGCCCATTGAGCAGTTTTCCAACAGCTCAGGACTTTTGAACCATGCTTTACGACCAACAATTAGTTTGATCTTATAATTGAATATCTGAAATTTCAACACAGAAAAACATCCACTGATTACAGCACCAACTATTGAAGATTGTGTGTGTGAAACGAAAAGGAAAATGGATAACAAAGAGAACGAATGTAAAAACATTTTTAACCATGAAAGTTGCAAACCTCGGAGAGTGGAACAATCGGTCTCTCCAGCTCATCCCCATCAATTCTTATACCAGTGCCCTGGCATTCAGGACAGAATGCTGAGTAAATTTGTTCGAATTGCAGATCGTGCTTCTTCACATTCTTCCCGTTCTTCTTGCCTTTAACCTTTCTCCTGGATCTTGGTTTTGCTTTGGGCTCCTTTGGTTGTTTAGCATAAATTTCAACCTCAGAGAGCAGTAACCATTGAACGAGGCAGGATATATGGAACAAGTGGAAAGCCTGTATGCAAATGGAAATAGAAATTCAGACAAATGATATGCTGAGAGAAATGTAAAATATGACAAAAATTAAAGGGAAAGACATTATTAAATCTCCAACAATGCTAACGAAAACAATTACAGATACAGACTAACCCCTGTCAAATTTCTACTACTGCAAACAAGCTTCCCAGTCCTCCTGTTCAAGAGAGCAGCCACATCTTTATTTGGAAGCATCTTCTGTTGGCAGATATCACAAGACCTCTCAGAGGCAACACACACTTGGTCTCTCAATTCTTTCCTTATGGTCTTGCTTGAGAGAATTCGAGAATTCACCAGCTGATCATCATTTCCAGAAAACAGCATTTTCAATTTTAAATTGTTTGAAGATTGAGACTCTTCTCCAGAAGAGTCATCTTGATTAGCTAAAGCCTCACTTATATCCTCCGGATCAGAAAATGATTTCCTCTTCCTTCCTCTGGAACAGCCGCTATCCTCAGCTTCTGAATAAAGAGTAGAAGGAAGCAAGTATCTGAAACCATCGAGCAACCCTCTTCGGCCCAAGTTATAATTGTAGGAAAAAGTAACAACAGCAAAGTCATGCTCAGTAACCACATCCAATTCTTCATTGGTTGAAACTGCATCCCCAAGCCATTCACACCATATTCTACGAATTTCATTGGAGGCCCCATCCTTCTCAATAAGCCTAGCACCAATTTTTCCAACTCCTATATGCCTCACCACCAAATCAGACACCTCATCTTTTTGCAACACACCTGGAATAACAAGTTGCTGATCAGTTCCATCACCATCCAAGTTTGAGTCACAGGGATTTTCACCACAATCGGCACTTTCCTCAATCTCTTGTGAAGTAGGATTGCTAGCACTTGGTCCCAAGTTTTCTACATAACTAACCAAAGCAAGGCTGTCTGCATCTGCACTATGGATGTCTAGCGACTTGTTTTTCTCAGAATCTGAAACAGGTAAAGTTTGATTTTGCTCCTCTGTATCATGGAAGAAAAATACCCCATCATTAAACGGCCATGGATTTGGTTTCAGCAGCGTAACCTGTGCAGTGGCTAGTCTTGCAGTGTGTATATTACCCTTTAAGTGATTATACAAGTCTGTATCACCATAACAACGTGCAAAACACAAGGTACAGAAAAAGATCAACTTCTTCCCATCTTCCCTAAGCTCAACATATGGATGTCCTTGGCATCTCACATTACGAAGAGTTGTCCTCACCAACTGCTCTTTCAAGTTAACAATATTTGTCCTTGGAAGCCATAAATCTCTCCTCCCTGCCATTTGAGTCTGTTACCTTGAAGTTAATCAATTGAGAACCTAAATCTTAAGTTCCACAGAACAATTATCCAATTCGAAAACCCACAACCATTAAACACAAAACACCATGATTAAGTCAAACTTCACCCATCCAATAGAGAAACTGAAGAAGCCCAAACATATGATTTGTCAAATATCCAATGAAAGTACACAATTCAAGATTCTTTCACCAATAAGTTCCAGGAAAGTCGACTTTTGCCACCAAGTTCGATAAGAACATACAGAATTTCACACTAACTCTCCAAACGTAACTTGGACAAAAGAATACTCAAATTCCTCGCCCAATTTGAACCAGAAATTCCCTTAACTTTATAACAAGTACGCTTGAAGAACAAGAAATTCACCAAGATTGACACTAGTAAGTCCAAATCTCAACGTTTAAGATCCAATCACAGTAAAACAGAAAATATAACAGAAAGATAGCGAAACCCTAACTTCAAATTCAGCAAACCCTAAATTTACAACATGGCGGTACCGTAGGTATTATAAAAGTCTTAACAAACCGTCGAGCTATTCGTTTTCCGGCAACCATTCCCCCACCGATAGCGTAGCAATAGACCACCAAAAAGCTGGAATCCGCAACGGCGATCATTTCCATTTCCTCAAAAGCGGCAAAACAAATACGGAAAAAGAAATAGAAAGGGAAATTCAGCACGAAAGATCACAGTTAGAAACGCATACGCTGAGTAATTTTGCGTAGATATGTAGGTACAGATTGAATTGTAGAGAGAGAATGAAGAAGGAGAGAGGAGTTTGTGGAGGGAGATGAAAATTGAAACGATACCGACTACGCTCCAAACTGAAATTTGAGGAAAGTAAACTTAGCAACTTGCACGTGCCTGTAAATCATTCGAGTTTTGTTCCAGTGTTTTCGCGGTCTACAGAGATAGATAAGTGAGATGATATCGTCCGTTGACTTTGTAGAAAAGATTGGCGCTTGGCGCATGCTGGTGCCATGGTGGTTAATTTAGTTACGGTAGGATTGAAGGGAAATAATATTCGAATTTAGGGGAATCTTTTGAAACAAACTATTATAATTTATATTGTGAATAATGTATGATTGAGATTGTATTTGTGTGCACCATCTTTTTAATGTCATAGACTCATGGTTGATGATGGTATATTTCACGGTGATTTACTTTTATGTCTACATATTATTATATAAATCTATCGTTCATTATACACTTATATATATATATATATATAAATGTAGTGTTTAGGACAAGACGACGCATAATTTGATAATTAAATAATTAAACCTCTAATTGTTTGATTTAATTATGTGCGTTTCAAAAAAACGATAAAATGTATGTTTAATTAATCAGTGGTATAATTTAATCGAAAAACATAGGTTATAATTTTATCATAAGGTTCGTAATCGAAAAACAAGAAGATAGAAACGAATTTGAGGTCAATCGGAGACCCGTAGCTCAAATCACGAAGAATACGACGAATACGAAGAATTGGAAACGAGATATTTTCGATGAATAGTAAAATGTAAGATATTTTCATGAATAGTAAGATATTTTGATGAATAGTAAAAACTAAGATACTTTCGATGAATATTACGATTTTTTGAAAAAGAGTATAAATAATACGAAACAAATCGTAAAAGTAATTATTCGAACGAGGAATCAAAAAAGTAAGAATTTTCTCTCTTTTCTCGCCCCTCTGTTTTCCGACAGCCGCCGCCGGTGCCAAAAAAATTTTCTCGGTTTCGGCCGATTTTCGCACAACTTGTAGGTTTCGTCGAGCTGATTCTAGAACAGGTCTCGGATCTTCATTCCGACATCTCTTTCGCCGTAAAACGGCCGATCAATCGTCGAAAAACCCTATTTTCTCTCTCCTCTCTTCCTTTTCTCTCTCTTCTGGTTCTCTTTCTCTCTTCTGGTTATCTCTCTCTCGTTTTCTAGTCGTCGGAGTGTGGCCGGCGACGAGTGGTCACCGGCCTTTGGTGTCGTGAGTGTGTGTGGGTGTGTGTTGGGTTTGTGTTGGTTGTTGCCGATGACGGGAGGTCGTCGGCCGGAGTTGGGTTTGGGGTGGCATCTCGTTGCGCCGCTGTTGCAGGTGGTGTCGCCGACGATGAAGGTCATCGGCCATGGTGGAGTCGGGGCTTCACAGCCCTTGTTGCTGCTGTGTTGGTCACGCAGGGTAGCTGGGCGCGTGCTGTGCGCATGCCGGGAGACGGGTGCGCGCGCGCTGTCGGGCGACGGGAGCTGGTGTGCGCGCCAAGAGGCGTCGGGTGCCGTGTGCTCGCGTTGTGCGCACGCCGGGGGATGTCGAGTGTTGAGTATGCACGCTGTACGCGCGCTGGGGGATGCCGGGTGCTGAGTATGCACGCTGTGGGCGCGCCGGGAGGCGTCGGGTGCCGTGTGTGCGCATTGTGCGCGCGACGGAGATGTTGTGTGCGTGCCGGGTGAGGTACGGGCACGCTGTGTAGCGCCGGGCGCGCCGTGTGCGCGCCGACAAGTGTGTGTGTGCGTCAGTCCACGTCGTGTGTGTGCGTCGTGTCGCTGGTGACGTGAAGTCGTCGGTCGGGAGTCGGGGTCTCGGTCAAAGTCAAGTCTTTTCTAAAAATTACGAAAACGCCCTTATACCTTAAAACGCTCCGTTTGAGCTTGTTTTAACTCCGATTAATCCCGTTATTCTTCCGTTGCAACCCTAATCTTTCCCTCTTCACCTTTAGATCACATGTTTAACCATCCACACTCGTTTCTTCATCCTTGATCTTTAGATCTTTCGTTCTGTCTTGTTTTTTCCTATCGCTTCTTCTTAGAGAGAATTTTTATAATTATTTATACGTAATTTACGTAATATGAATCTAAGAAACCTCTTTACATGCGTAGGCTTACAATCGGATCAACACTCTTAAAACTTGTTACTTTGACATTACACATGGTAACCACCGAATACATGTGGGGGTGAGTGAGTTGTATCCACATGGTAACGCACTCACCCCCCACATGAAGTTTATCTACTAACATTTCTCCCCCTCATATCAACTGTGTCCTTTTTCTCTGGTTATCTTTCTGGATTTGTACTTTAAACAAAGTTGATCGTTTATAAATGTTAACCTGTTCTTCTTTTATGTTATAGATCCTGATGTATTTCCGCTGCTTGTTTCAACGTCTTCTTCTGGCTGTGTGCCGAATTTTTTTAAAAATGTAAAATCGTATCTTTAAACTGTTTTTTCGAAGTTTCTGTTTCAAACTTTGTTTTGTATCCGCTTTCTATTATTTGGTATACTTGAAACCTTTAAAACGTACGTCTCTTTTCCCTTTCTTCTTGCACGTCCAAAAGAAAACTCTGATATATTTTAAGTGCGAAACGGGGCGTGACAATAAAAGTGTATATCAAATGAAAATTCATATAAATAATATGCATATATTCACACACACATGTATATGTTTATATGTTTAACTATCTAATGTGTCTTACGTCAGTTAGGTGATTCAACTTCAAATTATGATGAATAAATGAATATAATTTTTACCCAAAATATAAAAAAAAAATTATAGATCTAACATCAAATTATTTTTTAACACAATGTAAGGGGGAATTAATATGTTGGAAAGTGCAATTTGATGGGCTTGTGTATCTTATTTATTAACTAATTAAATCAAGTTTGAGTTATTTAATAAGTTTATCAATTAGTTGAAGTTGAATTCAGACTAAAGTATGATACTCTATCAATTTATATCACTTTATTCCTAAATATAATTAACAAATAAAATTTGAGCATTTCGTACTACTACTAGCTTTTTAATAATCAGATTAATTTCGAAAGTTTAACATAAACTTTGGTATATTAAATTTGACATACTAACTTGTTGATTCGGGTAAGTTTTCTCTTTCAACTTTGCTTTTGGTAGACATCCCATGTTTGTTTGGTGCAACAAAATCATTAAACGTGAAGTAAAAAGAAAGTAAGACAGATATTGAAATTGTATCGAAATTGTATCCATTTTGTATTACATTTTGTTTTATACTTTAAAATATTATATGTTTCTTTAAAATATTATATGTTTGAATTTATTTATCGTTTTTTTGAATATCAAGAAGGTTTAATGATTTTTCTAACTTTACCCACATTTTGCTTTTATACTAATATACGGTAAATATAATAGATTAATCATGTCTATTTTTGTACAAAAGATAACACACATTAACAACATGATTGGTATGATGAAATGAAATTGAGTGGGAATTGAATGAACTTAAGAATGAAATGATGGCGGGAAAGGAATGATATAAAAATATTTATTCCTATGATTGGTATCATAAAAGAATAAGAAATGAATGAAATAATCTTTATTATTATATTTTATAATCATTCATTCATTACTTTTATACTAGTTATGTATTTAATTGTATTATTTTTTGATATTTTTATTTTATATTATTTTTATATTTTATAAATAATTTAATATTATTTAAAAAAATATATAATAATTTAACTTTGGGAAGTTAATTTGTAAAAGAATATAAAAAATAATAATGAAATTGTTAAAATTAATAAAAAAAAAATTCATTCCTCAAAAGTTAGAAATACATAATACCATGAGTGTAAGAAAGAATGACTAATCTCATGTCTATGGAATATCAATTTTTATGGGAATGGTGATTCCCAATGTTTAAAGTATACCAATCAAGAAAATAGAAATGAAGATAAAAATAAGAATGAAGATAGGAATGATGATTCATTCCTACATCATTCCATCATACTAATCATGCCGTAAATGTTATCATAATTCATAATAAGATATTATTTCTAAAATACTAAGTTTTTTGTTTTCAAAATGATAAATAAATATGGTTCAGTTTGAGTTTGAAACGAGCGAATACGAATCATTATTTGAAGAATCTTGCATATTGAATAACATGTTTATATGTTTAATATGTTGAAACAATCTGTGTTCACATCATTTTTCATTTGTTCATAGAAGATATCTAGGACCACACATATTTCAGTCCAAATTGTTGTAAAAACCTCTTGAATGGGCATTATTATTGGATATGTAATAATTTGATTTCGATTAATCAACCAAGACTTACATTTTTTTTTTCAAGTTATAAGAATATCATGATTTATTTTCAAAAACTCATATTGTTGGTCAAAGTAATTGAAATTTGTCAGTAGTAGTTATTAAAAATAATATCATTTACCTTGCGATTTCAACACCTTAAAAATAAAAGGTGAGGACTAAAGGCACCTACCCATTTTCCAAGGGCACCACCCATTTAAAAAAAATAAATAAATAAATAAAATACCAATTTTACCCTTAGAATTTTATACACTAATTTTGTTCGGTCATTATGACCGAACGTACTTGTTCGTGTTCGGCCAAGGTGGCCGAACAGGCTTCTAAATTTTCGGCCAAGGTGGCCGAACACTTTTCAATGTGTTCGGCCAATCGGGCCGAACGAAACTGATCCGGTTTAATTATTTTTTTACGTTTTTTTCTACGATTTTCACACATCCGTGGAATGTTCGTCATTATGTTGACATTACAAAATTAAAAAAATTAACATAAAATAAAAAGAATGCAAAAAAATCGATCAAACTCAGATTTGTTATGTTAAATCCGGATATATTTTTTTTTTAATATTAAATTTTTTAAATTTTTTTAAAAATGTAATGCCAACATAATGACGAACATTCTACGAATTTGTTAAATATGTGAAAATCGTGTGAAAATCGTAGAAAAAAACGTAAAAAAATAATTAAACCGGATCAGTTTCGTTCGGCCCGATTGGCCGAACACATTGAAAAGTGTTCGACCACCTTGGCCGAAAATTTAGAAGCCTGTTCGGTCATCTTGGCCGAACACAAACAAGTACGTTCGATCATAATGACTGAACAAAATTAATATACAAAATCCTAAGGGTAAAATTGATATTTTTTTAAAAAAAATTTTAAAAAAAAAAATTGATGGTGCCCTTAGAAAATGGATAGGTGTCCTTGGTCCTCCCCCAATAAAATCTTACTTGTATTGTAAGCATCAAAAACCTTCTAAAATGTAAAAACTAATAAAAAAACTCAAACAAGCTCAAATAATATCCTAATAGAATGAAACATGAATAAATACAAAGATTATAACATGAATATATGAAACAAGATCGAACAAATAAATCAAACTGCTCAAAGTATGCTACAAGAATCATCATTACAAATCACATCACACAAATTGAATTTTCATCTAAAAAAATAAAGCAAAAAACCACAAATGGGAATTGGAAATAAGACAATCAACCCAAGACATTAGAACAAAAAGACGAAGATCATTTTCTTTTGATGTTTTTGATTTTGTACCATCCCTTTTTGCAAGAATTTCCAACAACTCTGACACCTCTCTTGAAAAAGTATTTAACATTCATACTTCTCTTCTTCTTCACTTGTCCTTCTAAGCTCCTCATTTTCTCTCTCTAACTCTGCAACTTCTAGACAGAGAAAGCGCCTTGGATTTGTATTTGCTGGTGAGTGGTGAACATGATGGGGGGTTTAAATATATAAGGGTGATAAGGGACTCGTGGAATCCAACTCAGAGTGACACGTGGTGGATAGCCAACGGTGGGAAGTGCAATTACATTGATTGCGGGGGGTCGTGTCTTAATAGATAAGAAGGAAACGTGTGTGACCCCTTTACTTAGTTAAATATCTATCGCCGAAATATCGAGATATATTGCGATATATCTCCAAAATATTGTGAATATATCAGTTAAAATATCACGATATATCTTTAATATATCGAATAATGTTGGCGCTGATATTTGTTTTTTTTTTCTTTTTTTTTTTTCCTTTTTTTTTAAGATTCGAATTTCAAATAAATTAAAAAAAAATCATAGTTCATATTAAACAAAAGGGGAAATCCCCCACTGTACACAATTTTTAAATAAAATGAAAAAAAATACACTAAAATATAGGTTATTTTTAAAAGTACACTTAAATATAGTGAATGTTACCAAAATACCACATTTTTTTACTAGTCTTCGTGGTAACAGTGTAGAGATGTGATTGTTGGCTCAGTGATTAAAATCATGTCAATGAGTCATACCCAAAATACCCAATTTGTTAAATAATTTTTCGTTAAACCCTTAAACGAAAATATCCAAAATGAGTTATTAAACCACGAAAATTATATTATTGTTCGTTAAACCCCTAGTTTTAGGGTTTAACGAAAATATCCATTACGAAAATTATATTATTGTTCGTCAAACCCCTATTTTTAGGGTTTAACGAAAATATCCAAAATATATATATTTTCGTTAAACCCTAAAAAAATAAGGTTTAATGAGCCTTATTACACTTATTCGTTAAACCTGTACTTTTAGGGGTTTAACGAAAATTATAAATTATACCATAATTTTCGTTAAATCCTAATTTATTAGGGTTTAACGAAAATTATAAATTATACCATAATTTTCGTTAAATCCTAATTTATTAGGGTTTAACGAAAATTATTTCGTTAAACCCTAATTTCAAAATAAGGGTTTAACGAAAAATATGAATTTATATTTCTCTAGTATATTTATATTTATGAAAATTAATATAACTTTAAATATATTTGTTGTGTATATATTTTTATATATATATATATTTATATTATTATACGAAAAATTAATTATGTAATTATTTATACGTGTGAATAATTAATTATTTAATTATAAGCCTCGATTTATTATCTAATTATTTAATAATTTATTATTTAATACGTGTGAATAATTATTTAACAAATGTAATTATTTAATTATCAATTATTAAATAAATAATTATTTAATTATTTGATAGGGTAATTGTTCGTGAAACCTTTAAAAACAAGGCTTAACGAACAATACCCTATTGTTCGTTAAACCCCATAATTGTAGGGTTTAACGAACAATAGGGTATTGTTCGTTAAACCTTGTTTTTTAAGGTTTAACGAACAATTACCCTATCAAATAATTAAATAATTAATTATTTAATAATTAAATTAAATAATTAAATAATTACATTTGTTAAATAATTATTCACACGTATCTAATAATAAATAATTAATTAAGTTCGTTAAATAATTAAATTTTCACACGTATGCTTAATTATTCTTTCATTATTGTTTTCAAATCAAGATTTATTATTCGTTAAATAATTAATAATATATTGGATAAATATTCATTTTTTTAATTAATTATTCATTTTTTTTAATTAACATCTATATGTATGTTAGGTAATATCTAAAAAAATATGGCGAATATTACTTAAAAACAAGGGTTTAACGAAAATTAAACCTAAGTACAATATTTTCGTTAAACCCTAATTTTTAAAGGTTTAACGAAAATTAAACCTAGGAACAATATTTTCGTTAAACCCTAATTTATTAGGGTTTAACGAAAATTATGGTATAATTTCCGTTAATTTTCGTTAAACCCCTACTTTTAGGGTTTAACGAACAATAATTGTAATTTTAGAAGTCGTTAAATACTTATTTTTTTATAGGGTTTAACGAAAATATATATATTTTTGGATATTTTCGATAAACCCTAAAAAATAAGGGTTTGACGAACAATAATTATAATTTTCGATATTTTCATTAACCCCACAAAATAAGGGTTTAATGAAAATTGTAAATTAACGAAAATATGGTTTAATTTTCGTTAAACCCTCATTTTTTTGGGGTTAACGAAAATATCAAAAATGATCCCATATTCTTCGTTAAACCCTTATTTTTTAGGGTTTAACGAATATTCAAAAATATATATTTGAGGTATGACTCATTTACTGACCCAAACAATCACATCTATACACTATTCATATGAAGACTAGTCAAAAAATGTGGTATTTTGGTAACATTCACTATATTTAAGTGTACTTTTTTAAATAACCTATATTTTAGTGTATTTTTTTTCATTTTATTTAAAAATTGTGTACAGTGGGCCGGGAACCCTTAAACAAAATTATCCCAGTTGATATTTTGCCTGTTTCAATCATACTAAATATTCTAACCCCACCCATGTTCTAGCCGACTCCCACTACGTGTCTTCAAGGACAAGGATGCTTTTATGTCCAACCCAACAGCCCAACAAACTTACCGACATGTTAGATTCAACTCTTGTTCATATGCACACATACCACTTACATTTCAGGTCCTGGTTCTGATTCCAGACCCATGCTTGCCTGGTACAAAATATGTTGGGACCTTGGACACGAACACGATCCAATAAATAACAAGAACTTGGAAACATGATATATGTGGATGCTATGCACGGTGAAAACATACCGGATATAGTAGTATTCATGATCAACGTATAAATAATGAAATAAAACCGTGCGTATATGTGCAAATGAATGATGTATATTGTGATAATTAAAAACGAGATGATGATATTTTGATTTAGGATCATGTGCCAATCATCATCAAGGTTCTTGCCTACGTGGATGGCCCCATCATTCAGGTGGGAATCCAGCTTTCCACAAATAAAGTTATTCTCATCCAAGAAAAACTGTGAATAAAGCATACCCCTTTTCTCCAACTTCCAGGGGTATTTTTGACATTTCACATGCGTGCACGAAACTTGCCAGGGGTATTTTTGTCATTTTAAGCACCAGGAGAAACAGAAAATGAACATAATATTCAAGATATCAATGTTGAAAACAGGATCAGGGCATTGTACATCGAATGTATGGCTATAGACGTGCTTAGGTTCCCCGTCCAACAATAAGAGCATCCAAGTACGAATCCAACGACAAGAAGTTGTAAGAAATTCTCACCAGAGAAGTGAGCTGCACTGAAAACAATAGAACTGATAGCAACCGCTTGCAGCCAGTTCATGTTGGAGGCAAGAGATGTTACGAGAAAGCCTCTATACACAACTTCTTCAAGCAATGGAGTGACAATGCAGTATGTGAGAACACAAGCGGTTATAGAACTCGAGCCACTAGAAAGAATTTCTTTCAGAAAGGGGTCGCTCACATCCTGTAATGTCAAGTAGATTCATGTCAACTATATTATTGGTTGAAATCATAACACTTGGATTATGTGGCTTATCATGTCATGAGAAAGCTATATCGGGATTTCAATTGACCTGTTGGTTAAGTTCATGGTTAGTGCAGAGTGTACTTCAAATTTACCTTGGGCCCCATCAACCAGTTGGCAACATATGAAGTAACGAAAACCAAAGAAAGAAGGAATCCAAAACCAAGCAGTGATGCCAGGAGGCAGCTCCTTTGTTTTGAGGACTTGTTGGCATTAAAGAAATCTGAAAGATCATACTGAGGCTTCCCTGGACACCTTAGAAGCAGCAAGACGATGCTAAGCTCCAAGGTTTGAATTCCGAGTAATAGGAATGCCTGCACTGGAAACAACAAAAACATGTCCATCATTAACATGTATGAACATTGGAACGAAACGGGACTTCAGTCTGCGTACTTATATCTGAATAGGCCAATTGACTAGTTCACGTAATCATGAGAAATACTACCATCTTAATGTCTTCAGAAGACAACGAAGAAATTTTCATATTAGCATTTGATAATTGAGTAGCCAAATTCGTTTAGCAAACTATGGCATCACAAACAGGTTAAACTTGCCTCAATCTGTGGATCAAGAACAGGTTGATTCAATATCTTGGCAGCAGTAGGCAGGCCACCATAGCTTAAAGGAACATGGATGCTAAACACGTAAAACCCCATAGAGCTCCATATGCTTCCAGTATCACCTTGAATATCTGGTTTGAGAACTGAGAAACCCTGTTCTAAGAAAGGTGAAAACAAATCACATGGTTTTTCAAATGATAGAAGATTATGTATGAGAAAAGTGCAAAACCGCAATTACATATCCAATTCTCCATTATATTAGCTTCGCAGTACTGTTACCAATAGTTATTTGACTTTTACATTAATCAATCATTTCTTTGGGCTTGAATTCAGAAATAAATTATTAATTTCCAGCCAAAACAATATAACTTTATTGTTGCATTCAAGACACGAAGACACAAAAACGTATTGATTAAAGCAAGGGTGTTCCTAAACCAAAGGAAAACAATAATTATCAAACTTCATATTCACAGTAAAACCTTTTCAGAATTTAAGTGTTACTTTTCCATTCTTATACCTGTTAATTATCTAATTATACTGCAACAAAATTTGGGAGCCAATATCAGCAATCAAAATAAACTACTTCTTGCTTTCAATACAAGAAAAAAAAAACCCAGATGGGTAACTACACGCATCGGTGAGATTTGTTCATATGTGTGCTCGCAATGCAAGAAAATAGGAAATTACCTGGTGGGGTTGTGGATGGTTATCGTTTTTAATGCAACGACACTTGAAAGAAGAAGCATTGGTGCTGAAGAAGTTGCAATTTAGCCGAGGTTTTTGATAATCTGCCGAGAAATTGTTGGGAAAGAGAGAGTGGAATGGTGGCCTATGCATTAGACTCGCCTTCATCTTCTTCGATTGGATGCAATTTGAGGAACATAAAATTTTCAACGGATAAATATTATATATATAATTCCATAATTGTTTATTATTATAAATTTATCATACCCATGATTCAAAATAGGTATGGTTTTAGAATTTTTGTTTTAGGGCCCAGCTATTACATTAAATGCTTGTAAAATAATTATATGGAATAAATATTTTCTTAAGTTTTATAAGAAAAATTTAAATGACAATGATTTTAAACTGGTGAAAAAATCATAATTATTATTGTTGTTGTTATTTTGGGTAACCCATGAAAATTGTTTATATTGAGAATTGATGCATTTAGTAGTTTTGGGCCTTTTGGCCTTTGTCTTAGTTGTAACTTGTAAGAAAGAGCATTTTAAACCTGGCCCAAATCAAGGACCATTATAACCTACTACATTTATCACATTCATCAAATCTGCTACAAAAATGAAATATAACATTGATCATATTTCAGTGATCTATTCAACCAACCGTCCACGAGATGGACTACATAAGTGACATCATCTTCTCTAATTACAACCAATTACTTGGTTTTTTTAATTATTTATCAGTAAATAAACAAGACGATGATAGTATTGAGATAGACTATAATAGACTTTGAAGTTACAATTGAGTGTAGATGAAGTCGCCTCTTAAAAGGAGAGTAGTGTGATCACAAAGAAGAGATGAAAAGTGATGAATCTCAAATCCAACACTCCGAATGGAGCAATAGAATTACTACCGGTAAGATCTGCATTGTCCGTCCCCGATCCACTGAAGTTTCCGTTGCCGGTGTTTAAGCTGCAGAGACACAACAAATTTGAGGATGCAATTCATCACAATATTGATATAAAATAAATATTATTAACATTTAATTACCTTGAAGGAAATTTGCAATTATTGTGACCTGAAATCAATAAAACATGAAAAAAAGAAGTTAGCGAATTTGACATGAAAAAATGAAATGAAATAGAGTTGCTTACTGGGGTTGAGAGAAGTAAGAGCAGCAGTGTTGCTAAAACTGCAGCTGTCCTCAGAGGAGCCGTGCTTGAGGTAGTAATCATTGAATGCAAACGACGCCGTACGCTGGAGGTCCGATGCGTCGTAGCACCGACCGTCTTTCTGGATCGGGCCGCAGTCGGCTCCACCGGGCCCACAGGCCCAGTCGAGGGCGGACTGCAGAGCCGAATCCTCGGCGTTGTTTTTAGCCACACACCAAAGCTGCCTCGGACCGCCTCCTCCGCCGTCGGCAACCGCCACACTGGCGAGTAGAGAAAAACAGAAGAAAAGAAGCGTTTGCCGGATTCTGTAATACATTATGAAGGAGAGAGAAAGCAAGTGTATAGTTGAAGATCAAAGATCTGGGTATAATTTTAGGCTATTTTAACCGTTTTTTTTTATAAGGGGAAAAGAGACCGTTGGGATTCATCGAGAAGTGAGCAGAGACGACAGGGTAACACATGTTTCAACGTTATTACAGCCACTTTTCAGGTGATATTATTTGCAAGCAGACCCCTTAACTATTGACTATTTATTTTGTCAGATTTTTCATTGCATTGGGACCCAATTTTTAGGTGCTTTTGATGAAGTTCTGTGAAAGGAAATTGGGAATATATTAGAAATATGGTGCATAAAAAAGGAAAAATGAAAGTAAAAAGAACAGATCTCATGTGTATTTTTTGTGTTTGACAGGCTACATGACTACTTGCTATATAATGAAGCTAAATATTGTAATAGAAGATCACTGATCATATTTGTACTAAATACTATCCCAAAAATTAATTTTCACAAGGATGCAAAACCATTTTGCTACAAAGAATCCAAACCGAAAATCCATCATTGAAGATTCTACATTGCTAAATTCTGAAAAATTTGTCCAAACAACATACCATAGAAGCTTGGGTTTCATTGCACAAAGTTAACAGCTGCTTTGTTGTTTCAGTAACCCGATTCTGTATCCAATGAAGTTTGAATTCAAGAATCTAAGATTTCAGTTGTGCAAATCTCAGTCTTACAACACTAGCAAGCTCAGTTTCACCAATGCTAACCAACCCCTCAAACACCCTCTGCCTTACTCTGATATATGGTATAAACCCTCTGTCCGTCATTCTGATCACAAACTTTCCCGCCAAAACAAACTGACGAACCTCCAAGCAACCCTCAACGACCAATTCATATGCCTCAAATCCAACATCAATGGCCTCACTTTCTAGAAACTCGATCATCTCAACTGCTCTCCACATGTCTCTATTAGCCCGCATTGCTTGCACTGCTTTCATGAGTGTTTCTTTCCTCGGATTCAATAGATGCACACTCACCATTTCCTTCACCATTTCCACAACCCCATTAGTCATTCTAAGCTCACTCATTTCACCGATCAAAGTCCCGAAGCTATCCAAATCTGGAATGCAACCTGCTCTGCCCATTCCCCTCAATACCTCAATAGCTTCTGCAAAGTGATCAACTTTGCAGAGTGAGAGAATGAGATAATTGCAAGTCCCACAATCTGGAGAGTATCCAATTGAATTCATTTCCAATAGAATACGAGAAACGGGCAGAGATTGCTCGCGGCGTTCAATCCATGCTTGCGAAAGGAAGAGATGAGTTTGAGGCACAGGGAGACAGCCCGAACGAAGCATGCGTTGCACAATGGCAAATGCAAGAGGAAGGGGATTCGGGCTTTCAAGAATATAGGAAAGGAGAGAGGAATAGGCCAAACGGGGACGATGACGGGGTCGGATTGAAATGAAAGACTGTAGAATATCATCAATCACACTGACTCTGTTGCTTTCTGAGAGTGTGGAGAGAAACAAAAAGGGATTTGGGTTTTGACTAGATCGTTTCGAGGCATTTAGCAGCTCAGGTATTTTCGCGTAAGACTTGGCTGCAACTGCTTCTCGTATGGATTCTTCAAGATTCCCATGTGAAGAAGATGCAGAGTGAGCTAAGGAAAACTGAAGACTCAAAGAGCGGAAGAGTGGGCGAAATTTTGTAGCTGCCAACGCCATTTTTCAATCAAAAGAAGAAAAAAATCATATTGTTGAAAGAGACATTGGTATCCACGTAAAACAGTGAAGGGGCCTGTAATTTGATCGTCAAATCGTATTATGAGCTCAAAAGGGTGAGGAGAGTGTTCATTGGGTAATATGGTCGAACAGGTTATGTGCACGAGAGCATATACACTTGCAAGAAAGAGAACTTCTGCGACCGAATGGATTGAACGTGATTATAAAGCAAATAGCTGCACAGAGTGAAGTTTTTCTTCAGATATTTGCAAGCAATTCTATTCGGTGTGTGTGTGTGAGAGAGAGGGAGGGAAGAGGAGAGAGAGAGAGTTCAACAGGGTAGAGATGGTTCTGAATACATTATTATTTCTTTTTATATGTATTTATTTTTATCTCACTTACTTTTATTAATATATATTATTATATTATCAAATTTTAGTTTACAAAAACTCACGTGAGACGAGCTCATCACCTATAAACAACATGTGAATTATAGGGTTTTGGTTGTGAAAAACAACATGTGAATATAATAAAAATTCGTGAGACGGTCTTACAAGAAACTTACTCTTAGAATTTATGGAGACAAAAAATTTGTTTGTTAAAGGAATTTAATAGTAATTTTCTTAAATATCAAGACTTGTCTGAAATTTTGATAATATTCCTAGGAAAGTAAATATAATTTACTGAAATATTAAACTCCAACTAATAAACTTGATTATGATGAACCTATTCTTCATGTGAGCCACCTATAATACAATCAAAATTATATATATATCAAAGAAGTTTAGCTATAGTAACCATCTTTTCATGCTCTATATTAAACAATTTATTCATTACTAGTCTTCTACTTGTTGTGCTTATATCTAATCAATGTAGGCAATCTTTTCATTTTTTTTCAAAGAAGAAAGTCTATAAAACTAATCATCATGTTGTTTCCTTTCTTCTTTTATATTCTCACCATTCTCACACAAAATCAAGATCACATTAATAAACAAAGCCCACACACATCTTTTCCATAAATTTCACATACAAATTGATCAAATGCAACGGGGCAATAGCACGTCTGCATGTGCGTCATGCAAGCACCAAAGAAAAAAGTGTAACGACAAATGCACACTGGCACCATTTTTCCCAATTGAAAAGAGTCGTGAGTTTCAGGCCGTTCATAAGATATTTGGAGTGAGCAACCTCACCAAGATCATCACGAAACTCAGAGAAGAGGACCGAAAGGTGGCCGTTGACTCACTCGTCTGGGAAGCCCTGTGTCGGCAGAGGGACTCCGTTCTCGGCCCCTATGGAGACTATAGGAGAGTTTGTGAGGAGTTGAGGTTGTACAAAAGCCAATACCAACAACTTCACCATGTGCCAACACAAGGACTCATGGGATGGGGCAATAATAGCAACAAAGTTATGAATAATAACAATAACAACAACAATTTTCATGGAAATGAGAATTCTGTGGTGGATTTGCACACTTATGGATATTCTTCAAATCATCATATGCATCAAGAAATTGAAAAACTAAGGGTAGAAAGGGAAAACGGCTCTGCTATAATTCTGCCTCAGCAGCATTTAGCTAATGGTTTTAACCAACCCTTCTTTATTGCAGGTATATAAATAACATGCATGACAAGAATGCGTAAATCGAGTGCAATATTTATCGTTCATTATAATTTTAAAATCGGATATATAATAATCAATAGATGTCGTCTTTCATCTTACATATTCATTCACACACATAACTTATATGTAGTATTAGTACACAATTTAATACTTGTGCAAACGAGATAAAAGACGAGATTGAAATATAATATAAGGAAAATTAAATGCTAAAAAATAAATCCCAAAAAAATAAAAATCCAACATCTAAGAATCAGAAATCTTAATTAATTTACATTCTTCTTTATGCACAGGTCAATACAATCCTATGGATTCCAAGTCAATGGAAAGCACACTGTGGGAAGGAAGCTCATAAATTGTGATTAGCCCTAATATTTTATATTTGATGTAATTTGTTTTTCAATTGTCAACTTTTTTTTTCCTGGTTTCTTGATACATATACTATCATGTATAACTTTATTAAATTTCATATACTGATCTAATTCTTTCACTTCAGATTTTTTAGTTCCTATCTAAAATGGCATAAATAATACCATATCAAATTTCTGCCAAAATATATTATGCGTAGAATACTATTTTTTTAAAATATGCATATTTTGATTTTATTACGGTGTAAGCTATAACATAACTATTTGTAATTAAGTTAGTGACTTTTCACATAACCAATATAAAAATTTATAAAATCAGATATATGAATAAATTGATTAAAATGTCAAGATAAAAAATATGAGATATAGGTGGAGTTGGAGTTGGATATATATATATATATATATATATATATATTTTACTGTATTGATAATATTTTTATTTTTATCTTAAAATTTCAGATTTCTTAAATTATTCTATACCTTGTTGGGTTTTTCCCCCTATATTTATCATGTTTTTTGTATTTATTATAATCTTAATATATATACATATACACACACACATTTTTGTAACTTTTCAGATTTTTTTTGAATTTTCTTGAGGGGAAATATACCATATTTACAGGAAAAAAACGTGCAAAATACTGAAAAAATGACGTTAGAGCTCTAAAATCATCCCAAAACTTGAAAATAAACTAGAGAACGGCCCGTGATCATCTTATAATTTTTATATATTTTTCACTATTTATATTTTATTTTAAGTATGTTTTTGTTGATCATCCAAATCATATTTATATACATACATATACATATATAGTGTGCTTGATTAGTAGAAATGTTTAGTTAAATATTTAGATTATCTATACTATATATAAATGAGAGAAGTTGACAAATTTTACTAATTTGCAATTTTCCCTCCTAAAAATATCACATCAAATTGATGATTGTATAAATATTTTCTTTTTGATTTTTTTTGTAGGCTCTACAAAATAATATTTTATATGTAATCATGGTTTTTTTTTTTTTTTTGTGTCATTTACAAGAAAATGTTATGATAATAATATTTAAAAATTCAATTGTGGGCCCTACTATTTGTAATATTTAAAAATTCAATTGTGGGCCATATTCCAATAGAATTCACATCCTTGCATCATAATTTTAAATTTACTCAATACATTTTTTTGGAAATAGAAAAGAGCAAGAAAAGTACTAAACAAGATTTGTCCACATCTATAAATTGTGGAGAAGTTTAGCACCATACACCAACATAATTTCATAAATATTCACTTTGGTAATCATATACTTTAAGGGTAAGATTATATTTTATTGATGTGATTAAAATTTAAAAATAATGAAATTTAAACATTATGTCAAAAATAAAAAATTTGGAAAATTAGTTTAAAATTTTAATATATAAATGTGGAAAATAGTTTTAAAATCGAAAAATAATTTTACGAGGTGTTACAAAATATTTAAAAGTTTGTAAACTATTAAAAAAATATCAAAATAATAATAAAATTTAAAATTAATAATAATAACAAGGTTTAATAATTTAATATCAACAAATAAGATTTAAAAATTAATTCAAATATATATGTAATATTAATTTTGAAAGATATAAATATCAATAAATTGAAAAAAAAAATAGCTTAATAAAAATAATAAAATATTTAGTAATTTATTCAAAATTATTTCAATTAAAGAGATATAATTAATCTAAAAGTTGTTTTAAAAAAACTAGAATTTGTTCTAAAATAATCTGAAACATGGTTTCAAAAATCTAAAAATTATTATTTTAAAATGTAAAAATAATTTGGAAGCTAAATATTTTAAATATAAACTAAATTTTGGAAAAAATTTAAATTTTTTTGAACAAATCCATCTAAAAACAATGCAGAAAATTATTTACAAATTCTAAAATATATAGAACAAAAATATGAATGAAACATATTAGTAAGTATAATAAATCACTTCTTAATTATTCAAAAATTTAAACTAACAAACACAAAACTATTATTATTATTATTATTATTATTATTATTATTATTATTATTATTATTATTATTATTATTATTGAATATTGTGTTCAATTTTAATTTCAGATTTAATTGATGAATATTGATGTTCAATTTATTATTTTATTATTCAGATTTTATTATTTTATATTGTATTGTGTTATATTTATAAATTAATTATATTCGTAATTTCATTTAAATTTTATTTTTAATGCATGTTTTATTAAATTCATAATCTATTATTTACATTGCATATATAATTATATCAAATTTAAAATGTTGAGTTTAAAAATTATTTGCATTAAAAAATTTCTAATTCTATCAAATATAATTATTTAAAATAACATAATTTTAAAGTTGCAATATTAACATTTTTATTAATATAGATATTAAAAACAATATATATATATTTTACATTTAAATTATATATCATTACATTATGTCATCAATATTAAACATTATTAGATTTTATATAACAAATCACGCATCGCGCGGGTGTACTGCTAGTCTATATATATAATAAGAGAGTTGTGACTCTCCAGAGCTTGACATACCAGCAATTCTGAGCATTTTTCAAATGACATGTGTCTCCACCTCATCCCTTTAATTTCCAACTCATCTTTCCTAAATAAAAGAAAATTAAAAGAGAGAAGAACGTCTGCTGCCTCTCCCTCTTCCTCTTTTCCTTCTCCTCTCTCTCCATCTCTTCATTTGATCAAAATATTCATAATTTCTTCCGAATCTATGTCTCTGATCTCCACCTCTTGATTTGTCTATTCGTAATTTCTTCAGATCTAAAGTAAAAACGAAAGTCGAAGAAAGTTTCGACACTGAGCGTAATATTCTTATAAACACCAACGCGTATAGAGTGGCGCGGTCTATTACAAATGCGGTTAGGGCTAATAGGATCAAGGGCCCAATTCAGATTACGACATTCGGCGACGTAATGCAGATTTCTAGGACCAATCAGGAAGTGCTTTCTTCACTGGGATCAGCCTCACCCATATCATATTAGGATGTATTTAACCTCAGTTATATTACTTATCTGAATGGAACATGGGTGAGGTTGATCCCAGTGGAAGAAAACACTCCTTGATTAGTCCTAGAAATCTGTATTACGTCGCCGAACATCGTAATCTGAATTGGGCCCTTGATCCTATTAGCCCTAACCGCATTTGTAATAGACCGCGCCACTCTATACGCGTTGGTGTTTATAGGAATATTATGCTCAGTGTCGGAACTTTCTTCGACTTCCGTTTTTACTTCAAATCTGAAGAAATTACGAATAGACAAATCAATAGGTGGAGATCAGAGACATAGATTCAGAAGAAATTATGAATATTTTGATCAAATGAAGAGATGGAGAGAGAGGGGAAGGAAGAGAGGAAGAGGGAGAGGCAACAAACGTTCTTCTCTCCATTAATTTTCTTTTATTTAGGAAAGATGAGTTGAAAATTAGAGGGATGAGGTGGAGAGACACATGTCATTTGAAAAATGCTCAGAATTGCTGGTATGTCAAGCTCTGGAGAGTCACAACTCTCTTATTATATATAGAGACTAGTAGTACACCTGCGCGATGCGCGATTTGTTATATAAAATCTAATAATGTTTAATATTGATGACATAATGTAATGATATATAATTTAAATGTAAAATATATATTGCTTTTAATATCTATATTAATAAAAATGTTAATATTGCAACTTTAAAATTATGTTATTTTAAATAATTATATTTGATAGAATTAGAAATTTTTGAATGCAAATAATTTTTAAACTCAACATTTTAAATTTAATATAATTATATATGCAATGTAAATAATAGATTATGAATTTTAAAATAGATATGAATTTAATAAAACATGCATTAAAAATAAAATTTAAATGAAATTACGAATATAATTAATTTATAAATATAACACAATACAATATAAAATAATAAAATCTGAATAATAAAATAATAAATTGAACATCAATATTCAACAATTAAATCTGAAATTAAAATTGAACACAATATTCAATAATAATAATAATAATAATAATAATAGTTTTGTGTTTGTTAGTTTAAATTTTTGAATAATTAAGAAGTGATTTATTATACTTACTAATATGTTTCATTCATATTTTTGTTCTATATATTTTAGAATTTGTAAATAATTTTCTGCATTGTTTTTAGATGGATTTGTTCAAAAAAATTTAAATTTTTTCCAAAATTTAGTTTATATTTAAAATATTTAGCTTCCAAATTATTTTTACATTTTAAAATAATTATTTTTAGATTTTTGAAACCATGTTTCAGATTATTTTAGAACAAATTCTAGTTTTTTTTAAAACAAATTTTAGATTAATTATATCTCTTTAATTGAAATAATTTCGAATAAATTACTAAATATTTTTATTATTTTTATTAAGCTATTTTTTTTTTCAATTTATTGATATTTATATCTTTCAAAATTAATATTACATATATATTTGAATTAATTTTTAAATCTTTTTTGTTGATATTAAATTGTTAAACCTTGTTATTATTATTAATTTTAAATTTTATTATTATTTTGATATTTTTTTAATAGTTTACAAACTTTTAAATATTTTGTAACACCTCGTAAAATTATTTTTCGATTTTAAAACTATTTTCCACATTTATATATTAAAATTTTAAACTAATTTTCCAAATTTTTTATTTTTGACATAATGTTTAAATTTCATTATTTTTAAATTTTAATCACATCAATAAAATATAATCTTACCCTTAAAGTATATGATTATCAAAGTGAATATTTATGAAATTATGTTGGTGTATGGTGCTAAACTTCTCCACAATTTATAGATGTGGACAAATCTTGTTTAGTACTTTTCTTGCTCTTTTTTATTTCCAAAAAAATGTATTGAGTAAATTTAAAATTATGATGCACGGAAGTGAATTCTATTGGAATATGACCCACAATTGAATTTTTAAATATTACAAATAGTAGGACCCACAATTGAATTTTTAAATATTATTATCATAACATTTTCTTGTAAATGACACAAAAAAAAAGCATGATTACATATAAAATATTATTTTTTAGAGCCTACAAAAAAAAATCAAAAAAAAAAAAATTATACAATCATCAATTTGATGTGATATTTTTAGGAGGGAAAGTGGTAAATTAGTAAAATTTATCAACTTCTCTCATTTTATATATAGTATAGATATATAGTATAGATTAATGACTTGGATTAAAATTTTCAAAAAAAAAAAAAAAAAAAAAAAAAAACCCTATTTGATAATTTAATCAATTATTCGAGTTATATATACGTGAGTTGTGGGCCTTGGTTCAATTACTGTAAAAGGCAGCCCGCTATTTGTTCGAATACACAAATATTCTCTTTGGACAGGGCCGAAGATCGAAATTTTACTATTAAAAAGGGGAAAAAAAAAGATTTGTAACATTTGAAAATTATGAATAGATTTAATGAATCTAACCAATTGAGTTTGATGTATAGGTTCGAGTCATAGGTTATCGAGTTTTAGAACTAAATGATAATAATCTATTTAAATCTTAAATCTAGTTTAAATCCAGATTTTATGATTTTTTGTTATAAAAATAAACAATATATGTAAACTTCTATAAAGTAACTTAGTTTAGTTTGTTTTTCTATGTTGTATCTTAGATAAACTTTCAAATGCCACATTAACACAGAGAATTAACTTTGTACGATGAAAATTACACATAGTATACATTATCAAGTCAAGTTAAGTATCATGGATTGACAAACGTCTCATCAGAATCCTACTCTTATTTCAGTTGGGATAACAAAATTTAAACTTAATATATCATTTGACAAAAAAATATGATATGATCGTACATACACATGCTTTTATGTTAGACAATTATTAATTTTGTCATTTACCAAAATTGTTATTATTTCAATCATCATTTGTCTAGCAAGATGCATGATATATTGACAGAATCATAAACCATATAATTTAGCAGAAATTCCATAAATATCGGTTCTATACTGAACATTCCAAACACTGTCAAAGCAGTTATGAGAAAGTATAAAGTTCACATCAACTAGCTGCTACGTTTTATTGATGTTTTCTTCTATGAACAGCTGAAACAAATTGAAAGGCAGCTGATGATGATCAGAGGGATAAACATGTTAGCCTTAAACTTATACTGCAATTGGTTTGCAGAATTCTCCTGAACACCCTGAAAATGTCGTTGGAACGAGCTCCGAGATTTCCTTGATCACTTGAGCTTTATCTGCCTCAAACGTTTCATCCGCTGCATAACAAACAAACAACACACTCAGAATTGTGTATATCGAATATGGGAGGAGACTAAACAGTTTAGATATGATAGAAAGTAGGTACGTTTATCCAAGTTGAAGCCATCAAAAAAGCGTAGAAGTTTGTTTCTGTTAGCACACAGTATGTTGACAATATCGGTAGGCTTGTTCTGGTTAGCTACGAAAAGCTGCAAGATAGGCGAATAAACCATGTTAGTATACGAAACAGATGAGATTATTCGAGCTTTATTGAGATTGAAAACTATGTAGCGCATGATGTGAAACCTTGAACACATGGAATGCATCGATCTGGATGCTCTTGTGTGATTCCTGCAACAGAGAAGCATGAGCTCGATTAGATTATCTTGATTTTCTCATTTTCAACACTTAAAAGTAACACTTGTTTATCATGTGTTCATATGTTGATTAACATGTCAATCAGCAGAAAGCAGTGAAGTACTGATTTTTATGCATATAAACAAGTAGGAATGTTACCCTCAGAAGATTCATCAGAACTCTCATATTATCCTTTGAGCTGACATAACGTATCATGACACCAGAATTTGATCGATCGAGCAACATATCTCCAAGAAGCTGAAAAGCCAAAGTGGTCACTAGTATACAAACACATTTTAGGTATATAGTTAAAAATAGTTAGAACTGCTCATCAATTATTCATAACATAGAAGGATGTAATCTGAGACACTTAATACCTTGACAGCCTGTCTTCTGGTCATGTAATTTGAAGATTCGAGCAACCTCGAGTTGAATTCAGCAAAGAACTGTTGAAGAAAATCAGAAACAAATATCAGGTCAATTCGAATACAGAAATGTTGGGGAGAGTGATACAAAAGATGAGTTAAATCTTCAATGAAATTGCGAAGACTGGATTATTAAAAAAGTGAGACATTTTCCCACTTCAAATTTCAAATGTAATACCACTATAAAGGAATGAGGAAATCATACCCAAGTATAATTTTCTGTTAGAAATTCTGCAACTGTAGACTTATGCCGTGTCATAAGCTCCTGTAAGATATTGCAAGAAACATGTAGCTTTGTTAAATGATAGCATCATAGCAAAAAGTATGCAGACAAGATTTTTTCCATAATCAACAGCTAATTCTATGCTAGGCATCATCAGGTTGAAAATTGTGAAAATGTGATGAAGAATAATCAGAAACATGTGCAATTAATGAAAGTTCTAAATAGAGACAAATTAAGAGAACTATGAATGACCTTAAAGGTAGCAGCAGCATCTGAAGCAACATCAAAATTTGGTAGTTGAATGTAGTCAAAAAACTTCTTCATATGGGCTGACTGCAACACATATCTGCATGCAAAAGATAGATCAAGACTTTTCTGCAAACATGTGTGTTTTGTATAAATTACCAAATCAAATCATGAAGGCCAAAAAGCTACAAAGAATCAAGAGAACATAAAACAACCAGTGCACAAACACAAGGCATTAATTAAGCATGAGTCTAGAAGGACTGTGCTTTACATCTGCATGTCATCATCTTACCTAGCGACCACCTGATGACGTATGCACTCCCTCAACATTCCTCCATAATGCAAAGCAAGAACAGGATCCTCATACCTGTAGAAGGTAAAACAGTGATTTATATCTATCTATGCATGGTTAACTATCAGCCAAACACCCATCACTGCATGTGAAATACCCCATGCCTCTTTTTTAACACCCATAGTTGTCTTCAACACAAGCAAAAAACTTGTAAAAGAATCATAGACTACTTTGGACATGGTAGATGACAACAATTTAGCTTCACTAAAGTTGGACAAAACTTTATAACAGCTAGATAAACTTGTGAAGTTTTCCACTCACCCAGTAAGCAAATCGTCCATTAGATCAAGATTCTCTTCCAAGTAGTGAGAAGCAATCAATCTTGAATGAACTGGTTGCCTTTGCAAATTTGCAATGACTCTGGTGGCATCCTTACGAGCCTACACGAAAAAATACATATATATAAACAGAGTGGTTAGTGCCTGTACCTCTTTCAGAATATAAAAACATGATTAATTATGAATCATGGTTTATAACCTCAAAGTTGAGCTTAGAAAGACAAGCAATGAGGAGCCGCATAGTGTCATCAGAGAAGAACTCTTGAGTGACTTGGGCACAAGCTTCAGGAACAGGCTCTGCTTCATCAATGCCGTACAGAATTGACTTGAGCTCCATGAGACACACATCTAATTGTGCCATCTGCAATACAAATTAAACAAAAAAAAAGACCTAATTAATTAATACGGGGAGAGAGAGAGAGAGAGAGAGAGAGAGAGAGAGAGAGAGAGAGAGAGAGAGAGAGAGAGAAGCTTACCTTTTCATAGCGCTTAGGATCGGTCTCGTCATCTCCAGAATCGATGTACAAGAGGAATCTCCTGGTATCACGCACAACATCGAGAGGAGTGCGAGGTTTTTTGGATTTGAAGAGGCCCTTCATAGAATTGGTGCGCAGAACTTTGGGCACAAGCTTCTTGAAACTTAGAGAAGAATTGGTCCTCCCCAGAGAAGGAATCTCCCCCTCCTTCTTCACAGCGATCGGCATCTCTTTCCCCTGAACCAGTCCGGGGGAACGAGATCCCGCCGGAATATTCCTAATTACCCTTCAACGATTGTTTTGTTTAATTGAATTAGGAAGAGGGGTGATGAGAAAAGTTGCGTTGGAATGAGAAGGAGAAAGAAGAAGAAATGTTGAGAAGGAGCAATGCCATTAAGAGACAAGGGAGAGAGAGAGAATTCATAGGAGAGCATGAGGTTTCGCTTCCTTCCTTGCCTACATGTCTTCTTTCCCATGGATTTCTGTTTCCTAAATTCTCGCGCCTTTTTTTCTTTTTTTATACATAACTTTGTGGGGAAATTACTCTTTTAGCTTTGCAATTTTCCATTCTTAATCCTTATTTATCCATACTTATATTTTAATCTTTTCATTTATAGAAACTTTACGATTTTGGTCCCATTAACCTACTATAACCCAAACTTATATATTCACAATTTTTCTTTTTACATGAGTTTATTAGGTATTTTGAATCATTTATAGAAATTAAAAGGTTGTAATAATGATACTCATCCTGATCTCAATTAAGTTTTTTCATGGACTAAGATATAAAAATTGAACAAATATATTCTAACTATTTAAGGAATTTAGGATCCAAATTTAGAAAGAGAATCAAATTAATTCTAAAAAAGAGGGTCTTGTCTAATACCTAAATTTTAGCTAAGAATTGGTAATAAAGATAATTTTGAAATAAAGTTGTATAAATTTTTAAAAAAATATATTTGGAAACAAAATTTGAACTCAACACTCAATTGGGATATGAAAGAGTTTTTTTTAATAAATATATTAAATATAAAATAATTTCTAGACTTCTTTTCTTTTACTGATGGTGAATTAATATACTTTTCGCTTATCAATGAATTTCTGTTATTATTTTAGAATTTGTTCACTTATAATATTTAGTTTTTGTGATAGTTTAAATGTTAACAATCAACAATATGTCGTTTTGAAAGGTTTTTAAATAATAGAATAAAAATAAGAAAGGTTGATAGAATTTTTTTAATATATTTGTGTATGAAGGCAAATGACATGTTGATATGAACCAAATACAAAGGGGCAAAGGAGAACAACAATCTACTAATCATCATAACCATAAACAACACTAGATTGAGATTTCCAGTGTCTAGCTTTCTCAAATCCATTAGTAAAATTCTCATAATCCTCAATAGTTTGATCAATTTCTTCTTGGCTATTCATGACAAAGGGACCATACTGCACAACAGGCTCCCCCAACGGCTCACCACCAACCACAATAAACCTAAGAGGCTTGGACGATTTATTCCAAGCCTTGAGCCCATCACCCGAGCCAAGCAGGATCAGGTGATGGGCCGACACCGGCGAACATCTTGAACTCCCAAATATACCCTCCCCCTCCAACACATACACGAACGCATTCCAAGCCACGGGTATAGGTTGTCGAACCCTAGCCCCGGGCTTAAGGGTAAAATCAAGAAACATTGTTGGAGTTCTTGTGTAAATAGGTGACTCAATCCCCATTGATTCTCCTGCTATAACTCTGACTTTCACACCCTCTTTTGTGGCTTCCACAATGTCTGCACTCTTCATTTCTTGATACCTTGGCTCAATCCTGTCCATTGTCAAACCAACAAGATAAATAATAAATCCCACTAGCTAAAAAGGGTCAAAGTTTGGATATGATGAGTTAGTGAAAGTGTAAAGCAGAATCAGAAGATGAAATGGGGCACTGACATTTTGTAATTGGAAGAGAGGTTAATCCACAATTGTAAGCCTTTTTGAGTGCCATCAGAAGCAGGCATTTCTGAGTGGACAATTCCTCTGCCTGCACTCATCCATTGTAAATCACCTGCTTCTATGCTGCCTTTGTGTCCTTCAAAGTCTTCATGTGTCACTGCACCCTAATCATCAAATATCATTTAATTACAAAATGATGGTCATATTTTCTTATTTTTGCATGATAAATGACTAAAATACCAATATCTCTCTTAGCCCATACATGGGGACCTCCCTATTTTAAGCCACTTAAAAAGATTAAGATACAACTACATAAGTGGGATTTTTGGCCACCTCACACCATGCCATTTATCCACAAAAACAATAAAAAAATTTCACTAAACATGGATAAAATTCAAAATAATGAAGTGGGGTGTGTCCATTTCATAAAGAGGAATATGATTAGGGTGAGTTGACCTTGTTTGTCAACGTAAACTAATGATTCATGTCGCTTTCTTTAGGCTACACGATCACATATATTTCAAGTTCAACTGTCATAGTATAATAGGAATCATAATCCTGACAAATATCAAGAAATGATCCAACTACAATTTTCTGTTTCATCACTACATATTATTATGTAAAACCTTGAAAACAAGCGTGTGAAAACAGAGGAGCACAAAGAAGAAAAGCGTGTGAAATGACACATATAACCCACGTGTATGTATGCAATGAAGGCTTAAAGCACATATAATAATAATGGCATGGAAATTAATCAGCAATGTAGCCATATATACCTGTAACATGTAGGTGACTGTCTCGAATCCTATAAAAACAGTAATCATTATCAATAACAAATTAGACCAAATATCCCAAAATTTTAGCAGATAATTACTATGTTAAGGGAAAAAAAGAAAAAAGAAAAAGAAAAAACAAGTGTGATGACTCAGCAATCAAACCTCTGTGTGGGTGATCAGGAAACCCAGCAGGAGCAGTAACTGTGAACCCATTACAAAAAAACAAGAAAATATTCATCAATAACAAAATATTCCTAACTTAATTCTTATCTTGAAAATTCAAGAAAGAGAAAGCCCACCTGAGAATTCATCTAGGACAAGAAAAGGGTCAAAATATTTGAGCTCAAACCTGTGAGGAAACAACAAAAAATCCATCTTTAATGTTGGAAAAAAAGCAAACAAAAAATACTAGTAATTAAAAGTAGTTAAAAATAAAAATATAAATGGTACCTTCCAATGCTTCTTCTAACAGTGGCTCCAAGGCCTTCACGTTGAGGCCTAGCCAGGAATTTTCTGACAACAGGACGAGCATTTCTAACAACGTTTGACATCTTTTTGCTACTTTTGTTCTTTATAATTTTGTATGATGAGTAATATAAGGTTTTGAAATGGGTGTATGTGTATACTATATATATAGGGGTCGAAATGAGAAAGAGAAGAAGAGACAAGGTCAAAGTTCAAACCAACTATATATCTTGTGGGCCCCGCACTAGGGTGTTCCTTCAGACCAACGGACTTTGTTTTATTTGCGACTATTTACCTCACCATGATCATCTCATTACGTCATCCCTCTTTTTCTATGAAATCACATTTCATATACCATTTAAAAAAAAAAAAATTATATTAGTCTTTATTTAATGCCTAAGTTCACATCCAATAAGATTGTTATTCATTTATTTTTATTTATGAAAATTGGTAATTCTGAATTTAAACCTGGTTACTACCGATTTCAACTAAAAGGGTGGAAAAAAGAAAAACATATTGAGCAGTAAAGTTCAAGAGGATGGAAAGAAATCGATGGTTGGTTGGGATTGTATAATTTTTTTTTTATAATACTTTACTTGATATTGAAAGTTTATCAAATATATTAGTATATCTAACAACTTTTTTACAATGATAATTATAACTTATAGTAATAAGCTGTCAAATAAATTTTTTAAGTTTTATAGATTTTTTTTGAAAGTGAGAATCTTAAGATCTTAACGAACTTTTTAATTCTGATGTCATATTACAAAATTGAGAATGATTATCATTTCATGAATCTAATTTTGTGTGACAAATCAACCTATAAAATTAAGATTGTTTTATAAAATTTGGTTTGAGTTGTGAGCATAAAATTCAATCTCTTAAAATTATATCCACAATACAATCACATATAAGTTTGTACATATGAAAGAAATTATTCATATCAACATCTATGTGTAAGATATTTTAGAAATTTATAAAAGGAATCTCAAATAAAACTTTTTAATTTTTTGTTCTCTTCAATTTGTCACTTTAATTTATATTATAAAACCTATTCCCCCTAATTCGTTCTTTTTGTCTTGGAGTGGTAGAAATTAATGGCCCATACTTGAGTCCATCCATAGAACACGAAAATTTAGGTGTCACAGTTGTAAAAGGAATTTAATTACTGCAAATTTTGAATATATCATATATCTGAGTCATCAAGGCATGGCGATAAGTACAGCCACCCTTTTCATTGTCATTGAACACAAAATTTTGAGAAATAATTAACTTTGTTTAAGAATTTGGGTTTTTTGTCTTTTTAAGAAGTAAAATAAAAAATTGGCTTGTAAATGAACGTCCTGATCATTTATAAGTATATAATTTCATTTGATGAATTCTCTTGGAAAGTTTAATAACAAATTCATGTGGATTTAGCGAAAAAAATGTCAATAACATATTATGTGTAGATAGACATTGTAAAATCATTAAATCCGACAAATGATAGTGTGTATATATATATATATATATATATATATATATATATTAGAAGAAATCTAAAATGAAATTTGTGATCATGGTCACATCTTGGACATTTGTGACTTAGTTTTTAATCGTGTGGTTTTGATTTAGTTGTATACAACAAATACACAATTATCTCCCTAGATATGAAGTATTTAAAATAAAATTAAAAATAAATATATTGTAGAGACTCAAACCAAAAGTGAACAATATAGTATCAAACATGGAGATATTGTGGAGATTATGGAATTCCAACAATGTAGTTCATACAAGGATGATAGAACGATCAATTGATCAAATCAAACACTATAATTCAAGTCCCTTTAATTATTGAGTTTTATGAATTGTATGTATTTGAATTTACTTGATTATCAAACAAGTAAAACTTATAGGGCGACTCTCTTGTGCACCGGGGGCACGGATCCTAGGATCCGTGTCCCCGACCCGACCCGGTCTGTATATGGGTTGTATATATAGAATTTTTATTTTTATTTTCCTTCCTTTCTCATGGCGTTCCTCTGCAAATCATTCCGCCAATCTTTGTGAACCCTTCTCTGCAACCCTCCTCTGCCATCGCAGCCATCGCCGCCGATTTTGTTGACAAATTTATCAACGAAGCCCTCAGATCTTCCGCCACCGCACCACCGCCGTCGCCGCCGATTCGAGAAATTTGACAATTTTTCCCCAATTCTCCTCACAGCTCCTCAATCTATAAAATATTCTCCACAATGACACTTTTCTTATTGTTTCTGGGGTTTATACTTGTATCATGTGATGTGGATTGATCTGTGTTGTGGATGTTTGTGTTGATTTGCTTGCTTGATTCTGTATTTGGGGTGGTATTTGGGTTTTGTAGTGATGAATGCAAAGTGTTTGATGAAATGACTGTTAGAATTTTAATTTAGGAATTTGATTTGATTTTTTTAATTTTATTTAATTGTTTTTGGTGGTATTCTTTTGATATTGTAATTGTTTGATGATTTGATTTCTACCGAGAACAGTAGTAAATTAAAGTGACAATAATCTCTATCATTTTTATTTGTATTTAAAATGTAGATTCAACTGTGTCTTTGACTCTTTTTTTCTTGACCATTTTTATTGATTTGATCCTGTTAATACTTTATCTTACAATTAGGTGAATTTGACTCTTAATACTTCATCTTACATAGTCTAATACCTTAACATAAACATGTTAATATATTATGTTATTATCAGTCAAAAGTACTTAGTTGATACTTGAAAGTTATTCAACAGATACCTTAAAAGGTATACATATGATACCCGAAAGGTATTCGACTGATACTTAAAAGATATTCAACATATATCTTGAATGTATATGTGTGATACCTTATGTTATTATGTGATAAATTTGGTGTTTGGTAATTACCGATACCTAAGCCAAATAGATGAAATACCTCAAATGATAATTACTAATATCTTATGTGTGACTGTATGTAGGTCTTTCCTCAAACAGGACATAGACTTTGTCTATGTTATCTACAACAAAATTCTGTAAATAGATTTGCAAAGTTACAAAAGGTTGATGACAGAGGTCATTTTCAAAAGAACAAGTACACCAAACAAGCCAGTTCAAATTCAACAGCACTAAAGGAGTTTGGTTCTAAAACTCCAAATCCTAGATTATTTTAGATGAATTCTGAAATTGTAATTCTAGAATACAATTAACTTATGAAATGAATATTATTATGTTTTTAACCAATTTTAATATATTTATATATGTAAGTATCTAATAACACAGAGGTAAATACTTTAAAGAGACTTATGTAATACCTTTAAGACAAATATCCATTATCTTTAAATGTAAGTATATAATACTATATATGTGAATATGTGATACCTTTAAGGTATTAGTGTAATACCTTAAATGTGCATATGTAATACCTTAAAGGTATTATCTGAATGATTCATTATGTTGTTTAAAATGTTATACGTTAAAGGTATCTATATAATAGTTTAACAATATTTATCAAATAACTCAAATATTAATATGCAATACCTCAAAGGTATATATGTGATACCACAAAGGTATCTATATAATACCTTTAAGGTTACTTAAAAGTACGAATTCAAGGTATTGAATTCGTACTTTTAAGTAACCTTAAATATTTTATACATAGTCTTTGCATTATCCCCTTTCAACAACATTCCTTATTACTTGACTTTTCACTGCAAAAAAAATAAAAAATAAAAACACCATATAAAAATAAAAAATTAAATATAAAAATGATAACAAAGACATGTGATACCTTTAAAATATACATGTAATACCTTTAGACTAGTCATGCGATATCTTAAAGGATATTCACACAAAATCATACCTAAACAATACAAGAGCATAACACCTTTAACATATAAAAATATCAAAGGTATACAGTAGATAACTCGAAGATATACATGTCATACCTGAAAGGTATTTAGCAGATACCTCAATAATATACATGTGATATCTGAAATGTACTCAAATAATACCTGAAAGGTATTCAACAGATATCTTTAAGGTATCACATGCCATACATTAAATCAATACATATAATATTTTAATATTAAAACATTTAACATATAAGAGTATAGTCAAATAACCAGAACCAGACACATTTTCCTTTTGCATAAGAAAACAAAATCATAACAAATAACTTTTAATATATTTAAGGTAACACATGTCATATATTAAAGTAACACATATGATACCTTAAGGGTATTCATTTGATATCTTAGAGTAGAATCACGCATATATAACACATATGATACCTTAAGGGTATTCATTTGATATCTTAAAGTAACATCCTATATATATGTGTATAATACCTTTCAGATAATCATATGAACCTTAAATGAACACATATGATACCTTAAGACTATTCATGTGACACCTAAACAATGCAAGACAACCACTTATCAATTGCAACAATCATATTTCTCTTTTCCAACTTATAAAACTAGAAACTCAATTTCAAGATAATCATCAATAAACATAACAAAAGGCAGTTCAACTTGGATTACGTAACACTCAATGGTTGAATTTCACAAGAATATAATATAATGCTAATAAAACTTGAACTTACAGGCAATTAGATCTCATGTTCTTAGTATCCTGAATCCAAAGCTCCTTGGGCAGCTAATTGGAAATAGGCAAGAATTGGCACCTGATCATCAATTTGGTTTTTCTCAACTAAACCATTAAATCAGATGCTTCATTTGGAAAATGGGCAAGTCCACGTATTCCGATCGATTCACATCTTATAACAGCTTAAATGACAGAACCTTATCATCAATCTCCACATCAAATTCATATGCTACGAATTTTCCCATCTGAGCATCCCTCAAATCAAACCCTAATATCTTAAATTCATCATCCTGGAACCCTAATCCCGTCACAATTGCCTCTTTCAAATCCTATTCCATCATCAATTTAATTACCACCACAAAAAATTTGCAGTCTCTCTACAAATCTATCTCTCCTCCGTCGCATAAAACCCCAGCCCTCAAACCCTCCAAAACACACAACTGCTACCGTCCTCTTCGAGAAAAGACAGATCTGCGACGCTTGCTTCGAAATCCGTTGCATCGCGGACCTCCGATGGTCATCCCCACATCTCCATCATCGTCACAACCACCAACTTGTGCGCTCCTAACTTCGGAAGGATATATAGAAAGGAAGAGAGGGAGAAGAACGGTAACTACACAGAGATGTAGAAAAGAAGAGATGCATAAGAGATGTAGAAAACAAGAGAATGTGAAGAACTGTAACTGCCTAAAGATGTAGAAAGGAAGAGAAAGAGAAGAATAGCGCTGAAGTGAGAATAAAAGAAAATAAAAAAATAAAAAATATATATATACTGACCCATTTTCTAACCGGGTCGGAGCAGGGCGGGTTGGGGGCACGGATCTTAGATCCGTGCCCCCGGGGTATATAATTTTTTGCGAAACTTATAAAACGTGTTTTTGTTGAATTGAACTCAAATTATTTGATTTTTATAAATATTTTCATTTATTGTACTTATCAAACTTAGATTTTAATCCAAATTTTAAATTTTATCCACTATTAAAATACCTTCCAACTTGTTAGATTTGTTTGTCAAAACAAGCTTTCATAATTTGAAATATATATATATATATATATATATATATATATATATAGGTCTGCTATTCAACCGGTTATGAACACATATTAATGTGTCAACTACTGATATGTTATAAATTCAATACAATCATTAATTTCAAATCATAATATTTAAAATGATGAAATATTTACACATCATTCACATATTAAGATCGATATGCCCAAAAGTGGATAGATGATCATTGTTTTATATATATATATATATATATATATATATATATATATTAAAACAATAATTCATGCCGAATATTGAGTAATTAACGTAAAAACAATGGATTTTTTTTCTCTCAAATACAAATATTATTGAAAAAAATTATAATAATAAAGATTATTGTTTTGGCAACTTTCATTTTCGATTAAGAAAAACTCAATTAATTTCGAATGTTTAGATGATTGGATTGGCTATCAAAAGACGTTAGTTATGTCAATTAAACTTGAAAATGAAATGTGAAGATTTTATCTGTCGAAATAAATAGATAGGTACAAACTACAAATATCAACTTATTACAGTGGTTATAATTAAGAGCTGTCTGAGTCTCATGTGACAAGTGGTCAAGCTCCAGCTAATTAATTTCACACAAAATAAATACTAAAACGGGATTTAGTCATTGCGTCACTATAACCAAAGCATGACGACAGGGTACATTGGAATTTTTAATTAGTTTTATACTAATCCAACTTTTCAAACCTCAATTAATTTTACTAAGTATTGCTAGGGTTCCCAAATTTTCAATAGAAATTCACTTGTAAAAATGAGTTTAAGGTTGTATGTCATGGGTTCGTCTCGTTGTCTCATATAAATCTCTATGTTATTTAAATAATAGATGAAGAAAATACCTTGATTTATTTTTGAATATCTTAAGGAAAAATTGAAATTTAAGTTAATGACTAGATATTCTTAGACATAGTGATCTATAAAAAAATTAATTTTTTTAAAGAATATATATATATATATATATAAAGTAATTATACAATGTCTTTTGTTTATTTCTCTTCTTTTTTTTTTAGGACAAGGAATTTAAAAATGAATTTATCTAGCCAGATTAACTTGCAAATAAAATCGTTTCTTTTAAGACAATTAAAATGCACATATCTTTTATTTATATATTATAATGTGATTGCGAGGATATACGATACGCAATCTTAGAGATCCTCAGCATTTAGATAGTTTGAATTTATTTTTATTTTAAAAATTGAAATCTCACACAAGAATAAAATAAGAAGAATGTTAAAATAAAGGTGAGTTGATTGATACGTGTTATTCAAACTTACAAAAGATATTAGACATTGGCTAATGAAATTAAATAGAAGCTAATAAATACATTACGAGAAAATGTAATCATTACACATTATCGATGGTCATATTAAAAGTTGGTCACCATGGACATTTTATGATTTTCTTATAATTAAGTTGGGAGAGGAGTATGTGTGGATGAGAGCATTACTAGGTGAGATGACAATCTAACATTAAACACCAAAAATGGTTAGAATGGAATATAAAAAGGTGTTGGACTTTTGAAAGCCATAAAAGCTGTTGGGGTGGCGCATCACTTCAATATAAATCCTCAGTGTGGGATGATGCATCCATTACCCTATATTGATGCAATCCCACAATTTTGGTAGATAGAAATTACCAATTTTGTAAATCATGAATTTGATCGGTTTATAACTCATAACTTAATATAGAGAATATTGACTCATAAAAATAAACAAACCATACAAAAAAGATATAATATGTGTAAAATGTTGAACTGAATTCTCTATTTTAACTTGGTGTTTTATTATATGTTTTATTGTTTTTAATTCATGACATGCTTAAATTAGTATTTGTACACTCTGTGTGTGAGTAAATTATTTTGAAACATTAGTTGAAACACTAATATGAAATAGAGGATATTATTTGGTAAAAATTATCACTCATCAACTTATTTTTAGCATTCATAATCATATGTATTGTTTGCTTTTGTACATGAACAAACAAAATATAAAATTATTTTTATTTTTATTTTAGTAATCTTTATATATATAAAAGTAAGATCGCTTATGCCACATGTCAATACCACAAATTTTCTCATAATAATATTTTTTTTAAATAAAAAGTCTAATAAATGAAATTTTACATACAATAGCTTTTAATGTGACTAATTAATGGCTTGATTAGTGTTTATAAGAATGATTACTAAATAATATAAGAATTTAGTTAGATTTTTTAAAATAGCATATGCTATATTTCAAATTTAGAAGTTATTTATATATTTGAAATTTGTTTAATATAAATAAATAAAATAAAATGAAGGTGGATTAATTAAAAAATTGTTCAAATTTTAAAAATATATATCTAATGCCAAATTAGGTGATATGTATTGCACAAAACCATTAAAAATTTTCCTATATAAATAATAGGAGTATTGAAATTTTCAAATTTTATTAAATTCTATTTAATTTTTTTAAATCACGACTAGTAATAAATATATATAAAAGAGTGATCATTACTTTTGAGTTAAATTTTTTTTCAAACGTATAATTATAGATGAATGCATGCAAAAAGATAAAGTTTAAACACCGAACCTAAAATAAGAAATCACACAAACACAAGCACAAATTAAGCTTCATCTGCTATTTGGTTAATCGTAACAAAGATAAATCCATGGAGTTTTTGCGTTGTTTTTAAGCTGCGGCCTCCTTCACTTTCTCGATCAAATCCGCCGCGTCCTGAACGGTGGCGATGTTCTCGGCGCCGCCATCTCCGATCGAAACCCCAAATTTCTCCTCCAGAGCCATCATGATCTCCACCGTGTCCAACGAATCTGCCCCCAAATCGGCGAATTTGGTTTGAGGCGTCACCGATCCCTCATCGACCGACAGTTGCTTCGCGATCGTGCTCTGCACCACCTGCAGAGTTTCCGGCTGAGCAATGGCGCACGAAATCTTAGGGCTTTTGTAGGAACGAGCTTTTGCTGCCGAGATTTGACTTATTTTAGGGGTAAGTCTCAACCCGAAGACTCTCGGAGAAGAGATGAATGCGGCGGCGGCGGGTTTGGCGGCGGCGGTGGGGCGGCGGAGGGTGGCGGTGGGCGGAGGAGCGGGAAGGGTGGAAGCGAGTGAAGCCATTGATAGAGAATTAATATTGAATACTGTGATCGGAGATTGAAAGGTATGTATATATATAAAGGAAAGAGTGACGATCATAACAATGTCAATCTGTTTTCTGCATTGTTATCAGTGATAATGGCGATGATATATGGATCTGTTTGATTTCTGTTTATTATTTCTTTTTTCTTGATTTTTCTTCTTTCTAGCCGTCCGATGACTCCATCGAAAAGTCTACAATTCTATGAAATGGGACATGAAATTTTTGTAAATTTTATTTAGTTGCATTTTTCATATAATTTTATATATTGATAGGTTGGAATGAACGAAAGAAATAACAATTATTTCTATCATCCTTGTGTCTAATTTATCTTCTCTACATTTTCATTATTTCTGTTTATGCGTCTAAAACGCACGATATTATTATATATTAGAATATAAGATTTGTTTATATGATATTTGCATTTGTCATGTAGTTATGGTGTGAATCGAAGAATTGAAGATGAGATACTTAAAAAATGAACTATTGAAAACTATTTATAACTAGGGGTGTCAATTCCTATATTTTTATCGTGTTCTTATTGTTGGAGGCATTTTCACTTGTTGTATTGTGTTGTACATTCTATTTTATCTAAATATAAAAAAGGATGTAATTTTGATGAATTTTGAAAATTCATATCTTCTTGTTGTGTTATATGTTAAGACTTCTCATTTCGAGTCAATATTCTACGACCACTTTTGTGTTGAAGATTGTCAACTCCTAATTAATTAGAGAATCTCGAATGCACTTACTAGTGAACTCTTGCATCTAAAAGTGTATCGAAACACTGAGCGAGATAGAAAACAAAAGGGAATCTAATAAGTTGTGCTAAAATCGATAGGATTTGTAACATGTATATTATTTTAATTTTAAAAATATACAAGGACTGTTTTTAGATGTTCTCACACATCTTATATGTGGTATAAAAGGCATCATGTTGAGTCTCAGATGAGTGTTTCCATTCATACCCAGAATTATTGTGTAACAAGCTTTACACAAAAAGAATATTTTCAATCTAATATTTCATATTCATTTCTAGCAGACAATTTGAAACACACCTAATGACAAGTACAAACAACTCAAATAAAAGTGGACTGAGCTATAAAAATAGCGGCCAAGAAGATCTGACCGACTTGATGGGTTCAGACCGAATTAGCCCAAGAGGCTTGGGCGGCGGCCCATTGGCCCAACAATAATTTTCTTTTTTGTTAAATTGATTTTTATTAAAATCATTAAACAATAAACCATCAAAATTACTATAAATTATTAATCATTAAATTAATATTTGACGGCTTATTATTTTAATTTGCTCTTCTCAGTTAAGCTAATAAACAATATTTTTTGATTTTTTAACCAAAAAACATAATTAGAAGTTTAGATCAATTTGACCTGATGACCATTAGCTTGAGTATGGTTGGACTGGACTGAGCTGGAATTTTGTAGGCCTTATGAAGGGATGAGCCAACTGAGCCAGCCCATGACCACAGAACTTGGTCCGCCGGGTTAGGCCCGGGACCTGAATTGGCACTTATATCCATATGATCCCATGTTTTACACTAAACTCTCCGCAGCAAACATACCAATTTAGTCTACAATTGAAAAATGAAAAATACCTTCTAAATGGGCAGGGTAAATCACAATGAGGCTAATCATAATAATATAAAAGTTACAAAATGGTGCAAAGATATAATATCTTAAAACCAGCATAGAAAAGCTCCAATAAGCATAGAAACAATACTGAGAATGGTTATTGCAACAAGTGTAGGCTGCCCATTATGTGCAGTAGGATTGGGTGCTATTGGGCTGGTACCAGGGACGATACCTGGAGGCCTCTCCGAGACAGGGGGCAGAGGCGGCTCCGCCACGTCATTATCTGTAAGAATCGGGCTTGGAGCCTCAGCTGGAGGCAAGTCAGTGAGAATTGGAATAAGAGCACCTGGCTGGACAGGAGACATGTATCTCGGTACTTCTGTATAGCCCAGACATCGATTCCCTGCAAATGAAAACGACAAATATGGTAAAAGTGCTAGAGGCAGTTTTTTGGAGCTCAAAGATGAGAAATGAAACAGAGATTATCATTTACATACAAGGGTAAGTTGTTCATCTGCCTGATCATACTAAACGGATCACACAGGTATCTTGGTGTGCAAACAAATCACATAAGAAGTGTATAACCCAGTCTATGTAAACATTTCAGCAGAGAGGAGACTATGGATAAACTATTTCACATTATAAAAATTTTCCAATAGCCTGTGACAGTTCTAGTTCTCTTTCTTCGGCTTATGCACATCGCTTAGACAGTTTTTTCTAGCGTTTCGCTTATATTCTAAAGTTTGATTCTAACATGACACCAAATTGGCTTTGGTATTGACTTTGATGCTACAATAAACGGAAAAGTTTAACCTCAGTTTTACCAAATTGGCTGAGAGCCTTAACTTGATAGTTCAGAGAAAGCATATGTATGTTGAAGGAATCAGGAGTGAGATAAAAATTTAAAAAAAAAAAAAATCATCAATTTTAGTTTAATAGCCTGAAATATGACACATCGGTTCTAGCCAAGAAACATGATATGTAACCACTATCTCTAACTCTCACAAAAACCAGTGAACTTACTTCTGAACTTAGCGGCTGTTGCAGGATAATCTGTTACGACACCATCAATTCCCATATAATAGACATATGTGTTAATCTCCACATATGGATCGGAGAAAAAGTCCCATGCTTGAGATGGATACTCATTTTGGAACAACTGGACATAGACTGGGAGATCAAAGGCCTTCAGCTTAGGAACAATAGTTGTTTCGCCAGTGAGAAATAAGACATGAGTACGAAAGACAGATTTTTTAGAAATAACCACAGAACTAGCAAATTTTTTAATCTCTAAAATGGTTGAGTTCGAGATGTCACGGACATCCTCATTGACTGCATAAACAAGCTCATATAAACCACTGCTCTTAAACTTTGAGAGTACCGCACTATCAGTAGACTTAATCATGATCTTCTTGGCTGTCTGATTATTATTATAACCGGCTTTGCTCAAAGCATCCAAAACTGCATCAGTTACACCTAAACCCTGTTTTTCAGCTAGGTAGGCAGCATTCTGCAAGATTAGAAACAGAATGTTATGCCACATTTACTATATTACTCTCTGCAAAAAAATCCAATGCAAACCAATAGAGATGTATATTGTGACATCTTCTAGTCACTTAAACTCTGTGGACACCAAATTACAATGGAGGAAGAGGAAAAGGAATAGAAATAAGTTAATCAAGACCCATCAGCAGATCAAACAATATATTTTCAATCTTTAAAAGTAGTTTGGACACATTTCAAAGCCCCTGAGCCAGGAAAATGTAAGAGCAGTAATGAGTTGTGGTATCAGTCACATGTTCGGAGTGTCCTCAGGTAGTTAGCATGGACCACATTGGTGTTGCTCACTTGTCTCACCCAAAAAAATGTGGAAAGAAGTGTTAAACAAGTTATGGCAGGCTTTTCATATCATATACTAGGTTTTATACGAACATGTGTAAATGCAACAGAGAAGGGGATCTGTTAGCAACTTGATATTGAGAGATTAGAAAGGACATACCATATGACAGACCTCCTATCAAAAAGATTAACAGAGCTTAGAAGATGTACAGAGGTAACAAAAAATTAGCAGTTGAAGCATGGAAAATGGAATAGTTTCTAAGGAGCATTATGCAGTCTAAACTAAAAAGAAAAATGATATTTCGACTCTTGTACTCAAATTTAATCAATTAGTTTCAGTTTCCTGTATAAATAGAGAGTGACAGCATTTACACTTTCAAGTCAGGAAGCCTACAAAATGAGCCAACTGTCTGCATCCATTTAAAAGCTGTATATGTCTTATCTTATATAAGTTGTCATGCACTATTGCATTCTTGTATTGGAGGATCCTGAGTTATACCTTATGAAATCATGCATCCAGATCTTTCATCAGTCTACACTTTAATCTGAATTATAGATTGCTGGTCAATATTCTATCAAATCAATATAACAGATAGTCTGATAGAGAGGACTTGGAAAGTAGAACTTGGTGCTGTGGTAAAATTCAGATCCAATGCAACTTGCATATGGTAGGATTTACCTCTATACTGATCAAGACTCCAGAGACAGAAGATGCATTGTTTGCAAATGCCAAAAAATCAGTAAATTGCATTAAGTTCCCATCTCTGCTGGCTCTTGGATTTCGATATAGTGAATACCTTGAATATGGGTTGGACATAACCGCTGCAATCAAACCAAGATAATACGTGAATGAAAATTTTGACAACTACTTCAAGAGAATCATGGCAATTGAAATTCTTACGATTAAATGAAAAACCAGTATATACAAGAAAACACAATCAACATCAAATAAGAGAGTACATCAAATTTCAGGAGGATGTGTCTCCACTCTTGATTAAGTATCAGTTCCTCTTATTTTGGATCTGATGCAAATGACAAGTCAAGTACCCCCAAAATCAAGAAGTATTAAATTTTCTGAAGTTGATTAAGTATCAGTTCCTCTTATTTTGGATCTGATGCAAATGACAAGTCAAGTACCCCCAAAATCAAGAAGTATTAAATTTTCTGAAGTTCATCGTAACTTCGTAAGATAGAGAAGGTATGACTTGGGCCAAACATACAATATCTGAAGTTCACTACCTAATCCATTTGCAGAAAATATTAATAATAATAATGATTGGACATGTTAATTGTTGTCCAGCTAAAGGATCCAGCTACAAGCTAAATCAGAGCTGAAGTTCATGTTTACTGCATCCTGTATTGATGATGGCCCTATTATTAAAGAAGCATGTGAATCTTAGCTCAAAGTAAGCTCCACCTGAATCATGTTTAAGCTGGAAAGAGGATCGTGACTGCCTCCCCAGGCTCAATGACATGTTAACTTTGTAACCAAGCTATATATATGCAAGCCCGTTAAGTAGTCCATGATACAAAGAAAGCCCAACCTTTTCAACTTCCCATAATTATATGAGGTCTTGGATGTTAAGAAAAAAAGTCAAATAAATAACTCAGGTTTCAAGTGTCACTTACGCTTCAACATCTGAGTTTGGCTCCATGTGAGACTGTAGGCAAAAATCCCATCTGTAATATTAAGCTCTCGATTAGTTGTTGACAGGCTGCTGAAATTTAATTCAACAGCGTTTGTTCTATCTTTAAGATTAATAGAACCCAAACAAAAGGGTATTCCATCCTTTGTCATTTGAATAGGGCAGTCAAGTATATCTGCGCCATCTGATACAGCTTTAGCATATGCCTTGTCAGTACAACCAGGATAGTCCCCACTGGCTCCCTCAGAAGATATGATCAAAAGTTTTACTGAATTAAAGAAGAACAGAAAGGATGTCAATGTAGACTATTGTGTCACAATATTCTATCAAGGAGAGAAATACATAACTCTTTACCAGCTAAGTGCAACTATTACTGCCTACCTTGCACCTTTTCATTTTTGCCCATGTGTGAGAAGCAATCTGCCAGAGCAAAAAAAGTATTAGATAGGAAGATGACTCATTTCCTCATATCTACAACAGATAATCATTATTTTGGCATAATAACAAAAAATACTGAGTGCAAATAGAACACTTTAATGTGAGATCATCATATAAGAAGTCCAGCTCGCTCAGCAAGAGAGGATCGGCCAATCAAAGAATTGACACAGATTTTGTAGAACGACTTTGAAGGGTAAGGAAATTAGTTATCATCTGTAAAATAGACAAAAACATTGCTGCATAATATGATTACAAGATGATTCCACCAAATATAGATGATCATTTCGTACCAGTAATACTAGGATATACACTTTTTTTATCTTCAACATTCACATCCTATATTAGTAAGGATGGAGTGATAAAAATCTTCATCATATGCTATACTTAGATGAGATGGAACCATAATAAGGAGATCTTATTCACCAATTGGCCAAGAGGGCTGATATATAAATATGATTTTGTACCTCGTTTCATGTAGTTCTAGCTAAGTTTTACGTCAAATCAAGAATTAGATATCGTGTATTGAGTAACTAAATTGTCATATGATTTTCAAATCAACAAAGAAGCGTGGAAGAGAGGCTCATAACCTAAACTCCCTAAACAGTCAAATATGATAACAAACAAAACCACCAACAAGAATAAACGAAGGGGTAAACTGAACTAAAAGAAAATGCAAAGTCATTAACAGCTCAAAACCAATAATCTATATACTCTTTAGTTGGAACCCACTCATATATGGGAGCATTAATTACATTTGATACCTCAGGTTGATCTTGAATTTCCAAAAAACCTAAGATCAAATTCCACATTAACAAATCAACAGAATTTGATGATCAGTGAACAAGGAAAACAAATCAAATACATAAAGCCACATGTGCTGGGTATTTCAATGACTCACTCATAATTCAAATTACTGTCTTAAGATTTTAAAAAAAAAAAAGGGGGGGGGGGGAATTCTTATTGCATCATTTTACCTATGGTTGCAGCTGGAGTTATTGGAGAGTCGGACAGCACTCCATCTACAGAAAATTTCCCATTGTCAATAAAAGAGAGATACTCAGACACTGGATCGTAGCTGTAATTATAAGGTAAAGAGGCATCATTTGCGAAATTGGATGCAAAAACTTCTAAACCCTCTTTATGAGCATCCAGTACAAGAGAGGTGTAACTCTGTAAATATAGGCTGTCATCTACTAGCCATATGTATTTTTTGGGAACAAGAATGCCTGTAGCAAAGGTTTTGATAAACGAAAGATTCTTCAAAAGGGAGCTATATGTCTGGTTGGTTGAAGGCTCAATGTCATCACGTCCCAGAAATTGAAATATAAGCTTTGTCCGGTCTGTTCTGAATTTTAATAACATACTTCTCAGGAAGCCCACCTCAGGTGATGAAATGTACTTAATCATTGTGTGTCTAGATAAAGAGATAATGAAGCTCCTCATGCTCAGATTATGTTGGCTGAAAAATGCATCATACTGCACAAGTATTTGAATAAAACAAGACTAATCATGCTGGCAAATAATTGTTAACTAAAATAAATATGTAAAATGATGGATTTGAATTATATACCGGAATGTTCAACCATAATCCAGCTGGTTCTGTTAGGCTGACTACATTATCAACTCTAAGAATCCGCATATCACTCTGATCAAAATATGGCGAACGGGAATAAATCCTTTCTATCACTGTCCCAAGATAAAAGACAGACAGCAGAAATAGAATGAACGTAGTGAGTGACCTTCATCTTGCTTATATTCATCACTATTAACAAGGAAGCTTCAATGAAGCCAACACTTTAAAGCTCTTCTACAGCATCATGCAGCAGTTTCAGATATCAAATGATGAAACAACAGCATCAATCGATTAACTGGATGGGCCATTCACTAAGTCAATATAACCACATGCCGAGAAACAAGATATTCCAGTTTGTTTTCTTTCATGAGAAGATAAGACGAACTTGATGCTGTGAACAGTGAAAATTAAGTTTTGTACATGTTTTTCCATGACAAGAGCACTATGACCTGGATGTCTTGCTCTTCGAGCAGTCTTTCACTACATATGAGAGGAAATAAATTAATGGGTTTACATACAAAATGCATGTATTGAGAACAATTTAACCAAGTGAGTATTCAGGATTCTACTTAAAGCTATGGCCTAGAGAGAGCTCTGATTATCAGCATATCATAGCTCTATGCTATCAGGTACATGATTTATTTTTTGTTGTTGTTTTGCTCTGTTTGATGGTCTCAGATGTTCCTAATCAACAAATCTCTGTTAATGATAAGAAAAAGTACAATATCAAAAGAGATGGCAATAGAAGATTCAATTGAGTCCTAGCTAACACAGTTTGAGCAGGATAACAGCTATATGGTTTTCCAAATGCTGGAGGATCACACAAAGAAGCACCTACATCCAGTGGAAGAACACAATATGGTTTTTGTTGGATACCACTCATACAAAATTTAAGGCAAGCAAATGTCTATTCAAACTTACAACTGACAGATGCTAGCTCTTGAAGAGTAAAATCCACAGAAAACCATCCTTTCACTGGTACTCCATTCACAATGTAGGTGTTCTGCTTGTTTCCGTAATGTGTAACAATGTCTGAAGCGTTATCTAGCCTGATATCTGGAAAGCAGATACCAGCTCCGTCCTTGGTAAGCTGAACGTCACACCAAACTAGTAAATTAGGCATGCTGGTCTCCAGAGCCACTTGATATGCACCAGAACTGGAATCAGGAAAAAATCCCGAAAATCCACCTCTTGCTATGACCAAGGGTGCATCTCCTGAAAAACAAACCAAAAGGTTAAGTTATTGGATGGAACCTACATTACGAAGAAAGAGTACAAACCCTAAGTCCTCTCAAAGCACATAGAAGGAATCATTTATGTTTACACGCTCATGATAAGCCATGCTTTGAAGTAATTAAGCTCACAACTAATAACATAGTTTTGGGATCTCCATGAAATGAAGAGGTTAGTGGCATACATTTATAATTCTGGAAATCTAAGCCATGAATCAACATATAATTTTATAAGAATATCAGCCTTCTTCTGAATAAGAAATTTTTTAAATCATGGCAAGTTTTCTACAAGATTGAGCATTTAATTTTTCAGACAGCGTCAACGATGTTCTTCATAGTCATCTGTTTTACAATGGCAAGAGTTACAATCACAAAATCGAAGCACTTAAAAGGCAATGAAGATAAAAACTATTCGATTCACCAAGGATAAAATTTCCTCGGTTTTTACCCATCAAGGTAAACGATAGTTTACAAGTAGTATAAAGCTGAGAAACTCAAGAAACACAACAAATAATCCCAAATCCATGGATCTAACACGCAGTACAATCAGCAATAGAAAGTGCAAATCACAATGTTGAAAATTACACATACACAAGACAAAATAAAACAGCACAAGCAACGCCTTCACCATTTCCTTTCTCTTTCCCTTCAAATAATCCATAATAACGATGCGCAACAGAGCTCCAAAACTAACAAGCAAGACACAGAGGTAGAAATGAGAAGAGGCGTTATACCGCGAAGTGTTCGCCATTTACCACCTCTGCTGCTAGAACCTTTAGCAGCAGCTATAGCAGCCGAGGTGCAAAGCAATAGAAGCGATAAAACGCTAGACATAGACGGAAGCTTCCACATTGTCGGCCGCGTGGTGAATCAAATGAGTGCAGCAGTGAATTGATCGCCGACCGGTTAGTGTTGTTCGTTTACAGGGATATTAGAAACTGTGAGATCCACCAATTGTATAATCACTTACAGTAAACATCTTCTCTTTTCTGCTTAGATTATTCACAGAGTAACTGCGCAAGCAAGCAGTAGCATTTATGGAAGCTGAGAGAGAGAGAGAGAGAGAGAGAGAGAGAGAGAGAGCGCTTTAGCTATTCTTTGAGTTTGTTTAAATTCAGCTTCGTTTTAAGAGGCATATATATTCAGGGTGGAGTTTCGTGGAATTGTACTTTTATGAAGAAATATAAAATAAACGTTAATATTAAATACTAAAATTCTACCAGTTTTTTTTTATATATTTTCTATTATTTCTACAATTTTTAATAAAAAAAAAGCACAATTATATCTGCTTTTTCTACTATGCTTAATACGATATTAACATTTTAACTATAATTTACTCTAAATATTTTCAAAATAAACACAAAATTATTAAAATCATCATAAATCGTAAACCCAAATTTACAAAAATCATAGACATCTCAACTCAAACACAGAATATTTGGAAAATGAGGAAGCGAGGTTGCACCTAGAGGACTGTGCCTCGTCATTAATTACCTCTCATTCATAATTTCATTTTAAAATTTCAATTTATATATATTTTTATACATTTTAAAAAGAAATAGGACGATCAAATAAAAGATTGCGTGAAATATAAGTGGTGGTAAAGCAATCAAAAATGGTAAAGAGTGAATGGTGATGTTTAATTGCGTGAAGTTTGTTTATTTCTTCTGTCTCGCACAAATGAAGAAAATGATTTTAAATTAAAACAGACATTACTACTATTAAACATGCAATACGCGCAATAATGTTGATTTTTAAGCATTCATTCTTTATTTATACACGTGAGATGTTTTACACACTAGAATTTTGCCTAATTTTGTATTTTCTTGCATGGATAAAATAAAAATATACAAAATTGAAATAAGATCAATGTGTGTATATGATGTCCTTCCATAGCTTAAAGCACATCACTTCCGGTTAGTTAATTACGAGTTGAGAATAATTATTACTTTATTTCATAAAAGAAAAAAAGATCTTACTATATATAGAGTACTTTTCATATCCCAATAATTGAATAAAAATGTAGAATGTAATGTCAAAAGTACGACACATGGACGATAGCTAAACGACACATGCAACTTAAGAGATAGAACTCTAACAAATTTATGTGTCACCGTTTGAGAGAAACATATATTTTCATGAACACAAAAACTCTTGTGCACCAGATGCACGGATCTAAGATCCGTGCAATCTGGGTCGATCCGACCCAGATCCGCGAGTTTTTAATTTTTTTTTTTTTCTAGATTTTTGTCCTGACCTTTATGTTATAAATGTATGACCTGTACGTTATAAATGTGTGACCTTTATGTACAACTATCTCTACCTTTATGCACTGTAACTTAGGAAAAAAATGAAGATTTTCAACACAATTTATACTATGTATTTTTATGTGATATTAATGTGACATTTATGTTATATTATGTCACCTTTATGTACAAATATTCTGACTTTTATGCATCTTTATATATTATATAAAAGTCAGAATATTTGTACATAAAGGTGACATAATATAACATAAATGTTGCATTGATATCACATAAAGGCGTTCAATTCAAATTATATTGAAAATCTTCATTTTTTTTCTAAGTTACAGTACATAGTCATGATAGTTGTACATAAAGGTCACACATTTACAACATAAAGGTCACAACCTGAAGCAAAAAAAAAAAGCAAAACTCAAAACACGCGGATTCGGGTCAAAAACCGATCGACCCGGATTTCATGTACACCAAGTGCACACAAGATCAACTTTGAAAATGTGGTTGTTTCTAGGAAACCATGTCACACGATATTTCATACCCATGGCACCGCATTTTCTCCTTAAAAATATGAATTTAATTTTTGACGGTTATTCCGAACGTATTTTGTTTCCTCTCTATTGAATAGTTCTTCCATACAAATCTAAAAGAACTCGATCATTGGATGAGAAGACTCAAAACTAGTATTGATTTTGATCTACTATAATCATCTAAATTTTGAGAAACACTATAATTGATCATTGGCAGATGCTTTATTTCATCGTTATTATGTTTCTATATTGCCTTGCTCTTAATTTCATCTCAAGTTTGTGGTGTGAAAATTTTAAGACCCACCCTTGTATTGGACGATCGTGTGACATTCTACGTGTTTGTGTGTGGCAAATCTTATGTATTTTTTCCTTCATGAAGTATTAATTTGTAAAATGCATTTATTATTGAGTTTAATTGTGTGATTTAAAGACTGAATTTGCTGTGTTAGCCATGTTTTATCTTTTTTGTTCCGTTTGCATGTTTAAGTTTCTTGGTAATGTGATTTTTTTACATTTTGCAACATGTTTTTTCCCCAAATTATGTTAGTTTAGTTTTTCATGTTAATATTGTACATCATATAAGTAGAAAGAGTTGGTCTTGTGTGCACTTGGTGCACATGCAATCCGGGTCGACCCAGTTTTTGATCCGGATTCGCGTGTTTTTGAATTTTGCTTTTTTTTTTTGCTTCAGGTTGTGACTTTTATGTTGTAAATGTGTGACCTTTATGTTATAAATGTGTGACCTTTATGTACAACTATCATGACCTTTATGTACTGTAACTTAGAAAAAAATGAAGATTTTTCCTAAGTTACAGTGCATAAAGGTAGAGATAGTTGTACATAAAGGTCACACATTTATAACGTAAAGGTCATACATTTATAACATAAAGGTCAGGACAAAAATTTGGAAAAAAAAATTAAAAAAATTAAAAACTCGCGGATCCGGGTCGGATCGACCTGGATTGCACGAATCTTAGATCCGTGCACCTGATGCACATGAGTTTTTATGAAGTAGAAAAATTAAGCATCTAAACATCTAAACTTGGGAAACTCTTGGTAATGTGATTTTTCACATTTTGCAACATTTTTTTTCCCAATTTATGTTTGTTAGTTTTTCATATTAAGATTGTAAATTATATAAGTAGAAAAATTAAGCATCTAAACCTGGAAAAATTAATCAATGAAGATTCTCAAGCACTTGGAAAAACATGGGTCGAAATTTGAATATATTAGTTGGGTTAGGAGGTTCACCTATATTCAAGCCCATATTTCATAGCTTAAAGTAGTTTGCCCACAAAATAATCACATTGTATATAGTATTCTCTAGAAAATGATGGGCTTGTATATTGAGACTTTGGATATAGAATTTTCTAGAGAATCTTTAGAGTAGAATTTTTTAGAGAATACTTAGTGTGTGTAGGAAGTGTGTATGACCTTCTATAACTAGTCTAGAATATCCTTAGAATTTTCTAGAGAATCTTTAGAGTAGAATTTTTTAGAGAATACTTAGTGTGTGTAGGAAGTGTGTATGACTAGGGGTGGGTAATATACCGAAAATACCAGTATACCGCACTTACCGTACCGAAAAAATATCGAAAATACCGAAAATATCGGTATACCGAAAATTTCGGTAAGGTATGATACCGTACCGGTAAATTTCGGTACGGTAACGGTATGAATTTTTTTTTTTTTGGTATACCGGTATACCGAAATAATTTTCGGTATACCGGTATAAAAATAAATATTAATATTATTTTTTAATAATTCTAATACAAAAGGATGCTCGGTATACCGGTATAAAAATAAATATCAATATTATTTTTAATAATTCTAATACAAAAGGATGTTCGGTATACCGGTATAAAAATAAATATCAATATTATTTTTTAATAATTTTAATACAACAATCTTTTTCGGTAATACAAAAATCATTTTCGGTATGGAACGGTATGTCGGTCCATTCCGGTATACCGGTATGGAACGGTATGTCGGTATGGAACGGTATGCCGGTCCATTCGGTATACCGGTATGGAACGGTATGCCGGTCCATTCCGGTATACCGAAATGACGGTATGGTAACGGTATGAACTTTTTTATACCGAAATTTCGGTATACCGAAGGTACGGTATACCGAAATTTTCGGTAAGGTAACGGTATGAAATTTCGGTATACCGAAATTTTCGGTACGATAACGGTATGGCGAGAAATTTACGGTATACCGTACCGAACCACCCCTATGTATGACCTTCTATAACTAGTCTAGAATATCCTTAGAAGGTAGGAATTTGGGAAAGAATTCTAGAGAGCTTCTCTCTACTCTTGGATCAAATAGATCACCAACATCCATTGAGGGGTGATCTAGTATAAATAGATAGTGTATGCTTCATTTATAATCAACCAACAATAGTATAAATTGATAGTGTATAATTCATTTATAATCAACCAACATTCCTTCAATAGTATAATTTAGAGCTTTATTATAATATATTTTGTTCTTATTTTGCTAAACTTAGCGCACACAACACAATGTTCACTAAATAATAAGAAAAAAAAACTTAGAATAAAAAACACAAACAATATAGTCCCAAAATAAATGTTCACTAAATAACAAGATAAAAACTTAGAATAAAAAACACCAAGAATATTGTCCCAAAATAAATGTTCACTAAATAACAAGATAAAAACTTAGAATAAAAAACACCAAGAATATTGTCCCAAAATAAAGAAGAGTAAATAAACAAGAAAAAAACTTAGAATAAAAATCACAAACAATATAGTCCCAAAATAAAGAAGAGTAAATAAGTTACATTTGCAACCATCCTATATTGCATATAAAAAGACTATTACACATTTATACTCAAACTCATCTAAATTTCTTACCTGCCTTTTTTGTTGTCCACTTCACCTCATCACACTCATCTATATCGCAAAGAGCAATAAAATCATTCTTGAGAACAAATTTGGTAATTTGGTAATTGTCTTATTCGTGGTCGATTCAACTCATCCTTTCCTTACCCACCCCTTGATTCAGCTCATCCTTACACACTTGTCCAACTACACCTCACCAACTCATCTATGTCGTAAAGAGCAATAAAACCATTCTAAGTTCGGTAGTTTGGTAATTACTTTATTCGTGACTAGTCGATTCAGCTCCCACTCGTCCCTTTTTACATTTAATAAATTCATAAACCAAAATTTTATTTAAAAACTTACCAAAATTTTGTTTAAAAAACCCCTAAAAACTTTAGGTCATTTATTTATACAATGTGTAGGGTAAAAAGAAAGAAAAAATTTGTATCTTATTAATGTAGGAAAAAAAATACATATAATGGAAATGTGCTTTTCTACCCAATATTCATAACAAAATATATATATATATATATATATATATATATATATTTAACTTTATATACCTGTAATTGATGTAGTTTTTTTTTTTTTTTAACTTAATATACCTCTTATCATGTAGAAAAAAAACATAAGATAGAAATGTGTGTTTCTACCCAATATCCATAGAATGAGTCTTATGTGAGACCGTCTCACGGATCATCTTACGTGAGACGCGGGTCAACTCACAACCCACACTCCACAATTCATATATAAATTTGTGAAAATGGGTTTGTTTTGTGGGTCAAAAGGATCCGTCTCACGAAAATTATCCGTGAGACCGTCTCACACAAGTTTTTGTGATATCCATAATAAAACAATTTTTTTGTATCTTTATAAGAAAATAATTTTTTTTTCCTTTTTTTTTTTCCTTTCTGAATGCCTATTTTAGTTATCTCACACACTAACTCCTAGACTCCTATCATTTATCATTTATTTTTATTTTTTCTTTCCAAATATCTTTTTGTGTGTAAATTTTAAGTCATTAAAACAACAAAATTGGGAATTGAGAACAACACAGAAAAATTCCCCAATTTAGAATACTAGGGTTTACAACAAATTTATGAAATCGAGAAAAAAAATACAGCACCAATGTTAATACGCCTGAAACTTCCATCCAATTTACATAATTTTAGATTCTAAGGAATTAATACACAAACATTAATCTAAAAATTTCTTAGAATCTAATATTCTTGGAATCCTATTTCTTAGAATTTCCTCCCCAACAACAAATTGGCCTTGAAGAATTCGGAGGCCAATTAACAAATTTGATTCTATGTTGTAGAGAAAGTTCCAGTTTGCAACGTTGGTTAAATGTGAACATTTTAAGGATATTTAGTCATTTAACCTCTGATTTTGATATAAAATATGTTTTTTTAATGAAGTGAATAATTCTTATTTACATGTTAATCAATTAACCCATATCATAAACACATTTAAGAGGAGAATTAAGATTAGAATTATCGAAATTGATGAAAGATCACCCATAGCGATACGTAGCAACACGCCTGGTTGATGCTGGGATGAAAAAGAAAAGAAAAGAAAGCATCCATGTAAGAGTTAAAGGAAGAATATATATATACATGTGTGTGAGAGAGAGATAATATTTTATGTATTTTAGACTCAACATTTTTTAATGTTACGAATTATTTTATAGATAGATTAATGTTTTTACTTTAAAATAATTAAGATCTTATAATCAAAGCCCCTTAAAGACACAGGTAATGTACTAGTACCTAAAATATTATTGATATTGATGATTTGAGAAATGGAAGACAAAGCCCATTTCGTTCCAAGTCAGGTGTTCTAAATAGATGAGACAGACTTGGGCCATCAATATTTGGGCCTTAGGGTGCAAAGATCTGAACCACAAAGTTTGGGGTGTAAGCCCATATCTGAAATTTCTAAAGGCTTCATTTGATAATCTTAGTGCAATCCTAATATATTCATTTACTTATAGCTTTACTTTTATTGTATTCTTTTTTTAGAAAATATACCCTATTATTGTCCATTATTTTTCACAAGTTTATATTGTGAAGCTAAACGATTAAAAAACAACAAAAAATTAAATTTATGGTATAAATTTATTTTTTTCAAGTAGATTGAATATATATTTATTTGACAAGAAATTTCAATGTATCTAAACAATGTTATTAAGTGAAACAAACAAAATGGTACGAATAATTTATTTTTGTATGAAGTGGATCCAATACATACCAATGTAAGAAGAAATTTTAAAATTTTAATATATATATATATATATATACATACATAGGCACCGAAGATTTTTTTAATTTTTATTGTTATTATTATTATTGGCATGACCTATATATATAATTATATGTAAAACAAATTTAGAAAATGTGGAGAATATCGTTTTGATTTTTGTCTGGCCATAATGCATTCTGCCCAAAGGCCTCAAAGACACATCAAATTCAAAATGATACATATTAAGTTATTAACCACCAACTATCAAATAGGTAAATATTCAAATAGTCATCTATTTGAAATTTGAAATAGTGAAATGCAAGTTATATGAGTCTATAACATATAATAAACCAAATACTAATAAAGTCATTAACACAATTTTTTTATCCAAAATGACATCAAATTCATATTTCTTAAGTTAAGGATTTAATTAGCATGATGGCTGCTCCTTCGATCCTTGAAGAGAAACTTGAGACCAAGATACTTCTTCTCCATACTATTCCAATACACAATCTTCAATTTTATTATAATTATAATTATAATAAAACTATAAAAGTTAAAAAAAAAAAGGAAAATTGATTTAAGTTCCTAAACTGACTAATCCGCCTAGACGCTATCTAAACCGACTAGGCGGTGATTACTTGTAGAAACGATTTTTTGGATGATTTTTCAACAAATCGGATCGATTAATAACCGACTAGCGTCGAGTCGGCGCCTAGTCGACCGACTAGACCGATTTCTGCAACACCAGTAAATACACAACTCATTCCAGTTCTACAAATATTAATTGAACAAAATCCTATTATTCATGATACCTACCACTTTTTTTAATATGTACTAGTAAAGAGCACGTGAATTGCACGTGAAAGACGAATTTTGTTGTTGTTATTGTTTAAGAAAAGGAATAGAATATAGTTACATAATATGTTTTAATCTTTTTTCTATGGAGACATTAAAAAAATGCAATAAAACATAAAAATATGATATTGATGCTGCAATTAAAAAAAAGTTTAATATTATATAAATTTGAAGAAAAAAAAACTAATCTTAAAAAACAAAAAAATTGGAAATGAAAGATAATAAAACATTAACTTATATATTTTCTTTTTTGATCTTCCTTTGTGTCATACTCTTACTCTTCTTTTTTCTAGATTTGTCTAATAAAGCTTTTAGTGTACTATTCACCCTCCTCATCGCTAGATATGTGAATGTATTCTTCATTTTTCTTACTTTTAATCCTTCTTTTTTTCTTTGGTTGATCTTCGATTGTTGTAGTCTATGTTAGACTGTTAGTGTTGTTGTGGTATTATTTATTTTCTCTTCTTTTATCTTCACGGGTTCTATGGCCTCAACTATTGCATTCAATATTCCATCTTCTAGTTTTGTATTGTAGTTCAACGCAATTAGAAAATGGATCTCACTTGTTCCTTGTAAGCTAAATGAACTAATGGGTTGACCCTGCATTTGTTTTTTTTTTTTTAACATTTTTTTTAAATCATTTGCATTAAAGAAATTTTGATACATTCTCAATAGAGTTCATGTAGTCTTGTACTGAATATCCGATATAAACTGACATCGTGTCACCAAACATCGGTATTGTTGCTACAAGATGTCCTTGTTTCACCTTAGTTTAATTACATATCTGCAATCAATAAACTTATATAAGTTTTGTTGCATGTAATTGATCATTTTTTGTGATTTATTATTTGGAAGTTTTATCTTGGCATTGTTTGCATTGGATCATATTGAAACTTTTTACATGTTGTATTTCCATCATGTTTAGGTGCTGATGTTGTGCATTTTTTGCACGCATTGTACCATATCTTTGTTTTGTTCTCCACCTTATACACAATTCCGGTGAAATAATAATATGCATCTTGCATTTGTAAGAGATATTGAGGAAACTTATTAAATTGATCAACCAATAAAGACAATATATTTTATGACATAGACCAGGGCTCGATTGGATTGGAAGAAGACCTAGGGGCTCTAGTTGTGCTACAGCTAGTCATGGGCTGGAAATTAAGAGAAATTTGTGCAGACCAAAATGCCTAATCAAGTTATATTTGATTGTTTTATCCACCGACTTATTCTAATAAGGTAATTAATTGAAATAATAGAGATTTAATAATTACAGATAAGAAATCACGAACCCATCAATACAGAGATCACAAAATCTATAGTGAGAAAACTTTTTTGTAAATATTAATATTAAAAAAAAAAGAAAAAAAAATAGAGACGATGAAAATCAAAGGGACAAGATTGATAAGCAAGTTCCATAGAGCAGTAGTGGATTGAAAATGAAAGACCACTAACTAAAGCCTCCCTAAATTGAGACACCTAAATCCCATATTTTTCTATCATTTTTACTTACTCTTATTTAATTATCAATTAATATTATGCGTATATATATGTTTCAAATTTAGCGTACCTTCAACAAATTATTTTTTCTCATAATGAGATCTTCAAGTGTTACTTCTCTTCCTACTCTCATTCTTTGTGTCATTCTTTATTTGCATATTTCTAGTGGATCATGAATGGTATGTGACCTATTTAAATATTGTATTTTGTTATTGTTCATTTATTAAGATTTTATAGGTGAATTTTTTTAAGACCAATTCATTTTCAGGATGTGCGGATGCATAGTTTGTATTGATGTTTTTTACCATTGCATTCTTTAACAAATAGGTCTTGTTTCTTGTGAACTCCTTTCCGATATTTTGGATGTCTTCGTTGAAGATGATCACTCCAATTTGAACCCCCTGCAAATCGGTCCTCATGTTTACTACGTAAGTCTTTGTAATCCACAGTCATTGATATTGTTGTTATCGTCAATGGTGTTCACCACTTCCTCCACATTAGTGAAATTTTTTGAGATCAATTCCATTTCAGGATGTGCGGATGCATAGTTTGTATTGATGTTTTTGACCATTGCATTCTTTATCAAATAGGTATTGTTTCTTGTGAACTTCTTTCCGATATTTTGGATGTCTTCGTTGAAGATGATCACTCCAATTTGAACCCCCTGCAAATAAATATCTCAACTTTAACTCATAATTTTAAAGATTAACTTCATTTTAAAAGACCTATCATATATTGTTAATTAACCAATTAACTCTAAGTCCATCGAGTTTCAGGCTAAACATGCTATGAATAAAAAAAATTATTTAAAAAAACCTATAATATATATATATATATATATATATTATCTTACCTCCTCATCCTTCATTATCAATTTTTGGATCTTTACGCGGTTGTTTGTTCCACAACATATTTCATGTCCAACTCTTAAAACTTTTAATAACAAGGAATGTGCATTTTGTCCAATCTGCAAAACTCTTATGGGCATAAATGCTTCCTTCGCCAACTCTATCTTTTATCTTGTGATAAGATGATTAAACAATACATGAAACTCATACTAACACAAGATATTATTGAAATTAATGGAATTTAGGTACAACACCAATGAAATAGATTTCTTTTTTTTAATATTGCCACATGACCAATAGATCACACTAAAAAAAAATTGTATTTGAAAAATAAAATGCATAAAATAAAATCTCTAAAAAATAAATAAATAAAGAACCATTGCGTGTTGAATTTAGTTTCTAGTTCAATGGTTGGTAAAAACTCATGTGCAACCGTCGCGCCATGCAACGGTTGCACTTATAGTGCAAAAAACATACTTATAGTAATAAAAAATATACTTGAATAACTCATACTTGTACTGTAAAACACATATTTATAAAACACATACTTATACCTGTAAAAGACATACTTGAATCATATCGCATGTGAGACAGTCTCACAAGAGACCAACTCTCAATGGTTTAATTTCGATAATTATCAATTGTCCATCCTTTTTTTTTTTTTTGTTTATTGGTTGCTGGGCATTTGAGAAGCTAATGGTCATGTTATTATGAATTAAACAGATAATGTTACAAAAAATTAAATGGTATTTCATGCTTCTAACGAAATAGGTCACCAGTTGTTCGATGAAATGCTTCTTAGAGTTTTTAATAAACTTTTGTGATTATACGTCCCCATAATTTTGTTTATATCCCGTGAATTTTTTTTTCTTTATTGGTTCTTCGGCCTTTGAAAAGCTAATGATCATGTTACGAATTAAGCTGATCATATTATTACTAATTATATGATATTAGATGTTTCTAATGAATTGGGTCACCAACTGTTCGATGAAATGTTTCTTAGAGCTGTTAATATACTTTTGTCATTATACATCCACATAATTTTGATGATTTGAATTTCACTTGATAACTAAATATTAATTGTCAGATAAAAGTAAATGTCAAGAAAAACAAAAACAAATTGAAAAATGTAGAAATAGCAAAGTCAAAAATTGAACCTGGTGGGAAAAAAAATTGTTATCCTTCATTCCTATTATTATAGGATAGGAGAAAGTACTAAAAAAATTGTTACAAAGAAAATTGGTAAAATATGTTTCTCTCAAAGTCTGAAACTTGACAGAACATTATGATAATCTAAACCTTCTGTTGATTATCTAGAAAAAACTTTCATGATTCAATTACATCTATTCCATCTTCCCATCAATTTTCTTCGGCATTCTAACTGGTTGTCTCATTTTGTTGTCCTAAAACTAAAAAAAAAAAAGTTATATTAAATAATTCATAATGCATGTATTTATTTGAATACATTTAATACCTGCTTTTAAAACCTGTTAGCTCAAACTCTAGTTTCACAGTTATTTGGTCTAACAATTTAGTTTGACGAACCTAACCTTTTAGTTATATTCACATAATATTTTGCATTGTACGAAAGACTTATAATATCTTTCTAAACCTTTATGTTGTAATAATATATAACATTTATGCATAATAATTTAACTTTTTCTTTATAATAATATAACCTTATGTTATTCTTTAAGTACATAAAGAATATGATATCTGTATATAAAAGTTATACTAATATAACATAAATGTTAAATTATTATAACATAAATGTTAAACCATACTATATGAATTTTTATAGTGAATTTTTTTTTAAGTAATATTACTTAATGGTTATGATATATGTATGTAAAGATTATACTAATATAACATAAATGTTATACTCGGTTAACATAAAGGTTACGTAACTTTTAGTTATGTTTTTTATATTGAAAAAGTTTAAGTAATTTACTTAAAAGTTATGATATTTGTACATAAAGGTTATACTCGCTAAACATAAAGGTTATATTCGGTAAATATAAATGTTATGTCATAAATTTAAAAATAAAAATAAAAACCTGAACGTAGATCTGGGCCAGACCAGACCTGACCCAATCTGACCTGTGTGCTCAGTTGCATAGATCATGATCCATGCACTTTGTGCACACAAACACTTACTCATAAACAAATTAATATAATTTGATTACGGATAGGAAATGAATTAGTATTCCTTATTCTTTAAGGAATATTATACTTTTCCTTATCCTGTGAGTAATGTTGTGCGCACGTACTCCTATACCTATGTTTATAAGTTGATTTAATTTAACTAAATTGTCAATCGAAAACATTAATTAGAGTGTAGTAAAAAATTAACAAAAAATCAATAAAAGTCTTGTAGTACTGATGATGATCATATGCTTTTGTTTTATTGACATCACAAAAATTGAAAAATACTATTATTGAACACTTATTAAAATCAAGAATAAAACATCTTAAATATAAGCTTCAATTATTACATCACAATTTTAGTTTGGTGATGACTTATTAGATAATCAGATTATATGTATTAGGTTTTGATTACTTTGGTGAATGCAAGAAGCATCAAAATTTTAGTAAAAAAAGTGGATATGGATTTGAAGAAAAGAAAGGATATGACTGCTATGAATAATATTATGCTTTAGTGATGCGAAAACGGCTCTAGGCAGTTAAGCTGACATATATTGATTCTTTTTCATTAAATCGATAATTTAGACCTCAAACCAAAAATATTATTATTAAACAGTTATTAAAATTAGTTGAAACTTATTTGTTAATTTTATATGACAAAATAAAATATAGTTTCATAACTATAAATCAAATAGCATTACATAGTAGATCAATTCAAATTAAGGAAAAAAATAATAATACAATTACTTTATATATAACACTTTTATATTAGAGTTCTAATTATAATAGAATTCTATAAGATTTTGAATTAGCTAGGATTCTAATATAAAATTATTTAAATATGAAAACTTAAATTACTATTATAACCTTAAATAATAATCTTTGATATGGATATATTCGGTAATACATATTTTATAAGAAACATCCACACTTTTATATAGGTAATAGATATAACCTCTCTTCCACTCACCTCTCTTATTAAAAAAAAAAAAAAAAGGGTCCCAATCAAGAAAGTCATACTCAATTAAAAATCTAAAAAAAGAGTGGACTTTGGTTTAGTCTTAAACAAAAAAAAGGAACAAAAAAGAAAGAAATTAAAAAAAGAAAACAAATCACACGAAGACTTTAGAACCCAAAATTCAGAAAATGTTTTAGGAGAAGTGTTTCCAAAGAAAAGCATCATCTGTGGTTAAAACTTGTAGGTTATAAGCTCCACTACTTTTGTCGTCTCAAATTAGAGGACTTGCTGCTAAACTTGTTGGATAAATCTAAACATCGAAGGAAATATAGTAGGTAATTCTCATTCTTTTTTTTTTTTTCTCATATTCATTTTCTTGTTTATTTGTGCAATCTGTTTATCATTTGACATTGTAGTGAAGAACATGTTTGCAGCAGTATGTATTCTCTTTGAGAAAAAAAAAACCTAAAAAAAATGAAATCAAAGGGGTAGTTCTTAACTCACTTATATGATTCATATTGTCTCAGAATTTATATTTAGAAGATTGATTCACTCTTTAAACATCTTCACATCTAAACAGAAGGTATACTGCATCTTGTAGTTTCTTTTTAAATTATTCTTGAATTATTTATATGTTGTCTTAGTTGTACTTGTGAGGATTGTTGTGTATCATGATTAAATTAGAGTTATCTTGTTGGTTTAACAGCAATCAAAGATGGCAGAAGGTGCAGTTTCATTCCTTTTGAACCACCTTTCTCTGTTGCTCGACGAGGAACGGCACCTACTCGGAGGACTAAAAGGAGAAGTTGTGTACATTCAAGATGAAATGGCGCAAATGAAGGAGTTTCTCAGAGTTGCTGATTCCAATGAAGAAAGCAATGGCAACCTCAAAGAATGGATTGGACAACTCCGAGAAATCTCGTACGATGTTGAAGATGTTCTGGACAAATACATGCTTCGAATTGGAAGGCATCATGGCACAAGTGGATTCCGTGGATACATGAAAAGTTTTTATGGTTCCATTAGGAAACTGAAAGCTCGACATCATATTGCATCTGAAATCCAAGCTATCAGGTATAGATTGGATAATGTTTCCAAAAGTCAGCAGAGATATAGAGAAATGTGTGATGTTGTTTATCAAGGCTCTAGCTCTACCATTAGGAGCAACGAAGCTTATGATGGTAGAGGCGATGCCCTGTTTATGGAAGAAGCTGATGTTGTTGGGATTGAAGAGCCAAAGAAACAGCTTATTGAGTGGATCGGGTCGATGGATGATGGACGTGAAGTGATTTCAGTGGTGGGAATGGGAGGTTTGGGTAAAACCACTCTTGTTAAACAAGTGTACGATGATGAATCAGTGAAGGGGAGTTTTGATCAACATGTTTGGGTTGTTGCTTCGGACTACTCAGATGTCAAACTTCTCCTTGCAAACCTTATTAAGAAACTTGTTGAAGAAATTAAGAAGCCGCCACCTCAAGGGCTTGAAGAAATGAGTGTTGATGAGATGAGAAATTTCATTTATGAGTTTCTTAAGGATAAGAAGTACATAATTGTTCTTGATGATGTTTGGAATATATCTATATGGGAAGCTATCAAATTTGCACTTCCAAAAAGAGGTGTCCATGGTTGCGTCATTGTCACCACACGCTTTAACCATATAGGCAATGTTTGCACTGAGACGAATCATGTTTACAATTTGCAGCCTCTACCTACACAAGAATCTGAGGGGTTGTTCTACAAAAAGGCATTTCCAATGAAAAAATGCCCTCCTTATCTAAGAGTATTCGCAGAGAGTATATTAAAGAGATGCCAAGGTTTGCCACTAGCAATTGTTGTTATCGGTTGCCTCTTGGCTACAAAGGATGACAATGTTGAAGAGTGGGAAATGTTTAATCGGAGTCTTGGTCATGAGTTGGAAGATGGGAGCCTTCAAGTATTAGGGAAAATACTCTCGTTGAGTTACAATGACTTGCCTTACTATCTAAAGTACTGCTATTTGTACTTGAGTATCTTTCCAGAAGATGAGTTGCTGGAGAAGGAAAAAATCATTCGATTATGGATAGCCGAAGGATTTGTTGAGTCGAAACAACAAAAGACCATGGAAGAAGTAGCAGGTGGCTATCTGAATGAGCTTTTTAGCAGAAGTCTGATTCAAGTGGCAGAGAGACATACTGATGGAAGAGCAAGAGCATTTCGTATACATGATCTGCTAAGAGAGTATATCATTTCAAAGTCGAGAGAACATAACATTGTGACTATATGCAATGGAGGGGAGATGCAGTGGCCTAGTAGAATTCGGCGCTTTTCAATTCAGAAATCTTTGAGCTTCTCTCAAGAAACATACAACTTTGAGTGTCTTCGTTCTCTAATATTGATGTTCTCTGAAAATGTGGACATTGGGATAATCAATGAGTTGGTGAAGAAATGTAGGCTTCTGAAGGTGTTGGACTTGAGAGGGGCTCCACTAGAAACAATCCCAGATGGAGTATTCAAATTATATCATCTCAAGTTACTATGCTTAAGGAGCACAATGGTGACATTCATCCCAAAGTCCATTGGATCTCTTGAGAAGCTAGAGATCCTAGATCTCAAGAATTGCAATGTGACTGAATTGCCTATGGAAATCCTAAAGCTCAAAAAACTTCGGCATCTGTTAGTGTACAAGTACTCCATGCCGTGGGACGTCTCGTTTTACAGTACACAAAGCTGTAAGGCTCCGTGCAACATTGGAAGTTGTTTGCCATTCCTGGTAAAACTTAGTTGTATAGATGCAAATGAAAGTGACGGCGTTAAAATGGTGAGAGAGATAGGGAAGCTAACACATCTTCGGAGATTATCAATCGTAAAGTTGAGAAGTGAAGATGGAACAGAGCTTTGCTCTTCCATTGCTAAGTTATCCGATCTTCGCTCATTGAGAATTGATTCGGTGGAAGAAGGTGAAAAATTAGAGCTAGACTATCCAATTAGTTTGCCGTTTCTAAGAACACTCTTTCTAAAAGGATGGTTAGAGAGAGTACCACAGTGGATACCGTCTTTGGAAGGCCTTACGACTCTAGTTCTATTTTGGAGCAGATTGAGGGAGGATCCACTCAAGTCTCTTCAGAATTTGTCTAATCTTTCTCGCCTCACCATTCATGGGGCCTACACTGAGGGATTGAGTTTTAAAGCTCAAGGATTCCAGAAGCTCAAACAATTGAGGTTAATAGGGTTGGAATTCATGGAAGGGATGATAGTGGAGAAAGGTTGTATGCCGATTCTTGAAGAGTTGTATGTAGGGGATTGCCCAATGCTGATAGAGCTTCCTCAAGGACTCCAGCATTTGATCAGACTTGAATACATACAGTTTGGAAGTATGAAGAAAGAATTTGTGGAGAATGTTGTTGAAGCCCAACGAAATGAAGGGGCTAATTGGAGGCCTGCTTCTGCAAGGGTTTATTTCTACAATTGGACAGATGGTGAATATACAGAGGTTTGATTTGGAATTGTAGTTGATAATAAATACTTGTTTTTGCCCTTTCATTTCTTGCTCTGCTCTTCCATCACTTTCAAGAAAGCTGTCGTCGTCCACCTCCAAGGCTCCAATTTGTATACGTGTTTTGATTAATTAATGAAATTGAGTAGTTTTGTGAATATGTATTTTAAATACAATGTGAAATTTATTTGAGAAATTTTTATTTTCATTTTTTATTAATTAATTGAAAAGAAAAATAGTGGGAAGGTTGAATAATACAATAGATAATATATATATATATATATATATATATATATATATATATATATATATATACTAGTTGAGAACACATGCGTTGTACGTGGAGAGACAAACTTTTGAGACCTATTATTTGGTTGATTTTGTGGTGTTTTTTTCCCTTTATTTGTTCTTTAATATTTTATCGGTGTGTATTTAAATTACTTAACATTTGATTATTATAAATTAATATTTTTTCAATTTAAAATAGGTATCATAACAACAATAATTTATTAAGAAAAATATCATGAGATCCTCGAAATTGTGTGTAGTTAAGTATGAGTATAATGTAATGTGAAATCCAAATATACCGAAAATATTGTTTTGGGAGTCGTCAAAAAAATGTTAAAAAATATTATTGTATTCGATTATAAATTCTAATTCCTCTATTCCTATAAATTAAAATATAAAAAAAAATATTAAGTATCAAATTTTTAAAACGAAAGATTATAATTCTAATTTGGCAACTAACTATACCTTATTTGATCTTCTTTTCTGTCTTAGTTTTTTTTCTTCGTGATTTGGTTAATAAATCTTTAATTGTATTATTCTCCTCATCGTTGGATACGTGGATGCATTCCTTATTTTTTGTCTTCTTAATTTTTCTTTTTTTCTTCCGTTCATCATCTGTTTGTTTTATAATTCTATAGATGATTGTTTTATATTGATATTGATCAGTTCTATTACCTCACCAAAATATATAAATTCGGATTGTATTCAACTTTATCACCATTATTTTGGGTTTTATTAACTGCCACTCTATCAAGACCTTTATAAATATACTTGTAAAAGTATTTCATAGCCATCACCCTGAGCATATCTCAACATTGATGTTATAGTTATATCTGGACAACAAATATGAATGGTAAGGAACCACCCATTAATTATTCCATTCAGCATTGCGAATTTGAACAACCACCTCATTTTTTTGTCTTCTGTGGATTGGATAACTATCTTTACCTTGTATAGTGCTTTCACAAAAATATCTTAAATAATGACATTTGCACTTACCTAGAGATTAGAGGGGAAATAAGTCACTAAAATTTGGTGAAGTATAAACAAAATAAAGATAGAGAATGACGTAAAATTTTATAAAATTAGCATTTGATTACTAACAAGTTAACAATGAAATATTAGAGACGGATATCATCCGTACATGCATGATGCACCTTTAATTATATTAATATTAATGGATCTTCAATTCTATATTAGAGATGAAAAATCAGTCAATAGAGATAATATATCTCTACAAATTAGAGACTGAACTAATGATTTCTTAAAATCTATCACTAATATAGTTTGATACAAATATTTTAATGAGTTTTTTTTTTTAGATAATGACATTTGCACCTATCTCTCAACATACATGAATTTTTTGAATTTTTTCACCACACAGTTCATGTAATATGTATTTATTCACCAATTCATATATTCAAAGATTATTTTTTTCATTAGAAATTTCAGCACATACAAACTTATCAAATTGGTCAGCTGTATGAATTTTATATTCGTCCTTTAGAATTATAAGTAGATAAGCATGTGGTAGTCCTCTTTTCTGAAATTCGACCACATGAGCATGTGCAACAACTTTTTTGAATATTTGGTTATTAAATAATTGATCTTTCAAGTCATGCACTTTTGCTCGGAAAACTCTCACAGCTAAATTTTGACGAACTTGAGCTTTTTAACTTTCATATAGATTTTCTTGTATTTCTATCAAATCAGGATTGCAAGTCATGGTGATAAATAGATCTGATTTTTCATATCTTTGGACTAAGTCAATGCATCAAGATATCTTTGTCGCATATGCCTTAGGCCACCAATAAATGATACAGGAAGAAAAATTTTCAACCTGATATGTTTAAAGAATATTAAAAAAATATACCTTTAGAGTTGCTTATATTTGCTTGAACTTATAAATTACATATTGCTTGTCTCTTTTCACGATTCTGCAAAATATGTTCTCCATATAGTTTTTTTTTTCTTAGCATCATTAAAATTTACATATCTTCTATTTTGTCAGACAAGTTTCCTTTGATGTCATTTATATTTGGAGTCGGTTGTTCAAACATACAATCATTCAAAAAACATTAAATATAAAATGAAATCACATACAAATCATAGTAATACAATCATTCAAAAAAGAATTAAATATAAAATGAAAATGCAACCAAATAAAAGTAATACAATCATTCAAAATAGAATAAAATATAAAATGAAACGCAATCAAATAAAAGTAAACAAAATATGCTTGATCTACAATTTAAATTCAAGAAATTTAAATAATAATAAATGAAGATAAAATAAAAAGTTAAACAAATTCAATTCAAACAAAGAATGTCTTGTCAGTTTCCCATGTTCCATCACTGAAGACAACTCCCCCATTTTCTTTTTCAATAGATTCTAATATGAAGGTAAAAGACATATGTTGATCAACATTCAACTTTGTTTCAACTTCCTGAACTTCAAGAAGAATTTCAGAAGTCAATACTTTTCGTAATTATCTTCCATACTCTACTTATATATCGTCAATTTCCATAACAGTGTTCAGAAAATCATATAAATTCATATTTTTTTTCTCATACTCTCCAAAAAAAATTAACGCTCTTCAAGGTTTTCGATACCATATAAGATGTCGATTTATCTCCTTTTTTTTTTGAAATTTTCAGACATTGCATTGAAATATGTATCTCACAGAGCTCTCACATCTGTTGGTGTACAAAATATCAATATTTTTGCAAAAATTCTTTGCAACTCATGTGTCATTTGAAATGTTATTGTTTCATTTTAACATTGAAAAATACTTTGATCTGCTTCAAGTAATCCTCTTTTTTGTGCAAATTCTTTAAACGTTGAGCATTGCACACCATCTACTGTCAACAAATACTTAAAAGATGTTGGCCCTCTCACATGATTCAAGAGTAATCGAAGATAGTATATTTCTCCTTCGGTGGGATTTGTTGCATTAATATGTCCAATCACCTCTCATTTTTCCTCTCTCCAACATTTGTTTTGTCTATCCCACATAAGATGCTTTGGAAACTTTTTGTATATATATCCCAAATTATACATGATTTAACATTTTTTTATATATAAACGTTGAACTATACAATTTCCACTTATAGATTTTAAATTTGATGTATTTTATGTCTCAGACAAATCATAGTTATGGATTCTAACACGAGTCTAATATTTTTTTGATATGATAAAATGCATCAAATTTAAAGTATATTTAATAAAATGGAATGATTAAATATTATAAAGAAAGTGTAAAGTCATGTATAATTGAGATAGCAAAATGTAATTGAAATTACAATTAATTATATATGTACTTCATATGAATTTTTTTTTTTATCCTTTTCAGTGGAAACTGATAGTCCCAAGTGGTCAGAGGTTCAGGGGGTGAATGAATCTCTATCGATTTTCTCAATTTTAAAACTATTCTGTAAAACAGGTTCTTGATTCAACAGTGAAGACAGCAACCTGTCTCAGATCAGTAACCTGACAGTATGTTGAATCAGGTTCTTGATTTGGTATCACAGTATGCAGCGGAATAAACTTGATAGAGTTTCTTTATGAAAATCAGTTTTGTTTCCAAGTATGCTTTTCTCAAAACCTTATGCATTATGCTTATGATATGCTCAGCAAGATAGATATAAGATGTAATGCAGTAAATATATCAAAGCGATAAACATATATGGCTTATAGTGGTTCGAAGGCGGTGTAAGCCTTCTACGTCCACTTTACTCATTCACAATGAGGAACTTCGTTAAGTCAGTTCGAATTACAAGCCACGCTTTACAAACTTCTTCCTAACAAGTTACGCCTACTAGAATCCCAGATTCTAGTTCGAGGCCACAACCCACAAAGAGTACACAATCCCACAAAGGGCAAGTAGCCTATACTAGACTACAAACTTAGCAAGGATACAATCCTCTCAACTAAGTACACCAAAATAAAACAACCTAGCTCACACAGCACAATGATTAAAAGTATATATGGTTTTCTTCAACTATTGTGGTGAAGTCAGTCTTGAACTTGGTAGCTCGAATGCTATGGTTGACTGCTTTTTCAAGGTTGAGTGGCTGAACAAAGGTAAGCTTAAAAGCTTTGGAGTATATCTGAATTTCCACACAACTCTGCTCAGCAAGGTTTCCAATCACTCACACATTCTATTTATAGATCTTGAAGATATTCGTTGGATAAGTGTCCGTTGAAGAGAGGTACTTCTCCATTTTGAATTCGAGCTTTGATCTCCAAAGATCTTTTCTGTGGCCGCACTGAGTTGCTTCTGACATGTGCATTTAATGTGCCCAACATCGGCTTCTGGACCTCTCTGACATTCTTGCTGACTTGTCAAGTCGGTATGGGTCCATAGCTGAAGTTCATGCAACGACTACTTGTTGTCAGTTAGTTTTGCTCTTCCTTGTATTGCATGATCTTCTTCGTGTTGCATGGATGAAAATAGCACTTTATCTTTCTGTTATTACTGCAAGTTGTTTCCATCAGTTTGCTGCTTGCTGCTTCTTCCATGTTGCATCCTTCAGCTTGCTGCTTGTTGCTTCTTTCATGCTGCATCCTTCAGCTTGCTGCTCTTAAAAGATATCTTCCTATATCTTCTAAGGTTGATTTTCCTTATAACTTGGAAAACCATTACATGACCTCTTATCAGAGGATCATGTAATCAATATGGAAACTAGATACTGACACCCTAAACAAACTATTTTTGTCTCATCAATATAACTACTGAAATATCCCAACAGAAACCATTATAATTTTCTACTTACTTTCACTCAAAATTATTTTATTTCTAACTATTTTTAACATTTTGTTCATACTATAGGGTTACCCAGATCTTATCAAGACATGATACAAATGATGACAGATCTATAACACAATCTTGTCAAACCTCTTTTCCTATTGTATGACATAAATTGTATCATGTCGTATTGCGTTAATCATGTCCATCCTTTAATAAGGTTATTTTAATCTTGAATGGAAAAAAAAAGATTATACAGGGTATATTAGTTTTTAATGTATAAGAAAAGATAGAAAAATGAGTTTGGTATAACGCGTGGACGGACAACGATTTTAGTATTATAATCTTGTTGTCTCCAATTTTATATAACTATCAACTGCATATTGTTGCAACAATCTTCCAACAAATAATAGAGTAGAGTGTCTATGATCTCTAATTTGCATCTTATAACAACTATATTCTCTGCAAGATACTCTTTTTGCATTTCATTTTACGACAACTGATTATGAGAAACAATGGTTGGAATGATTATAATAAACATAAACTTTTAATTTTCTATTAAATACCAAAATTTCTAATTTTAAATCTGTGATTTAAACTAAAGAAGCAAATGTTATTGAATTAATAGGTTAAACTAACATACAAATGAAGATTCTCCAAAAAATAAAAAAAATGAAGAATTAATCGAGAACTGGTGAAATAAAAATAAAATTAAAATCAATGTTACAAAATTTTCTTGCACACTAAGATAAAATTGTGAAGAAAGATAAATGACATTCTTTGCAGCATTGAGGACAAACTTATAACAATATGAGTTGTGAGGAAACCTTTTGTCGAGTGTACAAGTATGTGTAATTTTTATACGATTTACACATTATTTGAGTTTTTTTTTCTTAAATGTAATGATTCTAGAAATTTTAACTAAATCTGCAAACAATATATAGAGCCCCTTTTAGAGGAACTAATAATCATAAAAAATGCAGTTGACACGCCCTCAACTTCAATACTAATTAGAAACACCACACTTGTAAAACAGTTTCACTAACAATATTAGAGTGTTTAATGATAGGTTCCTTGAATTTATCACTATTTAAAACAAAAGTATGCTTACAGATTTTGTAGGAATACGTATGTTATAGTACATATCTTCAGGATATTTGGTACATTTGATGCAATTGTATATGTATTAAAAAATCCAATAAAATTGAATTTTAAAAAAATTAATTATTTCTTAAAATATATATGTTCTTGAAATATATTATAACATAAATATGCACTTACTCTTTGTCATGGACATATTCTTGTATGTGAACCTTATAAATATTTTGGTGTCATCCTATTTCACCTCTTGGAAATAGAAAAGAATATTGTGAAGGGTCATAACATCCAAAATAATGCATTATTCTATATTGATCCCCAAAATGAGCACTTATAATAATATTTCATTCAAACCCTACATTATCATTATTTCCCTCATTCCAAATAGCTGTCACTTGATCTGCCGTCGGAGCATTATAAACTCGCTGATCTAATCTCACATCTTTTGTGATACAAAGTTGCACATCATCTAAAGAAGAATACTCTGTTAGTCTTCTAAAGATTTTGGCATATGGATTCTCCTCTAGTATTTCAGTGAGCTTCCGTACAATTCTTTCGGATACATGTGAATTAAAGCACATTATATTCTTAGTTTCATTTTCATTATTGAAAAAATATAACTGAAAATTAGCTGGTTTGTTTCCATTAAGACTCAAACTTGGGAGATTGTGATAAATCATTCCTTGTACTTAAAAAGTGAAAACCCCTTATTGTGTCGAAACAAGCTCTTTATCCAATTTCACTCCAAATGAAGTGAATGAAAATATGGAATTATATGAATGTATATTTTTTCAAAAACCACCAGACTCTTCCGACTGAGAAATGCATAGTTCGTACAATTTTTCTACAACTTCTGAAGCTGCAAGTTTAACTTTTCCATTATCTCAACAAAATGTGGGAGACTCATACTCAAATCTTGTTGTTCCACACTGAATGCAACTTCGTATTTTTTTTAGTTTATGTTCTTCTGACATTAAAATTTATAATTAGATAAATAATTAAAATACAATTTTCAATTTTAAATGAAAGTTGTACTTTAATACAAAGTTTAAAGGATATTAAATAAATATACCTTCAGTGTTACTTAGATTCGCTTGAACTTGTAAATTACATGTTGCTTGTCACTTTTCATGATTCTGCAAAACATGTTCTATATAGTTTTTTTTCTTAGCATTATTAAGATTTGTGTATCTTATCTTTTGTCCGTCAAGTTTCCTTTGATGTCATTTATATTTGGTGTCGGCTGTTCAAACATGTAATTGTTCAAAAAAGAATTAAATATAAAATGAAAACACAACTAAATAAAAGTAAACAAAAAATGGTTGATTTACAATTTAAATCCAAGAAGGTTAAATAATGATAAATGAAGATAAAATAAAAATATAAACAAATTTAATTCTAACAAAGAAAGAAAATAGATATTACGGTTGTCATCTAGAATTGGTATCAATTCCACTCGTTTCAACAATTGACATCGTCACTTTTCTTTGATTATATTTCAAAAACAAAAAGATTTAATTAAATATTCACAAAAATAAGATTTTGTTTCATATTTTGGATTTTTAAATATTTTCGAATAATATCACTACTAAGGCTGATTTATTATGTAATGCTTCTCCAAGTATTGCAGGAGAAAATAACTTCAATGATGAAAATGCATTAGCTACATTGAAGGGTAATTTCACACTACCTATTATTTTATATATTGCTAAATCTAGACAATTTCAAATATTTAGAAAAAATCAAACATATCTATTAATACAACCCACGATTTCAAATTTAAAACTTCAATTTTTAATTACTCATCCTAATCTGTTCGAACTCTTGTCGTATAATCCTCACGATTTTCACACTGATCACAAAAATATTAAATAGATTTGAAGACAAACCACTATCGCCAATGAGATATATATACAATGTGTTCATATTAAATTAGAATCCTAATAAACTTCTAATGAAATTAGATATAACTATCAAAGTTGTGTTGCCTGATTTCGGTGTATCATAACATTACATAATGAAATAGAGTAAATTGCCTTAGAAAATCTTAAGCTCTGTCACCAAAGATAACAAAACATTAAATTTTATCTATCTGAACTATCATTGTCATGACCACACTTACTCAACCGCACATAGAATGAATTATAAATATAACACAATCTAAAAATCTGCTATTTTTTTTTAATAACATAATAATATCTCATAACCAAAGCTACTCTGTTGACATTCATATAAAAGAAGTTTCAACAAATCAGCAACTCACGAACAATTTTTCATGTTAACCCATTAGTACGCATCATATTATATAATACAGAACATGTCCAAATGGGACTTAATTACTAACCTTGCTTTACCTCTTTTTATTTCACCGTATTTTCTTACCAAAAAACCTGGGCTACTGTAAGAGGAGGCTCCAGCTTCAATCACTTTAAGATCGATATGCTCTTTGATAATTTTTTGCATATCTTTCTTATCTGTCATGTTCATTTGGATTGGTTTGTATCGAACCAACTCGTATCGGAATTGTTCCTTTACTTTCAGATTTGCTTTAATCTTGTTCCTGTTCTACCAAGCCAGAGGATCCTCATTGAAGTTTCTCTGGATAAGTCTTTTGACATTCTTAAGAGAAAGTAATTTCTCCTCATCAATGTCCTCAACAGGTATGCTATCTTTAAGAGCATTCTTTAGAAGTTGAATATCTTCTTCAGATGCCCTTTCGAAACCCTGTTGCCTGAAAGACAAAAGAGCTTTACCAAATTTTCTTTTATCTTGCATTTTAGGATGTGTTAATTTGACATCATCACCATGTTTGCTGCGAAAATTAATAAGCATTATTCTATTGAATACTTTTTCTTTTCGCAAAACCTGTATCAAACTACCACAGTTAGTAGTAAAGGTTAACAGGTTCTTATGATTATCTTGCTTATATTTTGCAAAAGTTTAGATAAAATTATTACCCAACAAAATATCAGCACCTGTATCGTGAATATAGATCGGTGGCATTTTTACCTTGAACCAAGATGTACCAAATGCTCCTCCTATCATGATCCTTGTTTCACGAATACCCTTATTGAGTATCAGGATTTTCTGAGAGAAATTCCTTCCTGCAATAATAGGTAAAGTATCCACAGCTTCGCTGGGAAAAACGCCTGGTTTTGTCGTGCAAATACCTGAACCTGAATCAATATAAGCAACAAAGTATTCTGTCTTATATTGTTCATACATCATCCCAACGGATATGTATATGGAAAATGAGCTCGTCATTCCATCTTTATGAGGTGTCCATCGAGACTGAATTCCATACATCTTCTTTTTCGTCCCCAAGGTTTGTGTTCCTCGAGGAAACTTAGACCCAAAGTCATAGTACCTTTGGTTCTACCTGCATTACTAGTGACAGATACCTCATAGCCCGCTATTTCTAGCATGCCTTCATATCTTCCAATCGCTGGTTGCTGTAAATGATATATTTCATCATAAGGAAAAAGGTTAAGTTTTTCCGATATATCAAAAACAACACAGATTTCTTTCCAACCCTCAGGGAATGCATTTTTACATTACTGACCCTAATTTGTTGTGGGTTGAAATCCTCTAGTGGTTCTTTTTCTTTTAGGCTTAGTATCCTATCTTCGGAAAAAGACATTCTATTACTGACTTCAGATTCTAATCTCATTGATCTGTTAAGAACAGATGATCTTTAATCAGTATGTTAACACCACATATCCTAGAGATCTGGATTAGGTCTGGTTTCATAACTTTGACGAATTCCTTAAAAATTCTAGGAATCTCAATATACTATTTTCTAAGAAACAAATCAGAATGATGCGTATTGGAAAGTGCATATGCAATTCTATATGTAATAGAATATGGTCTGTTACCCTATTTCATTAGATATATTCTTTTAAAATCTTGACGAAGGGTTAAGACTCGACTAAAATCTTGGTCAACTAGGTTGTATGTAATCCTCGGATGAATGTCAAACATAAGTTTGCCAGCATACAAATTACCTACCATTGTACCAAGACAATCATCTCTGAGGTTATTGATTCTTTTATCCATTACTGATAGATGAAGTTCAGAATCAATACCTTCCTTGAAGGTAGCTTTGATTACTACTCCAATGGTGATATGGATCCATTTCATAGTCACTGTTACTTCTTCTCTAATTCGGCTCAATTCCTCAAGAATTTCTTCCTTTGGAATAAGCTGCATATCAATTCTATTATTGGTTAATTTCATTGGAATCGAAAATTCACATGAGTTCACCCGATAGATGATATGGTACTTGTGTTGTCTTAGTCCGAACTGGTGAAGGATCCAACTAATACCTCCAATTCTGAAGCCGTCATAGGGGCTCAGAGTTGAGTCTTGCCTCATGATTCTTTCCATCATTTTGTTTGAGATGGTTATTTGTGAAAATAATCCTTATAGACTTTCTGAAGTTCGGAGTCTATCTTCCGTCTTGACGCTATTCATCTGATTCTGTTGATGATCCATAAGATTTATCTGAATGTCTTGAATTCTTCTTCATAGATGCTTTCATCTGAAGAGATGTCCTCGAACTGGTAAACTAGTACCAGTCACCATAGAAAACTGCATCAAGGATGTCTGCAGTCGGCTTAAATTGGCGAGTTTCTCTCTTCTTTTGTGGGCAGTCAGGCGAAATATGTCCTTTCGCACCACATGTCCAACAATTGCAGTCTTTGAAACTTTCATTTGTATGAGTATGAGCTCGTTTGAAAGTTCTCCTCGTTGGTGTTCTTCCTGTTGACTTTCCTGTGGATCTAGATCCTTGTGAAGAAAACCTGGAAGGACCGGATTTCTGACCAGACTTGTAGGTTCTGGCCTTGGACTTGGACCATCTTGATCTTCCTTAGTTGGAAGGCCTTCTTTGTGATCCTCCGGACTTGGCATAAGATACACTTCTAAAGTATTTCTTTCTTTTCTCATGCCTCACCTGTTTTGATTCTCCAATTACCGATGGAAAATCATTGCTATCACAACAAAGAGAAGTTCTTTTGATTTGTCCTTTAAGTTTTTTCTTGTTCTTTTGAATGGTTGCTTGTTGACACCATCCTCGCAGCTTGTCTTTTAGGAAAGACATTCTTCTTGCGACTGTGTTGACCTGTCCTGGTGGTAATTGGTAGGACTGGATCAACATTTCTCACCATGGGCTACAGATCTTTGCAAAGAATATTTCTGTTGCCACATTTAGCGGGACCTCTGTTTGAAAGTAATATTTGCGGAACCATTAAATGTATTCATCGGTCGCACATATACTTTTCAACTCGAGAGCATACAAGTCTTGTGTATATTCTCGACTTTTCTCCTTCTTGTTTTGGTCAAAGTATCCATCTCCGATAAAGTAGATCTTAAGCATTCTTCCGACTATTTCGATGATAGCGTATAAACTATCTCCGGAAAAAGGCTTTTTCTTTAACCTGGGTAGATATTGATTCCCAAGCCATCTTCGCCGAACCTTCCAGACTACTTTCGATTAGTCTGATGAAGTTTTCTTTTTCTATGTCCAGTGTTGTTGAGGCCACTTTTAATGAGGCCATCCATTCATCGATTAATTTTTCCATGTTTCGAAAATCGATGATATCTGTTGTGAGAACCAACCTATATGGGTGTGTTGGTTCCAACATCGTTCTTGCCCATGGACTGTTAGGAGGTGTTTTGTTCCTCCCTAGTGGTCTTCTTAACCCTGTCCAAATATCTGGGTCAACCTTGGGTTCACCTTCTACCCTTGATCTCTTAGGGACTGGTGTATTTGAACTCATACTTCCTTCTGAATTAGGAACTTGAGAGTTCATCTTGATATTAACCAGATCTACTATCCCAAGATTGGAGAGTGATTCGGTTAACTCTGAGATATCAACTCGTGATGCCTCTATGTCAGATTTTCCTAATGATTTCATACATTAGTTCATCATGACTTTTTGACTCCGGGATTTCCGTAGCCTTTCCTTTGGGAATAAGTGGTTTATCCCCGAACGCATCTTTGAAATATTTATTCATGGATCGGTTGGATCCTTTTGGTAACTTTGTTTTCAGATCTGTAATTTCTTTTTTCAGATCTAAAACCTCTCGTTGGATCTCGAATAGAGATCTCATCATCTTCTCCGTTTGACCTCCATAGAACTGGATGGTCTTCTGGATCTCTCTAAGATCTTGTGAGATCTTAAAACTATCAGGAACAATATTGTTCCAATCCTTGTTGTTGAACATCATTGGATTGATATTCCTGAAACTTGTATTATCTCGAAAAATATTTCGGGTACATATTTTCTTGATTTTCTCCTCCGTTAAGCATAAAATCAATATTGTAAATATAAATCGTAAATTATTTCTTCAATAAACCTAGTTTCTGATACCATTTTGAGGTCCGAATCTAACAAACATTTGGATTGGATTTAATTGATTAATTTTGGAAAAATATATATTATATTTATCAAATAAGACAAGCACTACAAGAAATTCTCTCATAGACAACACCCCTACGACATGTGTTTTTGCTAAAAACCCTTGTCGTAGCCTAAAATTCTGTTGTCGTAGATAAAACCGTTGTCGTAGATCAAAAACTTCTCTCATAGACAAGGGTTTTTTAGCTACCGTTGTCAAAACCGTTGTCGTAGCTCAAAAACTTCTCTCATAGACAAGGGTTTTGTAGCAACCATTGTCAAAACCGTTGTCGTAGCCCCAAAAATTCTCTCATAGACAATGGTTTTAGCTACCGTTGTCGTAGACATTTTTAAACCATTGTCATAGCCCGAAAACTTCTCTCATAGACAATGGTATTAACCTACCGTTGTCGTAGACGTGTTGTCCTAGGACCCCTAAGACAAGAGTTAGAAAACGTTGTCGTAGCCATTTTAAAACCCTTGTCGTAGACTGAAATTTAAAAAAAAAAGACAATTATTTTAATTTTTTTCTTAATTAAATGATATAAAAAATGATATATATTGTTGAATTAAATGAATGAAATAAATTAATTTTGACAATTAAATTTTATTTCATTATAAATAAAATTTTGTAAATATTTACAACAAATTATAAACCACAAATTATAAGCTTAAATTAAACAAAAAATGCTGATTACTTAACACAAATAAAACCTGGATTACTTAAAATTAATTATAAATAAAATAGGAATAATAAAAAGACTTTCTAATATATTAGAAATATGAGAAAAGCAAAGGCAAGAGTTGTTTTTTAACGTTGTCGTAGCCTCGTAGAAGCGTTGTCGTAGACTAATATTTAAAAATAAAAGTCAACTATTACAATATTTTTTTTTCAAAATGATATAAGAAATGCTATATATTGTTGAATTAAATTAATGAAATAAACTAATTTTGAGAATTAAATTTTATTTCATTATAAATAAAATTTAGAAAATATTTACAACAGATTATTAATTTTATAAATATATTAATTTGAAAAATACATTAATTATATAAATTTATTAATTGTAAATATAATTTTGAAAAATATATTGATTTTATAAATATATTAATTATATATATAATTTGAAAAATATATGCATTATTAATATACATATATTAATTTGAAAAATATATTAATTTTATAAATATAATCATTATATATATAATTTGAAAATTATATTAATTATTATTAATATAGTCATTAATTAATCTTCCAATTATATATATATATATATTAATCTATCAAAATTGGAAATCAATTACTTATATTAATAAGTAATGGTACTTTATAAAAGTTAACAAAGAAATGCATATATTAATTGTTGAATTAATTAAATTAATGAAATAAACTAATTTTGAGAATTAAATTTTATTTCATTATAAAGAAACAATAGAAAATATGTACAACATATTATTAATTTTATAAATATATTAATTATAAATATAATTTGAAAAATATATTAATTATTAATATACATATATTAATTTGAAAAATATATTAATTTTATAAATATATTCATTATATATATAATTTGAAAATTATATTAATTATTATTAATATAGTCATTAATCATTGAATTATTTATATATATATATATATTAATATATCAAAATTGGAAATCAATTACTTATATTAATAACTAATGGTACTTAATTTATAAAAGTTAACAAAAAATATGTAATAATAGAAAATTGAAAAATATCAAAAATATATTATAAAAGAAATATATGCAAGACAATGTCACATGAGTTGTTTTCTAACGTTGTCGTAGCCTCGTAGAAGTGTTGTCGTAGACTAATATTTAAAAAAAAAGTCAAATATTACAATTTTTTTTTTTTAAAATGAAAGAAGAAATGCTATATATTGTTGAATAAAATTGATGAAATAAACTAATTTTGAGAATTAAATTTTATTTCATTATAAAGAAATTTTAGAAAATATGTACAATAGATTATTAATTTTATAAATATATTAATGAGAAAAATACATTAATGTTATAAATATATTAATTATACATATAATTTCAAATATATATTAATTTTATAAATATATTCATTATATATATAGTTTGAATAATATATTAATTTTATAAATATATTCATTATATATATATAATTTGAAAATTATATTAATTATTATTAATATAGTCATTAATCATTCAATTATATATATATATATATATATTAATATATCAAAATTGGAAATCAATTACTTATATTAATAAGTAATGGTTTTATAAAAGTTAACAAAGAAATGCATTAATAATAGAAAATTGAAAAATATCAAAAATATATTATAAAAAAAATATATGCAAGACATTGTCACATAAGACATCAATGGTCTAGTGGTTAGAGCACCACCGGGCCACCCGGGTTCGAATCTCATACAACGCATAATATTGATTATGATGATTTCAGTGATGATGTCATCCTTATGATGACATGTTATCCTTAGCATGACGTGTGTGATGATGTGGCAAGCTTACGTGGTAAAATATTGTTTTTTATTAATATGGCTACGACAACGGTTATTATATGGCTACGACAACGGTTTTTTTCAACACTACGATCTACGACAACGGTTTTTATATGGCTACGACAACGGTTAAAAACTGTTGTCTATGAGCGGATTTTTTCAGAGGCTACGACAACACCAGCTACGACAACGGTTAGAATATGGCTACGACAAGGGTTAAAAACACTTGTCGTAGCCCTTTTTTCTTGTAGTGAAGGAAGTAGTTATTATCTAATGATTGCATATGTGTGTCTTAGGTTTGTTTTTGTCATTTATCAAAAAAGTGGTATTTTTATGCACACTATTATGTTTTATGGTATTTTTGATCCAAGTTATAATTTTTATGGTATTTTACATACTTTCCCCTAAGATTAATGTGAGTAATTATAAATTTTCTATAGATTTAAACTAAATTAAAATACAATACATAAGTTGAAAAACGTCGTTATTGTTAACGTCCAATCAAAAACTCCATTTGTTCCATTTCTTTTTCTACAGTATATATCGGAATGAATATGCAATTTAATTTATTCATAATCTCTTAAATTACATTTAATCTTAGGTGTTGATCACCTGCTCATCGGACCGGATTCCTAGCCGGAAACGGGAGATGGTCGGAGCATGGAACCAAGCACGAAATACAAATTCGATGGTCGACCCGATCATAGGATCAGAACCGACCAGCATGGTCAGTTGGAGAGTCAGATCTGGCCACCCGAGCCAATTTGTGTTCGGGTCGAGCCGAACGGACCAGCTCGGAGCCGAAGGCAACCCATATAAGATGTGCAGAAAAGAGTTTGCCTATTCCATGCAGGAGTCCACATAAAGGAAAACAAATCTACAATCAAATCGTATCCGATTTAGATAGAATTTAATCCATTTTTTCCTTATCTGTACCCTAAGATCAAGGGATTTATTTCTTACTTTCCAAGTTTCATATCTCGAGTCAACCTATAAATAGGGCCTCAATTATCATTCAAAAGGGGGAAATTCTAGATCCGAAATCATTGTAATTAGAGAGTTTTTTACTCTCAATTCTTATATAAAAAACATTCTATCCGGCCAAAACTGACCGACCAGAACAAGCCTAGCAAATTTGCCCGAGTAGGCACCGGGCACCGTCTTTCTCTTATTTTATTCGATTTTCACATTATTTGTTCGGTTCGATCTACTTGAGCCGGATCGAGATTTTTTGTGTTAGACTAGGATTTTGTGCTCTACAAAATCTGACGTCAATATTTGGCGCTAGAAGGAGGGGTTGAACCTCCGAAACAACACATAGTTCCATGACGACTAACACGTTCAACAATCCTAAAGATATGGAGGTCCCATCTGATCCCCAAAGCCATAATCTATTTCCTGGTGGCTCTGGTCATTGCTAGCTACACGACACCCCCGAAGTCGTAACCAACATACCACTGGACAGGGTTCCCTTGGGCATCCCACTAGTAACCGAGCCCAGAGGGATCAGAATGACCTCGGAGGAGATCAAGGCTATGATGTTCCAACTTAGTGAGAGATTGAATGAAGCTAAGGCTAGGGAGAAGAACCGAAAAACCCACGATCTTGAGGACACTCAATCCTCAGATGAGCTGAAGAACAAATGGAAGGACAGAGGAAAAGATGTAGAGACCGAGCAGCGACTAGAAGGAACACAGTCACTAGAAGAAAGCCGACCAGAAACCCAGTTCTGCCCGACCCGATCTGTGGCACCGACTAAAGCACGGAGCGTATTTGATCAAATAGGACCCGCCTCCGCTCGCGAGGCCAGAAAGTCTTGGAGGATGTTGGATTTCGGAAATGAATATCGACGAGATGAAAAAAGGGTAGAGACCAGGAACTTCGAGGATGAAGATAAGGAAGAGCAGAAGCTCAGACGAAGATTGGCCGAAATTAAAGCCATGAGGCCAAGACCCGAGCAGGAGAAGAGACGGAAGAAGACTTCACCCTTTATAGATCAAATTTCTGATCGGATTACTCCCACAAAATTCAAAGTACTGCCAATTGGTCTCTATAATGGCGAAACTGACCCAAACTCACACATAGATAAATACGCTTCGTGGATGGAGCTGCAAGGGGTCGGAGAGGAGCTCATGTGTAAAACTTTCCCCCTGACGCTAGGAGACCGGGCTCAGAGATGGTTTCGATCGCTTTCGGATTCTTCTATCAGAGGATGAGAGGAATTAACTGATCTTTTCCTCACACAATTCATGGGTTCGAAGATAAGGTCTACCCCGAAAGAGAGACTGGTGAATATCAAACAGGGCAAGGACGAATCACTAAGGTCCTACATGGACAGATTCAACAAGCTCGTTTTAGAAATGAAGCACGTTTCCGATGATGCTGTGCTCATGGCGATCATGGTCGGCCTCCGTCCAAAAATAAGATTCTGGTGGAATGTTCACAAGCACGGCCCTAAGACATACCACGATTTCCTAAGCCGAGCAAATCGGAGCCGAAGAGGCTGTCCCAGAGGAAAAACCTACATTAGAAAGGGAGGAAGGGAAGGAGAAGAGGAAGAACACAACACCCTTCAAACCCCCAGGAGAGTTCAAAGTATACCAGAACGAGGAGCTAGATCGGGTCCGACACATCCTGACAGTCAGTCCAACCCAGGTACTTATCGAGTTATAGGGCCGGAATGTTTTGCCAGACCTGAGACCGATGAGAGCCGATCCTGCCCGACTGAATTAGAATAGGTATTGTCAATACCACAAATCTCCGGGATATGATACAGACAGATGCAGAGCTCTTTTGATCGAGCTCATAAGACTGATCGATTGGGGTCACCTTAAGGAATATGTTAAAAATACCGAGCAAAGACCTCAACATCCTCCCCCGCTTCCTCAGCTCGGTATAATTCGAGAAATTCACATGCTCGTGAATCATAATTATGAAGAACAGAGATCATCAAAGAGGATGAGGAGAGGACAGCTCAGAGAAGCAAGAAACGGATACCAGCGATGCAATCCACCAAGGCCAGCGCCAATCCACCCACCGCTGACCTTCACTGAGCAAGATGCCGAAGGGAGAGTACAACCCCACCACGATGCCCTAGTGGTATCTCTGAATATCAGCCTCACAATGATCCACAGAGTTCTGGTCGACACAGGGAGTTACGCCAATATTCTCCACCTGAACACCTTCCGAAGAATGGGTCTTCAAGAATCCGACCTCTTATCCTGCTCTGACTCAATCCAAGGGTTTAGAGGGAAGATCACACGTACGATCGGAACATGTGAGCTCAAGGTCGTATTCGGGGCCGGGGATAAAATAGTTCACACGACAATCGAGTTCAAGATGGTTGACCTGAACTCGGTCTACAATGCAATCTAGGAACGACCACTATTGGCCAAGATAAAGGTAGTGGTGTCGATACACTATCTGGCCATCAAATTTTCGGTTGGAGAGGACGTATACGTCATCTGAGGCAACCAGTTGGCATCTAGAGAATGCGAATCGGGTCTGAAACCAAGAGAGCTTGTTGAGATTTCAGTGTTTAGATCTTGATGAGACAAACCAATGATGTAATAGGAAGTTTGAGTACCCCATTTTTCACAATGTTTAAGTGAAAACATAGACTAGAATTGAGTCTTGTTATGGAAGCTGAAAGGTGGAGGTACACATGCATACAATGCTGTATTGAAGATTTCAGAATGACGCTGCTGCAAGAAAACAGATACAACAACACTGCAAGAAGGCAGTTACAACATTACAGCAAAGTATGAAAGAACAACATGCAGCATCGCTGCAAGAATAAGTTACAGGAATACTGCAAGAAAAGATACAACAGTATTGTACGAAGATACTGCAAGAAGGTCTGAATTACAACAGCACTATGAAGAACAAACAGCTGCAAGCAGACCTAGGATACAACGCGAAGCTTACTACTCAAAACACCCAAGAACACCAATGACAAAAAGAATAAGTATCCTGCAATCCGAGGAAGGATAAATGCAGTACGAGGAACGAAGATCCAAACAAGGATAAATAGAGCCATTCGAGAGAAGATCAAAGTTGCAGATACGGAGCCAATGTGAAGACGCCACATGGACTGACGCGTCGCAGAAAGCTGCGAGCCGCAACCATTGCATTAAATGCTCTGGAAAGAGAAGTCAAGTCGCATTAAATGCGAGCCATGCCTTTGATCAGCTAGTCTAAAAATTCAAAATGGAAGATATCTCCTTCAACGGATATCTTCTCTACAAGTATAAATAGAGGATGAGCAAGATTGAAACAACTACTGAACAACTGAAAAACTGAGAACAACTGAACTACTGAAGAACTAAAATATTTGCACAAAAACTCTCAAGCATTCAAGCCTACTCTCAGTTTCAGTCACTCAACCTCTGTAAAGTGGAGCAAGTTCAAAGCAGAAAGATCCTTTGAAGGATTCAGAAGCCCACTGCATCGTACCAGTTGAAGAACAAATCTATATACTTTTAACCTTGTTGCTGTGTGCGTAGGTTGTTTTAGGTGTCGAACAGTTGATATGAGAGATCCTTGCTGTTTGTATAGTTGTCTAGGTGTTAAACAACTTCCCTGTGTGGGAGTGTGGAACCCTGTATAGGTTAGCCTTTAGAGTTTGCAGTAGCTGTGTGATCTCTGGACTCTAGTAGGTGGTTAGCTTTGTAAGTTGATAGATTGTTAGGAAGAGTCCTGTAATTCAATCTTGCTTAACAAAGTTCCTGCTCGAGGTAGCAGTAGAGTGGAGGTAGAAGACTTACACCACCTTCGAACCACTATAAGCCATAAGTGTTTTATTGCTTTCTTATATGCGCTTTATCTTTCATATTTATCTATGTCATAAGCATAAAACGTTTTGAAAATGATCATAATTGAGAAAACCAGCCTTGTGTCTTAAAATCGTTTATTTTCCACTGCGTATAAAACTCAAGTTACAGTGTGCAACACTGCATCCTAGTGCTATAAGCAGTGACTGACTGGTGCTGCAAGTTCAAGTAACTTGCAGAACAGTTTGTTTTAAAAGATTTTCAAAATCGACCAAGGTTCATTCACCCCCCTCTGAACCTCGGACACCACTTGGGACCCAACAGAGCTTTATGTCATCGAGTAATTTGAACCCGAACAGGTGGATGAGCAAACAGAACGGTGGGATACAATAATGGAAATCGTAGGGCAGGCCCCAGGGCCAGAGCAAAGGACCAGACCCGAGCTCGGGATCAACCAACCAGAGATCCAGACTCCGACCAGAACAATTGGGGACAGCCCAACCTCAGGACTGGCTGACCTCAGAACAGACGAGGAAGTGGTGAATATGGACCCTAGCAAAGAGGAATGAGAAACCTTAGACCCAAGGAAGGAGATACCATCAAGCAGAGCAACACCGATCGAAGAGCTAGAGATGATCCAGCTAGATGAAAGTAAACCAGAGGTGACGCTCAAAATTGACAAAGAATTAAAGGAACCCTTCAGGGGAGAGCTTATAGTTTTTCTTAAGACGAGCACAGACGTTTTCGCCTGGTGCCATGAGGACATGTAAGGTATCCGACCAGAGGACGCATGCCATCATTTGAACATTGACCCGGCAGCCAAGCCAGTAATCCAGAAGAGGCGGAGGTTAAGCCCTGACAGATACTTGGGGCTAGATTTGGAGGTTCAAAAACTGCTCGGTAACAGCTTCATAAGGGAATGTGATTATGCCATTTGGGTGGCCAACCCAGTTTTGGTAAGGAAAACGAATGGGGCTTGGAGACTATGTATAGATTTCACCGACCTTAACAAAGCATGCCCCAAGGATTGTTTTTCCCTACCAAATATAGATCAGCTGGTCAACACGACGGCGAGATATGAAGTCATGAGCTTTATGGATGCTTACTCAGGATATCATCAAATCCCAATGGCCGAGCACGATCAACGACACAGAACGTTCATCACCGACCGAGCACTTTATTGCTATAGAATGATGTCTTTTGGCCTAAAGAATGCGGGAGCAACCTACCAAAGGTTAGTTAACAAGATGTTCGCAGCTCAGCTCGGGAAAACAATGGAGGTCTACATAAATGATATGTTGGTAAAATCTAAGAGGGTAGAAGACCACGTCAAAGACCTAGCAGAAATGTTCGACATTCTGAGAAAGTACAGGATGAAGTTGAACCCTAAAAAGTGCTCTTTTGGGGTCGGCTCAGGAAAATTCCTCGGCTACATGGTAAGCCAGAGAGGGATCGAAGCCAACCCAGAAAAAATTGAGGCAATAGTGAAGCTCATCTCCCAAGGAGGATAAAAGATGTCTAGAGTTTAACAGGAAAGGTTGCCGCACTGAACAGATTCATCTCGAGGTCAACAGACAAGTGCAAACCTTTCTTTAATTTGATCAAAAGAGATAGGAATTTTGAATGGAACGCTGAATGTGAAATAGCTCTCGAGGAGCTGAAGAAATCGCTAATGAAGGCCCCAGTACTTGCAAAATCGGAGGCCGGAGAAAGGTAACAGCTCTACCTAGCAGTTTTATCTTACGCTGTAAGTGCAGTCCTAGTCCGAGTAGAGAAAAATTCCCAACAACCGGTGTATTACGTAAGCCAATTTCTACATGATGCCGAGCTAAGATACCCGGCTATGGAGAAACTAGCTTATGCCCTGGTCATCTCGGCCAGAAAACTGCGCCCGTATTTTTTGGCCCACCTAATTGAAGTTTTAACAAATTTTCCTTTGAAACAAGTCCTAGGCTAACCAGATGCCTCGGGACGGTTGCTAAAGTGGTCGGTTGAACTCGGGCAATATGACATCCAGTATTCGCCGAGGACGACAATCAAAGATCAGACCCTAGCAGATTTCATCACCGAGTTCACTCCTGTTGTCGTGCCCCACGAGGAGAAGAATGTGAGACCTTGGAGAATGTTTGTGGATGGATCTTCCACATCGACAGCTGTCGGGGCTGGGATTATTCTGATCAGCCCTACAAACAAATACTTTTGCTCGACACTAAGGTTCCAATTCCCAGCAACGAACAATGAGGCAGAATACGAGACTCTTCTGGCTGGACTAGAGATGGTCAGACAATTTGGGGCTGATGACCTCGAGGTTTTCAGTGACTCACTTCTGGTCGTCAACCAGATTTTGGGAGAATACGCCGCACGAGATGAGAAGATGGCCAGATACCTGAGGTCGATCAAAGTGGCCTTAGCAGACTTCCGAAAAATCCAAGCAGAACAGGTACCTAGAGCGAAAAATGCCCAAGCTGACGCCTTGGCCCGACTTGCGACGAGTGAAGAAACAGAAGATATAGGTTTGGTTAATATTGGAATGGTCGAAAGCTCAGCTCTAGAATAAAAAACGATATACAATACTGATCAGAAAGACACTTGGATGACTCCAATCATCCAATACTTGGAAGGGGGAAAGGAGCCCGATGATGTAATCGAGGCTTGGAAATTAAGGATACGCTCTGCTTGGTACATCCTGAAGGATGGAATTCTATACAAAATAGGCTTCTCCCTACCCCTACTAAGATGCTTGGACGAACAAGAAGCCGATTACGCCTTGAGGGAAATTCACGAAGGAATTTGTGGAAACCACACAGGTGGACAAGCTATGGCCTTCAAAATCATCAGACAGGGATACTTCTGGTTGAACTTAAAAAAATGCAATTAACTTTGCACAGAGGTGCGAAAGATGCCAGAAATGCGCGTCGTTGACGAAATCTCCAACAGGAGAGCTGAACTCAGTTATGGCGCCATGGCCATTCGCCAAATGAGGAATTGATCTGATTGGACCCCTACCAACGGGTAAGGAAGGAGTAAGATTTGCAATCGTGGCCGTCGATTAATTCACTAAATGGGTGGAAGCCGAGCCGCTCGTAAAGATAACCGAGCCCAAGATAACGGATTTCATCTGGAAGTCCATCATATGCCGTTTTGGCATTCCACACTCCGTGGTCTCCGACAATGGCCGCCAGTTCGACTCGGCAGGATTCAATGAGTTTTATGCAAATTTAGGCATCAAAAAGCTGATCTCCACCCCGTATCAACCTCAGGGCAACGACCAGGTAGAGGCTATAAACAAGGTCATCAAGCACACCTTGAGAGCAAAACTCGAAAACTTGAAGGGATCTTAGGCAGACGAATTACCAGGTGTCCTATAGTAGTATAGAATAACGGCCAGAACATCCACAGGAGAGACACCTTTCACTATGGCCTTCGGCTCGGAAGCCGTTATACCAGTCGAGATAGGTATGCCTACCTGGAGGACCCAGAACTTCGATGAGCAGAATAATGAAGCTGCAATGCTGACCAACCTAGACTTGTTGGAAGAAAAAAAACTGGATTCCGACCTGAAAAACTCGATTTACAAACAAAGGAGTGAAAAATACTATAACTCCAAAGTCCAAGCCAGGAAGTTCGAGGTCGGAGATCTAATCCTAAAAAAAGTGCTGCAGCACACGAAAGAGCTTAACGTGGGTCCACTTGGGCCAAACTGGGAGGGACCATACCAGGTAATCTGAGTCCTGACCAAATGCGCATATGAGATAGCTGACCTGAGCGGGAAGAAGTTACCCAAGCCATGGAATGCAGAACATCTGAAGAAATATTACCATTAGTCTGCTAGGAAGTTATTTCTTTTCCATATTTTGTAGTCCGCTCTTTGAATAAAATTTATGAATTCTGCTCAGATCAATGTAATGTATATATTCTGAACAAGGGCTCCGGCCCAATCCGAGCTCATCCACTGAGCTCGGAATCTGACTTGGGGCTCCGGCCCCAAGCTCATCCGAGCTCTGAATCTGAACAAGGGCTCCGACCCAATTCGAGCTCATCCACTGAGCTCGGGTTCTGACTAGGGGCTCCGACCCCAAGCTCATCCGAGCTCTGAATCTGAATAAGGGCTCCGGCCCAATCCGAGCTCATTCACTGAGCTCGGATTCTGACTAGGGGCTTCGATCCTAAGCTCATCCAAGCTCTGAATCTGAACAAGGGCTCCGGCCCAGTCCGAGCTCATTCACTGAGCTTGGATTCTGACATAGGGCTCCGGCCCCAAGCTCATCCAAAGCCCCGAATCTGAATAAGGGCCCCGACCCAATCCGTGCTCAGTCGTTAAGCTCGGATTTCGACCAGGGGCTCCGATCCCAAGCTCATCCTAGCTTTGAATTTGAATGAATTAGAGACTTGCCGAACTATATATTATGACCGAAGACCAATGGTTAATGAGGGAAGAGCAAGAATGGATACACTACAAGACGAACAAAAAGGTCTTGGAAATAATAAGTCGATTGATTCAGCATACTACAACGGCCAGACTCTTTTCACGAGCGGAAAAAATAAAATTGACGATCAAAAACATGTTCAAATTATTTACAAATGAATCCGGTTTGGAGGCCGAAACCTCTTATAAGAGACGAAGCCATACAAGAGTAACACGAAAGACATGAACTAGACAAAAAAAGAAGAACAAGGGTTGATGCCTCTGACAAGAGGTACAACGAGGGACAGAAGCTACTGGTCGGCAACTTCAATCACCTCATCGTTCCCTTGATCGGCCACCCCAACAACTTCCATCACCCCCGTCGCCGCCGCCAACTCGGCCTCCTCTGCACCGTCCGCCCCGGTCGCTTCCGCCTCCTCCGATGCTGCCGCATCGCCCTCACCGGTCTCGGACGCTTTGCCGACCTCCAGAGCAGACATGGATATGAACTCGATGGGAGATGCCGGGGTGAGAAGATGCTCGGAGCCCGATGGCAGGAAGTCCCCAAGGTCGTCCATGATCTCCAAAAAGTAGGCCGGGAGGGGCTCTTTCTGAAGATAGACAGTGAGAGCTTCTCGGAGAGGCGCCTCATCCAGCTCGACCTCCGAGTGGTGGTGATGTTGTCCATGAAATAGAAGAGGTAGGCCAGAATGCCACGGTATTTACATTCCGCCGACCCCAAGTACTTCTGGACGACACCCATCTCATCCACCCGGCTCGTCAGGACGCTGTCCAGCTCCGCCCTCAAACGGGAGGCCTCGATCGTCAGGTCAGTAACACTCTGACGATCGAGCTCGCCGACTTTTTTCACCTCGGCAAGCAGCTCCTTGGTGGCCTTGAGCTCCTCGGCGAGGACGGCGAATTGGGCGGTGATGCTTGCCAAGCTCTCCCTCTTCTCCCTCAGCTCAGTTTTCTTCATCTCATACTTTTCACGCTGGCTGAGGTGAGAAAGGTGGGCCTTCCAGGTGAAGACGGAGGCTTGAGCCATCAGGACAGAGGCGCAGACGTCCATGTCGACCGCCGACATCTGTTGGGAGTAACTCTCCAGCTCTTCCGTCCATGCCTACATCGGGGCCTCCATGGCCGGCTCAACCCATTCGGGTAGGTGGCTCATCAGATCCGAGCTCGGGGTCCGAGCCCGTGTATATGAGATCTGGAATGACGGCTTCTTTCTGACCCACTCCTAGGACCCCTCGATCCTCTTTGGATCCCACCCGCAGATACTCACAGACCCAACACGTGGATCATCAGCATCCGAGGAGAGTCGGTGCACAGGACGGACAGATCGAGGCGGAGCTGTTTCCACCTCTCGGGACTGCTTACCCGGTACTGGAGAAGCAGCGGCGGTGACCTGCTCAGCAGTAATCATGGCCGAGGTAGGACGATCTGTGCCCCGTCCCTTACCGCGGCCTCACCCCCAAGCAGATTACACCTTCTGCTGGCGGAGACGAATACGCTCATCCGGATTCATCTTCAACGGAAGACCCTGGAAAGGTAAAAGAATTGAAAGTGGAAGAGTTAGAACAAAAACTGACCAAGATGGGGCCAAAGTATAGAACGCGACATGAGCTAACCTGGAAAATTGTTGGGAGTGGTAACAAAAGGAGCGATCAAGCCAGCCCTAGCAAGGTTTTCCTCGGTGACCAAGACCTTGAAGAAGTTCTGCTCGGAAACAGTGTTGTCTCTCAAGAATCGGATCTTCTGGGAAAAGGTATCCCCGATCAGAAGCCTCATAGCCGGGATTTCTACAAAAACAAAAAATATTAACGATCAGAAAAACATGAAAAATAAGAAAACCAAAACAAGTACCATTAACATCTCCAAAAGAAGTAGGACAGGAAATTCGTTGGGACGGATCCTCGGGATTCGGCCCCGGACTCTTCCAGTTACCCCCAACCCAGAACCACTTCGTCTTCCAATCATTAACCGAAGATGGGAGACCCTGGACCAGCTGAGGACGAAGCTTCCGAGCCGAGATATAGTAGAAATGATTCTCGAAGCACGGAATGAGCTTGACGCTATACATCCATGCCAACTCATTGGGAGTAGGCGTCCCGAAGTCGAATCTCCAGAAAAGGATGAACAAGCCCAAGATGGTCGCCCAACTGTTCAGGTGGAGCTGACCGAGAGCTATTTCCCACTGCCATAATGCGTGATCATCGGGGCTAGGGGGAAACAGAGATCAGCCTCCAAAGTACGAAAGTTGATGGCAACACAATCTCGTGGAGGTTGGTCTATCCGCTTCTCGGGTCGGGGGAGTGAAAAAGTCACAGAGTCCGGAACATGGAAAAGTGTATGCCACTTGTTCAGCTCGTGTTGAGTCGCTACAGATGGACAGAAAAATGCCTCGGAGCTCTAAGACGGCTTCTTAGTACGCTCATAAACACGGCGAATTGGAACCCCCTTCGGAATGAAGCTCCGATTCGAGGTTCCGACTCCATCAGATCCCCTGGTAACAAGTCCCGAAGCAGAAAGAGGGGCCCCAATGGTAACAACTCCCGTCACATCCTGAGAAGGGGTCTGGTCTGAATCTGTGGAGCTATGCTCGGAGGACTCAGCTCGCTCATCGGCGGGATCCATCTGGCAAATCTCAACGAGCTGACCAGAGCCGTCTAGTCTGCTAGCAGTAGAGGCGGGTTCGAGTCGGCAGATAGTCTCGACGGATCGGCGGACGAAGTCTCTGAGCCAGGAGAACTGAAAGGAGTGAAAACCGGGACAGAACCATAATCGTAATCCCGAGCCGAGCCATTGTTGGAGGACGCACTTCCGAAACTCATCGTAAAAAGATGTACAAGGAAAAGAGATGAATACCTATTTGTTTGTTCGGTCTGTTCTGAACAGTAGGACGTGCACGGTTGATCTTGCAGGTCTGAATCGGTTAGGTTTTGAGAGGAAATTTCGCAAGAGTTTCGAGTTCGCAAAGAGGGAAATGGAGAAATGAGTTTGTCTCACACGTATTTATAGGAAAACCAGCGTCCCTTCAACTTCCGGGCGTGCAGACGACGACACGTGTCCACTCTAGGGTGGTAGGGTGACGTGGGACAAACCTTTCAGTCAGACGAGTAGACGTTTGGGGATGTCGGCTCTCGATAAGATGAGATCACTCATCGCGACCCGAGGGGCTAATGTTGATCACCTGCTCATCGGACCGGATTCCTAGCCGGAAGCAGGAGATGGTCCGAGCATGGAACTAAGCACAGAATACAAATTTGATGGCCGACCCAACCATAAGATCAGAACCGACCAACATGGTCAGTTAGAGAGTCAGATCCGGCCACCCGAGCCAATCTGTGTTCGGGTCGAGCCGAACGGACCAGCTCGGAGCTGAAGGCAACCCATATAAGATGGGCAGAAAAGAGTTTGCCTATTCCATGCAGGAGTCCCCATAAAGGAAAACAAATCTACAATCAAATCGTATCCGATTTAGATAGGATTTAATCCGTTTTTTCCTTATCTGTACCCTAAGATCAAGGGATTTATTTCTTACTTTCCAAGTTTCATATCTCGGGTCTAGCTTATAAATAGGGCCTCAATTATCATTCAAAATGGGGGAATTCTAGATCCGAAATCATTGTAATTAGAAAGCTTTTTACTCTCAATTCTTATATAAAAAACGTTTTGTCCGGCCAAAACTGACCTACCAGAACAAGCCTAGCAAATTTGCCCGAGTAGGCACCGGGCACCGTCTTTCTCTTATTTTATTCGATTTTCACATTATTTGTTCGGTTCGATCTACTTGAGCCGGATCGAGATTTTTTGTGTTAGGCTAGGATTTTGTGCTCTACAAAATCTGACGTCAACATTAAGCACAACTATAAAAAGAGTCTAATAGAATAAAGAAAATTTTAAAATAATCAAAAGATAACAAAATATTAAAAATAGCCAAAATTTATCATCCATGAAATGGGATCAATAATCTAAGGAAATCAAGCAAGGAAAAATAGTGAAAGATGTAGTTTTTCTTCAAAACACTTTTTTTTTTTTTTTTTACTGATAAATTTTTTTTATCATGAAATGATTATAATAAATTCTTGTTTTCCTTATTTACTCACTCGGACCAATAAAGTGGGTGGACACTTGTTGAGTTTTAATAAGGGATGGGTAAAAGGGCCCAAACTATAGGATCAAATGCAAATAAGCAAAATAGGCCCGTAAATCGGGAACGGTATAAACAGACATTCATATTTATTGTACAAATGTTAATTGCACTCCCTCTACCCCGCCCAAATTTGCACACTTTCAAAAATGACAAATAAAATTTACAAAATTGCCCTTTATTATTCAACATTAACACTACAAAAATAGTTTTTTCTTAACCTCCGTGTCCGTCCCTACGTGTAAATTTGAGCGGGACGGAGGGATTATTTTTTACTAAATGGAATCCAATTATTGCTTGTCCAAACCGACAAAAGTCATAGTCAAAATAAATATCTGAAAAATGAGTGGACTCGGTTCTGTCTTGAAGAATAAAGAAAGAAAAAAAGAATAGAAATTAAACGAAGAAAACAAATCACACGAAGACTTTAGAACCCAACATTCAGATAATATTTTAAGAGAGTTGTTTCCAAAGAAAAACCTTCATCTGTGGTTAAAAACTGGTAGATTAAGCTCCAATACTTTAGTCGTCTCAAATCTAAGGACTTTAGTCGGATAAATCTGAACACCAAAGAGGAATTATAGTAGGTAATTCTTTTTTTTTTTTTCATATTCATTTTCTTGTTTTTTGGTGCAATCTGTTTATCATTTACACATTGTAGTGAAGAACATTGTTTGCAGCAGTATTCTCTTTAAGAAAAAAAAAAATTCCTGTAAGAAATGGAGTAAAAAGGGACAGTTCTTAACTCACTTATTGATCTTGTTGCTTTTGGCTTGCTCCTACACTTCTCCGTTGTGAATTCTTCTTACACTCAATGTTTATTTATCTTTTATGACAGAGATATTGTCTCAGAATTAATATTTAGAAGATTGATTCACTCTTTGAGCATCTTTACATGTAAACAGAAGGAATACTGCATCTTGTAGTTTCTTGTTAGATTATTTTTGAATTATTTATATGCTATCTTAGTTGTAGTTTTGATGATTGTTGTGTATCATGATTAAACAAGAGTTATTTTGTTGGTTTAACAGCAATCAAAGATGGCAGAAGCTGCAGTTTCATTCCTTCTGAACCATCTCTCTGTGTTGCTCGAGGAGGAACGACACCTACTCGGAGGAGTCAAACAAGAAGTTGTGTACATCAAAGATGAAATGCTGCAAATGAAGGAGTTTCTCAGAGTTGCTGATGCCAACGAAGAAAGCAATGACAACCTCAAAGAATGGATTGGACAACTACGAGAAATCTCGTACGATGTTGAAGATGTTCTGGACAAATACATGCTTCGATTTGGAAGACATCGTGGCACAAGTGGATTCCGTGGATGCATCGAAAGTTTTTATGGTTCAATTAGGAAACTGAAAGCTCGACATCTTATTGCATCTGAAATCCAAGCTATCAAGTATAGATTGGATAATGTTTCCAAAAGTCAGCAGAGATATAGAGAAATGTGTGAGGTCGTGGATCGAGGCCCTAGCACGAAAAACGAATTGTTTGATGGTAGAGGCAATGCCATGTTTCTCGAAGAAGATGATGTTGTAGGGATTGAAAAGCCAAAGAAACAGCTGATTGAGTGGATCGGGTCAGTGGATGATGGACATGAAGTGATTTCAGTGGTGGGAATGGGAGGTTTGGGTAAAACTACTCTTGTTAAAAAAGTGTACGATGATGAATCGGTGAAGAGGCGTTTTGATCAACATGTTTGGGTTGTTGCTTCGGACTACTCAGATGTCAAACTTCTCCTTGCAAACGTTATTAAGAAACTTGTTGAAGAAATTAAGAAGCCACCACCTCAAGGGCTTGAAGAAATGAATGTTGATGAGATGAGAAACTTCATTTATGAGTTTCTCAAGGATAAGAAGTACATAATTGTTCTTGATGATGTTTGGAATATATCTATATGGGAAGCTATCAAATTTGCACTTCCAAAAAGAGGTGTCCATGGTTGCGTCATCGTCACCACACGCTTAAACCATATAGGCAATGCTGTTTGCACTGAGACAAATCATGTCTATAATTTGCAGCATTTGCCTATACAAGAATCGGAGGCATTGTTCTACAAAAAGGCATTTCCAATAAAACCATGCCCTCCTTATCTAAGAGTATTCGCAGAGAGTATATTAAGGAGATGCCAAGGTTTGCCACTAGCAATTGTTGTAATTGGTGGCCTCTTAGCTACAAAGGATGACAATGTTGAAGAGTGGGAAATGTTTAATCGGAGTCTTGGTCATGAGTTGGAAGATGGGAGCCTTCAAGTATTAGGGAAAATACTCTCGTTGAGTTACAATGACTTGCCTTGCTATCTCAAGTACTGCTATTTGTACTTGAGTATCTTTCCAGAAGATGAGTTGCTGGAGAAGGAAAAAATCATTCGATTATTGATAGCCGAAGGATTTGTTGAGTCGAAACAACACATGACCATGGAAGAAGTAGCAGGTGGCTATCTGAATGAGCTTTTTAGCAGAAGTCTGATTCAAGTGGCAGAGAGACGTGCTGATGGAAGAGCAAGAGCATTTCGTATCCATGATCTGCTCAGAGATTTTATCGTTTCGAAGTCGAGAGATCATAACATTGTGACTATATGCAATGGAGGGGAGATGCAATGGCCTAGTAGAATTCGGCGCTTTTCAATTCAGAAATCTTTCAGCTTCTCTCAAGAAACATACAACTTTGAGTGTCTTCGTTCTCTAATATTGATGTGCTCTGAAAATATGGACATTGGGATAATCAATGAGTTGGTGAAGAAATGTAGGCTTCTGAAGGTGTTGGACTTGAGAGGGGCTCCACTAGAAACAATCCCAGATGGAGTATTCAAATTATATCATCTCAAGTTACTATGCTTAAGGAGCACAATGGTGACATTCATCCCAAAGTCCATTGGATCTCTTGAGAAGCTAGAGACCCTAGATCTCAAGAATTGCAATGTGATTGAATTGCCTATGGAAATCCTAAAGCTCAAAAAACTTCGGCATCTGTTAGTATACAAGTACTCCAGGTATCCGTTTCAAGCCTCATTTTACGAAATACAATGCTGTAAGGCTCCATGCGACATTGGAAGTTATTTGCTGTCCCTAGTAAAACTTATTTATATAGATGCAAATGAAAGTGATGGTGTTAAAATGGTGAGCGAGATAGGGAAGCTTACACATCTTCGAAGATTAGGGATTGCAAAGTTGAGAAGTGAAGATGGAAAGGAGCTTTGCTCTTCCATTGCCAAGTTATCCGATCTTCGCTCATTGAAAATTGTTTCAGCCGAAGAAGGTGAAAAGCTAGAGCTAGACGGCTATTCAATCAGATTGCCGTTTCTAAGAAAACTCGCACTACATGGATGGTTAGAGAGAGTACCACAGTGGATACCATCTTTGGAAGGCCTTACGTGTCTAGTTCTAGGTTGGAGCAGAATGAGGGAGGATCCACTCAACGCTCTTCAGAATTTGTCTAATCTTTCCTCTCTCTCCATTCATGGCGCCTACATTGAGGGATTGAGTTTCAAAGCTCAAGGATTCCAGAAGCTCAAAGGATTGGCGTTGAGAAATTTGAAATTCATGAAAGGGATGATAGTGGAGAAAGGTTGTATGCCGAATCTTGAAGAGTTGGATGTATGGGATTGCCCAATGCTGATAGAGCTTCCTCAAGGACTCCAGCATTTGATCAATCTTCGATATGTATGTTTTGTAAATATGAGGAAAGAATTTGTGGAGAAAGTTGTTGAAGCGGAGCGAAATGAAGGGGCTAATTGGAGGCCTGCTTCTGCGAGGGTTTATTTCTTCAATTGGACAGATGGTGTATATAGGTTAGATTTGGAATTGTAGTTAACTTGTGTTGTTCAACTCTAATAATAATTACTTGTTTTTGCCCTTTCATTTCTTGCTCTGCTCTTCCATCACTTTCAAGAAAGCTGTCGTCCTCCACCTCCAAGGCTCCAATTTGTATACGTGTTTTGATTAATTAATGAAATTGAGTAGTTTTGTGAATATGTGTTTTAAAATAGACTGTGAAATTTATTTGAGAAAATTTTCATTTTAATTTTTTATTAATTAATTGAAAAGAAAAATAGTGGGAAGGTTGAATAATACAATAGATACAAAATAATAATAATAATAATAATAATAATAATAATAATAATAATAATAACAAAATATATTTATATATATAGTAATGATAAGGAGTCCACCGTTGGATTTTTTATGGAAGTTTAAGTTCCGCGATATTCTACTTAACGTGATATTCTTTTTTATGTAATTTATTTTTCTTTTTCTTTTTTTTTAATTTTTTACGCGCTATTTTGTTTTGTTTTTTACGTACGTAATTTCTTTTTCTTTTTCTATTTTTTACATAATTTAATTTTGTCTATCATTCTTTCTTATCTTATTTCACTTTTAAATAAACTTTTTTTCTTATTGATCTCAATTTTTTTTCTTATTATATATCATTCTTTCTTAGTTTATCCCATTTTTAAATAAATTTAGAACTTGTCTAAAAATTGTTTAAAAGTTCTTATAAGAATTTTTATTGAGTAATCTCAACCATCTATTTTTTAATTCTATATAATATTCACAATGTATAAGAAGGTGACCAGTAGATTTTGATGAGTAATCTCAACCATCTATTTTTTGAAATTGTAGATAAGTCTAGAACTTGTCTAAAAATTGTTTAAAAGTTCTTATAAGAATTTTTATGGAGTAATCTCAACCATCTATTCTTTAATTCTAATATTCACAATGTATAAGAAGGTGACCAGAATATTTATAAATGATTCGAATCCAAACATTCTTATCGGTTGTTCTTGCATAAATATAAATAAACCTATCAAAATCTATAAGTATATGAAACTTTTACACAATTTCTAATCTTAGGTATAATTAAAGAAAAATATTTCCAAAGTACTATTGATATTAATGGCAACTAAAAGAGAAGAAAAAAATTTGACAATTTACTAATTTGAAAAAATATATATTCAAAGAATGATATAGAATAAGAAAATTTACTAACACAAAATGAGATGAATTTGAAAAAAAAAATTAAGGAATGATATAGAATAAGAAAAAAATTGACATGAATAAAAAAAATTATTTAAAAATGGGATAAACTAAGAATGAATGATATAGAATAAGAAAAAAAATTGAGATGAATAAGAAAAAAAAGTTTATTTAAAAATGAAATAAGATAAGAAAGAATGATAGACAAAATTAAATTATGTTAAAAAAAGAAAAAGAAAAAGAAATTACGTAGGTAGAAAACAAAACAAAAAAAGCGCGTAAAAAAACAAAAAAAAGAAAAAGAAAAATAAATTACATAGAAAAGAATATCACACTAAGTAGAATATCGCGGAACTTAAACATACGTGTGTTGCCACATAGGCCAGATTGGCTTCATAAGAAACCCAATGGTGGACTCCTTATCATTACTATATATATATATATACTAGTTGAGAACAAGTGCGTTTGTAGCGCCCCGGATCAAAACGAGTATAATTTATTTATTAAATATTTTAACGTACGACTTGATAATTACGTGCGTATATTTTGACTGTCTAATTAATTATGTGCGTTTCAGATACGTGTTTAACGCATGACTTAGACGGATAATTTCCATGGACATGGTGTATAGAATATTTTTATACCATAAGATGCGTCTTGGAAAGACAAGAAAATAGAAACGAACTAGGGGTCAATCGGAGACCCGTAGCTCGAACGATGACGGAAAGGGCAAAACCCGAAGTTTCGAAAAATCGGAAGATATTTACGGTGAATGGAAACAAAGATATTTACGTGAATAGTAACATCAGAAAAGTCAATCGATGAATAGTGTATGGATATTTTGGATGAATAGTGATTCGGATATTTTCGATGAATAGTAATTTCCGGATTTCTATAAATAGGGGTAGTTTCGATTCGAAAATCACCGTTTCTTCGATCGAGCCGAACCCGACGAAAACACGTAAGTCCTTCTTTCTCGTGTTTTAATTTCCGTCTTTCTGTTTCCGGCACTACCACCGGCGCAGCGGCGCCGCCGCCGGCCGATCGCCGGAAAATTTCAACGTTGTTGAAATCGGACGATTTTCGCACATGACGTTCGTCTCGACGAGACGAATCTAGGATAGGTCTAGGATAGGACGGGAAGTCGCCGGCCGGAGTTTCAGGTGGCGGGGGGAAGAGTCGCCGGCGGCAGGTGGCCGCCGGCCAAGGAGAGGGAAGTGTGTGTGTTTGAGCGTGAGTGTGTGTGTATATGCGTGTGTATATATAGGCTGTGTGTGTGTTTGGTTGGTCGGGAAAGGTTGCCGGCGATGAGGGGTCGCCGGCGGAGGTGTTGGGAGTCATCGCCGGTGACGGGAAGTCGCCGGCCGGAGTTTTGAAGCGTGGGGGTGATTTTGAAAAACTGAGCATCGAAGGTTTTTGCGGCGATGATTCGGACACTATTCACCATCGGAATCCGGCTATGGACGGCCGGAGGTGGTAGCCGGCGGTGTGAGGTTTTCGGCGAACCCAGGGGCGGCGGCAGGAGGCGGCGCCACCGCGCCGGGTGGCGCCGGGAAGGTGGCATGTTGGCCAGGCCCGGCGCCGGGAGCGCCGGGAGAGGACCTGCCGAGAAAACTCGGCAGCTGGTCGGGTGTCAGGAAGCCTGGCCGAGAAAACTCGACCACCGTCGAGCCGGGTAAAGTTGCAGCCGAGAAAACTCGGCAGCTGCCGAGCGTCGGGGAGCCGTGCGCGCCCATGCGCACCCGTCGGGTGCCGACGCGCACCCGACGCCGTGTTTTCGATCCGAACCTCGTTTTCTTTCCGTCGTTCATCCGTATCGAGTCGTTGATGATGAGACGTCGTTGATCAGGGTCCGTGGGCCCGGTCAAAGCCAACCCTTTGACCAAAATTACCATTTTACCCCTAAACTTAAAATGCTCCGTTCGAGCTCGTTTTAACTCCGATCGAGCTCATTCTTTTTCCATCGTGACCCAAATTTCATTTTCTATCATCTCAGCCCTTTAGACTTGACTTTCAGCCTTATCTCCTAAATCCCAATCTTTAGATCGCTCGATCCGTCGTGTATTTAACAACCGATTTCCAACGAAACCTTTTACAGCTTTAAATATAATTTATTAAGGATCTAAGGGACGTCATAACTTATGTAGGCTACTCGTTGAGTTGAGCCTTGTGATATCGGATCCTTTGGTACTCGCTTGTGAAATCTGATCTGTCGGTACTCATTGATCACGTGGTAACCACCGAACAAGGTGGGGGTAAATTCTAACTCTTCATCTGTTTACCGTTTTCCCTAAGTAAACGTTTGCATGAATGAGGAATACTAAGTGCTGTGTTTATACTTGTTGTGCCATGATATAACTGTGGAAGGACAGAGGTCCTCCGATCATGCATTCTGTGCGTCCCCAGCTATTATTCTACTACTCTGTGGAGGTGTCGTGAGCCTCTTGAAATGCACAAGCGGTGAAATACCGATATAGGATAAGACAGGGGAATCCCACACCTATTCTTCTTACCATTTCTAATATCTGCTTTGCATATATATGTGTCGTGACAATGTGACTGTAGGATAGTTTTTCGGTATTTAATTCTGACATGAGTTGTACGAGGTGGATATTATCCCCACGAGTGTATTCCACGCACTCACCTCTTAATCTGTACTCACACTATAGGCGATGATGAGCATGAGGAACCCTAGGAGGAGAGAGGAAGTACTGTATCTGGCTTTGTTGTAATGAGACGAGATCTCTTAAACATTTTCAAACTATGTTTTGGATAACTTGTGTTTTGTAATATTTTGATACATGTAAGGATGTGAGATCCTGAAGGTATTTCCGCTGCCTATGATATTTTATATCGGTAGTGAGACCGATTGCTAACGGCAGAGGCCGTATGTTTATAAGTGAGAGATTTACTTCGTTCCTTACCTCCTTCTTCTGTCGTCTCTTGCTTATTCTTTCTGTTGAGTATGCGTCCCTTGTTATTTCTATCTTCACGCCCAATGGTAAAACTCTGATAAAATGTGAAAAGATTTTAGGGCGTGACAGCATTGCATGTGGAGAGACAAACTTTTCAGACCTATTATTTGGGAGCAACACTCTTGTGCCCCTAGGGCACGGACTAGGATCCGTGCCCCCAACCCGACTCTGACCCGAATTCACATATATATAAAAAAAATTGCCCTAATTTTCTCTTCTTCCTTCCCTGGGCTCTCTTCTTCCTGCGCCTCTCTTCTTCTTATTCCCTTCTTTTTTTTCTTTTTTTTCTTCATTTGAATTCCAACAAAAAGAAGAAAAAAAACAAACAATTACACATAAATACCAAGCTTTTTCCTTAACCTAAAAAGAGAATTCCAAATCCCATCTCAACATGAAGAGATATATTATTTGATTTGATTTTTCTGTTTTAATATCTATTCTCAACCTTACAGCTTTTTGCCATGGAATTTCATGTGTTTTGTTTTTTAAAGAAGATACAATTATGACAAGATTCAAACAAATAGATAAAAGAAATTCTTAAGTGTGATGAAACAAAGATACGATGAAAGTTGATGATAAGATTTATTTTTGTTTGATTTCATGATGCTTTGGTTTCAAATGGATCCACATTTTTAGGCCAAAATGGGCTTATGTAAATGATATTAGGGAAGAAGATGATGAAAATCACATTTTAAATTGTAAGATTTTAAAGTTACCTTAAGAGGATAAAACTAATACCTTAAGAATTACACTGTAATACCTTAAATATATGTAGTATCTTTAAACTAAATATGTACTACCTGAAAAGTAAGTATTGAATACCTTAAGGGTAGATATGTGATACCTGAAGAGTAAATCATATGTGATACCTGAAGAGTAAATCAAGTATTGAATACCTTAAGGGTAGATATGTGATACTTGAAGAGTAAATCATATGTGATACCTGAAGAGTAAATCAAGTATTGAATACCTTAAGGGTAGATATGTGATACTTGAAGAGTAAATTATGTGATACCTGAAGAGTAAATTATATGTGATACCTGAAGAGTAAATCAAGTATTGAATACCTTAAGGGTGGATGTGTGATACCTGAAGAGTAAATCAGGTGATACCTGAAGAGTAAATCATATGTGATACCTGAAGAGTAATCAGGTGATACCTGAAGAGTAATCAGGTGCGCGCGCGGCACACACTAGCTACGGTGTGGGTGCGCGGCTGGGGGCACGAATCTAAGATCTGTGCCCCTGGGGCATACAATTTTTTGTCATTATTTGGTTAATTGTGTGGTGTTTTTTTCCCTTTACTTGTTCTTTAATATTTTATCGGTGTGTATTTAAATTACTTAACATTTGATTATTATAAATTAATGTTTTTTCAATTTAAAATAGGTATCATAACAACAATAATTTATTAAGAAAAATATCATGACATCCTCGAAATTGTGTGTAGTTAAGTATGAGTATAATGTAATGTGAAATCCAAATATACCGAAAATATTGTTTTGGGAGTCGTCAAAAAAATGTTAAAAAATATTATATTATTGTATTCGATTATAAATTCTAATTCATCTATTCCTATAAATTAAAATATCAAAAAGAATATTAAGTATCGAATTTTTAAAATGAAAGATTATAATTCTAATTTGGCAACTAACTATACCTTATTTGATCTTCTTCTTTTCTGTCTTGATTTTTTTTCTTCGTGATTTGGTTAATAAATCTTTAATTGTATTATCCTTCTCATCGTTGGATACATGGATGCATTCCTTATTTTTTATCTTCTTAATTTTTCTTTTATTCTTTCGTTCATCATCTGTTTGTTTTATAATTCTATAGAGGATTGTTTTATATTGATATTGAATTCTATTACCTCGTCAAAATATATAAATTCGGATTGTATTCAACTTTATCACCATCATTTTAGGTTATATTAACTGTCACTCTATCATGACCTTTATAAATATACTTGTAAAGGTATTTCATAGCCGTCACCCTGAGCATATCTCAACATTGATGTTACAGTTATATCTGGACAACAAATATGGATTGTAAGGAACCACCCATTAATTATTCCATTCAATATTGCGAATTTGAACAACCACCTCATTTTTTCGTCTTCTATAGATTGGATAACTATTTTTACCTTGTATAGTACTTTCACAAAAATATCTTGGATAATGACATTTGCACTTACCTAGAGATTAGAGGGGAAATAAGTCACTAAAATTTGGTGAAGTATAAACAAAATAAAGATAGAGAATGACGTAAAATTTTATAACATTAGCATTTGATTACTAACAAGTTAACAATGAAATATTAGAGATGGACATCATCCGTACATGCATGATGCACATTTAATTATATTAATATTAATGGATCTTCAATTCTATATTAGAGATGAAAAATCAGTCAATAGAGATAATATATCTCTACAAATTTGAGACTGAATTAATGATTTCTTAGAATCTGTCACTAATATAGTTTGATACAAATATTTTAATGAGTTTTTTTTTTGGATAATGACATTTGCACCTATCTCTCAACATACATGAATTTTTTGAATTTTTTCACCACACGGTCCATGTAATATGTGTTTATTCACCAATTCATATATCTGAAAATTATTTTTTTAATTAGAAATTTCAGCACATACAAATTTATCAAACTGGTCAGCTGTATGAATTTTATATTCGTCCTTTAGAATTATAAGTAGATAATCATGTGGTAGTCCTCTTTTCTGAAATTCAACCACATGAGCATGTGCAACAACATTTCTAAATATTTGGTTATTAAATAATTGATCTTTCAAGTCATGCACTTTTGTTCGGAAAACTCTCACAGCTAAATCTTGACGATCTTGAGTTTTTTAACTTTCATATAGATTTTCTTGTATTTCTATCCAATCAGGATTGCAAGTCTTGGTGATAAATAGATCTGGTTTTCCATATCTTTGGACTAAGTCAATGCATCAAGATATCTTTATCGCATATGCCTTAGGCCACCAAGAAATGATGCAGGAAGAAAAAATTTCAACTCAATATGTTTAAAGAATATTAAAAAATATACCTTTAGAGTTGCTTAGATTCGCTTGAACTTGTAAATTACATATTACTTGTCTCTTTTCACGATTCTGCAAAATATGTTCTCCATATAGTTTTTATTTCTTAGCATCATTAAAATTTACATATCTTCTATTTTGTCAGATAAGTTTCCTTTGACGTCGTTTATATTTGGAGTCAATTGTTCAAACATACAAAAAACATTAAATATAAAAGTGATCACATACAAATCATAGTAATACAATCATTCAAAAAAGAATTAAATATAAAATAAAAATACAACCAAATAAAAGTAATACAATCATTCAAAATAGAATTAAATATAAAATGAAATGCAAACAAATAACAGTAAACCAAAAATGCTTGATCTACAATTTAAATTCAAGAAATTTAAATAATAATAAATGAAGGTAAAATAAAAAATTAAACAAATTCAATTCAAACAAAGAATGTCTTGCCAGTTCCCCATGTTCCATCAATGAAGACAACTCCCCCATTTTCTTTTTCAATAGATTCTAATATGAAGGTAAAAAACAATGTTGATCAACATTCAACTTTGTTTCAACTTCCTGAACTTCAAGAGGAATTTCAGAAGACAATACTTTTCGTAAAATCTTTCATACTCTACTTCTATATCGTCAATTTCCATAACAGTGTTTAGAAAATCATATAAATTCATTTTTTTTCTCATACTCTCCAAAAAAAATTAACACTCTTCAAGGTTTTCGATACCATATAAGATGTCGATGTGTCTGCTTTTTTTTCTAAAATTTTCAGACATTGCATTGAAATATGTATCTCACAGAACTCTCATATCTGTTGGTGTACAAAATTTCAATATTTTGCAAAAAGTCTGTTAGGATATTTCAGTAGTTATCTTGATAAGACAAAACTGTATGCACAATAAGAAAAGAATAGTTTGCTTAAGGTATCGATACCTAGGTTCCACACTGTACATGATCATGAGCCTATTTTCTCTTATGAAAAGATCATGTAATGGTTTTTCAAGTCATAAGAAAAACCAAGCTTAGAAGAAATGAGAATACTTCTAAGGGTCAGCAAGCTGTAGGGAACAGCAAGCTGAAAGAAGTATCTACATATGAAGCAGATATGATGCTGCAAGAAGTAAACAGCAGGCTGTAGGGGACGACATGTTGAAAAAGGAAATAAGAAAATTGGAAGCAGGAAGCTGTCAACAGTTAACAAGAAGCAGGAAGCAGGAACAGGAAGTTGTTAAGTATCAGGAAACTGGCGCGGAGCAGGATGCAAACAGACAGGAAGCTGGCTGCAGGTTTCAAGAACAGAATCCTGGTACGAAACAGAAAGCAGCGTGAAACCACATCCTGAGCAGCAACCAAGAAGGACCTACTGTTGTCTACAGAGAAAGTAGGAAGTAGCCAACGGATCTTTGGAAAGATAAAGTGCTACTCTCCTTCATGCAGTATCAAGAAGAGCATGCAGCATAAAGAAAAGCAAGTTAACTTACATCAAGTAGCCATTGCATGAACTTCAGCCATGGACTCATACCGACTAAACAGGTCAGCAGGAATGTCAGAAAGGTCCAGAAGCAAATAGTGGGTTTATTAAATGCTCATGTCAGGAACAGCTCAGATGCATTTAATGCAACCACAAAGAAGATCTTGGAGATCAAAGCTTGAACTCAAATAGGAGAAGTATCCCTTTTTCAACGGATACTTCCCAACGGATAAACTCTCAAGATCTATAAATAGAAAGTGTGGCTGATTGAAGAGATTGCTGAACA